>BCGF01000001.1:0-735266 GCA_001599175.1 Pestalotiopsis sp. JCM 9685 | reverse complement strand
GGGGCAGAGAAAAATGACAAGTCCACACTGAAACTAACCCCTGGCCGGTCATCGGCGCATAACGACAGATGAATTCACAACCGTCGACATGGCGCTCACCTTCCAGGGCGACCTGCGCAGGAAGGACCTGGTCGACTGCTTCGACGTGGACGTGGTGTGGACCGACTCCCAGGGGCGCACCGACGCCTTCGGCAGCGTCCGCGGCATCGGCACCGTGCAGCGCCTGAAGCTCTGGTCCGACCGGCAGACGAGCGCGCACTCGCTCACCGTGTTCGCCAACCGCGAGGGCAGCGGAGGCGGCGGGAGCGGCGGCGGCGGCGGCCACCACCACCACCACCACGCCCACCGCGGCCGGTACCGCGAGTTCCAGGTCGACTGGTTCGAGGGCGAGGTCCGCAGCCGCGACGAGCGCCGCCGCCAGGTCCAGCTCGACGCCCGGGGCAACCGGCGCGGGAGCTCGTCCTCGGTGGGCGGAGGAGGAGGAGGAGGAGGCGGCGGCAGGCGCATGCTGTCGGCTTTTCGCTCGCGCCGGGGGTCCGCGGCCTCGACGTCTCCGCAGAACTCGGGGGCGGACATACGATATCTGGGGATCCAGTTCAGCCGAAGCGAAGGTGAATAGTGAAAAATTTCTCTTTTGTCCTGTTGGGAATGTCGAGTCATTAGCATGGAGAGAGAGAGAGACAAGAGGCTGACCTCGAGAGGTAGACTATCGAAGATTCCTGGACACTTGGGTCGTGGCGCACAGCCAGGACAGCGAGTTCCACGGCATCACGTACCCCCCGGACGCATTCGAGCTGCCGTCGCCCCAGATCGCCGCATCGACGTCATACGAGGACTCGCAGCACGCCATGTGGCAGACGGACCTGCCAATACTGCCGGCGCCCGCCGAGGAGGAAGAAGAGGACGACGAACCCACGCCATGAGACATGTCTCTCGACGTAACAACGTCTTAGCGATTGCGAGGAAAATATCTGGCCAGCCCTGAAATCACGTCTTTGGTAGCTTGAGCCGCGGAGCCGCATCTTGGGGGCTGGCCGACGAGAAGACGGGCCGTGTCCATCTCATAGATCATCAGCAGAACCTGGATTTGTGCGAAGATGATTCCTTCCGCAGATACTGCCCACTCCGAAGGCAAGAGAGACTGTCCTTGACGACGATGAGCAGTCCAAACGAGGAGGGCGAAGCATCAGGCCATATAGCAGGAGCCGGCCCAAATCGGTGAGCGCATCAGGTTGGGATCAAGTATCCAACATCATCGATACGGCCTCACGAGTCGACACGGTTGGAGCTTGCCCGCCACAAAAGCCCGCCACTTCTGATATTTTGATCAGAAATGGCTTCATACCCACAGCCATAAAGCAGGTCATTATCCTTCGACCAAAGAAAATATTGCCAGTTCTACAGGAGCAGCACCTGGAGAAAAAACACTGACCAGGGAAGCGAATTACAGAAAATGTTACAAGAGACCACGGCTCGCTTGTTAAGGAGTACCAACTATATATAGGCTTTTGGAATCACGATGACACCAATTTGACAAGGACTTTATAGCTTAACAAGTAAAATACCAATTTAGGCTGGGGACTATATTTCGGCCAGTCTGGAGTCTATCTATATCTAGAACAAGTAAGAAAAAAATCAAAGATAAATAAAATCAAGCTAAACATGCATACCCAACGTCATATATGCACAGCTAAGCTTTGGTAACAGTGGGGTTCGGCTCCGATCCGGGCGGGCGATCCGGATGTGTCAAATGCTAAGCGAGGAGAAAAGAGGGAGTGACTAACGTACGATCAGATAAAGATCACCATACCTATATATCTGGAAAAAGAAAACCCGAGGGAGGACACGATCAAATAAGATATAGATTTACCGAATATCATTTTCGAGTCGCGAATTATCTAAGCTTTTTCTAAGAGTGGTTCTCGTATCTCGCAACAATGAAGAAGACCATCCTGTCGATCAACGCCGGCTCCAGCTCGGTCAAGATCTCGGCCTACACGGCCGAGAAGCAGGGCGAGGCCCCGGCGCAGATCGCCGAGGCCCAGCTCAGCGGGCTGACGTCGCCGCCGGCCAAGCTCAAGTACTCGCGGGGCGGGCAGGCGGTGCTCAAGGACGAGGAGGTATCCGACGGCGAGTCGGTTAAGACGCAGGACGACGCCTTCAAGCTGCTGCTCAAGACGCTGGTCGAGGACCAGGAGCTGGCCGAACTGCAAAAGGCCGAGGACGTGGCGGTCGCGTGCCACCGCGTGGTGCACGGGGGCGGCTTCGCGTCGGCGCAGCTCATCACCGAGGACACGTACCACCGGCTCGAGGCGCTGACGGACCTGGCGCCGCTGCACAACGCGCCGGCGCTCGAGATCATCAAGTCGTGCGTGCGGCAGCTGCCGGGCGCCGTCAACGTCGCCTGCTTCGACTCGCAGTTCCACGCCTCGCTGCCCGCGCACGTCCGGGCGTACCCCATCGACCCCGAGGTCGCCCGCAAGAACCAGCTGCGCAAGTACGGCTTCCACGGCATCAGCTACCAGTTCATCACCAATTCGGTGGCCGACTTTCTCGGCAAGCCCGCGGCCGACCTCAACATCATCGCCCTCCACCTCGGCAGTGGCGCCAGCGCGTGCGCCGTCAAGGGCGGCAAGAGCTGGGACACCAGCATGGGCCTCACGCCGCTCGCAGGTTAGTATTCGCCATTGTTTCTTACTTTTCTGGCATGTCTTTCAAGGTGTGACTCGGACACGGCTTTGTGTACTTTCCAAATCGAGAAATCCAAGAACTCAGATCGGTCTCACGCGATCCAAAAAGAGAAATCACTGACGCCGTTCATTGAACAGGTCTGCCGGGCGCAACCCGCAGCGGCAGCGTAGATCCAAGGTGAGAAAAATAATTTTCCTTTCCTCTCCCCCCTTCCCAAATTCTAAGAAAAAGAGAAACGGCAACTCTTTATACCCACCGAACCCTCTACCTCGCACATCCGCTGACCGCGCCCACAGCCTAGTCTTCCACTACGCCAGCGACGTGGGCAAGCTCTCGCCGTCCTCGACCAAGGAGCTGCACATCTCGCGGGCCGAGGAGATCCTGAACAAGGAGAGCGGGTGGCGGGCCCTCACCGGCACGACCGACTTCGGGGCCATCGTGTCCCAGGCCGACACCGACGACAAGTGCAAGCTCGCCCTGGACCTGTTCGCCGACCGCGTGTGCGCCTACGTCGGCAGCTACTACGTGTCCCTGGCGGGCGAGGTGGACGCGCTCGTGTTCGCGGGCGGCATCGGCGAGAAGAGCGGCGCGCTGCGCGCCCGCGTCGCCGCGCAGGTCGGCTGTCTCGGCTTCGCGCTCGACGAGGGGCGCAACGCGCGCGAGGTCGGGGGCGTCGTCCAGGACATCGGGCGGGACGGCGCGAGGCACCGGACGCTGGTCTGCCGGACCGACGAGCAGTACGAGATGGCCAGGAGCTGCGTGGCGGACCCGGAGGTCTGGAAGGAGTAGCATGACTATCGTGGTTGAGAGATCATGCCCTCTTCACTTACACCGGGCACATGTATTCGGCCGAGAAGGGCACGGTTCATGCCCGGACTATACCATGGCGAAGACATCGCTTTCAAGGCGAGACCGACATGGTGTATTTTTTTTATCAGATATCACGAAGATTCTCGAGGCTTGACCGCGTATAGCCTCGTATGAAATTATGAAGGCACATAATTTGATCACCAATCGCGTGTTGTGTAAGACCTTATTTAGCACGCTTGTGTAAGAAGCCTTCCATGTACCGATCCAGCTCACGACATGAAACCTGCTCCGAGCTGTCAGAGTACCTACAGTACTGCCAAGTATGTATGAATTTCAGCCAAGGGTCCCCCCTCGTCGTCTCACCATACATATCCGTACATTGTCCTGCTGGCAATGGCTTCCGCTCAGCCCGGTTGGCTCGGGTACGTACAGTATTGCAGGTGCTGGAGCCGTCAGAGCCGCAGGGAAACACAAACCCCCGTTTGGCGCGCACAGGGCCTTAAGCAAAAAGAAAAAGAAAGAACAAAAACAGCTGATGAGAGCCTTCCTACGCCGATCGGTGGGGACGCGCCAGCGGTCTCGACCGCGTTCTACGGAGCCTACAGGGCGGAGCCCGGGCATGGCCCCAGCGCACGGCAGCAGGTTTTCAGCAGTGCGTGCGCTGGCTCATGTACAAGTTCGGGGGTGGTCATGCTGCCTAGCAAGGTATGGACTCTGGGCAAAACTGGTATGACTGCGCCGGTGAGCGGGAGGAGTGTTGTATCGAATGGGGATAGAATCCATAGATATGGCCAGGTATACTCCGTACGCGTGGTGTTCCTGATACCGGGCAGGAACTCTTCTTTGGATTTTATTCCGCGGGAGGAAATATTACCAACGGAGATAAGGCCCATGGACCCTTCGGAGCCTGTCGCAGCGACGCCTTCCTAGATCTTCAGCAGTACTGTAGATCGCAAATCAGGAACCTCTCAACTCAGGTACACCCTATAAGACAAGGACAAAATGTACGGAAATATTATTTAGGGGTTCAGGCTGGCGCGGCAGGCAGAACGTGCGGTAACCCTACCAAGGAAGCCCTGCTCGAGTGAGAATGGCTCACTGTAGTACTGTACCTACCCAAAGCGATCTGATCCATAGTCGGTGTCGGTCAAGCTCTCACTCATCCATCAATCCCCAGCCTGCCAGGGACAATCAATCAATCGTCGATCTGCCAGGTACGGTAGTAGCGGAACAACAAGGGTGGTTCACGGGCGCCCTGGCCGTCAGCCCGCTCATTTCCCAAGCGACAGCGAGAGAAGGGAAAGGAAGGATAAAGAGCAAGTGGGTTTGAGAAGTTCCCCTCCGTCAGTGTCAATCACCTCGTGTCAAAGGGTCTGAGTGCCTGGATATGTGTTATCCGGACGGGGTTGAAAGACTGGGGCAGGGGACCAGTAATTTTTGGTTTTGCGGTCGCAGCTGACCGATTTTCAATCAATTTTTTTTTCTTGCCAGGGCGCTCGTTCGAGATTCAGGGCCTTGTCTGGTATCTCTTTTTTTTCTTGGGAGCTCCAGTCTGAGTGAGACGAGACTATATTGGAGAATTTTTTCTTCTTTTGGTATCTCCTACGTTCCCTCATCCCTGGTCCTCATATTTTTAGTCTCTTGCCGATCGACGACATCTTGATCCCCGGCGGGAAGCCTCCGTTTCCTCTCGTTGGCTCGCTATTCGGCAGGAAGAAAATTACTAGAAGGGACGCCGGCGCGTGTGTGGGGGTGAGAAGTGGGTTCTCCGGTCTCGAGTCCCTGACATTGGGGCAGGGACGGAAATACTAGAGGCGACAGAGAAAAAAAAATCTAGGCGACACTATGAAAAAATATATCAAGCCGTGACAAAGAAAGAGAAGAAGAAGAAACCAAGATCGGTGTATCGTCGATCATCCAGGGACCACTCCAAGGCTATGCCTGCGTGACAGCCCTGACTGCATAATGACGTAGGTTGCACTCTTTAGGGGTATCGTGAAGTCCCGTCCGGGTGGATTTTTCGGGGTTCTTCTCCTTTGTGGGGTGGGCAGAAGTGGCTCCATCGTCAGCTCTTGTGCTTGGTGTTGAAAATGGTGGAATGGGGACAGGAGGGCGGGCATTCGGCGGAGGAAAGTCCCTGGGACCTATCGTAGGCAACCTGGAGGGGCTGCGAGTCGGAGTCGAGGGTCTCAAAAGAGGGAAGAGGGGAAAGGGGGCAGGGCAGGGCAGGGCAAGGCAAGGAAAGGAAACTATTCCGCGGAAACACTAATAATGCAACTAAACTCATGGGTTCTGGCAATATTGTATGTATGTCAGGAGGGTTATGAATCAACTAGTCCTCGAAGGTATCGTGATTCGTCGCGCTGCTTTTCTCTTATCACCAAGTTCTCGGAACCGTCGCGTGAGTCGGCAGCGACAAGCGGACATGTTGCAACCTCGTGGGCCGCTAATAAGAAAGAGAGAAGATACGTGACACGCCGAGAAGATCTCTTCCTAATCTTGATTTTGAATGCCAGTCTGATGGATCTCGTGAAGGGAAGAAGGTAACTTTTCGCTGTTCCGCTGGAGAAATGTATAGAAGATGCGAGAGAAGAAGAGGAGAAAACCCAATATTGTATGCAACGAGTGCGGACGCCCATATCTGCGCATACTCTGCTTCGAAAGGCAGCCGAGTGTTCGCATATTTCGTGGCATTCGCACGTATCGCGAGCATGGCATCGCATGGCATCGCATCATGGTCTTCCGACTGCCGACATGTCCGACACGAACCTTGGGGTTTGGCTTTTCTTACCCCACAAAAGTATCATGCTTTGTACGGCCCTATTCTTTTACATACTTTGTGGGCGCAAAGTATTCTCTAGCTGCTGGCAGGTGTATGCAAGCCTAGCAACTCTGGGTGGTGGCTAATTCCACGACATCGCAGAAAGTATGATGGGATGGGAATAAGAAGCGGCGATATCGTGTATGCGGGACCGTTTTTTTTTCCCTCTTGATGCTGCCCGACACATGCAATAAGTTCGCTGAAGCCTCGGGACGCGGTGGCGCCCGAATCTTGTGGCTTTGCTCTGTGTTCACTGTTGGCGATCTCTTTTGCAAAAGTGGTTTGTAAATCAAGGAACAAGATGCACCCGAGGCACCAAGTCAGCAAGCAGTACCTGGGACTTGGGGTTGGGTATTGATGAAATCATACTAGCCAGGGCCTTGAGCTACGTACTAGTTTTCATGGATGCGCCTAGATGGCAATGTTGAGAAATCCCATATTCTGGATTTCGCCTCTTTTGGAGATTTCTGCGAGATGCGCATGTTGATAGTCAACTCCCAAGTCATCATAGTGGCGCGACCCAGGAGAAAAATTTGGCGTGGGATGTCAGGTCGGCAATTGATAATCGCGCCGCGTTCTATCCGGATGTATGCAATCATGGTTGGCGGCGAACTTCGTGTGGCGATTGTGCTATACTCTTGCGTCCCAAGTCAGGGGAGGTCGGCAACCACCGCCGCAGAGTCCATCCCCCTCGCTGTTGCTCTCAGTCCGACTTGGGCTCTGTCGGAGCTCTGGACATGGACCACGATGCTGGCCTGCCTCTGATCGTCGTCGGGTTTCAGCTGGGAGGCCTTCGTGGCTCAGATACAGTAAGCCAGCCCACTCTGTAGGGAGGTGAGATTCGCGCAAGGTAAAGTGGGACGGACACATGATGTTCAGATGAGCAAAGTAGTTTGTTTGTCTGTTTGGAATAGCTTTTTTGATTTCAATCATCGCTTCTGGTACGTTTGCCGTCCGCCGGTTGGCGAAGGTATGGTATCTAAACGCCTAAATGGAATGCTATATATCGTGGAAGAGGAGTGGGAACACATCGCGAGACAGCAGGTGACTGCTGTAATGGCTGTTGTGTCCCGTTGTCTCGATAACGAGACCCCGTACTGGAGCGGGACCCCATGTTGTGAGCGGTATGTAAAGTACACACCGCACGAAGAAGCCCCCCTCAATGTATGTGGGCATAAAGATCCTGGTTCGTGTCCTTGCGTTCAGTCCGTCTTCTTCAACACCCCCCCTTTTTTGACCGATACTCCAGAAAAATAAAAATAAAAAAGTAAAAATAAAAAGTAGTGTGTAAGAGCCCCCCCTGGTTCGTTCAATGCTGATACGATCCCTTGACTCCAATCAATGAAATGCCGTGGACGCCTGGCAGCCCCGTGTATGCTTGCGCCGCGGGTATCCTGTGGGAATATAGCCTTGTAGCGCCGTTTGTTGTAGTGTAGTTGTAGTAGAGGAATGTAATGCAATAGTGAGAAATGTATCATATAGACAATGTGATTGGAGCGTAAAAGTGATCATTAATTGATGATCGGATAGGGAGGATAGAGGTGGAGTTGGGTATATGTCGCAAGCTGCTGCTTATGCGCTGCCCTCTTGGCAGGCAATGGCCGCGAGCGCATCGAGCCCGCTGCTTGTCCTCATGGCGCCGGGGCGGGTCATGGCGGGAAGGTTGAGCCAGCTGCCCTCGGAAGCGACACCATAGTGGTCGGCGTCCCACATGGCGACGTCTTGCGATCCGTGGCTGCTTACACAGGAGCCTGTTGACCGCGCCGAGACGGAGCCGCGTTTCGATGAGGCGCTCAGAGAGCTCTTGGAGGAGGAGGACTTGCTGGACGAGCGCGACTTGTCCTTGTAGTGAGTCTCGAGGTGCTGCTTCATGTTATCGGCGCGCGTGAACTTCTTGTGGCAGCCAGGGTAGGTGCACTGCACGGCCTTCTCCGCCGTGTGGATCTTGGAATGCCTCGAGGCATGGCCAGATGTGGTGAAGGTCTTTTCGCAGCCGTGGCTGTCACGATAGCGGCAAGGGTAGCGCTTGGCGGAGCGCTCGGGCACGGGAGAGTTGGAGCTCTCCTCGTCCATGAACGAGCTGGTCCGGCTCTCCAGGTAGGTAGGTCGCTGCTTGAGGGTGGCCGACTTTTCTGAAGCGTAGACGTCGTCGTATGGGCTGCGGGAGAAGTCGTAGACGGCGGGCGTCATTGGCGACAGGGGGTCATAGTTGCTCATGTTGGAATCATAAGAGTTCGACCGCAGCAGCTCGGGAGTGTGTGGTAGTGGTGAGACCTCCCCGGTGGTTTGGTATGAGCTTGCGGAATGGAATGTGAGAGGGCGAGAAGAAGGGTATGAGTCGTCGTTTAATAACGAGACTTGACGGCCTGTGGCATCTCTGGCTTGCATTTTGGCTCTGGGTAATGGAAGTGGTTGGTTGGCCACTTCACACACGCAAGAGAGACTGATGGGACTGGTTTGCTTTTCTTGGGAGATAATGGATGGTGGTATCCTATGAGAAGCTCCTCGACTGAGGAAAATGGCGACTCAGACTATATGGACCGGCTTTCTTTTTTTGCAATACAGCGAATTTTACTCCAAACTGAATGATGTCAAAAGTTGCCTGAACTGTTGTCTGCGTGTTGGTATTGTTGATACAAGTTGCAGGTGATAGCAGTGGCTGGTTGCGGCGGTAGGTTGATAGATGGTCGACAATGGTTGGTGACTGGCGAGCAGTAGTGTCGTTGTGGTAATAGTAGTGAGAGGCTGTTGATGTGAAGATGTCGTTCCTGTAGGATGGAATGGCGTAGTCGACGGTCCTGTTTTTCTCTTTCTTCTAATCTGTGGTGAGACTGGAACAGCTTCGTGAGTAAACACGAGATGAGTTGCGACAAACCAGGTGCGCGAGCTCCGGTTTAAAATAAGAGAACATGGGAAAGGCATGAAATCCCATCGAGTTTTCGCTTGCCCGCAAGCCGCAACACTTACCCACACACAACCTTGAACCCATGCCCGTCCTGGGTAGGCCCCATAGAGAGGAAGTGGAGCTGTACCTTGATCCGAGAGAGGTACAGTAGACAGACGGACAAGACACTCGGCCTAGGGCAGCGGATGGAGTAGGGGTCAAGGGTCCGTCCTCCAGCATGGACAGGAGCAGGTGTCGAGCGAGGGAAAAGCGGAGGCGGTCCCAAGCCAGACACAAAGTACTCGTCCATGTACCGGCCATGTATCTCTTCCCTCCCTCCCCTTCATTGTGGTCAGTCTCCTCCCACGATGTCCCCTCCCCTTTGAGCTAGGTTGGATGGTTGGCTACATTCCAGAGAGCCTGAGCCGATTATCCTGCAGACGAGAGGCCTAGACCCTTCAATTCCAATCTGTGCGTAGGGGAGGTCGATCGCATATTGACTTTGGGTTGAGCAACTCTTTTTTTCCAAGGGTTTCCTACAGACGCGGCAGCAGTTTCCCAGGGTTAGGTTATTGGCTCTGTAGGTACATCGTACGTATGTGTGCTGCGTCAACTAGTCGTGCGAAGCTAGATGGATTGCCTATGCATACATATTGTTGCGATGTTCGGTAATAAGCTTTCATGAACATTTTGTGGTTTTGCTTTATTACTCGAGTTCATTTTTGGTTTTGACAAAGTTATTCTCGGAGAGTAGGTATGTAAACATTAATGCCATGAGTAGTAGCAAAAACTCAATCGTTTTGTGGCAGGCAACTCTTTCGAAGACGTGCTTATATGGCACTGTCTCACAAACATCCATGTACATTTGAATTCTTCCTCGTACCGATCAGCAGGGACGAGTGTGACACGCAGCTCAGCATCGGGCAACAGCAGTCAGTTGAGGGAATCCTGGCAGGTAACAAGCAAGCAAGCAAGCAGATCGCCCGGGTCGACGAGATCGCGACGGGGGGTTCAACGTTCACAAATCCCAGATGAATAAGATAGATCACCGATGTGTCCAGGTGCTTGCTGTATGTAATGTACACGAGATGCTGTCTTCCCAAAACGTGGCCGGCCCTGGCGCCGAGGTAGCCGACCAACAGAAGAAAAAAGAAAGAATGCGCTGCGTTTGACAGGAAGGTATCCTCCGGCCGGCACCATGAAACCTGGCGCAGGACTCTCAGGGACCCTTTTTCCTTAGCAACATGGCTCCACGCAACCACGCACCTTTCTGCCTGCCTACCAGAGGGTATTTATTTTTGATTTCACAATGACGTATGAGGGCGCCAGGGGTGCTGCAATAAAGATGAACCAGAGGACCCTCTTTCGCTCTGCTGTGTACATACTTTATTTCGGGTCTCATACTGAGAGGTTTATACTTGGTCATAGATACGATTTCCGGAGGGGACAGGCCCCGCCGTTGCCCGTCCGATCTGCCATGATAATTTTCAATGGGCGCCACGTAGGCTGTATGATCTGCCGACCGGTCCGCGAACTTGAATTTTTTCTAATGTGAGTGGGTAGGGAAAACTTGGTGTTTCCGCGAGGGGGATCGCAACTTCAAAAGACAGTTTTTGATGGTAGTATAAGAGTTCAGACTACGAACCTCGGGTGGCGGCCAAAGTATAAACTCTCTTGGTCGCTAGGCAATAGCTCGAACATTTATATAAGCCAACGAGCCAAATAGCTGGTATAAGCGCAAGAGCTATCTGAAGGGAGCTTGGGATGTGGTTCGATGGGTGCATTAGACCCTTGATTCCTCTTGATAGGCTTTGACCCAAATCCAGGGGCCTGTCGCCTTTTCTGGGAGTGAGGGAGGGATGTGGCTTTTCTTGGCGGAAGCAAAGAGTGCGTGAGAGGGGGGGGGCAGACACACTGAAAAAAAAGTTACTATTCACGATGCGGAGCATTTTTTGGCAGCAGCGACAATGAATCAATCAATTGTCCCACACGGAAAAGGATCGCCGGTCATACACGATTCAATATCCGTCAGAACACTTTTCTCTTGCTTTCTCTCATGGTGGGCCAAGGCTTAGCATTCGAGGTTCGAGGCATGTAGATACATGCCTCTTACAAGGAGTATTGTGCCCCAGCAGTGTGGCTCGTTCCTTGATTATGCAGGCTCATCACAATACCCGACCCAATACTTGGATCTTTGCGACAGCAGAGAGATTGGAGAGATTGGAGACACGCAGACGAGCAGAGAGAGAGAGAGAGATTGAGCATTCCTGCTGCCAGCCCCAGGGTCTCGGGTACGTGGGCGGGTGACTAGCCAACCCGAGAGAGCAGAAGAATCAAAGAGTGAAGGGGAGGGTGTTCACTGTTCGTACAGGGGGCGACAGATGCCTACCTGAGAGGTACGTGAGAAGGACTTGCAGGCCCGACAAAGGCGGCATTGCATGGGATTCTGACAATTCCATGCTCGCTAGCACACTACGATTGCGATCTCGATTGAAGAGGCACTGCTCGTAAACAGGCGTGATGATTGGCCGCCGCGCAACTGCCTACGTCTCACTAGCAGTTTTTTTTTCCTCTTTACCCTCTTTCCCAAGAGTAAGACGAGTGGCAGCGTGGGAAGAAAGAAAAAAAAGGCGCAACCGACACGTGTTTGATCGGTGATCAGTATTTGTTCTCTCGTGTGTCTTTATTTTGACTATCCGCCCTGCGCATGTCGTGGCGCGACGAGTCGTGAGAGTTGTTGATTGCTGCTCCGTCGCTTCGTGTGCGCCCTGCATTGATCAGTGCTCGCTGCTGCTGTGGCTGGCATTGATGCTGCTTCCCTCCGTGGCTGAAAATGCTCCCACCCAACCCTACATTATTAAGGCCTCTTTGTACGCTGCAGCACTCACCAGTATTTCACTACACTACTACTGCAACCTCTTGTCCCAGAGGCAGACTACTTCGGGAGCGAGCGAGAGAAACTCCACCGCGAGCAGCGGTACTTGATGGCGTGTAGTGTACCTGTGGCCTTGTAGCGCGGTGGCCCCTAATGTTCTGCACTCGGGGGGTACTTGGTGTCGCTGGGGAAGGTACCTGAGGCGGTACTGTACTGTACAGAGAGTGCTATGTAGTCGTGGGGTGGGATGCAAATGATGTCATTGTTGCGAAAGCACAAAAAATAATCATTTCCCTGAAAACACTGGTCTTGGACCCGCCCCGGGTGCGCTACAATGGACAAGTGAGGAAAAAGACCCTGCATTGATCATCCGGGGTGGGCTACGACGGCCGAAACGAACAAGCAGGAAAAAAAGGGTTCTGCTGTGTGAGCTGTCGCTGTAGTAAAAGACTTTTGACAATGATCGAGCGTTCAGTGATCAATCGAGAGTTTGGGGTTTTAGCGTGACCAGGGAAGCCTGCGACAAGGGTAGCAGAGCGCTTGGCTTGTGGCACGCCGGGCTGGGCTGTCTGCTAAAGTAGTGCCCTGGGCATCAAGTGGACGATCAAGTTTGCCTCAGTTTGGCAATTCGTCTATCGTCCCGTCGCCCAGCTGCTCCAGCTCTCTGGGTTGAACGTCCAAATCCATCGAATCAATTAAAGATTTCAAGGGCCCAAAGTACTGATCTGATCCCATGCATTTCAGAATCTGGCAGTTGGTTGACAGCGGCGTATGAAGAGAAGAGCTCCCGATACACTACTACTACTATCAACTGTGATATCGGTCCACAACCCGATTTATCAAGTCGTGTTGCTCCTGTGGCTTTATATAGATCTCTCTGCATCGCCATAAACTTTCTTCATGCTTTCAAAGATGCGCAACTCTATGCGATGTCATTAATCAGCCAGTGCAAGGCTACATTGTCTGCTTCGTTGGCTCTCCGGCAACCAAAAAACAAACTGTTGCTCCTTGCAATGCATCTTGCGACTGGAGGAGAAAGCACAAAAGATGTTAGTGCAGCCTTGTGCTAGGTAGGGTCTAGACCGTTGCAGATGCCAGGGGTCCTCTCGTGCGTGGCCCCAGTGTGATGGCATCCTTTCTTGGTCGCGCGCAATCGTCCAATGCAGCCCGATCGAGGAGGAAAACTGATCTGTCCAGCGGCGGCGGGAAAGGATATAACGAATGGAGCCCCCCGGAGAGGCCGCGAAGTTGCAATCCGGCGCAAAACCTCCGCGGTCGCGGGTTTGGTGTTGTCTGGCGGACGATTGCTGGTTTCTGGTGGCAGCAGGCAGCTTTCCAGGCGAGAGAAAACTCAGACAATCTAACAATTCATCGGCCATCGTCGATTCCAGCAGCAATCGACGATGAGGTCCTGGTGGGTGACCGGCCGCGCAGGGGTTGTGGATCCCGCGGATGGTCAGGGTTTACCCACAGCGCCCCCCCATACCCCCGTGCTCCCCAGTTAGCTGCCCTAGCCTGCCTGTTTACCTCGAGGTAGCGTAGCCTGGCACGATGCAGCAGTGGCAGTAGCCTGTAGGCAGGTGGTAGGAGCTCCTCTCTCGCAACCCAGGGAGATTCTACCTATTTTATTTTACTTCTAAACAGTCTTCTGGTGTGGTTGTTCTTTACACCGATCCTTAGGGGTATCCACCATCTTCTACTCAATCCATGCGACAGCTGTTCAAAACCAGCCGGGCCTCATCCTTCGAGGAAACACTCTCCTGGGCCAAAGCAGGGGTCTCGGGCGCCAAGCAGATCCAAGTTCCCGAAAAGAGGAGGATGAAGGGCGTACGACCAATGTACCCCGTCCCGGCCCCTCGTTTGCGACAGCCAGGATTGCTCCATCCATAGAAGCTTCTCCAGGAATCGGCCTGCACGTTAGAAGACAGATGATCCGAGAGTAGCCAGCAGCCAGCAGCCCAAGCAAGACGCCAGCGCGTCGCCAGTCAGCGTCCTCGGGCTTCACCATGTCACCTAGACCAGATGTGGCACCCTGGGGGCCAGGTCAGACAGACAGACACGACGATGGAGAAGATGATCTCCCGGCCTGCTGATGAATGACTCTCACCCGCGGTGAAGATCTGCTCTGCGCGCGCAATAGTGTTTGATGCGTGCTCAAGCTGTTCACGATGACAAAGTTTTGGTTGCCCGTATCTGTAGGCCTGCCACAATTACTTTTCTCCCGGCCGCTTATCTCTCTCCGCTCGTCGACGACGACGCTGAGAAGCTGGAAGAATAAAATACCACAGACCTCGGCCTACAACTTTATTAACCCAGACGGCGTTGATATTCGACAACCACTATCGGTTGGCATATCCACTGGCCCTGACACTACCGTAGTACGCGACACTGATCACTGGCTGTTTTGCTCTCGTACTCGTTCGTGGTTGCGTGGTTGCGTGGACATGCCGCCTATAGTCACCGGAGCCGGCACTTAATAGCTCTGACAGAGCCGACCGTTGGAAATGAGGCGCAACGTTTCTAGAGAACCCAACTGACGTCACTCGTCGTTCACCGCGTCTCCGGGAGTCTTCATATATCCATAATCGAGGGGCGCTACTCTTGACAGGCCCTTCTAGAGCCTCATGGCTCCAGGTACTGCAGGCTCTGCGCCCGGAGATTGGCCTGTGGTCACACTCCGCCGGTCTGCTGTGTGAGTGTATGTATGTACAGTACCACTTGGGCCCCAATCCCATCCGACTCCGTAGCAACCGTTCGAGCGCATCGACGATACGATACGAGCTGTGGCCAGTGGTGCCACGGCTGAAACTCTACGGAGAGGAGCTTTGAGCCTCCAAGGGCCCCTCCTCCCCAACCTCAAATCAACTCAACCTCTCATCTTCGCATCCGAGTACCGGACATCTGCGATGCTCCCTTTCAGCTGGGATTGCGACTCAACCTCCTTGTAATCTTCAAGGTTCCCTCTTCCTTGGCGCTCACCCTGAAGGTGTACGTGACCTTATAGTAATATAACCTTATCAGGCTCGAACACGACAGCATTTGTTCGCACCGCTGACTGTACAGAGTAGCTTCATACAGTACACTTCCACTTTTAGCTGCGTCCGACTGGAGCCCTGGCATTGGAGCCGCACACACTACAGCATGGCGCTGAAGCATGCAGCCCATGTGGTATATGTCCATATGGTTTGAATGTCTGCAAAGAAATCCTTTGCGCAAGAGTCATGAATTAACGGCACATCAAATGGACCTGATTAGTTAAGTATGCCCGCGCCAATTCTTGCCCGTCAGGTCAACGTCTAGGTTAGTATGATTGTCTACTAATCACAAGTTCACGACCTGAACATAGCATGGGCTGCATTAGATCCGCATCCCATCACTTGTGACCGATTCTTGGCATCATGCAGCGAGAAAGAGGCGTCCTGCCCTACCAAACTACGCGACTCCCGCAGGGCTCCCCGAGAATCGGATTGACGATTTTCGGGGATCAGTCCCGGTTGAGGCCGGCTGTCCCAATAAGGCTTCGCGAAATCCAGAGCTGCATGTCGCCGTCGAACTCAATTTGCAGCCAGGGCCAGGGAGCCGCGAGTCATTCCTTGGAAGTTCCGACCTCTTTTGTACATGTCGAAACGCTCTCCTGTGCGCGTGATGTACGAAAGAGCACTGATTGTTCCCCGGAAGTGGTTAGTATGCCGGTATCCAATCCCTTACACTACATGCGCGTTTGTTCAGAAAGTCAAAACTCTAAATGTGCAGATACAAAAACAGGACTTGTCTCGGACGATACACCTAAGACAAACAGCTCCTTGGCTTCAGGAACTTGCCCGCGAAACCTTCTTTCCACCCTAAACCACTGGGCATTGAATATTTCCGAGGCATCTCCAAGGCCCAGACTGAACCAAGAGTCCAAGACACGCAGAGATCGGGAAAAACAAACGTATTTGCGCCAATCAGAGGCCAACAAAGTCACTTTATTCCGCGATTCCAACAAAACTCTATATATTCTATGGTCCCTGATTTTCTGCCCCTCCAGCTTGCATGGCTTATAACTCAACAATAAAGGCCAATGAGGGAGCCAGAGTATGGCTACTATACGTATGGCCCGCATCCGACTAATAACTTTGTATGATGCAAGTCACCTACCTCTACATGAAGTACATGGTATCAGAGCCCTGCAGATAGTAGTGTGTCTCTCAACAAAGCGTCGTCGTGCTGGTTTCTGTGGCTACCTACCTTTTGCCTATCTCGGCGTTATGGATCTGCTCTATACAGTACACTTCGCGAGCTGCAGGACCCTTCCGAACTGCCTGTGAACTTTGGAAGATAGGGAGAGCTGCAAACATTTGAAAGAAGACAGGTGCACCGGCACATCCGGATGCCGATGCATCACAGAACCCTTTGCCCCAGTCTCCCCGCAATCTCGAAATGTCCAGGACCTAGTTTACAGTGCTGCCCTTGCGGCAGCATGAATGTTATTCTTCAAGTTCCGGGGAATCAGAGTTTGTGCTATACACAGTAGGTAGCCAGCAATCGTACGTGCCAAGGTACGATGAGCAGGAATGAGGAGAATGAGAGCGGGTTTTGTTCTTGTTCCCGCTGGCCATCATACCTTACCCATGGAGTATGTTTCTGTCTTTCTACTACGTAGGGATAAGGGACGTGGCGTCGAATCCAATCTAGACGGTGTATCGTGGGCTGACAGACCCTGAGTATAATCTCAGTCTAGGCGGCGTGTTGTGGACAGACCCTGATTATAATCATCCGTCCATCATCGTCACATCACACCACACCACCATACTCATTCCCGGGCCATAACCCGCGGCCGCGTAATGCTTGTCCTTGTCCCTGTGTCCTTAGCTGGGCAGAGCAGAGTAAAGAGCAAAGCTTGCGAAAGCTCATAGAGTAGTTCACCTCCGGCTCAGTGATGCGCCTTCTCGTGATAGGCTCTTCATACCAAACACTACTGCAGAAGGAGGTGTTGAGCTACGCTTGAGAATGGAATAGCCCGACGGTTTGATTATAGTCTCCAATCTCTGTTTATAACTGCCTGCCAGCCTGCCTACCTCACCAGTACTTATGCGAGAAGGGTTGTATACTAAAAAGGATGGTGCGAAACCCAACTGCCAACACAACATGGCAATTCTCTTACCCCTCCAACTTCAAATTGGAGCGACCAATTTCCCATGTTCGTGTGATATGGGACTTTTGTAGTAGTTTCTTCTTCTGCTCTCTAGCTTCAACGACCCCTCTTTGATCCTTTCCCATTCTCCCATGCTCCGTTCTCCGTTCTCCTTCCTCCCCCTCGAGTTCATCATCCTTGCATGGATGGGCCTGGGCCCTTTTTTTGCTCGAGGGGTCCCAAAGGAGGTGTGGAAGAGATGGGGTCGTGTCACCGGCAGTTTGGATTGCTTACTTTTTGATACTCGCGTATTGGTTCTCTGCGAAGCAAGGAATGCGGATGTCGAGATACTCTCGAGTGATTGAATTTGCTCAGTGATCGACAAGTATCTTGAAGATTGCCAAAAGTCCGACCGACAAGGTCCAACTTTGGCCTGCGAGATGGCGCGTGACTTTCCAGAGAGCGAGAGAGCATCGCGAGATGCTTCAAGATTCGTTCTTCTGCCCTCGTCGGCGCCTCCTCAAAGTCATTGCCCGGAGTTTCTCCAGACCGTCATGCTCGTGAATGAGTCGGCCGTAACCTATATATCCACAATGTGGAAAATCCGAACCAGAGATTACCTTTTCTTGCACCGCGGTGCACTTGTGAATCAGATAAGATCGAAAAGTTTATGGACCAAGAAGAGCCGAGGGGAAAATGATTCACCCGTGATATGATGTGAGAGGTACGCTCCAAAAGCTTTTCTCGTGTGAATAAGCAAAGTACATAATTCTCCGACATACATTGGGTTGTGGATGCCTGGGGGGTTTTGATGCAAGTTTCTGTAAGCATAATTGCAGCATTCTCCACGGTATATGGCGAGGAACCAAACAGCGTTTGACTCTGCAGTTCTGTATCGAGCATTTCCCTTTGTACAGTCCATGACCCTGCATAACACGCGTGTGCCGGGGATGCCCTTCCCTTGGGGACGACATGTGCGTAAACTTTCGTGCGATATGTAAGTTCCAGGATCTTGGGTGATGTGGGCAGACGGGGTCCGAAAAAAGCCCCCTATATGATTGCTCAACTCTGAAGATCACCACTCGTTGAATATTATGGCCGACAATAGACAGTAGTAAAATAGACCATTCACACAAACTTATTAGACGAATATATTCATAAACACCACTCGACTTACAAGCATGACACTGCCAAGCAATCACCGTAACAGGGACAGGGCAGTTGTAGATAGACTTCACAGTGTAAGACCACTTTGGCACTAACTCTGTTCACGAATACTCCGAGTACTCGTTTCTACTGTAAACGAAGTAAACACTGCCTTCTTCCCGACGCCATTGCAACGCTTCCCAAAAGATGGTGGCTGGCGTGGGGACCATAAGTCTTGCCACCTCGAGTATCAACCTCGTAGACGCCATCTGTACCCTTTTCGATCTTCTCCAGATACTGCCCTGTTCGTAAAACCCTCCCGTATTCTGAACTCTGTTTTGGAATGAAGCTATCTCTTGGTAGGCAAAGGCGGGGGTAACATCGTCCCAGGGCCCAGATTCACTTTCTTGCTGGGAGGCTGGCTATTGGTTCCTCCAACTTGGGTGAATGCGCCGCTCTTAAAGTACCGGTCGTCCTCAGCCGCGCGCTTTCGCTTGAGTTCAGCTTGAACCTTCGGATCGACTAGCTCGATACCCTGAGCAGGTGTGAATGCCAGTGAAGATGCAGTTCCTGCGGCTCCACCACCGATACTCGTACCGACGCCAGAGGTTCGGATGCCTCTTCCGCGAAGGTCTATACTCGACTGCACGGTAGTCCGCAGCGATGAAGCTGCACCACCTATGGGGTCGATTGCGCCCCAACCCTTATTCTTCTGACTCAGTTTTGCGCGAGTCTTGTTGTCGATCTGAGTGGCACGAATTCGGCCTTCTTGAGCTTGTCCGATCATGCCCATGCCAACTGTACCATCGCCCACACCGTAATCCGTCTCTCTCTCCTCTTTGCCAAAGACCATGCGGTTCTGGGCCTTCCTCAGCTCGGTCATGGCGACGGCTGCCTTGGCATTACGTGCCAGTCTACCACCACGCTTCCGTGATGGCTTGTCGTCTGGCGCCGGCAGAGCTCGCTGACCTTTGTTGGGAGGTGGCGCCGTCATCTTGTCCAGGCGTTCTATACATTGGCCCCGTAGCTCTTCGCCGTAGGCACCATCAGAATGCGTATGTCCAGTGTCTGCGCGAGCGGCCAATACAACCTTGGCGGCAACTGCTTTCATGGCCTTCTTCTTCAAGTCGTTGGGGATACCCCGAATGATCGGCGTGTGATACAGGTATCCTTGTTGTCTGTTCTGTACATTTGTTGCAAAGGCAGCATTGGCTTGCCTTTTACTCCCCCAAGCAGCCAGATTGCAGGACGGTGTCCTCGACAACGTGGTAAGGCCACCAGCCGTGTTGATGAGCTGAGCTGCTGCGAGAGATCCAATGATTGCTGTTAGGTTAGGGGCAAAGACGTTCATTCGCGATTGCACATATTCTGTGAGCGTCTTCTTGGCCTTATCCATAGACACTATCATATGGCAAGCTCTGACGACGCGATCCAGCTCTTCCGGACTAATGGGCTGACCCTTTGATCTTGTGGCTTCCAAGGTTACTGTCATGAGGGAGGCTTTCTCAAGCACTGTCTTCAGTGACTGTCCAATCACATTGTCCGAGCTGTCTTGGAGAGCTCGAATATTGTCAGCATCCATGGGTCCGTTGCCAAGGATTGCGACGACCTTTGCGTATTCGATGGGATTTTGAATGAGGGTCTCCAGCTCGGGAAAGCGTGCGGAGTAGTGATCGCGTATGAACTTGTGGACCTTCATGATCTCGCCATCGAGTTCAGTCGACAGCGTGTTCGACTCTGTCAGGATCTTGTACTCGGGGTTGTCCTCAATGTTTCCGATATTTATGGTCGAGGCATTGAATGGTTGTGACTGGTAGTGCGCAATGTCCTGGAGATTTTCGGTTAGCGGTAAGAACATGATAGGTGCCATTGACAACTCAGAGTTATAGTGAGGAGAGTGCCCGCTGCGGCTTACCTTCAGAAGAGGTTCCAAGCGGTCCATAACTGTGGTGACTTTTCGGATGTCCTTGACGTTGCCTAGTTGTAGCTTTTCCACCTTGGCCTTGGCTTCGTCTTCATCATCCATGGGGTCGATTGCGGCACCGTTCAGTCCTCCCATCTCGTCGTCCTCCTCGGGCGGCTCCTCATCGCCATCGAGAATCATTTCATCGTCGTCATTTTTGCTGTCGCCGTTTGCTAGGCCATTCGAAGAATCCCCATCAAGGCCCAGGTCGTTCTGCTCGTCGCCATGTTCGGACCCCGAGTCCTCGAAATCTTGGAGGAGCTCGTCCGCAAGGGTCGACATTTTGCTCCACTGGTCGATGAGACTTGAGGAATGGCAATCGGTATCAGATGCGACTCACTTTTGCGGAGCTCAACTGCTTGCTCAAATCCTCGATGCCTTTTCTTGCCAACAACAGGAGTCTGCCACCAGGGTGAATCGGTGCGTCGCGTTACTAGCGATTGTACAATAAAAGGTTTGTCGGACTCTGCGGGACACGCGGCGAGTGTTGGCGTCGTCCCTTGCCGATGTTTGTTCTGGTGGAGGAATGAAATGAAGGAAGTGCAGTTGAGGTGCGAGGCTGCAGTCGCGACTGGTGACAAGGAAGTGGCTACCATGAAAGCTAAAAATCTAGGCTGTCCGCTTATGTAATGCGCTAGCTATCCTGGTCCACTTTTAATCGCTCGCTGCCAAACTTGATGAGCTTTGGCGCGATAACATTTCATCCAAGCTCCCCGATACCTGCATCCAAAACAGCTGGAACCTCTCGCGGCCTCGTCTTCTCGTTGGCAGCCAGCACGCGCTTTACTGTCGCGCCTACTCCATGCCGACGCGCCTTCACCTCAATACATCTACCGACTCTCCATCTGTTCCTCAGTCAATTGCTCCTGAAGGAGCGCTCATCCATCGCCATGGAGTCGTCACGCGGCCCTCCGAGGGTTAAGAACAAGGCGGCCGCGCCTATTCAAATCTCGGCCGAACAGCTGCTACGCGAGGCTCAGGATAGGCAAGAGACGAGTCTCAAGGCACCTACTCAGCGCTTTGCCGACTTGGAAGAGCTCCATGAGTTTCAAGGTCGCAAGCGGAAGGAGTTTGAGGACTATGTGCGGCGGAACCGCGTTAACATGAACAACTGGATGCGTTATGCGCAATGGGAACTCGAACAGAAGGAGTACAGAAGAGCGCGATCTATATTCGAGCGTGCTCTGGACGTCGATGCGACGTCCACCATCCTATGGGTCCGATATGTCGAAGCCGAAATGAAGAACCGAAACATTGCCCACGCTCGCAATCTTCTCGACCGTGCTGTTTCCATCCTGCCCAGGGTCGACAAGCTCTGGTACAAATATGTGTACATGGAGGAGATGTTGGGAAACATCCCAGGCACAAGGCAGGTCTTTGAGCGATGGATGGAGTGGGAGCCGGATGAGGCTGCCTGGAGTGCCTACATCAAGCTCGAAAAGCGGTACGGCGAATTTCAACGCGCACGTGACGTATTTCAACGCTTCACCATTGTCCACCCGGAGCCACGCAACTGGATCAAATGGGCCAAGTTTGAGGAAGAGTTTGGCACTAGCGACCTGGTGAGAGAGGTGTATGCCTCAGCCATCGAGGCGCTTGGAGACGAGTTCACAGATGAGAAGCTTCTGATTGCATGGGCCCGGTTCGAGGCCAAGTTGAAGGAGTACGAGCGCGCCAGAGCCATCTACAAGCACGCGCTCGATCGCCTCCCTCGGTCCAAGTCCATGAACCTACACAAGGCTTACACAACCTTTGAGAAACAATTTGGCGACAGAGAAGGCGTAGAAGACGTCGTTCTGTCCAAGCGCAGAAGGTTATACGAGGACCAAATCACACAAAACCCTAAGAACTACGACATTTGGTTCGACTACGCACGTCTTGAGGAAACATCCGGAGACGTGGACCGGGTGAGAGATGTCTACGAAAGAGCGGTTGCCCAGATCCCACCAACTCAGGAGAAACGCCACTGGCGCCGTTACATCTACTTGTGGGTATTCTACGCGCTGTGGGAAGAGATGGAAGCCAACGACGCCGACCGAGCAAGGCAGATTTACAAACTATGCCTTGACCTGATACCTCACAAGAAGTTCACATTCGCCAAGATATGGCTGCTCAAGGCGCAATTCGAGATCCGACAGGGCCAGTTAACTGCAGCGCGGAAAACCCTGGGGCAAGCCATCGGTATGTGCCCCAAAGACAAGCTGTTCCGAGGCTATGTGGAGCTCGAGATGAAGCTGTATGAGTTTGTGCGCTGTCGCACCCTGTACGAAAAGCATATCGAGTGGAATTCCACAAACTGCCAGACGTGGATCAAGTTTGCAGAGCTTGAGCAAAGCCTGGATGACCTCGACCGCGCAAGAGCCATCTACGAACTCGCCATCGCTCAGGATACATTGGATATGCCCGAGCTGCTTTGGAAGGCGTACATTGACTTTGAGGAAGGCGAAGGCGAGTACGAAAAGACTCGCGACCTCTACGAACGCCTCCTTGACAAGACAGATCACGTCAAGGTATGGATCAGCTTTGCTCATTTCGAGCTCAACATTCCAGATGCCAACGAGGTTGGTGCCGACGGCGAGGCCGAGGAAGCGCCTAAGAGCGAGGAGGCAAAGGACCGAGCCAGGAAGGTGTTCGATCGTGCTCACAAGCGGATGAAGGACCAAGACCTCAAGGAGGAGAGAGTGTCGCTGCTGAATTCGTGGCTTGCTTTCGAGCGCACGTATGGCTCTGCGGAAGACATTGACAAGGTGCAGAAGCAGATGCCGCGCCGGACGAGGAGGAGGCGAAGACTCGAAGACGACACGTACGAGGAGTACATCGACTATGTGTTCCCAGCGGACGACGAGCAGAAGCAGGATTTGTCCAACATGCTCGCCATGGCGCAAGCCTGGAAGCAGCAGCAAAGCGGCGGTGCCAACTAGCCGCCTACAGGCGTTGTATGTATACAGAATGTCAGGTAGTGAAAAGAATTCACGCCGAGTCATACGTCGATATCAGCAGGCGAGAACACATATATGGACCACGATTCCGGAGGCCCGGCTGGCGGGATCTGTGAGTCCCGTCGTCAGCGACTGGCGATTGGCTAGGAAGTCCTACAAGCTTCTGCCACAAGTATGTGTCCAGATCAGGAGAAGGCCACCGACAAGAAGACCTGGGCCTCAGGATGTACTGGTGCAAGAGCCGGTCTTATATCTGCCCATTCAGCCACTTCGCCGCCCGTCCAGCCACCTGGATAGAAGCTCGCAGGGGATTGTGGCTTGAATGAAATCGGAAGCTGTCTGTAGAGTGAGGAAGTTATTAGTACCAGTCTGCAGCTCAGCCCTTTCGTCCCTCTGGCCGAGGTATTGATATTGTACATATACTGGGACGAGACTCTTGTTTAACACTAGAGTAACAGCCTGGAAGGTTTCTAGGAGGCGCAGAGGCTTATGACCAAGAAGGCATTTGAGATTCAGGGGCTTGTCACCAGAAAGACCTGTGAGACGCAGGGGCTTGTAGTCGATAAGAAAAGAAGTTTTACACGCACATACGCTTAGCATCGGTGTTAAGCAGTATGTCATTTTGTACCTACTGGCGCAGAAGCAGGGCTTTTATGATCGCATTTTTCGGTGAATATCTATCAGACAAGTGTTCTTCTCATCGGAATCTAGAGACGGTGGTGGCTTTTTTCAGGCACCGAAATGTGAGGAATGACGAAAACTCGGTGGCAAGAAACGGACTGAGCACGCCCCTTTTGGGCTTGACGAAGGCAATGACTGTGAGAACAGTCCCGGAGAATGATCCGGCTTGGTTTCTGGCCTCCCGTATGTGAGGATGCAAGCCACTCGTATCGTATGCAGAGCATCCCGCTGGGTGAAAAAAGGCCAACCTGAAAAGTGATACGACTCGCCAACCCGAAGCAGCCTGCTTGGGCTTCACTGATAGCACGGGGGCACGCACTTACCATTGCGCCAACGCGACATATGTTCATGACTGTTGAACGGCAAAAGCTCGGGCTCAACAAAAAGTTTAACAAGTTGACTTACTTGAAATAATGTATATCCCCGGGCGTAGCGATTGGGTACTTGCCGGGCTTATTATGATGCACGTTGCTTGTTGACAATTACTGGCAGAAGTGATATACATTGTAAAAATCGATGTTAGAATATAGCCGTACAAGACAAGTGGCCTAGAGGAAGAGAGTCCAGCATCGAATTTTCAAATTAAGAAGAAGAAGTAAGTGTACATGTAGTACTACGTCGTTATATTCTACGACCAAGTGTACGACTGGTTTCACTACACCTGAATACTGCCCAACACTCGCCCAAAGAAAAACTCGGCAGAAGCGCCATCACGAGGCGACTTGGCCACGGACGAGAAATTGCTAGATAGTATAGAATCAACTCAGCGCACCCCATATGTCCTTCGGGAGGGCTCACGGGCATCGGCTGCACGGATATCTCCCTGGCATTGAATATGACGAACAAATAAGAGCAAGTAGACAAACAAAACTCTTGCTTGGAGACATCGAGATGTATTGCCTTGTACATGAGCTTTACTTACCTGAATGAGATGATATACCTCTCTTCAATGGGCCTCGTCTAGAAAGGTAGTCTGAACAAAACAAAACTCTTGTTTGGCAATACCGAGATGTACTACCTTATAAAGAAGGTGGGTGTACTTGCTCATCTGAGAAGATATACATACCTCTTCTACGGAACCCCTTTCAGCAAAGTATTCCCATTGCGCAAATCCTGGGATGAGGCTGACACGAGCTCGAATTTTGGATATGTACTATACGTACCGACGTGTAAGTGAAGAGCGAATACTTGTCTGGCAAGCATCTTCTATGGAGACATCCGATGGAAGTCTCTATGTTGTAGATCTGCCAGGACGTGACTGTCCCTTTCGAAGTCATGGTGGGAATTTCTCCAAGAGATACCAAAGCTTGGTAGTCCTGGTATACACAAATTAGGCCCTCACTTGTCTTAGGAGAAGGACGTTGATAACAGGACTGGAACTTTGAAATGGACTGTCAAGTGGGAGATGGGCTTTTATATTCCTTGGATGATCTATTTAATTCTTAAGCGCCTTCCAGCGAGCAGGCATCCATGCCACGTATGCCTCGGGGTAATGCTCGCCCCTTTCCCAAACATGGCGTCAAAGTTTAAGAGACACGTTGAAGGCTTATAATACAACCAATGATCTTCTGCTGCCTGCTATAATCATGCATTATCATTTTTATCTAAGCTCAGATTCTTCTTATAAGATGAGTCTTTTGCCTCCGACTTTTCGGTATTTGAAAAATTTTCTCCCAATCAAAACTTTTCGGGGTCTGAAATGTATTGTCGTGATTGATAATTCCTCGACAAGCCGCATTCTTTTACACCTTTCGAGCAAAAGCGAAGCCCCGGCAGGAGGCAAATCTGCAGGATCATGTGTTCTTTAATAACAACCTCTGATTACCGATCTTTGACTTCTTTCGCAAGTTAAAAGATGCAAGTCAAGCGCCGCACAGCCACACCTGCGCTCTATATATACTCCAAGGGCCAGTCAACTCGTCGCCTTGGACCTCGGGCCCTGAATATCTATTCGCTATGGACAGACGAACTGCAGCATGTGGCGTCTTTTTCCCCCTTATCTCTTTGCTTGCCGAGTATATGAAGGTGGCCACTTGTCACTGCATACATTGCTCACTTACCCCATCATGCCCGTTTCTGTGTGTCCCGGTTCATGATCGTTCCTCGACGAAGAAGACCATGCTTTTTGGCCCTGCTCCTACAGTGGACAGCTCATATTACCGGCTGTAATTATGGCCGCCGCCACCCAGCCGCGTCAGAGGTTTTACATGTTCTCTTGACACTTGGCTTGTCGCCTCCGGACCCCGTGATGCCGAAGGACCGTCACTCTTTCGACAGATACATCTGTAAGATGTCACATCTTATTTCCTCTGCAAGATGTCGCATCTAGCCACTGCGCCAGACGACGAACACTGAAGCTCCAAATAGGCTGTCATCGGGTATATAAATGCACTGCGACACAAGTACATACAGGCAGCCCCGATGTCATACAGACAAGCCATGCCCGAGCCACCTCAGAATAGCCCCCGGCAAGTTGACTTGGGAGGCCCCGGACCTGGGTTGCAGAATACTTATGACAGAAGAAAGAAAACAAGTCTGTACATTCTTCAGAAAATTGGCATGAAGTCTCTGAAGTATCGGACCTCGAGGTGCAGAATACTCATCACATGAGAAATAAGATGTGGCACATCTGTTTTCCTTCTCCTCAACATGAAAACTCGATACAACTACATCTAAGTTCCGTACCTACATTTATTATCCGTCAAGTTGAGTTGGAAGTCTCGGACCTCGAGTGCAGATAGTCGATTTACAAGCCCTTCTTCTCGAGAAAGAGACATGTCACGTCTGTTTTGTTTTTCAGCAAGAAGACCCCGATATAGCTACAACTAAGCTCCGTACCTACCTACATATATTCAAGTTAACTTGCAAATCTCGGGCCTGGATTGCAGATACCGGATACATAAGCCCTTCTTCTCGAAAAAAGAGACATGCCATGTCAGTTTTATTTCTCAACATCAAGACCCCGATAAAGCTCCATCTAGACTCCATACCTACCTATATTCTACATCGAAGTGACTTGAAAGTATCGGACCCTCGATGCAGAATACTCATCACAAAAAGGAAGAAGACGACGCATCTTAGTTTCTCTCTCAACACTTACACTCGATACAGCCACATCTAAGTTCCGTACCTGCCTATATTCTCCATCATCTTGACTTGCAAGTCCCGGACCTCGGGTGCAGATACCTGATACGGAAATGAAAGAGAAGCCTTCCTTCAAAGAAACTTCTCCTCAAGTTGGAGCGTTGAATACCACGTCCTTTTTTTTTTTTTCTTTTTTATATCTTTTTTCCCTTCTCATTGTGAAAGCCACAATACGCCTCAGGCATCTACGCAGGCCTCGGCAGGGCACACTCACACAAAATAAGTCTGTGGGACACGACCGTTGAGAAAAAGATGCAATATGACATCATGACCACACCCCCGCGGCGGGCGCCAGCCACATGGCAGTCCCCGACCCTACCACACCCACGGGAGAGCGTCTTGAATCATTTTTTGATGCCAAGAGAAAAAGACGGTGTGTTTCCGCAGTACCCGTATGCCGTGTCGTGTATAGATTATTCAATTGACTTCGGTGAGGCACTGGAGCGAAGACGTGCCACGTATTATCGTGTACGCTATGGACTAGACACATCTATTCTCCGCCTTCAAGGGCCAAAGAAATCTCGGTAGCCGACTATTAAAATCTCACCTCCTTGATGAGTCCTTGGAAGTGTAGGCCTAGGCTCCAATCTGTAAAGATGGCAGACAGTAAGCGCAAAAAAGAGCCAAGAGATATGGAAACATGTCCCCTTCCGGAGGAGCCGAACCTTGTTCGTGGCCTAGCACCGCAATCACAAAAGCTTGTTTCGAGTCCTCTGTAGCATGCAAGAACGCCGGACATGGCAATTGCACAGTTCCAATAAAAAACAAAAAATAGAAATAAAACGAGGCCTATAGAGTCGTGACATCGTATCATTTGTCCTTGGAATCCAAAGTCTCCCGCGTACTTGCGCAGGCACGTTGGATCCCCGCTTTCGTCATACACATAGAGCTCTATATTTCGTCGTTTCCATCCTCTTCCTGTCACATCGTTTCATACATACAAATCATAAGCGTCTTGAAATATCCGTCGTCCTCCTCATTCACGTACCCAAAGTCCGAAACACACACATGCAAGCCCATAAGCACTCCATCCCCAGCCACAACCCTCTCGAAACTTGTCGATCCAGATGCGGCCGCCATACCCTGAATGATACGCAAAGAAAAAACAGTCCCGAGAAATGTCTCGGACCAAAACAGTCAGAATAATGGAAATCAGAAATCGAACCAGGTCCAGATATGCACAATACCGAGCCAAGAGATCCCTGCTCCCGCATTTCCCCACAAGAAAGATGGAAGAAGCGGCGTCGCTGATCTTTTGGTCCGGCCCAGTGACGATCGGAACCCAAAAAGAAAAAAAAAGGGACCTGGCCGCTTTGAGGAAGTGCATGGTGTTCCCACTTTCCACCTTCCCCCATCCAGTCGAATCGGGCCCCATCACACAAGTCCAGTTTCGACCATCGCGATCCGAGCCCAGCGATCCGAGCCAACGATTCATAATCTCGACTCTCGATTCGTCCATTGGCCCCTCGTTCCACGCGTCAGGTTTCCCGATGCACGACATGCGGAAGGACAATTCATCCATCCCGGAATGACATGGGTTGGTTGTCTCGGACTTGAGAGAGAAACCTGGCCGGTGAACCCTATGCCCGGGCTGAGCCACTTATAATTATGCTCTTCAATTGTCTTGAGGCACAATCACTCTAGTAATCGTGGCGTCGACGACGTGCTGTCACAAAATTATGCGAATCAGTGTAAGTCCTGTTGTGACCAATAAAAACTCTTGTAACATTCTTCTTGTTGTAAAAGGGAAGAAGTAGGAAAACAAAATCAGGAAAACAAAACAAAAAAGGGGTAAGAAAAAGGTTCCCAGCTCGTGTGCTTTCTATCATATTATGTATGACAAGGTCGTAGAAGGCAGGTTAGGCAGGCAGGCAGGCAGGCAGTCAGGCAAGCTCTTTAGATATCGTTCCCAGACAGATTCGACCACCTCTTTCCCAAGAAAAGGCTCATCTTCGAAGCGTGAAAATTGTTTCCCCAATATGTCATTACACATGATGTCGTAAAGTCGTGACGAAAGTATGTGAGAAAGGGAAGATGTGGGCGTGAAACCTTCCAGCGAGGGAGGCAAGGGCGACCAGTAGAGTGAACGTCTTTTTTCTTCTTTTTTTCTCTTCATTTTTCCCCAGAAAAATGTCATGCCCGGTCATGTTGAGCTTCAACTCCTCATCTCCTCATCTTCTATCGTAGCCACCGATGGGAGGTGCTGGCAGAGCCGCCGAGTATGGGTTTGCATCAGCATAACGGGGCCCGTCGTCGTAGTAGCGATTCTGCTTGGGAGGAGCCGAAGAGGAATAGTTGTCATTCCGGCTTCTGCCGTAGTAGTCGCTGTTTCCCCGCTGTAGGCGCTCAATACGCTTTTGGTGTCGCTTCATCTTCTCTTGCTCCCACTCTTTGCACTCGTGTGTGATCTCACGCGCCTCCTTCATCTCGGAAATGGCACCCTTGATACCCATCGCGGCGATGCCGATCGATGCGGCATCTTGTAGGAGTGCCTTGGACTTGAGTTTCTTGGCCTCCATCGGATCGAGGCGACCTTGCTTGACTGCCTTGTGCCTTGCATTGCGCTTCTCCATGCTCGAGTAGACATTGTGCGCAGCGTGAATGGTGGCCACGGTCGCTAGACCCGCGGTGATCATTTGCTTACCTTTCATTTTCTTGGCTCTCTTCTCGTCTTCGTCCGAGTCTCCTAGGTCGCTGCTTGAAACAGACGACGAGCGACGGCCCGTTGACCGGCTTCGTCGTCGACCTCCTCCACGTGATGACCTGGCATCGTCGTACTCGTCACCACGACCGCCCCTCATGTAGGCACCTCGGGAGTCGTACTCATCATCATATCTGTCATCCGGACTGTAGCCACGGCGACGGCGCGAGGCGCGGGATCCTTCGTAGTCATCACGGTCGTCGGGTCCATTGCCGAGGCCGATCTTGGCCAAGCTGCGGCGAGCAGAATCCACAACGCTTCGGCTTCGGCTGCGCTGGCGGCGCGGTGGAGAGCCATCGCGATCGTAGTACGAGTCGGGACTGCCACGGCGGCTTCGGCTTCGTGATTCTTCTCTCTTGTCCATGAGCTTCTTGGCGCCCAGTGCTCCTAAGCCAGCGGTCGCGAGCGCGGCGAGTCCGGTGCCTCCGCCTCCTCCATCGGAACGGGCCCGAGAGCGAGAGCGGCTCCTTCCAGTCCTTCTGTCCTCCTCAATGTCTCTCGCAGATCCGTTTAGCATGCGGTTACCGATGAGACCACCAATGACAGACTCTACCAGATGGCGCTTGCTGTCGTGGTCGGGGTTATGAGCAGCGTCGATGGTAGCCGCACCTGCTGCAGCAGTGATGATGCGCTTCATCTTCTCGCCCTGCCAGCCGCCCGGCTCTCTGGAAACGCGGAAGGCCTCAGCAGCACCGGCTACGAGAGATGCCTTGGCGGCTTTCTGCATCCTGTTTGCCGTCTCGTTTTTATGGGACCGGGTGGAGTCCGGACTTCCGCGGCGGCTGCGGGTACCCTCGGATCGGCGATCATCGTGACCGGTCAGGGCCTTGATGGCACCGCCGAGTCCAGCGGCGGACAGTGCACTCTCCAAGAAAGACTTGTTGCTCTTCTTGTTTCGGGGGTCCTCCTCATCGTCGGAGTAGTACTCGGCGACACGTCCGTCGCGGCCCTTGTGCATGATGTAAGTCGACTTCTTGTCCTCCTTGGTGGCATGCTTGTTGTATAAGTCGGCGCCTTGGTAACCGGCGAAAGCGCCTCCGGCAGCGGCGGCGGCGGAAGCGGCCAGGTTGCGCTGGACTTCGCCCGAGTGTTCGCGGCCGGACTCGCGGCGATCCCAGACTTCCTTGGCTCCAGCGGCGAGGACTCCACCGACGACGGCGGCGATGATCTTCTCCTCCTTGTTCAGGACTCGCTTGCGGGTCCTCTCTTCTTCCTCATAGTAGACGCTGCCAGCCTTCCTGCTGCGGCGGTCGTCTCTCACGGAGCGACCGTCACGGCTGTGATAGTAGTTCTCTTCGTAGTATCCAGGCTCAGCAGAGCGAGCACGTCGCACATCGCGGTCGCGGCCTGCGGCGTAGCCAGGAGGAGGAAAGTCACGGCGGACCTCTTCGATGGAGAGATCGCTGTCCTCGCGGGTTGGGCGGGGCACCAGCTGGGTCCTGCTCGACTGATTTACGTTGAGATACTCCTGCTCATAGCGAGGCTCGGGCGCGCGGCGTTCCTCGCGGTAGTATCGAGTCTCGCGAACCGGAGGATCGTAAGCATCGTAACGCGACATTGTCACGGCTTTGGGGGTGGGTTAAAGTTTGACTATAACGCAGTCAAGAATTCTTAGTATAACGTCGAAAGATGCGCAAATTGGAGTAAAGTTGGTAGTAGTAGTAGTGAGTTGATTATAACAAAGATGGACGGATAGAGTTGACGAAGAGGGGTCGTACCCGCTGAATACTATGTGGTCAGGACGTTTGCAGCGGGGCTGGGAAACTGGCTAGAAACTGGCTACTGGCCTGGCCTGGGTATGGGGAGATGGAATAGAAGAGAGGCGACAATCCAGGAAAATCCCAGGGATTCCAGGCTGCCGACGAGACGCCTGACAGTGGGGAGAGCCCGAGCAGCGAAGGGAAAAAGATGGAGGGTGTGACGTATGCCGCTCCCCGTAGCGCCCGACTGCTGCTGGTGTACGATGTACGTACCTTTTATGCTGACTCTCGCTGATCAGATGAGCCCTGTCGCAGCTCGCGCAACGTCGCGACTTGTGTGTGAATCTTTTTATGGGTATTCAAGAATTTGAGGATTTGATCTCCAGGTTGATTTGTGCAAGATGAAGAGAGCAAAAATTAAATTGTTGTGAATCGTGCGAAGTCGTTGGGAAGCGGCTGGCGAAACAGGGAATGATTCTCAATCAAGAGGGCAAGAGCGAGGGCATGCGCATCGAGTGCCGCTTTGGACATGGACATGGCTCATAAGACAAAGGCTTGGGCAGTGGCTCAATTTCATCAAAGACAAGCCGACAAGTTGGGAGATCTCCCCTTCTGCCTGAACATGAGCTACCACGGCCTGGGCTGGGCTGTCGGCTCTCTTTACCGCTGCAATGCGATTTTCTCTTTTTCCAAGGTGGGCTGTGAGAGCCAGGTGACGGACGGCTCATACTACTGGCTGGGCACCAAAAGCCAGTTGCTCTTCACAGCCCAGCGCCGTCTACATTTTGCATCTAGGACTAATGTAGGTATAATAATTCTAATCCACATATCGTGCCCAACGACAATTAATGATAATAAGTCAGGTTGCACTCCAAGGCAAATCCCAAAGCCGGCAGGGCAACCCTTGTGTGACAGTTTCCACGTTGTATATGCGTGTGGCCCTCGAGTAACCAGATACAGGCTCACGATGATCACTCGATAGTCAATGAATGTCCGACCTTGGGTCTTACGAGCCGCCTCGCCAGAGAAGCATCCCATTGTCACGACCACTTGGATAAAAGCATGCGACTAGCCTCGACAACGGCCATTTCAGCTGTGAAGTGCACACTACATTTCTTGTAAACTTCAGTCCGTTTCCGTGGTCCTTTTCAGGCTGACAAACTGCGTGTAGACTTGCCCACCCTGGTAGTCACCATGGCTGTGCAACAGATTTGTGGCTGGGTGCAAACTTTCTAGAAACCTTGGAGGTTCTACATCGGCAATGTCCGCGTGAGAACCCTTGCTCTCCTGCTTCCAAGACATTCTACTTTACACATGTGTGCTTCATGTGCATGTACGTGACTCTCTTGAGTGGTTCCTTGGTATTCTATCGGATACACTTTCTTCTTGCGCCATCTGCATCTGCTGGCACCAATGAATGACGTCATATTATAATTGTCACACTCTGACATGGGGCAGTATCAAATGGTACAATCTGTACCTTCACCACGTACGTATCTGGATTGGCCAATCATTCTCAAATAAGCTCTGTACAAACAGAAGTCAGTATACTTATTTGGACCCCTCTCTGTATTGTGGCTGGTCCTTCGTCTCGCAAAGCCTCAAAGGCAGCCACCAATCTTTATCTGAGATGGGTTGCCTCATGGTTGACTGGTATGATTGGCCTCGAAGAACAGAATTCTGTGCCTCGCCGCATAGCTGTAGTCCTGGAGAGCCTGTAAAGACCACCATCATATCCTGCGGACCTAGGCGTTCTTTTCCGTCTTGTCCTGTGGCTGCAATGTGGCCAATCGCTTCTTAGTCTTTGGCATCAAAGAGAAATTATCCAGATGTCGTCTTCACTCTCATCAACCTCATCATAACCTTCCTTTCTCAGAAGCCACGCTCGGTGTATTGCTCACTGCTTGACATGCCCGGGACCCTTTTTCTATTTCGCCCCAGCGCTGATGATTCGGAGTGTACCCAGCTCGCAGTATGCAAGCGCGTATCGATTTGGCGCCCAAGCTACCAGGGAACAGGGAGATGCCGTCTTATATGTGAACAAGTGCTCACCGGTTTCACAGTTAGTGAACTCCATGGCATTGCCTTCGTCGCTGCCACCCACGATGCAGAAACCATCAAAGGAGAAACCTAGATCAATTATGAGCTCACAATACCAAGCGAAGAACAATCGTTCCTAGGTGTAGGCTTACTGATACTCTTGATGGGCCCAACCATCTTCGTGATAGTCCTCTGGCAGTTCCACTCTTCTGTATCCCACAGGGAGATGAGCGAGTCGTTACCACCGGTGGCGAGGAATCTGTTCATAGGATGTATCTCGACAGTAGTACATGCGGATGTGTGGCCGTGAAGCTTCATTTCGGCGTCCTTTGGTTCTTTGTAATCGTATAGGAGGGCAGGATCCAGGCTTGGATACTGCAAAATCCTCGTGTAACCTTCCGATGTAGTAGCATATATCCGCTTTCCGCTCCAGCAAAAAGTGATATTGTTGGTCTGTACACTTTGCTGATGGGATGATAATGGTGTGCTTTGGGTTGGCGATAGGACGAACAAGGTGTCAGCCTAGAAAAACATCAGCACAAGAGTATATCTTGAACATGGCCGCTGCGTTCGAACCTTGTTGCCAACAACTAGGCTCTCGCCATCTGGAGCCCAGGCGAGAGTGAAAGCCTCTCCTAGTCCCTTGACCTCGTTGATGATGTTTCGCGTTCTGACGTCCCAGAATTTGACTGTTCCATCACTGCTCACTGAGCATAACTCGAGCTCCTTGACCGGGTTAAATCCGACCTTCTCAACAGCGCCAGTGTGGCCCTTGAGCTCTGTTGACTGGCGGACATTGGGCTTGTCCACATTCCCTGGAACTGCCGTCAGCCACGAGACTCGGGTGATGGAGATGGCACAGGTTGTAGTGCAAGGAGTCTGGACAACGTACATACTCGCAGGGTCTTGTCTGCGCACCCTGTGGCAACCCACGTCCCTAATGGATTCCAGGCGATCGTCCTCAGGCTGGTCAAATGTTAGCAATATATCCAACGCGGCTCACCTGAAGAATGATATCGACTCACTTTCCTGGGGTACGAGCCGTGTTGGGGTCGTTGTAGACTGTCGGCTTGAGGGTTGGGAAGACGGCCTTGAACTTGTCAGGATGAACAAAAGTCATCCTCGTAGAGCGAGACATGTTGAAAGAACCGGCTTCGTTGTCGGCTTGAAGTGTTCTGGTGATGCAATGCTGCCGCTACCTTGGAATTGTTTGGACAAGAAAAAACTAGTGGGCAAGAAAAGAGGAAAACCAATGCGCTGTGAGGGGAACAAGTCTGGCCAGATATATATCGCTACAGTTTGTCCGGGGCGTACCTGAATGCTGACAAGTCAAGTTGGGTGAACACCTGGGTACCTAGGTGGCATCACGGACCTACATGTAGGTTAGGTAGACAACAGCCTGTACCTATTTGGTCCTACACGTCCACGGGTCCAGATGTCCGAAAGTGCGGAGCGCAAGTTCGAATATAAGGTAATTGCGACGCGCAATTGCCAATGGGAAGGAAGCCACGCAGGCACGTCGTTGAATTTGACACTCGGGCCACATACGGAGTAGTAGCTTGAGACCCAGAGGTGTAATAATGTAGGTACGGTATCCGTACCTGACCTTGATATATGTATGTATCAAGATACTGCCTTGGTAAAGGTGGTTTTAGTGGCTTGAAGACAATCAAGCATAGGTCATACAGGAACTCGAATCGAATAGATATACCCATGAAGTCGTTTCTTTCAAGACCGCAGTTCCTTCAAATACTCACAGGGAAGAGACAGTATTTCATCTTCCAACTGTCAAATCTGTGACTGATGATTGTAACAAAGGAATTGGGACACTCAGGTGTCGCGTCCAGATCGGTCAGTGATCCACCTTGCCGGGAGCTGGCGCGGGAACCTTCGAGGTTAAGGTAGCTGAAAGGAGCTTGGGGCACTTGTGGACCGCCGTGGCTCGCTGCATGGCAGGGGATGGCTGCTGCTGCGCGCCCCTCGACTGGCGGTGGACCGTGGCATTGCGTACCTACCTACCTACAGTCCACCTCTACCTAGAGAATTGTTGGAGCATCTTCTTCTCTCTTTACAGCTTTCGATCTCTCCAGTTGCATCCATTGAATGCTTAATTGAGCACCGCTAGTGGCTGTATTAACGGATTCGAGAGAACTCTATTCATTGCTGGTATGCGGTGACGCGAATGAGGCTCCGTCTGGCTCCAAGCAGCCATGTATTGGCCAGTTGCGACTCCCAGGATATACGCAACCTCCAGCCAGGCTTCATCACGCCCCAAGGTCGTGCTATCTCACGATGGCGCCGAACAAACCAATAATGGCGACAATGCCTCGCTTCTGAGCCAAGACTCGGCCATCTCTAAACCAACAGAAGATAGCTCTAGCGAAGCAACGCCTGCTCTCCTGACCCCTACCACGCCGGGGCTCTTCTCTCCAAGGACTCCCGGCATCAATGCAGTCGACCATGAGTTCCCTCTGCACGGAAGCGCGTACAGTTCCCAGGAGAACCTCGAGAGACCTACCCTGCCTTCTGGAGAGCCCATCATATCTTTGAAAGTCTCTCGGAATGGGCACATGTTCGCCACGGTCACGGCGTCTTCCATGACAGTGTGGCAGACAAAGGTGCGTTATCTGCGGCCCTCGGCGAGCTTGTGTCTAGACCTGTGAATCATAGTCTAATATTCTTGTCATGATAGCCAACCGTTGCGCTCTCTGTAGTTGTGCGCTCGAAAGCGTCGCTGAGGTCCTACGGTACCAACGTAGCTCTCCTCCTCCGTCCCGACTCGGCCATCTTCGTCGTTCAGACCAGCTCAGGCTATCTCATCACATATTCCCTTGCCACCGACGCCGAGTCGCGTGTATATAAGCCTCGTTTCTCGGATCATATGAACATCCAAAGGCGGCGGCAAAGTCACTTTGGAGGACCTGGAAACTCTTCTCCAGATCAGATCTTCCTTGGCCCCGGCGAAGGCTCTGGCGTCCGAGATATAAGTGTTCGGTTTCGTAGGGTGATCAAGGTCGATGCTGGTATTGAACACGTCCTTGCCCTGGATGACGAGTTGGTGGTTGCCACCAGGAAGCCAGCGGCCGTCCAATGTATCCGATGGACGCCAGACAGCAGTGGCAGCCAGACGAGTACCGAATTGGTCAGCCGCATGGGTTGGTTGGAAAAGAAGGTCATCATCACGGAGATGACGCACGACCGGCCAATGAATCTCTCGACTTGGATCACCACGGATGGCAAAGCATATGCGATACAACGTACATCCGCGACCCAGGGTCCTTCGCAAGACGACGAGGTCGGGCCGAAACGCCTTTTCAAAGGTTACTGCTTTCATACGCCTCAGGATGACCAATCACATGCGACCAAGGCAGTGGTCAACGCGAGATTCTCGCTGATCGCTGTTGGGACTGCTGATGGGAGCATCCACGTCTACTCGGTTCGCGACTATTCTGGCAATATTCCAGCGTCCCATATACATAAAATACCTGTGTCCAGGCAAACTTCTGGCCCTATAACCACTCTTACGTATTCCCCAGATGGCTATTGTCTCTTTGCCGGCTACGAGAATGGGTGGGCTACCTGGAGCGTGTTTGGCAAATCGCTGAGTACAAGTTTTGCAGCTATTTCCGCCATCACTGAGACAAACAAGGAAGACTGGCTATCCGGGGTTGGGGAGGCCTCCTGGATTGGCGGCGCTTGCGAATTGCTCCTCATTGGACGCCAAAGTGAATCTTTGTGGCTGCTTGAGATGGCTCGCAGTGCTGTTACCGGGTGTTATAGTCCCCCAAACTTGTCTCGGACCGTCCTCCAGACCTCATCCAGTGTCATGGTATACCGTGGCTATGATCTTCCGGACCTGACCAGCATTTCTGCAGAACCGTTCTTGTGGCATACTGCGAGGATCCCGTCAAATTATCTTTTGAACCAGTGGCCCGTCAGATGTACGGTTATATCTTCTGATGGCAGATATGTAGCCGTGGCTGGGAGACGTGGCCTAGCACACTACAGCATTAACAGTGGCCGATGGAAAACTTTTGCGAATGACGATGCCGAGAATGAATTCTCTGTGCGAGGCGGCATGTGCTGGTACCAGCATATCTTGGTTGCTGCCGTCGAAGCCAACAGGTCTTACGAACTCAGACTGTATTCGAGGGAGACAGCACTCGACAGCGGAACCGCCATGTTCACTCAGACTTTACCTGCTCCGATTGTGCTGATAACACCTTCTGGAGACGACTCGCTTCTTGTCTATACGTACGATAACCTGCTGTACCACTTTGTCTTTGCACCTGTTGGCAACACCATACGCCCAATTCAAGTTGGTCAGATCGCCTTCCATGGCATAGTAAGGTCACCAGCAAGAGTAAGAGGGCTGAGCTGGATCTTGCCGGAGACACAATTGCTTGATGGTGATCCCTCACAGGACGTTGCCGTAGCGTCCGTCCTGTTCCTGGTCGACGGCAAGCTTGTCTTGCTCCAGCCCTCTCGAAATAGCGACGGGCACCTCAAATACGACATGCGTGTCATTTCCCAGAATGTTGAGTTTTACATCAGCATGAGGGACCAGTCACCTGTATTTACTACCGGTCAAAGCTCTGCAGAAACAGATGATGCGTCCATGAGAAACTCATTGTGGCTGTTCGAGGGACACGACTTGAAGGCGTGGCCAGATATCCAGGACGTCCTGAAAGCAGCAACAGATTCGGCAAACGAGCTGCCTCCCACGTTCGCCATGCCGCTCGATTTCTATCCCCTTTCCATCTTACTAAGCAAGGCCATCGTCTTGGGCGTGGAGCCAGACCTGGTTCAGCGGAGAGACATCAATTTCTCCTTCTTCCGCTTCTCCATCAGGGTGAGTAGCGGTACCAGAGATACGAGAACAGGACAAATGCTGACAAGAGTATAGACACACCTCTTCTTTCCAGAGGTTCTGCGATTTTACCTGACCGTGAACAATTCACTTGCTGCTCTCAAACTAGCACAAAGTTATCAAGACCTCGAATACTTTGCGCATGGACTCGAGATATTATTACACCATGTACTAGACGAAGAGGTCGACTCGGCGCCTGCACCCGAGGCAGCACTCCTCCCTCGTGTGCTATCCCTGCTGTCTTCCTTCAAGCAGTACTTGGATATTGTAGTTCAGTGCACACGGAAAACGGAAGTCCGATCGTGGCGAACGCTCTTTGCATACCTCCCACCACCGGGAGAGCTCTTTGAAGAGTCGCTGCAGCGAGGGTCACTGAAGACAGCGGGCGGATATCTGCTCATCTTGCACACGTTCGAGGAATTGGCGACGGCATCAGAGCAGTCGGTCCGTCTGTTTTCTCGGGCCATCCGCGAGGAGGACTGGGATCTGTGTAAAGAATTGGCACGATTTCTGGCAGCCATGGACGAGAGTGGCGAGACGTTGCGGGAGGCGATGCAGATGGTCAATCTGCGGGTAGAGCAGGGCAAGGACGAACTCCCAGGGCTGATGGCCAGATTAGAAGTGCCATCAACACGGCGAATGAATGGCGCACATGGACGAAACTCGGACAGTGGATCCGAGACACAGTCCCTTAGCGATGGCAGCAGCTTCGGAACAGCAAGCCCGGCGTAGACGGAGGAGATGAGTATTGGTTTCTATGCATCCAAGGTGTATCATAATGAAGCCGATCATATTAAGAAGTGTAAAAAATAGGTAGGAAGAGAAAGAGTAGAAATTTCGGTTCCAAGATATCCGGTTGACAAGATATAGTTCACCTACAAAACCAATTAATACGTGAATAAATTATCCTTCGTAGTATGAATATTATACAGAAAGCTTTCAAGATTTACATTTATATTTTATATGTTGAGTAGAATGCTGACTGATGTTGCGTATTGGATGTACCATCACCTCGATAAAGCGGTATTGGTTCGGCCTGCCAATATGTAAATACCTTACTTATAGGCAGGTAGCCCCAGAGTCTAGGCTCCACTCCACAAGGCAAGAGCGATTGACAGAGCCAGACCAGACCTGGAACCCCACCAAGGGCGAATTGATTGACTTGACCCAACGGGCAACCGCGATTGAATGAACCGCCTGGCTGCTGCTGCTGCGTCCGTGTCTCTGCGTCCCTCCTTCGACGGTAAAACCCCCACCATAGAATTAAGATATCCATACCTTACCTACATACCTCTGTAGCCAAACAGCAGACCCGGCCACCCAAAACAACACCCAAGCACGACATTCAACAGCATCGCCAGCGGAATCCTTCTTTCGCGCAGTATTTATCCGACAAGGTTATCTGCGCGTGATGACGGGCGTCTAGATCTTCTAGATTTCCCCCCAATCCGGCGCTCTCCCCCTCCTCCCACCCCGAAAACGACTACGACTCCCTTTCTCTGTTCTCGTCCTTCCCATCCGGAAAGGTCGCCGCGCCCTACGCTCCGGCGAACAGGACTCTTATCTCGACCGCCATCATGATGGACGATTTCGCCTCCGAGTCGGATAGCGACTACACTAGTTACTGGAGGGACTGGGTTTGTCTTCCTCCCGAGCCACACCCGCCTCGACCTATGTGCTAATCCAGATTCCTCAGTTCATATCATCGCGCGGCAACGAGTACTTTTGCGAGATCGACGAGGACTACCTCACTGACCGCTTCAACCTGACGGGACTGAACACCGAGGTGCAATACTATCAGTATGCGCTCGATCTCATCACCGACGTTTTCGATCTCGACTGCGATGATGATATGCGGGAAACCATTGAGAAGTCGGCGCGACACCTGTACGGCTTGATCCATGCGAGATACATTGTCACGACCAGAGGCCTGGCCAAGATGGTAAGGATTCTAGAGGCTACCCTCGCCCTGCGTTATCATCGTCAAGAAAAGCTCCCTTGCTAACACTACTTCACACACAGCTTGACAAGTACAAGAAGGCCGACTTCGGAAAGTGTCCGCGCGTCTTCTGTCACTCTCACCCGCTGCTTCCGATGGGCCAGACCGACGTGCCCAACCAGAAGCCGGTCAAGCTGTACTGCGCCCGATGCGAGGATGTCTACAACCCCAAGTCGTCGCGGCACGCAGCCATCGACGGTGCCTACTTTGGTACCTCGTTCCACAACATCATGTTCCAGGTGTACCCGGCCCTGGTGCCGCCCAAGAGCGCAGAGCGCTACATCCCCCGGGTCTACGGCTTCCGCGTCCACGCTCCCGCCGCTCTGATCCGGTGGCAGAACGCCCGGCGCACCGACATGCTGCGCCGTCTTCGCAAGATGGAGGTGGAAAGCGGCTTCAAGGGAGAAAACGGCGAAGACCTGGACGACCTCGACGAGGAGGACGAGGAGGACGAAGACGAGGAAGCCGCCGCTCTTCTTCACGACGGAGACGTGAAATTGGACCGCGATAATGACGTCGTTATAGCAGGAGACGCTCATCATGCCGGTTGATAAAAGGTCCTCTGCTTCACGTATCGAAGGGCCGAAGAGAGTTCGGGGCAGCTGATGCCCCAATAAACACCTCGCACAGATGACGGATGAGCAAGACCAGGACTGTACCGAATAAGGAGGCTCCAATGACAAGAGTCATTTCATTCCAGGGTCTCAATAATGGACCGCAATCATAAATTTACTAAGCAAATGACTGGACGAGGGGGAAACCGAGAATGGACGTCTAAGACGAAGGAATCTTGCACATGGACCGGCGTTTGTTTCCTTTCCAGCAGAAAGGAGGGGTGGCTTTGTCTGGGTATAGCCAGAGTCTGTTTTTTCTGGTTTTTCCGTCGGTAATCATTTTTCTCTCTGACTGACTCACAAATGGCGTTCCGATTGCAAATCAAATGGCTAGAGATTCTCCATTCAAGTTTCTGTTCCCTTCTTTTCCGCCCTGGAAGGAGTAGAGTACAAAAAAAGTATAATGAATGGTTATAATGAATGGTATTCTTGTTTCCCTTGCCAACCCGAGACGATTGTTGTTCGCCGTGGCAGGCTGACAGACAGCATGAGATACTACTCCTCACGCTTCCAAGAGGCACGCGGCCTCTGAACGAGGCAGTGATGGAAAGCATGATGTGTGTTTCCTACGGCCGCCATCAAAAGGTCTACGATAGGATCCCTCTCCCTCTCCTTCTCTCTCTTTCTCCTTCCTCTCCGCGACACTTGTTCGTTCCATCTAAACGTCATTCACGAAAAGAAGCTGTTGTATAACAATACTTGAGAATGTCGTCTTGATTCACAATTAGAGAGAACGGAACGGTTTGCCGGCATCATGATACACGGTTATCTGCTACAAATAAAAGGGCTCCAATCTGGATAAACATGTATGTATTTCTTGGTTTCAATCTTGTCCCAGGAAAGCTTATATACCTGCCTACCTACGTACCGGAAAGTATTTCCAGCCGCCGTCTAGTCGAGCTCAGAAGATCACAAGCCAAACGCCATTTCCCACCTACCCATACCAGACACTCAAGACTGTGGCCGTACCTACTATATCTACTGTCCGGAGAAATGGACACCGATACGGCCCTTACAGCTGTCTAGCCATCACCAGTTTTTACCCCGGATCCCCCTTGCCTCAAAACCTTTTTGTGCCTCCATCTCTATATTCGCTAAATGTGTACAACATATCCTTTCTATCCACATGAGCAAGCATTTCAATCGTGTTTCGTACCTTTGCTGTATGTACATCAGAGCGTTGTCGTCTTTGGTTACCTAGGGAAGAGAGTGAGAAAGAAAGAGCAGAAACTGTTTACATTTCTACGAGAGGTGACTGTGCTGTTGACCAGTCACGGAGAGATCGGCCGTTTCGAGGTAGAGATCATTGTTGCTTGTGGTGGCCTGGATATGTGCGTTGGACTCGATGGCTTGTACCCATTGTTCCCAGCGCGTGTTGGCAACTGGTTGCTGCCATCCGCGAAGGTCTGCGAGAACCCGTGACAGACGGAGAACAAATGGTGCGAAGTGAATGTCGACAAGACACAGATCTGCCCCTAGAAAGTAGGGGCCTCGCTCGTCAGCGGCCTGTACAAGCTCCAATATTTCGTGTGACAGTCGAGATTGGTGTTCATTCTGTTGAGATGGTTCCGTTGCTTTGAGCAGCGCAAGATATGATGGCACAATTGTTGAGTTGATCTGCTGGAGTGAGTATACGACCTATGGCTCTGTCTTACACCCGTGCTTACGTGGTCAATCCATAATCTGCAATTAGCTTTCAGGCGTGGATCTGTAGGAAAGAGAGGTACCCTCTTGTCATGGTCTTCCAGCTGTAGAATAGAAATGAATCAGCATCTAGCTCCAGGTCGTTGACAAGATTGTGTTGACATACATATTCAAGAATGATGGAGCTCTCCCCGCACGCCCATTCGCCCTCTCGTATAGCAGGAACTGTGCCGCGAGGATTTGCTTCGAGCAGCGTTGTTGTCCGCTTGGACGGGTCGGTCTCACAATACTGGTACTGCATTTGTTTTACCTCCAAGGCGATCCATACTCGCTGGGAAAACGGGCTACGATATTCAGTCAGTTTCTGTGGCCATTTCGGCAAGACATAGTATACATACCAAAAGCATGCGGCATAGAGCTGCAGATTATGATCTTTGGCATGTTTCCGCGCCGTAATCAAGGCAGCCCCAGAAGCCTTCTTCTGTGAGGGTTTGACGGTCTTCTTGGACTCCTTCTTTTGCGCATTGATGAATCTCTGCACCGTAGACTTCTTGATCTCGTCGCTCTTGGCCAGACTGTGCTTGTGCGGACCAGCGACACCGTCTCCCTTTCCATTACCACCATTGCCATTTACGCGTTGTATCGTCCAGAATTTCTCCCCGTTGGCTCCCGGCTGTATTGGCATGCCGTTGGAATCGAAGAACTGCTGGGGCGTAGAGTATGAGCCGACACCATCGTCAAGCTGCAGAGTAGCGCCGGGAAAGTACTCGGTAATTTTGATCTTGACGTCGCACAAGTCTCTCTCGCGGGCACTCCGTTTCCGTTTCTTCTTGAGCGGATCATTGGATTTGGGCGTGCCCGGTGGCCGGCCCTTCATCCGACAGTCCCAGTAGTGTGACACGAACGGCTTGCGCTTGTACTTTTGCGTGGAGCGGTGGGAGTAGACATTGTCGATATGGGGAAAGTAGGTCTCGAATTCGTCGTTGGTCAGTAGGATCATGTCGTCGACGTTGAAGAACTTGTTACGCCAGGCTTCCAGATCCGGTGGATCTACGACAATCTTATTCACCAGCTGGCCATGCGGCCTGCTTTCCGAGGGCTCAAGCACAAGCGGCGTTCCACCCGAAGCCGAGCCGTTGAAGTCGTCATCCTGTTGCTGGAGCTGGGCTATCGTGGGCGGGAGAGGAGCCGACGGGGCCATGCCGAAAGGCGGCGGCCGGCCTCCTTGGGGGCCATGGGTCGGAGGGGCCGAATGCGGCGGAGGCGGCGGCACGGGAGGATTGGCAGCGACCGAGGGCGGCGGATCTAGCGGATGGGTATGAGGCGCCGGACGGAGGATTGGCACGGTCGGGGCGGTCGGCAGGTGCGGCAGCTCGGGCAGGGAATGGGTATGCGGATGCGGGTGGGCATGCTGGTGGAAGACGGAGGGGTTGGCGGTAGGGTCGAGCACGCCGAGGGTGATCTCGCCATGGGACGGCAGGGTCGGCAGGGAGAAGTGGTGCTGCGGAGGTCCGGAGACAGGGCCGGGGACGGAGATGTTGTGGTGAAGGGCGGCAAGATGGGGGTTCTGGTGGTCCGGCTGAGGGTTCGGTGCAGGGCCGCTTGGCAGTCCATGAACCAGAAGGCCGGGCGGCGATTGGAACTGAGTCGACGTAGGGTCCATATCTTTTCTTTCTAGAAATATCTCTCTCTTGCTCTCTTTCTCTCCTCGTCCTTCTCTCTCATTACTGTTTTGGAGCACACGCGCTTCTCACTGCGAGACCAGATGTAAGTGTATGCAGCGGCCGTCCATTATCGCCGTATCTGCCGCGCCTCGGGTCGATCAGTGTTCTCTTTCTTTCCTGTATCTCCAGCTGTCTTCTTCTCTTTCTCTCCCTCTTCTTCCGCTGGATGGGGCAGGGATCCGAGGGAACCGATCGGTTCAGTCGATCAATATGTCAATCAATCGATCGATCAACCCAGGGGACGGATGTGCGTAGCAAGGAAAGCTATGGGGGGGGAAGATGGAAGATTTAGAAGAAAAGGGTAGTGGATAGAGAAGATCGATCAGGAACGGCGCCAGGGAAGACGGAACTTTACGAAAGGCCTGGGATGGATGGAGATTTTGGCGATCCTGCTACGTTTGTGAAAATGTTAAAAGCGACGCAGGAGCAAGTTAGCAACCTTCCTGTCGGTTGGGTTTCCTCTTTCTCTTCCAGTTACGGAATACACTACCAGAGGCCACTACCACCACCACCACACTTACGGAAACCGCGGGGCCTCGTTTGAGCTCTTTCGTGATAGCGAAAAGCGGGAAGATGATGATCCCGCTAATCTTGCCTTTAGCGGCAACTGTCAGCTTGCAGCTGGGTTGCGATGCCCCCCAGCGAGCGAGACCCCCCAGCAGGTCCAGGTCGTGCCCCCCCAATGGTCCCCCAATGCCCCCCCAGTGCCTGCAGTGCCTGGACTTCCTGGAGCCCGAGCCGAGCTATCCCCGTTAGCCAGGCCTCTAGCACGTTCTATCGACGGCCTAGATCCTGCAGGGTTCAACTCAACTTTGGTTTTGTTGGTGCGCCCTGAGTATACGTATAGCCGAGCACGAACCCGAAGTGGTTGCTTGCGATATGTTTTCTGGATTTTTGTCCCGTACGGATTACGTAGAGATACCTAGATCCTCGGGCTTGTCCTGCTGGGCTGGAATGTGCCTGTGGGTAACGGTCTCTTTGGATTCAATTGCCACATGGAAAACTCTCGTGTCAACGCAGCTCCTAGACTTCCCTCAAAGTCCCGAGGACATATAGCCAGACGTGTGTTAGTAATTGCCTCGGCTTGGTACCTATATACTTGACATGCATTTCTTGTAATGTCCGTCTTATACCTACTCGTACTGCCCGATGTTGTGTCAATGCTATGATCAATACTATGAGGTGGCGGAGATGCGGTGGCACTTATACGCTCCATCACAGTGCTTCTAGAACATCACCAGCAGATCAGAGTTCCCAGAACCGGTCATACAGCAACTCACGGGTTCCGTTCACGCAGATGCAGAATCTTCTCGAGAGCTCCAAGAACTTGCGCCTCGTCCGGCTGCTTGACGTTTCTCTCTAGCTAAACATCCCCTGCTAAACGAGACACTGCAAAGTCGGCATTCATGGCTGCCTAGGCACTGCGTTGGGCATGATATGACAATGACTTTTGCTCATCATCATCATCCTGGTAAATATTCAGAGTCTGGGAAAGAGACAGTTCCGGCCCAAATTGAATATACAAAGCCACCCAGGCCTTTTGGTCCGTCCTATCTCCCCGAGGAAAGCATTGCACAGATAAGCTACCTCGCCACATCCGGACAACCATCAAGATCCCGGCCAGGTTCTTACTGCTGTGTCTCTGGTGCCCGACCGTCCAGGGGGACTACTGCGAGAATAAGAGCGTGTTTTCTCTCTGGTAACCAGACAAGCTAATAGTAACCAATCGATGAAGTTGCCGGAATCATGTCGTGTAGAGCACCAGGGTCAGTCTGACACCGCGGCACCATCACTTTCGCTTGCAGCTCGGAGGTCTTGTTGCAGAAGAATACGTAGGACGCTCCCCTTGGGTATAGTCTCCGTCTGTTCGAATTCAATATAGCAACCATCGACTGTGGCTCGCCTTTTGTAGTTGGCCGCCCATGTGGAAGACGGCATCATGCAGCTTACCAGTCTCCAAGGAGCTATATATGATGCATTTGCTGAAAAGTCCAGGGACTATTTGACAATACGTGATTGTATCGACTCAATCAGATTGTCTCGAGACGGCCGAGGGCCTGTTTTCCTTCATTGGCCATCACCGGACAAGAAGTCCAGGCCGCCCCAGTATTTCTTTTCGTGTTGGGAGAAAACGCGTGGCTAAGAGGCTGAGAGGCCACCTTCAGCCCTCCTGTGGAGAAGCGTAAGCATGAGCGTTATGTTCGGATGAACGTACACCTAATTCAGTGCCAGCTCGTCATAGATTTGGATCTGGTCCTGTTTGATTTGTTGTCCTAAGACTGGCCAAGTCGAAATAGAATTGTTAGTAAATAAAAAATAAAATAAAAAAAACAGAAATAGAAGAGAGAGAAGGCCATGTAGAAAATAGTCCGACCTTACCATGCTCACTACATCACCTCCGATTTTGATCATATGGGAGGATATACTCCAGTATGTTGCTTGCTACCATTGAGATGAACTAGCTGGGTAGTGGTGCACAGAAAATTACGCCCAGCCCTCAGAATTTCCTCAATGTTCATATTGTATATTGCATGTTGTGTACTGAGAGGTAGTTGTCGGGTCAAAGCAGGAAAATACAAATGTCGATTGCGGCCATGGGGATATGTATAACCGATGATCAGATACAAAAGCAAGCAGACCCTTGACTAGTATCGAAAGCTGTGAACTATCGTGAAGCTGGATCTTCCCTAGTTGAGTGAAGCTCTATAATTGCTTCTCCTGGATTTTTCTTTCTTCTTCAGCATGAACTGTCCCAATTCTGGAGTCATGATTGGGTTTATACGTCGTGATGTGGTTCCGACGAGTATATTGCCTCGGCGGACTTTAACAAAAAGTTAGACTCTATTGGAGCCAGGAGTACACCGTATGGTACAGAGTAGGTAGGTAGGTAGGTATGAACTCCAAAGAGCTCAAATAAGAGCGGTTCAACTTCTGAACAACTTATCCCCTTTTGCTTTATATAAGTCCCAAAGATGAAAAGAATCACGATCAAGAAAACCTCCCCTGAGCATGACCATCGTAGAAAAATATAAGAATCCATCACGGCGACCATTTTCCGCCGGCGCGCAGTTGACAAGGACCCGAAGTCCGAGAGCAAAAGACCCCACTGACCGTCCTTGGCTCCCGGGGGGGTCGACGGGGCTAGGATCACATGCAGCGCAGCGCATCGGAATCGCATTTGGGCAAAGCTGTCTCAGGAACGTACGGGCAGAGATCTGCCCACGCTACGTCATGACGTGTATATAAGTTTCGTACGAAGTATATCAACAACAAACATCCCAGCCAGCTAAATTCTTAGTCTTACTCATTTCTCGACGACTTCCTCTGCGCCTGCTGTCACGAACGATAAGCAGGAGGACACACAATTTCAATTGTCGCATCGTAGAACGCAAACCGCAACCATGACGACGTATATCCCCTATCTGACGATACCCCGCGAGGTGTTCGAGAATGCCGCCGCCTCGGTCCTGCTGCCCATCGCGCTGGGCACCGGCGTGGGATTCAGCACAAGACGTACGTAGCACCACCGCCTCGCGCCTTTCCCTCCCTCCATCCGAGCCGACAGCTAACAAACCATCCCAAACACAGCCAAGAAGACCCAAGACACGTACCGCCTGATGAAGCAGCCGCCCCTGCGCCCGCCGCCCCAGGTCTTCGGGCCGGTGTGGACGCTCCTCTACGGGCTGATGGGCTACGCGGCGCACCGGGCGATCACGGCGGGCCTGAATCCCTTGACCTCGAGCGCCGCCGGCGTCCAGGCCGCCAAGCACGCCGCGACGCTGTACTCGGTGCAGCTGGGGCTGAACCTGGCGTGGATGCCGCTCTTCTTCGGGATCCGCAGGCCCGCCCTCGCCCTCGCCGACATCGCCGCCCTGCTCGGCATCAACGTCTACCTCGCCAAGCTGTTCTTCGGCATGGACGAGACCGCCGGCTGGCTGTACGTGCCCTACCTCGCCTGGCTCGGCTTCGCCACGTACCTCAACGCCGGCGTGGGTGTTGTCAACAACTGGAGGATCACGGACGAGGATCTGCTCAAGGGCAAGAACAAATAAGAGACAGAAGAGGCGATCCATGTATTACACAACAAAAAAATTGAATCGAGAAGGGAGGATATACCCGGAAAACAAACATAGCGTCTGAATTAATCTATTCAACTTTGGGATAGAGCTTGCGACACCACGAGTGAACACACTTGGCGCTTCTGCAATCGTCCTTTTTGAATGTTTTTGGTATTTTAAGTTTGCTGTGCTCAATTGCACATGCGAAGCTGACCGTCTAAATGTCTATCCAAGTAAAGTTTTGGTATATGCGAAAGTCATGTACGCCTATAACTCCTATGCTTGCTGTCCAAGCATGTCCCGTGTCTAAACCGTCTATCGAGAGATCATTGGGTAATTTCATAAGGGCAGATGCCTCTTTAGTCCATCGTATATAATGAAGATGAAGGCTGAACTGGGCGCGGATCGCAGGACAGTGATGCCGCAACCCCGATACATGCCGCGCAGCCCGGCCTGTTTCCACAGGGCCTTTCCCTCCTGCATAAACGTCTTCTTGACTGCAGTGCCGCCTACGGCACTGGTCTGCATGCGCGACTTGATCGTGTCGGCGGGGAAGAAGAGGAAGTTGTAAGACATGCCAGCTGTTGCGCCGGCAATGGCTTGTTGCCATAGTGGTAGAGCCTCGGCCCGCAATGCATCCTTCTCGGCTTGCGACGTGAGTCCGCGCTCGTTCCAAGCAGCGAATAGTTTAGATGTGGTCTCCTTGAAACCAAACCATGCACCGCACCCGCCGGATTCTCGCAGGAAAGTGCCCATCTGGCCGTGCCAGAAGCCGGCGACACCCTCATGTTTGAAGACGTCCCTGATGACAGAGCCGACGGTGGGCATTTTCGGTAGTAAGCCATCTGTGCTGGCCGTCATGGGCACTTGGATCTTGCACTTGACGAGTTCGACCGGAGTCAAGACAAACGACGTAAAGGCTCCCGAGAAGGCGCCGGTGAACCACAGCGCAGGCAGAGGCAGGTCCTGGTCCCTGGGGCAGTAGCCCGTCTTGTATATCGTCTCCCGACCCAGCCGCTCGAAGAAGAACAGACTGCTGTTTTCCAGCGCCGCGCCGACCAGGGGCGCGCTGATTCCGCGGTATAGACCCAGTACTCCGTCCTGCTTGATAGATTGCCGGAAACAGTCGAGTGGGCCGGTATAACGTAATGGGAGGTGGTCGGGTTGCGACTGAAGCCTGACCTTGACTGTGTCGAACGGATACTCGATGTACTTGCCCATGATGCCGGCGACCTGCTGTCTGTCAGAACCCTAGCCGGTTTGCGCAACTGTTACAACGTGACATACCGATCCATAGAGGATGTCCTCCATGGATTCTATCGCCTGTGACTTTTCTTGCGTCGGCATGGCGTTGATCGTTGGAAGAACACCTGCAGAAGGTTCGACCACCTGGGCCGCCATGATGGAGGGGAGATTGTCGAGACGGATGAGCGTTGGCACCCCGTTCCTTGCAAGAACGACGAGGGCGCTGGACTGGTCGCTTTAAGTAGGTAAGTAACCTAGGGACAACCTGTGGACTCGGCGGTTGCACAGCGAAGCTCGGAGGTCGGTCTAGAGCCTGCTTTGGATGGGGGTTCGAGCAGTATCGGGCGCTAGCAGAAGGGCAGCATTGGAGGAGAAGGGTAGGAAGTCGGAGGGAACCTAGGGGTCATGACAAGTTTTCTAGTAATGATATGATATGTACGAGGAACAATCGGCACACAATGTTGGGTTGTTGGTGAGACTGGCATGTGCAAAATCCATACAATCGACCAACAACCAACAGCGCATATCGGGTGTGTTCGCAAAACCTTCGTCACCGCCGGCCAAGTGTGGATGCGGCGAGATGGTAGTTGATGGGGTCGGTAGCAGATTTCGGGGTCATTTCGGATCTGATAAAAAATTGGCTGGATCAGATAAAAAATTAGACTAACGGGCTGATGGGTAGAGTCCCTGGCTGCTGGGCGGGAAGTTCCTAAAGTGGAGGCCTCAAAGCCAATGCATGCCAATTATATGACAAAGTAGAAAATATCTCATACATCCATCGAGATCTGCAGGTATATTCGGCAATACGAAAAGGGAAATTTTTGCATCTCCAAGGACTGGAAAGAGGAGAAAGAGGAGCCAGAGAGGCCCGACGCAGGAGCTCTGGGCGGCTTTGGGTTACCTAAGTCATCCATCTCATGGTGCCACTAAAATATTGATTGCCCAACTGACCTGACCTGAGTCCTTGCACGCGTCTGTGTAGTGCGGGGGAGGGGCAGTTTTTTTTTTTCCACACCAAAAACCTGCAGCGAAATTCCCATCACCAGTCTTTCGGCGCCGTATTAGTGGCCGTTCTTTTTGCAGCGGGAGGTCTGTTTCTCGTGACACCCTGGACTGCAGATCTAGTTTTCCCTTACTCGTTGGGGTTGAGCAGAACCGCTTTGATCGTCGTGCCTTTCCGTCAGTTTGGGTTGCCTCTCGGGACTTGCAAGCCGGATCTGCTGCCACGTTTGTTCTGACAATTCCTACCTTGTGATTCGGGGGAGGTCATATCAGACAACATGGCAAAGGACAAGAAGAAGGGAGCCGGCGCTGATGCCAAGAAGGCGAAAAAGGCCGAGAAGAAACAGAAGCAAGAAAAGAAGGGAGAGAAGAAGTCCAAGGCCAAGGCTGCCAAGGACGAGGGCAGCGATGTCGAAGACGTCGATTTGGATAACATCCTCGAAGAGTACAAGAAACAGCAGGAACAGTTCCTCAAGGTCACTGAAGTCGTGGCCGAGGTTCCACCAAAGCCTCGCTCCTCTTCCACCTTTATGGCCTCCCCTTCCAATGCCAACCAGCTACTGCTCTTCGGCGGTGAGAACTACAACGGCGCCATTGCTACTTTCTATAATGACCTGAGCATCTACTACACTGATCGAGATGAGTGGCACACCGTCACTTCCCCTAATGCCCCTCTACCTCGATCCGGCCATGCTTGGTGCAGAGGTGGCAACCAGAGTAACTCGGTCTTCCTCTTTGGTGGTGAGTTCAGTAGTCCCAAGCAGGGGACATTCTACCATTACAACGACTTTTGGCGGCTCGAACCGCACAGTCGTGAATGGACTCGCTTGGAGGCCAAGGGCAAGACGCCCCCAGCAAGGTCGGGCCACCGAATGACATACTACAAGAACTACATCATTCTCTTTGGCGGTAAGACTAGACGATCTGTTAGTGGTAGGCCATACCCGTACTGATGATCGTTGATAGGATTCCAAGATACCTCGAATCAGACCAAGTACATGAGTGACCTCTGGCTGTATGATACTCAGAACTTTGTGTGGCACAGTCCGGTGCTACCGCCAGCGCAGCTCAAGCCCGACGCCAGGTCATCCTTCACTTTCCTGCCCCATGAAAACGGTGCCGTGCTCTATGGTGGCTACTCCAAAGTCAAGGCCACTGTATCAGCAAACAAGTCTGCCAAGGGAGCATCACAGGGTCATCGAAACATTCTCAAGCCCATGGTTCATCAGGATTGTTTCTTCTTGCGTATTACTCAACCCGGTGCTGACTCACCGGCAAACGCGCCTCCCATAGTCCGCTGGGAAAGACGCAAGAAGCCAGCAAACATCCCCAGCCCTGCCAGAGTAGGAGCTACAATGGCCTACCACAAGGGCCGTGGCATTCTGTTTGGCGGTGTTCATGACGTGGACCAGAGCGAAGAGGATATGACGAGTGAGTTCTACAACCAGTTATTTGCCTGGAACGTAGAGCGCAACCGCTTCTTCCCTCTTGCACTCCGCAAGCCCAGACACCAGAAGAAGCAGGCTGAGCAGAGGGTGGGGAGACGAGGCAGAGCTGAAGCCAAGGAAGAGGAGCTTCTCAAGCAGCTGGCAGCTCTGCAAGCTGGCACCTCTCTCGAGGATGCCGACGATATCGATCTTGGTCTCAAGAAGGACGAGCCAGAAGAGCCCGAGAATCCTGTGAGGGAGATGCCCGTCTCGTTGGAGTTCCCTCACCCCCGGTTCAATGCCCAGCTGGCCGTACAGGATGACCTGCTCTGGATTTACGGAGGCACGTTTGAAAAGGATGACCGAGAGTTTACCTTTGATGACCTGTACGCTGTCAACTTGGACAAGCTGGACGGATGCAAGGAAGTCTTCCACCGAGAGGTCGAGAACTGGATCGGCTCGGACGACGAAGATGACGAGGATGACGATGAATATGAAGACGAGGACGATGAAGAAGACGAAGAGGAGGAGGGCGAGCCCGTGCCAGTCGAGGAGCAGATCCGCTCGCCCAGCTCGAGAAAGAAGAAGACGGATGAGGCATCGAATGCAGACTCCGCCAGTACTGCCGGAACAGAAGAGGAGAGCGAGGCAGATACTGCGGCCACATCGGTTGATGATGGACTGCCTCACCCGAGGCCGTTTGAGTCGCGCCGCGAGTTCTTTGAGCGAACGACGAATGAGTGGCAAGAGATTCTGATGACGAGCCTGAGGTGGAAGAACATCCAACCCGAGACCCTCACCATCAAGGAGATCAAATCCAAGGCGTTCCAGATGAGCGAAGAAAAATGGTGGGACTGCAGAGAAGAGATCACGGCTCTGGAAGATGAGCAAGAAGCCGCTGGCATTGGCGAGGTGGTGTCCCTGGCCGACAAGGCCGACACGGGTGGTGGTGCTGGAAGAAGACGTTGATTGTGCTGTAATACATCTGATCTATATATGTATTCACCTATTTGAAATATCAACAGCATGGCAGTCGGGTGGAATCTCGTGCTTGTATTGATGCAGCCGCCTTTGCAGCTTGGTGCCTGGTGCCTGCATGACCGCTGTATTTTTAGTGGCAATTTGAAGCTCCAAGCTGCTTGAGCTGTCCGCCGCTGTTAGTGGGGTACCTGCCAAATCGGCGGCCACCACTGAAGACACCAAAAACATTACAAGCTATCAGGCAGATCGACCTTTGACCTTTGACCTCGAACCTCGAACAAAACCTTCCTTGATCACGCAAAACACGTTCGCCGAGATCCTGCTCACTTTCACTCGACTGCACGCCGATACCTCATTGTCTGGTTTTTCGAAGGCATTTTTGCTTTGGAATCCACAGCAACATCACCACCGAGCTGCTGTAAACCAGGTCGCCGAGGCGCAACGCAGTTCGAGATGCCCATTGGCATCCAGCGGCTCAACGCCAAAAAATCACAACCAAACCCCCGGATAACCTTCATCAAGCCGTTGCAAGGCCCGGACGAAGCTGTAGCCCAGGACTTTCTAGAGCGCATTGCAGCACAATGTGGTGAGTTTGTTATCTCCGAATTCCCCATCGGCGATCCTGCCCTTGTTTACTGACATGCAATTATTAGTTCCCATCATGAAGGAACACCACCTCACGGTCATGTCGTTGGAGGAATATGAGCCAAACAGAGAGTTTGTTGGTCGCAACTTCAACGCTGGCGAGGTGATCCAGCTCGTGCTCAAGTCCCCACGGACGGGACAGTGGCTGCCGTTCACCTATGTACAGATGGTCATGATGCATGAGTACGTAATCAGAAAGTCTCGCTGTTGACCGTGTATCGAAAGCTGACGGTTCATCTACCTCAGACTTGCTCATTGCTCACAGATGAACCACTCCAAGGCTTTTTGGGCCGTACGGAACAAGTACGCTGATGAAATGCGGCAGCTGTGGTCCAAACAGTATACCGGAGAAGGCCTCTGGGGACGAGGCGTGTCCTTGACCACCGGCCAATTCGAGATCAACACAGTCTTGGACAAGGACGCTTTGCCTGATAACACCTGCGGAGGCACCTATCGAACCAAGAAGCCTAAGCGAAAGGCCAAAGATCAGCTGACCTACCAGCAAAGAAAAGAACGCCGCATCGCCAAGAAGTTTGGCACCAACGGCGTGGCTTTGGGTCAGGACGAAGCCGTCAAGTCTGAACTTGAAGGAAAGAAGACTCAGGCCAAGCCCAGAGTGGCAGGCAGCAAACGGGGACGCGATCTCAGAGCCGCAGCGGCTCTCGCAAGGTTCGACCAGCAGAAGAAGTCAGAGGATGAAGAGGACAAGCATCACGTCAAGACCGAGGACGGCGCTGCCAGCGATGATGACTTAGACACGGCAAGCGAAGACGAGTCAGGAGAATCCGATGCCGTCGATATCAACGGAAAGCGGCTCTTGGATGGCCAGGGCCATCGCATGATCAAGGTCTGTGAGGACGAAAACCCAGAGGACGGCGATGCACAGAACGAGCTTCAAGAGTTGCAATCTTCCATGAATGATACAGCGGCGGTGGCGCAGTCGAAGCCATTGAGTCAACAGACGTCGATCAAGCACGAGGGTGAAACCGAGCTACGCTTGCAAGATTTCCCGTCTTTGGACAAGGCCAAGAAACCTGTTGTCAGAGAGCACCTGGTCAGCACGCCGAATCAAGAGCGTATCACGATGGATAAGAAGAATGGAATTGCAACGACAAGCGACCGCGAGGCTGAGAACCGGCTCCCCGTCAACGACCGCCCGAGGGGTCCCTCTGCCTCATCAACGAATACAAACCAAACTAGCTTGAAACTACAACCAAAGCAGGACGATTCCGCTCGCCAAGCCACCATCGAAGCTGTCCAGAAACCGGCACCTGTCGGTTCTGGTATCTGTCCAATGTGTTCTACCCAGAACGGACCCGTCGTCCTGACTTGTAGCGTCTGCTCACATGTCCTGGACATCAGAAAAGATCCGAACGCATGGGCTTGCACAAGTGCATCTTGCCAAGAAAGCCAATACCGCAACGCAGGTGATGCCGGGCTTTGTGGTGTCTGCGGCAGCCGAAAGCCAACTCTTTGAGCAATCTCACCACTCTCTATAAAGTATGGATGGAGGTGAATGCATTGAGAAATCGATATGCAATGTCACCTTTCTCCTCAAAATGAGGAGCGCCTATAGTGCCCAGCCGTCGGTGACAGATAAGACGATGAGCCTCATACCATACAAGGGAAGTGATGTTCCCGAAGGGGCAATGATACATTGCGCCGAGCAGGCCAGAATGTTCCCCTCGTCTGAAAATTCTGTTATCTGCTTTCGGTCGTGGTTGTTCATACCTGGTCCTGAAACGTCAATGCATCCCACCAACCAGGCGAGTTGGAAAAGGCCAGGGGATACCGAGTGATCCGCGGCAGATCATAGGTGATGTGCGGCAAGGAAATTCGGCTGCGGCCCCAACCCACGAGAACGACCAACAAGGGTTACGTCTTATGGGCGGGGCAGCGGCGACGAGTTGGACAGTGATCCGAAAGAAAGAATGATGGATTATACACAGCAAATCTCCGAAACGAAACGTTTCCATCTTTGACGTTGCTGCACGGACATTGGACGGGCCAAGTCTTAATCAATATGGTGCTGTCCGAGCTCAGACTGTTGGACTATTCCGCCCCATATGACAGATAGGCGTCATTGATAATCTTGTCTTTTATTTTCTGTCTTTCGTCTGGATCATAGGTACGACTCGGTAATTGGTAATTGAGGATAGAGAAGAGAAGCAGCCTGCCCGGCTCCACATTACATACTATAATTCTGGTCAGCCACTCCCGTTTCGCTACTGGTGCTAACTACTATAGTATACAACATGATCCCTGTGTATATCGTGCCGAACTCTTGACCTAGGGTCGTTTCAGATTCACAACTTCCCCCTCCTCGCTGACCTGTCCTTTGCTGCCCGGAGCCGTCCACCTTATGGATCATTGGTTGTCTCAATTTGTTCGTCCCATTTCATATGCTGTTGCGCCACGGGCAGTGAACCAAAGGAGTATGCTATTCCGGTGTCCTCGGATGTATCAACACATTTGCTGCCCGGTTGCGGACATGCCTCGCGTTTACTTCATCTCATTCATTCTGGCCGACCGACTGCCGGGTAAGACAACGGATGAAGGAACTTTGCTCATCTCAGTTGTCATTTTTAGACATGACCATCCGAGCGTGCAAGTATCTAGAAGTACGAGGGAGGCAAAAAAAGCTGAAGGTGCTGTATAGACTACACTAGGGTCTCACCTTGAGCTTATCTCGACGCCGTTGTAGTTGGATAAATTAAGCATGTTCGGACAGGGAAGGAGTCGCGAACCCGGTCAGCCTGATGTTTCTTGCCCTGGCAGACCTGGGTTGACTCGTCGTCCGCAGGCCCCATCCGCACGGAGCTTTCACTTATTAACGGGCTCGAGTGGTGGGGATGGGATATATCATATCCTGACGTAGATCCCCCGCAGGCTGGGTCGGTGCAGAGCGTACAGATTATTCAAAAGTATCCTGTCGTGTCGCTCTCCCGGCGTAGATCTTACTTCCGGTGGGTGTGCCTGCCTTCGTCTCTCTTTTTCAACCTCGTTGCTTTGGTCTGCCTTCAACCTCACGGAACTGGTCATTCCGCTTCTCTCTCGATCTTTGGTCGTGGTACATTCCTTCTCTTCTCCATTCCTTCTTTGGTCTTTCGTTCGTGCTCGACGTTGGTGCTTGGGTCGTTTAGCTGTTCGACGCACGCAACCAGGTTGATATAGACGTGCCACCACATTCACTTGGACACCATCATCTGCACTTTGAAAGTCGCAGCACCTACTAGCAAGACAGTTCGTCTCGCCTCGTTACTATATTTCGACGACCAATCCACAGCCACAACAATGCTCTCTGCAGGAGTTCTACGCACGGCACTGCTGTTCATCATGGCGGGCCTGGCCATGGCACAGCCCGTGTGGCCGCACTACTCGGTCGAGCAGGAGCACTTTGAGGTGCTCAAGATGCGCTTCTCGATGCCGCTGAACCCCGCGGCCGTCTACGACGTGTCCTGCGGCGACTCGGAACAGTACGTCGTTCCCCCAACGAGCCCGCACCCCTTTGCTGTGTGCAGTTACTGACAGCGATTTCAGGAGAATCGTCTTCCACGACCAGAACGTGGCCCAGCTGTCCATCTGCGGCGGCATCGCCGGGTCCGCGACCAAGTGCCGGGGGTCGCCGCCGAGCACGGTCGGGCACTCGGGCTCGGCGCGGTTCGAGCTCCGCCCCGTGAGCGCCGGCGCCGCCGTCAACATCTCCAAGGACCGCTGGGAGCAGTGCGTCCGGGCGGCGCGGTCCGTCTGCCCGACGGGGTCCATGGCCGGGACGTGCCGCGGCGGTGCGACGAGCGGGGATCTAAGGTTCTCGCTGGAACACTCGTGAGCAGCCAGGAGGGAGAAAAATGAAGATGATGAAAAACTTTATGAACGGGGGGCCGGGCCGGGCCGGGATCGACAGGGCATTGCATTTTTTCGAGGCTGGGTCTGAAAAGAAGAGAAATGCATTTGCGCATGATGAGGCGTTGGGGTCTTTTTTTTTTTTCTCTATCTTCTTCTTCTCAACCTTTTTTTCCGTCTTCCCATTTCATCAGGGCTGCGGCGTTTTTTTTCTCTCTCTCAATGATACCACCAAAAGGCCAGGGGCCTGTAGCGCATTTGCATTTTACATCATCTCCAGCATTGGCCTGAAGGGGCGGGGGAGCAGGTATATGGCCCAGATATAAGAAGCAGATTGTTTGGGAGTAGTAACGAGGGCAAATTGTTGTCGTGGTCTCGCTCGTCCCGGCTGCAAGGTCATGAGGAAGCCGCTCGGCCAACGCGCCCTTTTTCTCCTCGGAATAAAAAACCTCATTATACTGGTTTCATCTTCCCGAAAAATATTCTGACATTCGTTGTTTTGTGCCTATCAATCCGCGAAAAAAAGCCATTGGGAAGAGATCTCTCACTCTTTTTACCGGCTCTCCTCTGCGTCCCTTGACTCCTCAACCTGCAGACGATAAAAGACTCACTGTCTGTACTACTCTGCCCCCTCAGAATCATGTCCCACAACCCCCAACAACCGCACTCGTGACCAGAACCATGCCTCCAGAAACGAAGACGGTCGTCACCGTGCAGACGACGCTGCCCGAGATCGACGACGACGACGCGGCGCCGGCGTCGTTCGGGTTCCGCACGGGGCGGCTCCTCGTGAGACCCCTCCGCCACCCGGCCGACCTGGTCGCCCTGCACGCCGTCCGCGGCCAGGCCGCGGCCATGACGTCGTCGCGCTCGGGGCGGCCGGACGCGTCCCTGGCGCAGACCGAGGACAAGCTCAAGAGGCTCGGGCCGCCGTATCGGGACTCGCATGTGTATTTTGGGATTTTCCTTCGGCGGAGAGGGAAGCGCGGACGTGAGCAGGGCCAGGGGCGGGAGGATGATGGGAGTGGAGACGCAGAGGAAGAAAGAGACGGAGACGGAGAGGACGAGGAAGGAGAGCTCATAGGCGACGGCGGCGTCCACGCGTTTGCCGGCTCCGACTCGGGCTGGCCGGAGCTCGGGTACAAGTTCAAGAGGGAGCACTGGGGCCGCGGGTACGCGACCGAGTTCGCGGCTGCGTTCGTGCGCTTCTGGTGGGGCCTGCCGAGGCGGCCGAAGAGGGTCGAGGTCGCCGAGTGCTCCATCTTGGGGACGTCGTCGTCGTCATTGTCATCTCCCATGCACGGCGGCGGCGAAGGTGGTGAGCGAGGAGGAAGAGGAGAGATAGTGAAGCCAGGCGAGCTCGCTGGCGACGATGATCATGGACGAGTAGCTACGGCGGTAGCAACAAAAGGAGGGCTAGAACAAAATGCCAATGATAGACAAGTACTTACGGTCTCAGAGCGCCTCTGTGCGTGGACCATGGCGTCGAACGAGGCGAGCCAGAAGGTTCTTTGCAAGGTCGGGTTCGAGCGCTTCGAAGGTCTGGACAATGGTCTGGTCAACTGGCGGGCTACTTGTACGGCGCCGAGATAGATGACAGGTCTTCTATTGCTCATCTTGTCTGTCTCCTGTAGACCATGGACCACAGCATGGTTCCTGCGCCCGGAAGACGGACATGTCTTCTTGGCTTGGGCTGCATACTGTATACAATAAGAATGTATATCTTTATGGTTGGCTTACCCTCATAGTTGCTTTTCTTCATGTATGTAACCCTGGCCACCATCTTCAGTCTCCAACTCCTAGTAAGGTGGCTACACGCCGACTTTGTCTCGGGGAATAACTCTTGATAGGTACTACTTCCCCAATGACAACGGTTTTCTATGAACATGAACACATGAGCGTGAGCTGGAGTGAAAAGGACAGAGCAAATGACATGAAATTTGTCGACGAAACCACTGGTTCTTGTTTCTTCCACATGTAACAACCCGATCGAGACCTTTCCCTCACACGCGTGACGCCCAGAAGAGGATGGAAGGAGGATATATTGACTTTAACGATCTAATTAAAGTCTCCGTAGACGGTCAAGTTTCCGAAGATACACTTTTACTTCTCCGTCCTTTTTCTTTTCTTGGTTATAGTATCATGATCTCGACAATCAGAGGAAATATGCTGCAAAAATAGCACACGAAAGTCTTATATTACAATAGAAATTTAAATCAGAATTTGTTCACGAGGATGGGATAAAAAGCTAATATAAATAAACTTTTTGTTAGTATAGCATAATTCACATGGCAAAGGATATACATTCATGGGATCATTCGCTTCTATTTTATTTTCTGCCTCAGCCCAGGACACCATGCAAATGCTACTACCCCCCGCACATGAATATCTCGAAGACTTTTCAAAACTCTCGATCTTGCCAAAGTCTTTGGAGTCTATGACCCCATGGCCCAGCTCCCATCTTGGCTGAGCGGACAAAGGCATTTATTCGGGCATAATATGCCTCCGGTAACGTCTGTGCCCTCCGCAATCATAATAATATATGGTTTGGGCAGACGCATCGCGATCAGTTCCTAGCGCAAAGATCGTGCATCGTTATTATCGTTTCACATTATCCTTATACTGCCGTAGGCTCCAGCGTGACACCACTATAATCTGATTAGCATACAAGTCATGATAGAATGCCTTGAAAGTTGAGACTTACGCGTTGATGGTAGCCCATCCAATGAGACGCCAGTGCTTCTCGATACGACGCGAGAGGGCAATCTTCTCGCCCAAGTTTGTGCAGGCAGGAGAGGTCAGGGTCAGCTTGGCGGCATCCTGCTTGATGGCGGACACCTTGGCACCAGTCGATGTCGAACCAATGTTGACCATGAGAACCTCGTTCTTGGCCAGCTTGGCAACCTTGGCCTGCTTGCCGTCGGCAGTTCGGACACCCAAGAGTCTCTTGAGCAGGTAGAAGTTGACCTCGATCTCGCTGTAGATGGCGGGCAGGCGGCCCTTGAGACCCAGGACGAAACCAACCAGACGATCGGCTCTGCAAAGGGTAGGGTCGATGCGGGTACCAACACCAATGAGACCACCGGGAACGGCGTACTTGAGCTCGTTCAGTTCCGAGTTCAGAGACACGATTCTGCTCGAGATGGGCTTGCACTGCAGGTTGCCCTTGTCGTCACGGGTGACGATACCGGGTCGGATCTCAATCTCGTCGCCGAGCTTGAGCACACCGTGGAGAATACTGCCACCGGCGACACCTCCCTTCAGCTCCTCGATCTCGGCACCGGGCTTGTTGACATCGAAGGATCGAATGACCATCATGTGGGGGTCCTGGGTGAAGTCCCTGGGGGGCACGGGAATGGTGTTGACGATGGCCTCGTTGATAGCGTCAATGTTGAACTTGAGCTGGGCAGAGATGGGGATGATGGGCGACTTGGCAGCGGGGGTACCTCTGACGAACTTGAGGATGGACTGGTAGTGCTGCTGGGCGGCCTCCTCGCGCATCAGATCGACCTTGTTCTGCAGAATGATGATCTTGTCGAGCTTCATAATCTCAATGGCAGCCAAGTGCTCAGAGGTCTGAGGCTGAGGGACGGTTTCGTTTCCGGCGATCAGCAGCAGGGCGGCGTCCATGACGGCGGCACCCGACAACATGGTGCTCATGAGAATATCGTGACCGGGGCAGTCGACGAAGGAGACGTGGCGCAAGAGTCTGTAGGTACCGGTGCATCCTTCGCGCTCGCAGGGAGGGTCGACCTCCTTGTCGCTCTTGTAACTCCGGTAGCAGGTAGGCCGCGGGCACTCGGGGCTGTCGCACTTGTAGATCTTGGCGTTGGCGTAACCAAGCTTGATGGTGATGTTGCGGATCAGCTCGTTCTTGAAACGGACAGTCTGGACACCGGAGATGGCCTTGACGACGGTACTCTTTCCGTGAGCGACGTGGCCAATGGTACCAATGTTGATGGTGGCTTGTCTGGCAATAATCTCGGGTGTGAGGGGGGTTAAGCTCTTGACGTCGAGGTCGGTGGGATCTGTCTGCGGGGGGAGCTCGGGGCGCGCGGCATCGGGGGCGGCGATGATGGTGTTCTTCTTCATGGCGGACTTGACGGGCTTCTCCTGGAACTCCTCGGCGCCATCGTCAATCTGCTGCTCGTCAACAGAGTCGCCAGACTCGGACCCGGAGTCGGGGATATCGTTGCCAAACTTGTCGGCGGACATGGTGGGCGGTCTTGGGAGTGGGTTTGCGCGCGGATTGGCGGTTTGTTTCTTATCGAGTGTCAAGGGCCGACGGACGGAGAGGAAGAGGCGTCGTGGGGTTGCTTGCTCGTGGGAGCTGCCGAGGGCGATGGGTCTGGGGATTTGAATGTGGTGACCGTAGAAATGACGATGTTGCCCAATGCTGTCGATGGCTGTCTGGGTATTTTCGAAATTGTGGCGTGGTGCATGTCACAGTATGACTCTTCCGCCGCAGCTGCCAGAGTGGGATGACAGCTCAAGCTGGCGCACGTGCAGCTGGCGGACGTTCTTCAGCTGGGCGGTTGTGATAAGATAGGAACTTTACGCGGGGCAGCGAAACCCCACCAAAAATTATGGCTCTTACCATTTGGGCTGGGGCGTGCCTAGGTAGGTACTAAATGTGTAGACATCAAGATTCGTGTTGGATCATTAGAAGCACACGGCTTCATGAGTAGAGTGAACTACTATGAAATGTTTTCGACTCACCCGGGTACGTGTATACTGCCACTAAATTGAGCACACATATCACCATCGTGAGTTATGATTCATATGCAAGTGAACTTCTTTTTGTGATATCTACAGGTGTGCTCTTCGCGAGTTACACTTTGCGTCTGGTCTACCACGTGAATTAAAGCATTTGCATACTGCATCACCAAAGTTTGGCTTGCAGTGGTAGTTTGATGATAACTATATTAGAACTTGTAATCTGCACGCCACAAGTCAAGATTGAGACAAAGTATCACTAGAGTGTGCTATAGTGGTGTCAAGCACGGACTCTTACTTTGTATGTATAATTATAGACAGAAACATCAGATCTCGAGCTTCGAGCTATGTTTTACACAGAATTATGACAGCACCTGGTACTGTCTCACATCGGCATTGTGCGAGTATGCATCGTCCCGGCACCAAGGCTGTGATCAGAAGAACGATGTTTGAAGTCAGTTGAGTATGTGAACATTCGCCACAGCATCGGCCACGATCATTCTGTGCGACAGGAACCCTGGCTGGCATTCTATTTTATCTATCTGCTACAAAAATAAATCCTGTAGCTCATGACGGATGGCAAGGCCCATGCCTGACATCTTCGGTTGCAGTCAAGATGTTGTTGTTCAAGAGGCTTATGTGTCAGATTATCAACACCATCGCCTTTTGTAATACCAGACGTTCCAGGTGTTGAATATGCAGGACTCTCCCTTCGGTACACACCTTATTTGACGACGACCGGTTTACTGGGTTAAATGTGTTGCATCGGGCTATGGGATACGCTCTCATTGGCACGACCGTCAGGCGTAAAGGCGAAAAAGGGTTGCTAAATGGGTTAAAAATAAATCATTAGATTATGTTGCACAACACCACCTACCGAACTGATGAGAACCTTCCATAACACAAAAGAAAGGTAGGCTAATGGGAAGCCTTTTCGCGGCACCATCACGGCCATTGGGGGCTCTTGGGTGGTGGTAGAAAAGCCTCTGCAGGCGGATGGAACTCGACAATCGGAGCATTCAGCGACTTGGGGAAAGCGAGCTAACCACCAAAAGCGCCGCGGGCAGTCCTCGAATTCAGCCATGGAAATGGTTACACTTGTTCGCTGACTGCAGTATGCACTACCACCATCAATACTAGGACTCGACCACGGTAGCAAGCAGCGAGACGGAAGACAATTGTTTGTTTGCCTGCGGATCTAACGGCCTGGCCATGTATTCGGGACAATCTCGAGGGCGTCATGTAGACAGCAGAATCGACAGGTCTACTACAGGACATACATACAGCATGCATTTCTGCCCATTTCGCTTGCACAAATTCTCGACAGACATGAAGAGTATCACATCCAAAATGTGTGCTGCTTCATCAGGCCTCGAAAGTCCGGAAAAGAACAGGTCGGACGACAGAATTGGTCACGACGCTTCGCCATACCTTTTTCCTCGCTGATGCTGGCCATTATTAACCGCCCAGTCCAAGGCCCCCATGCAATATGATCGCTGGGCATCACGCATCTCGGGTCCGTGATTGGACGGATGTTCATGCGCTTGCAGACGGCGCAACCAGGGCTCTGCCTATCACGCCCCGAGATCAGCGACCAGGGGGTCTCGACAGAAAGCGCCCGACATGGTTGCGGCGGCTGGTTCCTGATATCCAACCACATGCCGGCGCCCGCCCCCATCCCCATCTCCACCCAACCATTCATTCTGCTCGGACTCGACTGGGAAGACTTGGTCCCTGGTTCTCGTTCGCTTTCTCTGTGCTGCCGCTGCTCTTCAACCTCGCCTGGACTGAATGAGCGAAATTTCGCATTCCCCCAATCGCCCTCGGAAGGCGTCAGCAACCATGTCGGGCCTGTCCTGCCTTGCATCCCCCATCTGCTCGTTGGCTGCAACGACCGGGGCGGCAATGCCACAGTTGGCCATAGACTCGTCCCCAGCTCATGGGTCACTCTACCTCGAGCTGGTAGATACAATGCGACTCCAAGGTAGGACCTAGCCAGAGAGAGGCCGCATGCACTATCTACTGAGCTGTACTGTTCACGAGTATACATGTATGCGATGCTATTCACGTACGGTGCCCAAGCCGAGTCCTCCCCCTCCTCATATACCGTTACGCTGCCTCTTGGTGTTGGACCCAGAGCTCGCCATCGTCTTTCCTCCTCCCCTCCCTCCCCTCAACTCTCAAGTCGAGGTCGGTTATAGTATTCTCTTGGTTTGAAACTTCAAGTGTCAAGTCCCAGTTTGAACTGAACAGAATTATATCAATCTCGCCAAGCGAGAGGAACATCGGCATTCGGCTGAAGACCTGCTTAAAAGACCCGGTGCCACTTCATCAGGGCCTGGGCGTCTATTTTCTTCAGATCTGCCCATTGAGCTCTTGCAGCTCGACTCAACCGCCCTATCAGAGGACCGGCCACTGACAACTCGATTCACCCCGGTCTCTGGTGAGCAACCCTATTGCCTCGTGCATACCCACCTCCACTAACGGCCCCATGCAGCCGCTGTACTTGCTTGGACGATCGAATGAGAACGTGAAGGTCCTGTCCTGCCGTGGCGCCTATTCATTCATAATCGACATCTCTCCCATCTGGCCCGGCCTCTGGAGAAAGTTCTCTTTTTTCCTCGATAGCTGGCCTCATTCTAACAAAAATTTGTTCTCAAATCTTTTCGTTGCTTTCCTCAGGGAACAAGTTCTTACATGAGTTTCCATCAGTTGTTGTGAAAGTATATATAGTCACTCTCGCAATCCACACAACGTATAGATCGCACAGTTTTTAGTTTTTCGTCCAGTCAGTCACACCACAATGGGTCCTTCCGATGACAGGAGGCGGCCTGCCGCTCTCGATTTTCAGACTCCCACGCGATCATCCTCGAACGGGTCTTCCTCCACCACATCTTCGCTCAAGCCGCCAAGGACACCGAGATTCGCCGAGGCGACCGCAGTACACTCGCCCATTGACGGGAGGAACCCGTTCTCGGAGAGGTCAGAGGTGGCTCAGGCTCAGCCAGCAGATGTCGGGTTTGGATACATTGGCAGCGGGCCCGCAAGGGAATCAGTCAACGTTCCCATGACACCAGCATCGCCGCTCAAGAGTGCCATGAGGGTACCCGGTACACCGGCCCGGAAAATCGTCGAGAACCCCCTCAGCCCGACGTTCAGGGAAGAGGAGATTCTCGAGAAGCGCGAGAGGGCCACGGACGTGGAGCAAGCCAAAGATCTGGTATGTCTTTTATGAAGAACCCCAGCTGCTGTCCATCACACTAACACTGGCTATAGAAAATCAAGACGAGAGTGAGGTTGGCCAAGTTTGCTCTTCGTGGCGTCAACTTCAGCTGCAGTCTGATCGTCCTGTCCATGCTTTCGTCCTCTTTCGCCATCTTCAACGCTACCAAGTCACTGCCGGCACAGAACGGATTGCCTGCGTGGGCGTCAAACACAAACTCGTGGCCCCAGAAGGTCGTGCTTGCTGCTTCTTGTGTATCTCTTGGCATCTGCTTCCTGGTCTTTGTCGGTTACTGCCGTGGTGGTCACCACAGGGCTGAGAAGGTCGGTGTCTACTACACGCTGTTTGCCGTCGGCTGGTTCATCTTCAGCATGGTCATGTGGGTGGTGGCCGCCGGTGTCCTGCAATACAGCAAGAGCAACAGCAACAATCAGGACATGTGGGGATGGTCTTGCGTCCAGAACCACCGCTCCGAGCTGTTCCAAGACAAGGTCGACTATGCGCTCGTGTGCAGACTCCAGGTAAGCCGATCACCAGTGGCATATGACGACAGATTACTGACCAATGAAACAGAACTGGTCTCTCATCTGCATCATCATCGAGATCGTCATCGAGGTCATCAGTATTACACTGTACAGCGTCGTCTTCTACCGCTACTACACCAAGCGCCGCCTGACAAAGTCCATGGACATGCGGGATCGCGCCCGTTCAGACCTGTACCTGGCTCAACTCCGCAGCCAGTCGGCTCCCAACACGCCCGGCTTCGGCCCCAAGTCGCCCGCCTTTTCCCAATATGCCATGTCTCCGCGATTCCCTCCGTCCGCCTACAAGTCGCTCGATGACATCTCCGAGGCGCCGGCCTTCACTCCTGCGCCGGCCGCCGAGCCCCAGTCTTCCTTTGCGAGCGCCTCGCCGAGTTCCCCGAGCAAGCCCTTCAGCCTTCAGGCACCGCCCAAGAAGGCTCGTGGCGCTACTCCCAAGCAGGGCTATCTGACGACGCCCGACTCACCTAACCCGCCGGAGCCCAACTTTACCAGCAGCGCACACGCACCGGCCGCCCCCGGTGAGGTGCAATACGCCGCCGTACCCATTCCCGGAGCATACGCCGACGCAGCAGTCAAGAGCCCGCCAGCCGGCCAGTTCACCTACCGGTAACCGGAGACAACACTTTGAAAAATTGACGAAAAATGATACCACACCAGGATGAAGAACAGAAACCCCCCAGAACATTCACCAGGCCTTTTCCTTTGTTCAGCTGGCTTGGATGATTGGACCATGGTTCTTTTGGAAATGTTGTGTGGCTCACACAGCGACAGAAAAGGCTGTCACCACATACAACAAATTGGGGGAGGCGTTTTATTGGGAACCACTTTACATATCTTATACCACCCTGGGATTGCGGAACACTGACTTGCACGACGAACTTCTTTCTGACCAACTCGCACATTTGCAAGAGTCACATCGGCTGGCTACGGACAGCAGACTTTTCCTTCTCTTATATAAATGTAATTACTTGTACAATTCGAAAAGATTTGAGAACACTCTTTTGGTCTCCTTGGCTTATGAATGTGACATGATATTGAAGTGCTTTTATCTGACTGCAAACAAGGATGAATACAATACACTCAGCCAGTTGCAAGCCATCAGGATGTTATCAAGTAAGTCAACTTTCTCATCACGAATTCCTCGTGTGTTCACCACCATCGTATAATCCCTAACTCTCGACACGCCGAGCCACCAACGAGTGAAATAAGACACGGGAAGCCCGCTATGACCTAGGTACGAACACCTTCCGGTCCAGCATATTACTCGATTCCGGCCCACTGGGTATGTCAGTATACGAATCAGACATACCGTATACCTCGGACACTGATCATACCTGAAATGCTTCGAGCGAGGCCATGATCGACGACCATCTCTGTCACGACTTACAAGTCCAGACCCACCTGTCAGACAGGTGCACTTGATACGCGCCAACTGTGTGTTCTAGAACTGTAATATAGCTGGTGGGACCTTCCCCCGGGGCACTCCACTGGCGAGTCCCGGGAGCGGACTGCTGAGAGCTGTTCTCTTGGCTGGCCTCTAAACGCGTCCCAAGCTTTACCTAGCACCTATTGTAGCTCTCTCCTGATCCACGTTCGTCACTCTTTTGTCGCATCTCGAAAAAAAGGCGTCTCCCCCTTATAGAAGAAAAAGATCTCAACCACCAGATCATTCAGGGTTGAGACACAATAGCCACCCAATCCAGTCACTCCTTTTTCTTTATACGAACTCGATTTTTTCCTTGTTAATACATACACCATGGCCGCCTCCATGCAGCGTCTCCTCTGGCGCCAAGCCAGCAAATCCGCCTTCTCTTCTGTCTGTTCCTCCGCCGGTCGAGTTCAGGCACAGCGCGCCTCCTTCGCTTCTTCCGCCCTCAGCAGAGCTACTACGTCACGATCCTCTGCCTTCAAGACTACTACGACTACTGCCGCCGCAGCTCGGAGGGCCTACAGCACGGAACCCCCCAAGGGCTCCAACAACAGTATCAAGTTCTGGCCCTTCGTGGTCATCATCGCCCTCGGAACCGGTGGCTACGCCATGGTCGTTAACCAGAGAGCCGGTACGTCTGCCCCCTACAACCTATAAGAGCAACAAAAAAAAGGAGATGTCGTAGCAATTGGTCTCTTGGAAACCTATAGGGGTCAAGACAAATAGTAGCTCAAGCGAGCACTTGTCCCCTAGGCGCCCGTAGCTTCTTTCTCTCCGGGGGAAATTGTGATCCAGGAGAAGGGGACCGTCATGCGCGACCACCCATCCATCCACCTTGACTAGCCGCCCGGTTCCAGAAACTTGCAACACCAACCCCTCCACGGACTTGTGACATCTCCTCTCTCATCCTCTCCTGATTACACATAGACCAGCACTTGTTCTGCAACACGCTTTAACGACCCAATCACGACTAACGTAGCATCTTCTCCCATCCGTTTAGAAATGCCAGCCAACGCCCAGATACCGGCCCCGGCCAAGTCGACCCCCACGCTCTCGGGCGACGACGTGACGGTCGTCTTCGTGCTCGGCGGGCCCGGCGCCGGCAAGGGCACGCAGTGCGCCAACCTGGTCAAGGACTACGGCTTCACCCACCTGTCGGCCGGCGACCTGCTGCGCGCCGAGCAGGAGCGCCCCGGCTCCCAGTTCGGCGACCTCATCAAGGACTACATCAAGAACGGCCTGATCGTGCCCATGGAGGTGACGGTGCAGCTGCTCGAGAACGCCATGGTGGCGGACCTGGACAAGAGCGGCAAGGGCGAGATCCAGGGCCGCCGGGGCAAGTTCCTCATCGACGGCTTCCCCCGCAAGCTCGACCAGGCCCACAAGTTCGAGGAGTCGGTCTGCCCGGCCAAGATGGTGCTCTTCTACGACTGCTCCGAGGCCGAGATGGAGAAGCGCCTGCTCATCCGCGGCCAGACCTCGGGCCGCTCCGACGACAACGCCGACAGCATCCGCAAGCGCTTCCGCACCTTTGTCGACACGAGCATGCCCGTCGTCGACTACTACGAGACCCAGAGCAAGGTCGTCAAGATCAACGCCGAGCGCGACCCCGAGGTCGTCCACAAGGACACCCAGAAGCAGGTCGAGTCCCGCCTCGGCAAGGACTTTTAGAGGGCGAGGCGCTTTGGACAAGAAGGACCAGCTACGTTTGGATGGCGGATAGATCGCCCAACGGCTGGGCACGAGTCCCTACTGCCATTGGTTGAGAGGGCTTATTGAATAGAGCTCTTTGGTCTGGCAGGATTTGCTTCCGTCGGCTTCATACGTGGTTACAACACGAGCAGCGTGGGATTGGTAATAGAGAAAAGAAAAACAACAAGCATGGCAGGATAGAGTACAGAGTACAAGAGACCACAGACGCATCAGACGTTCCAGATACACTTTTCCTTACCTTCCACTGTATAAAATATACATGTACATCTTTCACGCAATAATCGTGTTCATCATTGTCATTTTGTGGTTGGGGTGAATTTGTGGCATGCATTTACTTTGTCTCTCTGTCTTGCTCTCCTCTCTATAAGCTTCCCGGAGCCCCCTTTTCTTCCCTTTTTCAAAATGGGAGCTTCGCTTTTCCTTGAGATCCCCACCATCAAATGGCAGACATCCTTCCACCATCCTGTGACCGGGCATGGCTATCTTCCCCTTTCTTTCTCCATGGCCTTGTCTCCTCTCCTGGGCTCTTCTCTTGCGCTCATCCTTTGCTTGGGAGAAAATATCATGTTTTGCTTCGGGGACAATACAGTCATGAATCGATCGCCATGCCATGCATTTCTTTTTTCACATCACATCTTTTTTGATTTCAAAACCATCCATTACGCCCAGTGATGAATGACAAAAGTCCCCGCTGCTGCTGACCTCAGGTGTCCTCTCTTCTTCCAGTGCATGCCAGGCCCTTGCGCAAATCATTATAAAAAACAAAGCCGAGAAGCATGGGGGAAGCCGCGCAAGATATCATTTCGGGAATATAAGGCGTCTAGTCGTCGTCGTCCGTCCGGGGCTTGGGCGGCGGTCGGTCGCCGGTCTGGTTTCCTCCCCTGCGGCCGCCCCGCTGCGGCTTGTCGTCGAGGCCGGCGCCGGCCAGCTTCCTCTCAATCTCCTCCTGCTCGCGCTTCTTGGCGGCCTCGGCGTTGGCCTGCTCGCGTCGGAGGGCCGCGGCGACCTCCTTCAGGGTCGAGGCCCAGCCGTCGACGCGGTCGCTCAGCTCGCGCCACTGCTTCTCGCCAAAGACGCGGTAGTTGGCGCGGTGGACCAAGAAGACCTTTTGGCGCTGAGACAGCTTGCCCTCGACCAGGCCGGCGCGGATGACGTCGATGGTCCACAGCTCGATCTCGTCCTCCGAGATGGACAGGGCCTCGGAGATCTTGGCATAGGGGATCTCGCGGGTCTTGGACTCGGCGGCGGCGAGCGAGGCAAAGGTCAGCAGGCGGATCTTGCGCTCCAGCTTGTCGCCGGCCAGGCCCTCCTTCTCGAGGAAGCCAGAGTGCTCCTCGAGGAACTGCTTGTAGTCCTCCAGGTCCTTCTCGGCAAAGATCATGAGCAGGTCGTACCAGGCGGATTGCGACTCCTGCAGGGAAGACACGGCCGAGATGCCCAGGAGGTCGGAGAAGTCGAAATGTGTCGCGGAGAGGAGGGCGGCCTTGACGGCCCGGAGAGTGAGCTGCTGGGCCTCCTCGGTCTTGTTGTCCTCGTCGTCAAAGGTGCGGACGGCCTTGAGGAGGTACTCGTAGGAAGTCCTTTAATTTTGAATTACGGTTAGCGACGACTAATCGGGGAGCAAGGAAACCGGTATCTCGGCCAGAGAACGGAGTAAAAGACTTACTTTTCGGCACCGGCTTGCGTGGCACCCTGGGCGATCAGCTCGTAGAGCTTACGCTCGTCGTCCTCGTCGACGTCCCACTGCTCCACCCATGTGTCGAGCTTGGGCAGGTACTTCTTCAGCTGCTCGAACATGCCGTTGTTGACGGTGAACTTGACAATGGCCAGGAAGACGTGGTACCGGGTCTGGTCGTCGGGCTTGGTCATGTTGAAGATGTTGGTGAGGGCGCCGAGGGCCAGGCCGGGGCCGTTCTGGGGCGAGGTGGTGAGGGGCTTGGACAGGTTGTCGCAGACCCTCGACAGGAACATGTTGGGGTTCTTGGACTGCAGGACCAGGTAGACGAGCAGGTTGTAGGCGGCGCTGAACTCGCGCTCGGGGACCGAGTTGAGGGCGGTCGAGGCGATGATGATCTTCTTGAGCACCTCGTCCTGCTGGTCCTTCTCGATGAGGGGCTTGACCTCGGCGCCGACGTTGACGTAGTCGGCCATCTCCTGGGCCAGCTCGTTGAACGAGCCGTCCACGAAGACGAGCTGGGGCTGGAAGTCGGCCATGATGGCGGCGGTTCTACCCTGTGGAAAGTCTGGTTGCGAGAAAGCCGGATGGCGCGAGCGGTCGGTCGGTGGTTGTGGGGGGTCTGGCCGAAGAAGGTACGTCCTCGAATTTGAATATGTCGTGGGCGTGGAATGAGCGAGAAATTCGGCAGTATTTCCGCTGTCGCTGCTTCTTCTTCGCTCGCGGGTAGAAGGGCAACCAGGTCTCCAGTCGTCAATCTGCTGCTGCTACTTCGTTCTGCAGACCTCCTCCCGCCCCAGAATGGCCGTCTTAGGGTTTATTCGGATTTGCGAGGTTTGTGGACGCTAGCGGCTCTGTTAAGTGCATCTGGCTGCAGGATCGAGTTAGGCGGGACTTGCGCCCCCGCCAGTGCTGGAGACCGCTAAGTGCACATCCCGCCTCAGCCGCTATCGGTGCCCCACTACCAGAGATAAGAAATTACATTTTCGACCCCTCCAAGGCATCCATCAGCCGTCCGAAATGTTTGGGCTGACTATTCACATGGCCTTCACATGAATTCGTTTATAGTACTGGCAGCATCATGCTTGCATAACTATACCCTTCGACCACTCGGTCTGTGCTGAATGATTATACGATTTCTGACTGGCATGCTGTGATTAAATACAAAACATGAAAAGGGACAAGTTAAGATGGTGATTTATTGTTTGACAATATATTCTGTCCAGGCCTCTGCAGAGCAGAGCTCACAGGCAATAACAGCAGCCCTCTCCATATTCATAGACTGACTGGCTGCCAGTCCTCCAGCAAATCATAATGACTGCTCGTCATAAACTGGCAGATCTCCCAATAACAAACTTGAAAAATGACATAAACACAATGCAGATGTGGGTGGTATCATGAATATTGCCCCCAAGTCGCCATATTGCCCAGTGCCGCACCCCCCTTGTGTAATTTGGGAATATGTTGTAGTATAGAAATCACATTCCATATTTCACCCTGCTTGGGAGCCGACGACAGTTCTGTTCTGCCCTGGAGGAGCATGAGCGGGAATATCCTCGTCAGATCCAGAGTCAGAACCAGAGTCGGAGGAGCTATCTGTCGAGTCCGAGTCCTCATCAAGAACGACGGGTTCGGCTGCCGTTCCACTCTTCATCACTGAAGATTGTGTTTGATTGTTCTCCAGCTTGACGCTCGGAGAAGCTGGACGGGCAGCAGAATCCTCCGGATCCGGTGTGGGGGACGAGTGTCGCGATGTGTGTGTACTAATACGGTAGCCACTCCGCTGCATCGATGACAGACTGCGAGCCGGAGGCAAAACCGCCGCCTCGCTTGGGCCTGTTGGGTCTACTGTTGCTGCTGTAGCTGCCGAGCCTCCCAGTCCAGATGCGTTCATGCCCGCTACTGGTATGTGGTCCATGGGTGATGACGCAGTGGCCGCGCTCACAGATTCCTGGATCGTCTCTGGGTGTCCCGGGTCGCTCTTCTTTATCCTACCAATCGAGTTGAAGTTCTGATCGATTGCATCTCCGGGGTCGGTACGTTGACGCTTCGCACTAGGTGTGCTGGCTAATTCTACGAGCCGGGCATTCTGCGCGTCGATTTCATATTGAGAACGACGGACGCGTAAACGCACGCCGTATCTCTTCCTAATGAGACTTTGTCTGGTACTGAAGACATTCTTCAGGCTGTCGAGCTTGTGCGCGCGTGCAGCTGGGTCCTGGATCTCATCAGCCTCTTTGAAACGGGGAGCTATCGTCTCTTCCACTGCGCGAAGCTCCGCCTCCAAGTTTGCACGTTGTTCGGGCGTCAAGTGTGCATATGGATCGATAGACATTGCACCAGGACCAGAAGACGGCGGCGCTCCTGGTGTACCTTGGCTCTGGGGTGTGTAGGTGCGTTTTTGTCCTTGAGAAACCGGCGTTGTCACTGGCTGTTGCTGGTAATGCTTGGGCAGCGGTCCTGGTGTTGGTTGGGAGAAGCTAGGCTGCGCCGGGATTGTCGCAGGCAGGCCAGGTCGAGGCAGAGGTGCCGGCACAGGAGTGACCGTTTGGCCATTGGTGTTGTATGTTGTTACCACGGGAGGGTTGGGCTTTGGTGTCGCAGCAGCCATTCCGTGATCTCCGCAGACCTTGTTTGCATGATGCTGCTCATGGATTAGAAGTTGCCTACAAGAAAATCGGCGCAAGACTTACATATTGCTGGCCAACGTTGGTAATAAAGCCAGCGCCGCAGTGCTCGCAGAAGTATTCAAACCCTGCAGCTGATGGAGCTGGCTTTGTACAAATCCTCTTCTTGGTATGCTGAGATTCATTAGTACTGTTTTGCATCGACTGGACGAGACGCTATACTTACATAGTCATAAGCAGAATATGCTTTGAATTTCCGCCAGCACAAGGAACATTGCATTGCTCCTCCAGCCATTGGCGCGGCCGCCGGGTTGGGGTGTTGAGAGAACCCCGCAACAGGTGGTGATGGCTGAGCATTCTGGACGGGTTGCTCATAGGGAAGGTCCAGGCCAGCAGGGGCACCTGTCGAGGGCGGTGGGCCAGCTTTCTCGTCCAAGGTGTCGTTGTCCTCGTAGCCCAGTCGCTCTGCACGTGCCAGAGCGTTGATGAGAGAACGAGCATCGATTGTTGAGAGTCGCCTCTCCAGAGCCTTGTCGAAGAAAGCCTCGCTCGCCTTGTCAAGGATGAGATCGGCAACCTCATCCAAATCTTTTGCGGTGAAGTGCTGAAGCATCTCAACCTTTGTTGCGGCCACCATCTTGCTGCCAAAGTCCTTGACAGCTCGCCCTGCGATGGGACCGCTGGCGTGGTGGATAGCCGCGTTCAACTGAAGCTCTTGTCAGTGTCTCGGATGCAACTAGTGGGAAGTCTTGGTGTTTAGGCAACACAGAAATGAGAATTCAGAAACCACCGGCGTGACACGCTAAAAATGAAGTTTGACAACAGACTCAGGCTGGAGAAGAGGAAAAAGACTAGAAACCAGACAACGGCGAGTGATTGCAAGGCATGAATCGATATTAAGAATGACTGTCAATGATATTTTGTCCCAATGACAGCAGCTAGAGACAATGCTGGTGTTGTTGTAGTTGTAGGGCAATCAAATCAACTCTGACTAGAAAAAGAGGTTTGTTGAAGGGGATTATCCGGTCTTGCCAGGACTCAGGATGTGCTTGCCGGGATTGAAGGTCGAGGAAATGTGGGTTTGATGCCTCTGCAATGAGACTGCGTTGATACAATATGATGATGAATTAAAAAAAAATAGAATTAAAAGTAAGACTCACCACAAAGGCAGAGTGGAAATCTGTACCAAGTAGTGCCTTTTCCCAGTTGTCACGAACCACGCGGCGGACAGCCTCGGGAACAGCTTGTTGGACGGCGTGTGTGAGCCGGGACTGGTCTTCGTGAAACTTGGCCTTGATCGGCTGTTGTTCCCGAATCGGAGAAGGAAATCCAGAGCTCGCGGTGCTCCTGTGAGAGATGTTGGGTGCCTGAGCCGGCGGCTCGACAATGGCGATCTTTCCATTGTGGGTGGAGGGCATGCGGTCCCGGACCGCGGCCGCCGGAAACGCTGGAGGCGACTGCGTCGACGTGGGCGTAAGCACGACCGGGGACCCGGGTCCCATCGCCGGCGCCGGTTGTGTGTGCAGCGGTAGAGCTGGCGGATGCGGAGGCTGCATGCCTGCAGAGGCAGAACCTCCTCCTGCTCCGTGTCCGTTCGACATTGCGCCGTTGACCTTGAAGTTGAAGTTGTTGGGTATCCTAGCTGCGCCATCAGAAAAACCGTTGACCTGGGGCGCGCCAGCTGTTGATGATGGCGCGTCTATGCGCATAGGTGAAGTGGCAGCCATGATTTCAATTATTGACCTGCTTGCCCAGCCCAGATCTCAAGAACAATGCTCCCGATTCGGTTTTTTTTCTCTTTCCTTTACGCCCGCTGCCAATTATCATGCAACCAAGAAAAAAAGAAGATGGGCAGATTTGGCAGCAAATCACCACCACGAAAGAGAGGATGCAGTGACGCGATGGAGATGAGAAGTCCCAATGATTAGGTACTTGCTCTTGGATCAAAAGAGCTCGATCATCAAATCCGTCTGGAATTTGCCCAGAGCAGACGTGCTGGAACGCACCTGCCGTGCGAATCCAAATGATCGCAGCAAACGCTGGCAGGATACAGGAACCACTTACAAGAAAAACTTGGACGCGGTTTCTCGCGTCGCGTCGCGCACTTGCCAATTGTGGAGGCTTGGTAAAGTTGTAATCGATTTAACTAGCAAATATATCTTATTAACTTCTCGGGGGCGCCACGCTACCTTTTTAAATAAATAAATTAGCGTAGAATTTTTACGAAAAATCAAGGGGGAGGTCCGTGCTTAGATAAAAGCTGCTAAATACATAATATTTATTAAATATATTACGGTTTAAAGCTTAAATCGGTAGTTTCCGCCGTTAGCTTCGGGTTATCGTAACTTTTTTAATATAAATTCATGCTTTCCGCCTGGATTTCTATCGGGTTCCATGTCCTTGGTAGGAAGGTGCCGTTTTTATTTATACCACCTTCCCGAGCTGTATATGCACCTGCCGTATTTGCCAAGTCTCTTCCATCCTTATATATTAGCGGGACTAGTTGTACTAAGCTATACTTCCTGGATATAAGTCTCCGCACAAACGCCGGTTTCCACCAAAAGTCGTTGATTTCAAGCTTATATTATATACCGACCAAAAATATTAAAAATAATTTAAAAAATCTATTTTAAAAAAATTTAAAGGTTTTATTATTATAGCTTAAGTTTTAATTTATATTTTTATTATATTTTAAGTTATATAAATAATAATATTAAAAAAATATAAAAATATATTAAAATGCGCTATAAGCCCGCTATAAGCCCGCTATAAGCCCGCTAAAAATATTTTCTTTTAGTTTCCGTATATTTTTTAATTATTAATATTTATTATAATATAATATCCAAAATTACGGTGCTAATCTAAAGCTATAACAAAGATAAAAAAATCTAATAATTTTGCTGTTATATTTTTCCGATTTTTCCTTGGCTTAGAATATATGTTTATAATAAGGGAGTTTTGGTGGGAAATCGGCTGCGTGCGGAGACTTATGTCAGGTTAGTGTAGCTACCTATATAAGAGGCGACATTACCCGCTTCCCAAATCATCAGACACTGGACGCAATCTGCAGTTATTCCATTCATCCGCTTGACAGGTGTCTCGAGGACCAGTTATTCATCATACGTGGCACGGTAATAAAACCGGCAACTGCGATGTGTCATCTTGAGTTCTTTTGTCCGCTCAAGCTCAGTTTGGTTTGAATACTGGAGTTCAGGTAGGTGGGAATACGGACTTCCGTGGGCGAATACACTCAAAAGTATATGCATGCATGGACCACGCATCGACTTGGTAAGAGGCCAAGACGTGAATAAAACCATGCTCTAAGCTCTGAATACGCCCTGAACATGAGGTGGTTCCCGAGTTCGGACTTGACGGTCTCGATTCAATAGGACGAATCGGTATTCTTGCAAGCTCGGTGTGACCTCTTGTGAACTATAAAAGATCGGAGGACAAAACACTTAAACGTATATCTTGATATAGGCGAGACATCCATGTTGGGGTCGAAGTCATCACAAGAGACCTACTATCGTGACTGCAACTCGGTACGCGAGATGGGAGGGCACAAGCTGATTACATATCAGCATATAATTATGGCCAGGTTGGCAGTAACTCTGGAAACAAACAAACAGGCAGATACTCTTGGTGACCCGCAGCACCAAGACTGACTAGTTGCAATAACAGCGCATATCACTAGGATGTAGATGCATGTATGGTGTAAATATCTTGGATTTTGTATTTCTTTTCATAGACAAAGTAGAACCCTGCATCTCGAAGAGATATGGCATACAAGCCTTTCAAGGCTTTTTGAACAAAGACCGCCCACAACTCCATGCTGCTAGGCGGATATCAACCCTATACCATTCTCGACGAAAACGAAATGACCATGTTGGGGGTATTGCAGGAATCCAGCCAGACATTACCAATAAACAGAAATTCTCCAGACTTCTAGTGTTGAAAGAAGTACCGGATGAGTCCGACCCAGTCGGGGGGAAAATTCTATAGTGACAACGGACGACCAGGTCAACGGCTTTTGCGTTGACGCCTAATGCGATGCGAGGACCCTTTAGACTCTGGCTTATCCTGTCACGCGCCTGACCCACAATGTCGTGGGCTCATACTCGGCATCACGATCCAAGCGCTTGTAGGCCCGGTGCAACTTCAGGCCCAGCTCATACTCTTCACGTTGCACATCGGCAAGCTCTGCTCTCAGTGCCTCGACCTTTCGCTTCTCCTGCTCGCGCTTCCTCATCACGGCATCGGACGCCAGGACGTTGTCTGTCGGCATCAATTCGGTCATCTGCTTGATGGCATGGTTGATATTGATCCTTCGGTTGCCGAGCGCCTCAACCTGAGCATTGAGGAATGTCACACGATCCCGCGCTGACAGCTCTGGTGGCACCATGGGAAGATCCTTGTCACCCGAGGTCATGGAGTTGACAGAGAGGACACTATGGTTGACCAGGCTGCTGTACACGGGCTTGGGTCCGCTTGGCTTGGGCTCTGGGCTTGTCGTGTAATATGGAGAACCCATGTTGATCTTGATGGGCTCGGGAGACGCCTTGCGGACTGATTCTTCGTAGCCTTTCACCACAGGGCGCTTGCGGTCCAGAACCGAATCAGCACGAAGAGGCTGAGGCCTTTCGGCAAGCTGGCGCGTTGGAGTCGGCACAGACGGCGCATCTACTGAGGACGGCTGGGTGTTTGCCCTGTTGACTGCTGGCGCACTAGTCGGTCCAGTCAAGCGAGAGGGAAGCTGAGACCTGTCATCCACGGGCAGTGCCGGGGGCGGGTGACCATCGACCTGCGAATAAATGGAAGAAGATGACGATATGTGAGATTTATGGGCCGCGCCACCAGCGGGCTTCCTTCGAAGGGCCTTTTCGTTGCTCAATGATAGCAGACTCTGCTGGCTCAAGTTTGCTTGTGGCTGAAGAGTCAGAGAAGCCTGCTGCTGAGAGCGAAGCGGTTGCGGAGCCTTGGGAGGGTTCGACTGGTCGTCTGATAGCGGCGGACTGGGGTACGACTGAGCATCTACCCGAGACTCTTGTCGTTGCGACGAGGGAGTAATGTTACGAGCATTGCTTGCCTGGGATCTGATTTCGTCCAATTTTGCTGGCGCGGTACGCGTGGGCGGGGGAGATGTCGTTTCAGAACCATCAGGGCTGACAGGGGACATCACACCAGGACCACGAGGGGCTCGCTTGCTGCTCCTTCTAGGAATGTGCAGAGGCGCCACGTTGCGATCATCGGCGACGGGCTCAACCACTGCGGTCCGGCCACTGCCGCCGCGCCATTCGGGTCGAGGCGCCGCTTCGGCCGGTTGGGTAGGCTGGCTCGGCTTCGTCCTCTGCTGTGCAGGCTTGAGCCGCACACCAAAAGGATTGAGAGGTTGTTGACCGGCCCGTGGTGGTGCACCAGTCGGCGCATTCGCAGTGGCGAGTTTCTGCACATAGTTGTGAGGGTCGATCTGGGATGGCCGACCCTTCTCGCCGACTGTGGGTTCTCCAGTACGCGGATCCCAGCGAACGTCTTTGCCATGAGGACGGTACTGCTTTGGTTGGTCGGCATCCCGAGCTGCCTGGAACTTGGCACCGACAGAATTCTTGCGGCGCTCCCGGCGCAGCTGTGGGATATTGCTGCGGCTTTGGTCCGCCGACGACTGGGCTGGTGGGTGATTCATGATGAAGAGGCGGTTTTCAGTGTCCTCAATGGGGGATACGTCGTGATCGCCACCGTAAGACTGAGGCCTATTGCGAAGACGTCTAGTTAGCTCTGCTGGGCTGATGATCGGTGAGTGTAGAATTGTTGTTGTAAGTCTCTTCGCGAGCAGGCGAGGGGACATATTTGTGCCTCTCGGGTCCTTGAATGCATCGTTCCAAAATGTAGTACTCTCCAAGAAACCGACCATGGACTTGCTTGCCAAGAAAAAGAGCGACTCTCACGAGCGGATACCCGACGAAGGTTTGACCTCGAGAAGTGCCGACGAGGCTAAGCAAGTCCAGTCATATCTCCTAAGCACCCTAATCATGGCAAGTCCATTGAAGCTTCCCCCAGCCCTCGTCGGACTACAGTAGCGACTGCTGCTCACAACCCACCCACAACTTCTAACTCGTGATTCATAAATAAAGAACTAAGCACTTACACATTCCTCGGAGCTTCCTCGTCGGGCGAGCTCGGTGGGGAGATGTCGCTGTACTGGACGGCGCCTCGTAATTGTTCCGCAGCAAAGGTAGCCGCGGCCGGTGATGGTTGCGAATAAATCGACGACACTGGCCGGCCGTACTCTGAGTTGCGGAAGGGGTCAAGGCCTCCGCGTGGAGGTTGATGCCGAACGGCTTGCACTGCAGGCGCCGACGTTTGCCTATTTTGATAGTCTGAGGTCAGCATGATGAAACCCTCCCTCCAGAAATTGCGACAAAGTCAGACAGCGAGGGATGAGAAAAGTAGCCGCGAAGGATTTCGAAAGACAATGCAACAAGAGTATCGCGACTGTTTGCGCTTCGCTGCAACTAGTAGTTCCAAGGTTGTCCGGATTGTGTTGGTGGCCGCGCGCGTGGATGACTTTAAGCTTCCGCTGATCGCTGCACAATGGGCATTCATCTGCAGGCTGACGCTGCAGGATTCCGCTGCGCTTGGTTTCCGTTTCTGGTCCTGGGCTGTGGCTGAAGCATCTCTTGGGTCGCGTTACCTACTCGAAAGAAGGTTGGCTGTGCCCATAAATAGACTGGTGGGCGCAGGGCGAGAGACGGGATACAATGTGCGATGCGTGATGCAAGGAGTCGCAGCTAGTCGTTGTCGCCCCCAATAGATTGAAAACTGCACGGGGGCAGAGAGGTCGTCGAGTAAGACAGCTTCTAGGTGAGACACCTTCTGGGGTCCCGAGTATAGAAGATGGGTTGCTTTTTGTGGCGGTCTCGCCAAGCTGGCGCAACAGACAAGAATATTTAAGCAGTCCAAGTCGCACAATCCTTTGACCGTTTCTTGCCATCTCATTGTCGGTCGAGATGAGATCCAGAAGACCATGGATCGGCGTCGGTGTGGTCTGTCGGTGCGCAGCTCGTGCGTGCGTTGCATTGTTTCGAAATCCCCCATGGGCAAACAAGGGCGCCAAGATGACGATGCAGATGGGATGCGCAGATGCAAGGTAACAGACAAACAGAGACTTACAGAGGAGAGGAGTGATCGAATTCCCTTGGGGGCCTCGTGGGCGCAGGGCCGCCTTTGATGTTGACCGAGTAGCCGTATGGTGAGGTCGCGCGAGGGGTCTGCCACTCTTCCTGGACGTTCACTTTCCTGCGGTCGGATTCCCGCGAGGAAGAAAAGACGCCATCCTTATGAGGACGGAAACGGTCCCACATGCTGGGCGGGCAGTGGGATAATAATGCGCTGAAGGTCGACGTCGACTGGACTAATCAGGGTATCTCAATCAGGCGACTGACTGCGACGAGTGGAGGGGTTCCCGTTCGGTTCCTCCAAAAAGGCTCCAGGGCGTCGTCAAGGGATTCAATGCTGCTTCGGGGGCTGCCCGGTTTAAGCGTAGGGCGTTGTATCAGATTGTCGCGGGGGTCGGCTTTCTGTGATAGTACAAGTGGGTTTGCGGTTGATTGAAGATTATGCCAAAATTGTACACGGATCAGTCCCAAAGCAGTGCAGTCGTCTTATAAAAGCTGGGTTGTATCGAGGTTGCGTGAATGAATGTTGCGTTTCTTCGGGCCGTACCAAGGGAGGGTGGAAGAATATAAAAGCAGATAGAAGTGAAGTGAGAAGAAGAAGAAGAAAAATGCACGAAAAAAAAAACGAGTTGGCAAACAACCCGAAAAGTCCGGAGAATAAAAGCGGGTGCCGTATGTTGGTCTTGACGAAGAGAATTGAGAAATAAAAATGAAAAGAGAAACAACTGCAAAAAGAGAACCAGGGATCGAGGATGATGTTATCGTTCCTGAAAAGAACGGGCCCCGATCTTTCTGTAATAATAATAATGTTGCTGCGTTTTGGCGAAATGAGCCAGTAGTTCATTTGCTGCCCACGTCCTGTAATCTTGCTAACGGCCTTCCGGGGTCGCGCCAATCCAGTACCAGTCTGTAGATTGTGAAGGCGATACGATACCTACAGTACGCGGTCGAGGCAGGGAAGCTTTATTAATATTGCCACCCGTCCTTCCCTTTCTCTGCCTTGCAACCGTTCACGTCGACGGCGACGAATCACAGTTCTGGAGAATACAAAACAAACAGAATCGGGCGCCGCTGTCAAGATTCGCCAACCCGGCGGCAGCGACTGGTTCTCAGTGGCCGTTGGGCTGATGGGGTCGCGTTTAGAGGCCGCCTCTTGGAGGAGCCAAAAGGCTTGGCTTGGCTGCTTGTTCTATCTTCTCTCCTGCGCGGAGCGACGAATGGTTTGATGAGTGGACGGATCCCAGTGGGTAAATGCTATGTTTGGCATACATGGAAGTGCCAGTCAAGCAGAAATATCAATAAGGTAGAAAGAAATACAGGTCAGAATGATAAAGATAAGAGGCAGCCCGACAGAGTAGATATTGAAGCAGGTCATATAATTGAACGTTATGACCTTTCCTCTCATCTTGGTCTATCTATCTGATCGCCCGCCATCGTCTCAATGAGATCTAAATTGATCCATGTACGGCGTAGCATCGTCACTTGTCACTTCAACTCTCCCATCGGCATCCAGCCCGGGGTCCGCCACTTGACTGTAAATAGGCACGAGCTTTGAGAGCCTGCATGGCCGACTAGGGGCAGCTTGGACGGGCTGAGGGTCAACCGGTTCGTGATCGTCGACTCGTTTCCAAAGAAGCAGCTAAAACCTAGACTCGATTCCGGACCCGAATGCCATTGTGCGCTATGCCTCGCCTGCTCGCCCGACAAAACGGCGACCCAGCGCGGCGGTAGGCGATCAGCTTCTTTCGCTCTTCTCTGGACTCTTTCTGGGTCGTGTCATGCCGACAGTGTTGACCGTGGTTCTCACGATGTCGTTCCTCTGGCGATTGTATAAGAAGAGGTTTCGACTGAACTCAAGTCTCATGCATCTCGAGCCAAGGCCAGCACAGGCGGCATTGTTGGCCCGTTCAGCATTATGGATCTCGAGCTGCTTGTTTCATCGACATCCGCCTAGAGCCAGACCCCCCAGCCAAAGCCAAGCAGTTTGCTGACCTTACGGGGTGTCATGCAGGGGTCGAAAGTAAAGCTGGGGCCGCCTCTCCGCGATCACCAGTCACTTTGATTCCCCCTGCAGGAACCGCTGCGGGAATATGCAGTTTAATCTAATATGCAGGGTCGTGAGATTTAACCTCTCTGCCTCTGGATTCTGATACCGTGAACTTCTCTCTTGTTCAAGATAAGCTTCTTTTCGTGTGGCATCTCAGTGCCTGGCTATGGGCCATGGTTCAGTGGCTAGCACCCAATCGTAACAGCCAATTCAGCCACCGTTTCGCAGACTAGAAGACGATAGTACGGACATGTTCCATCACATGATGGTCGCCCAAGAACCAGATGGACACTAATACGGGCCGTGTCGTAGACGGCCTGGGCCCTGTCGTCCTTCTAGAAGTTCTACTCTGCCCATCCTGGGCGAGCCTGGGTGAGCCCCCCCAAGTAAAACGACGGTATCGGCAGGGCCCGTGGTAGCACCAAGACGTCAAAGCAACGGATCACGCGCTTGGCTCACCATTCTACTCTCGCTTTTGGGGTTCTTTTGAAGATCTCGTGTGGACTCTGGACGAGCCAACGGGTTCGGGGGTTGAGAACAGTCTGACCACGGCCGCTAATCTCACTAGATATTCTACGCCTTCAAATATATGACACGACCTATAAACTCTCCAGTACCGGTTCGCGTGGGTTGGTGCAGCTTTATCCACCTGGCTGATGAACGCCTGTGTCGCATTGAATCTGCCGGTGTCGATCTGCTTGGCATGTTGGCCTCTCTCTATAGCCAACAGTATGAACATCCTGGGTACCATCGAAAATAAGAAGAGCCTTGACAGGTAAGGCCTGGATTGCGACGTTATGTCCCGTATAACTAGTCAGAATTCGGTGGTTTGGTTTGCCGACACTGTAAACATATAAAATCAAAATAATACTGTCATTGCGCCGTTTCTCTAAGTGAAAAAAGAGAAAGAAAAATAGAACTAAGATTCATCTGAATCTGCCTGTTGCCTCTTCAGAAGCTCCTCCTCCTTCCCTGTATACCATTCGTCACCCATGGCAATACTGTCAGAACTTCCAGCAGAGTCTTCGTCAGAGTCCGAAGCGGGATCTCCAGGGTACTCGATCCTGATGACCATGGCCAGATCGTCATTTCCTTCCACGCCTCTCTCCGTCAGCATGACCCTTCGTATGGACGCGGTTTCTTCCGGCGTAGAGAGCATCCTCACAAGCGCCTGCACGCTGCGGACATAGGAGTTGGACATGACAAAGGCATCCCAGCCCGGAGATCCAGGCTTCATCACTCCGGGGATCTCTCCGAAGCTGTTGTAATGCCCCGTCAGCTGGGCCTGGAGGGACATGCGCTCTTGCTCATTGGATATGTTGCAGAGGCTGACCCAGCGGAGCTTGACGCCCCTCTTCCTGATGATGTTCTGGTAGACCTGGAAGAGGGTGCTGGACAGCGGCATCTCTGGATGTTCGGTGAGCGCGCGATGGTACCGGCCCGGATCTTCCTCCCCGCCTCCGCCCCGGACGTTGATGGCGCCGCGCTTGGCCCACGCGGCATAACGAAGGATGGGCTGCCCGTCTTCCGTGATCTGGTGGTACACCCAAAAGCTGTGTCCGCACCACTTCATCGTGTCCATCATGTTCTGTTCCTTGAAGTCCTGCCGCTCTCGTTCCTCTTCGGGAAGGACCCATTCTACATCCCTCACTCCGGAGTCTCCCTGGTCGGCCTCAAAGTTTCCCCTGTTGGAACCGGAGCTTTCCTCCGAGGACTCGGAGCTTGTATCCATGGGGACGGGACTTTCAACGGTCTGAGGCATAGACATGATGGCGATGCTGCGTATACGTAGTCAAGTGTTGAATTTGTTTATTGTGTCAATAGCCACATATGATAGAGCAGTGAGTGTCGTGAAAGATGATGGTATTTCCTGGTGTAAGCCAGAACATCCGTCTTGAATAAATAGTCCAGAGGCATTGCCTTATTGTACTATGTATTCAGCGTGATCATGCCATATGAGATGCTTGCGGTCAGCGTTTGTTAAGCACCTGAAGTTTTCCATTGTCTGGCGCGTGATATATTCGGCGTGTTGGTCATAAAACTCGTTTGTCGTGGCATCCGGCATGTGTTTTTGGATTTTTGTTATGGTTACGTATTGAGTTCTTGATCAGTCTTTGGCGCCATGGGAACAGCATATTTGCTCGGCCCTGATTACTCTTGTATTTCCAAGGGTCTGTTTACAGGCAGAATTGCTATCATTTCGCCTGAAAGCGGAAAGAGTTCATTCGTTGGTGCTTGCAACCGGCCTGTTTGTAGACAGCAGATGTGATATACAATCTGCGTTGGAGCATCTCGTGATACCATGTCTCCACCGTCCAGGAACGGAGGCATTGGAAGTTTGTTTGTCCCGCGTCGGATGCCGGTAGGAGAAAGTGCCTCCCTCGGGTACAAGATGTACACATCCCTTTGTACGACACCTTGATTTGGAGACAACTTTATCAAGATGAGAGAGTAAAGAGTTTCAATAGCAACATACTCATGATAATGGTGATCAATGGCTTAGTCTCCTTGGTCCTTCACGCAGCGGACATTTCATGTGACCATGCTGGCTGGTTCAGGAATGAGGTATACGTGGTGAATATTGAGCTCACAGTCTACCTCGGTTTTTTTCTTTCCCTTTCCTCCTTCCCGTCTGTCTCCGTGATATCAAGTATAGTTCTCTTGGTCGAGTCTCAAGCACTCTGGTTTGCTACTCACGCTGCAGCTCAACAATCATACCGAGCTCAAACGTGGGGTGGTCCATTAAAGCGTCCACCATCAAGACTTTTCGTATTGACACATCTTTCTCCTCTGAACCAGAAATGGTCTCGGCAAGTTCCTGCAAACTTTGAATGAGGACATTTCGGGATGCAAACGCCTCCCATGTCGAGTCGAGGGGCGTGATCTTGGGGACCGCCGATCTTCGTTGGCGCTGTTGATGAGGAGCTACGGCATCGATTGAGTCGCGCGTGGGACCGTCGGTGATTTTCCAAAAGCTGATGTAGTGAAGACCTTCCACGTTGCCGCCGCCCTCGAGATAAGTGGCCAAGATCATTTCGGGTAGACGCATCTCTGTGAGCGACCGACCATGGCCAGACAAGTCCATCTTGTAATCGATGTTGATCGTGCCCTGATCGGGACATACGGCGTAGGAAAATATGGCTTCTTGCCCAAGAAAGACAGTGCGTCTCGTCCAAGGATCGTGAATTTCTGGTAGACCCAAGACGGCCAATGTAATGACTTCGGGCCAATCTACGCCACGCTCTTCTTGAATGACGAGCCTAGAGTCTCTCAGACAATTGTGCTTTCTGTTGTTGGGCTCCGTAAGAATGACGTTCTGGCCGGTAGAGGAAGTTTGCTCAGACATCGTGATGCGTGCTTAATGAATGGCTTTCTGTATGAATGGTGTCGAGAAAGTATAAGGCCGAGTCAAGGGTGTAGAGAGATGATATCGCAGATGTGGATTCTGTAGAGATATCCTCGTGTACGTGGTTGTTGGTGTCTTGCGTTGGTAGTGTTTTGGTTGATGGTGCTGGGTAAAGAATACTGGGAAGAAGCTCGAATAAATAGTCGAGGGCTACTGTCTCTAGACCCTCGAGGAATGCGAATCACATCACTGCCTCTCACTCTATGTGAGTAACACCTGTCCAGTGTCTGCAAATCTTTTTGCTACCCCGATCGTTATGTACTAAACTGACCGGAGTGAATAACATAGGAAGCAACTGATCACTCTACCATTACGATGTCTGAGAAAAGTCCAACTATTCACGATTCTGATCGTGTCAACATTGAGCCTGGTGTCAATTACATTGCATTCTATACGTACCAATTTACCAACCCTTTACTTACCTTCTATTGCATTCTTTACATATCAACCCTCTCCTCACTTACCTTCTCATGGCTATCCTTGATGTCCCAGTTCAAATACCATGTGTCTCTCCCCACCCACTTCAAACGTCAAGCCATCCGACACCAGGTGAACGGTCTTGATGTGCACCTCATCCTCCGTGAGCTCCGCAATCGCCTCGGCCAGTTTCAACGTAGACCTGACGAAAGGACACTCTTGGGAGTACGACGCCGGCGCCACCTCGACCGCGCCGGCCACCACGCCTCCCTTCTGCTTCCGAAACTCGGCGTCGATCAGCTGGCGGACGTCGAGGTTCACAATGTCGTGGAAGCACAGCCAGCGCAGGGGCTCGGACTCACCTCTCCCGGCGTGCAGGTAGCCGTCCAGGATCATCTGCCACATGCGCATGTCGGTCAGGCGGACCTCGCTGCCCTCGCCCGAGTCCTCGGTGAGCCGGATGTTCCTGACGATGTACGCCCGGTCCTCCGGCGACACCGAGTACGTGTGGGCGAGGTCGCTCCTCAACCTGGCCGGGTCACGGATCTGGTGGTGAGTCCAGGTGCATTCTCGGCCTATGTAGTCCTCGAAGTACTTGAACTCGGGGCGCGCATACGACTTCTCCAGGAGAGTTCTCTCGAGTCCGTAGTCCTCGATCTTGTGCGACATGGTGCTGTAGGTGGTAGATACTGTAGTGATGTAAGTGCTGTAGGTGTAGTGAGAGATGTCACGTTGCAATGATTCATTCCATATGGCCAAGTACGCCTTCGTAGCATGGTCTTATAGACTTTTGACTCTTCATGTTGCCGGAAGTGCCAAAAGAAAATGCCAAGACCATGTTCTAAACCAGATCAACCGTTCTCTTTCTTCGTCGCTGAAGACGAAACGATACGTCAACATACATTCTCATTGTCTTCTCCATGAGAGACAAAGCGATAGATATACAATATCATTGTCCCAATGCCTGGCACTCAGCACTCAGCATCAGAGGGTAAGTTGACTGGCTCAGTCTACCCGGGGAATGACGATATACACTATTCAGGATTCAAACCCCGATATTGACGATGCTGCTGCGGAGTGTCTGACCATGACTACAGCTCTCAAAGAGCTGGGTCCTTGCACATGAGACAGGGACGGGATCATATAGACTTGTACGACGACAGCTCGACGCCACGAAGACGGGCGTCAGCTCGACTATTCCACCCGGTCCGAGAAATACCTCACCTGAGCCACTTACTCACAAACAAGTAACATGCCCCAATATGACGAGGACAAGATCGAGACGTACTCGTACACGAGATGGGCCTACCCGTCCGCCGTCGCGCACCAGAAAATGTTCAGGGGCGCCTTCCGCGAGGCCCTCGGGTTCGTCCCAGGAGACGACGATGACCCGGAGTGGGCCACGTGCTCCGTGTGGCGCGACAGACAAGTCCATGCCTACGACGTCTCGGTCAGGAAGGGCATGTACATCGTGACGTCGGACTCGTTGATCAGCGCCGCCGGCGCCGATGCGGCGGTCGTCCAGTTTGGACCTCCCCTCAGAGCCAAGCCCGTCGCTACAAAGGCGACTGTCACAGGGGCCGCGAGTACCAAGTCGGAGCGGACAAGATCATCTCACCATACCAGATCCAGTCGTTCAAAGAAATTTCGGCCAAAGGAATCTCGGCTCAAGGACCACAGCAGCAGCAAGACGTCCCGGAGCAAACCATCACGAAGCAGGACATCCGCCCCGGACACCACCACCATCACAACATCAGAAGCCGCAGCCGCACCGTCTTCTCTGCCCGTGATCCCCGAGGAGCCGATACCGCAGATCTCGCTGAGCGCGATGATCGCGGCCAACTACAAGGCGGCCGGGGGCGACCCGTCGACGCTCCGACACGTCGGCTTCCGCGGCCTGGGGGACCCGAAGCTCCGGCGGTCCATATGGCGCGAGTACGAGGCGCAGAGGGAGCGCGGGACGGTCTCTGGCGTTGACAGGATCCAGACCATGCCTGACGCGGACGGGTGGGATCGCTTCTCGGAGGGGAATCCGTATCTTCAGGTCAGTCGGCGAATTGCGAACTCGCTTCCTCCGGGGGCTTTGAGTGACTGCTGACTCCTTGGACTGCCTGAGCAGGCCGTACAAGACCTGGTCGCAAGGGTCAGCGATGGGCTGCCACGCGATCAAAAGCGAGCCGTGGCTATCGTGACCATGCTGCCCCTGCGATCGTGGAGTCCGAACGGCTTTTACGATATGATCGTTGAGCTTGGCGGCGAGGGCGAGTACGATGACCTAGTATTATACCAGGGTAGACAATAGGCAACTGGCAATGATGAGGACGAGGACGAGGACGAGGTTATCTACAAAGGTCGACGAGCTAGACGATAATAAGCTCGAGAAAGGGGATAGTCAGTAGAAGTCTCGTTCTAGAATCGGCGACGAAGACTTCGACATTTAAGTGAAGACAAGAGCGGGGCTTCCAGACAGACCTATTTCCGAGACTGGCTCGAGGGCATTATCTTATTAGAAGACAAACAAGTAACTCATCATGATATTTCAGAGCTTAGCATTTTATTCACGATATCTGGCTTGGATAAATGCATACCTGGGACCGCTCGTTTGAATTTGGTATGAATTTGATAGGCCATCTCTCCAGCACACAAGGGTATATCAGCTACATGCTCTAGTTCCAACCGCTACTCTTGTTGTTGTCAAATCCGGTCGGGCCAGAGTTCTCGTTGACCGTCTTCCTCACCCTGCTGGGCTTCTGCTGGGCGGCCTCATGCCTGCGGAGCTCTTCGGGGACGCGGCTGATGCTGCTCTTGCTGAGCATCTGCTTCAGATCGTACATGACGTCCGAGTCCTCGCTGCCCAGGAAGGTAATGGCAACACCACTCTTGCCGGCACGACCCGTACGACCGATTCTGTGCGTGTAGGCCTCGATCGAGCTGGCCATGTTGAAGTTGACGACCAGACTCACGTCGGGCACATCGATACCACGACCAGCAAGATCGGTGGCGACCAGGACTTCCGTGTTGCCTGCACGGACTGAGTTCAAAGCTTGCTCACGCTGGTCCTGGGTCTTGGAACCGTGCAATGTGGCCACGCTGAGACCCATCCTGCTAATCTCCTTGGCGATAGCATCACAGTTTCGCTTGATGTTGACGAAAACAATGATGGGTGCCTTGAAACCTCCGTCGAGAAGGATCTCGCGTAGACGCTTCTTGCGGCGATCTTCTCCCGATACGAATTCAACACGTTGCTCTACGGTGTCGACTGCCTCACCGGCGTTACCGATGGCCACAGTCGCGGGACGACGCAGATACTTCTTGGCAATCCTCTCCACGATCGGAGGCATGGTGGCCGTGTACATCATAGTCTGGCGGTATCTGTCCTTTCCACCAAGATGCCGCGACATGAGCTGGGCATTTTCGGCCTCGTCCGTGTCTGGCTTTTCGTTTGTCACAGGCAGGGCGTCGAGAATCTTGTTCACGGGCTCCTCGAAACCCATGTCAATCATTCGGTCGGCTTCATCCATGATAACGTAGCAGCATTGCGACAGCACCAGCAGACGTCTCTCGATACAATCTACCAGACGACCGGGAGTGGCAACGATGATTTCAGCACCATTTCGAAGAGCGAAAGCTTGTTCCTCGAGAGCGTGACCACCCACCAGACTAACGACTGTGAAACCCAGCGGCGTGGAGAACTTCCTTGCCTCTGCCTCGATCTGTTGAACCAGTTCTCGAGTTGGTGCCAAAATAAGTGCATAAGGACCATCGTTCTTGTTGATCTCTGTCAGTGGAGGCAGTTCAGAAATGTATACCAGGAGAGGGAGCAGGAAAGCAGCAGTCTTTCCGGAACCAGTCACGGCTACACCGATCAAATCGCGCGCTTGGAGTGCGATGGGAATAGCGGCCCGCTGAATGGGTGAAGGTTCCTCGTAGCCGACATCTGAGATGATATCCAAAAGTCGGCGCGGAAGTCCAGACTCTTGCCAGCTTCGCATCGGATTGGGAATGTACCCGCCCTTGGTAGCGATACCAAAGTCCTCCTTGAAGATACGCCAGTCTCGCTCTTTCATCTCTTCCAACTTCTTCTCGGACCAGTGCTTTCCAAGCGCATTGCGGTTGGATCGCTCCTTTGCCCTCTGCATCATGTCGATCATCTCTTGGGCTCGCGCGGCGCCGTTCTCCGGGTCGCGTTCGATGAGCGCCTGCGCATATCTCCTGGTGTTTTCTTCGGTCATGTCATCTCCGAAGCCGCCTAGTCTTCCTCTGCCAAAGGCTGTCGGCGCTACGCGTTCCGAGTATATCGGGTTGTGGTCCTGGCTTGTATCCTCCGACGCATCCCATTCAAAGTTGAACTTCTTTTCCGTGGTTCGTTTCCGCTTCTTCAGTGCCGAGAACGTCGAGACATTTGTCTCTGGTCCCATGTAGCGTTCCCTGATCGAGGCAGCCTCGGCCTCTTCTGGCGCAGGGCGTTTCTTGGAGTCCTTTTCCTTGTTGCCGCCCTTGCGCCTGTCGTCTTGTTGGTTGTTGTTCTGGCGCATGGCCTTTGGCCCCGTAGGAACCATCGGACCATCTCTGGAGTACCGATCGCCACCCCGCCGATCCTGTCGGTCGTCATATCGACTCCTGCCGTTGTTCTGGCTGCTGGTGCCATTACTCCAAGTGTCATTGCGCGCGGCAGTCTCTTTCTGCTTCCGCTTTTCCTCCTCTTCATTCTTTGCTTTCTCGGCTGCCAGTCGCTCTCTTTCTGCCTTGGAGATGAACTTTGGTTTCGAGGCCGCCTCAGCAGCAGCTTTCTTCTTGGCGAGTAATTCTTCGATATCTAGCGGTGTCTTCTTGGTCTTGGGCGCACCGTTGGTCTGACCGTTGGTGGTCGGCAGACGAGGTGTGATACCCATGGTTTAGTTGTTGTCGTTGCGCACTCCGTCTTTGAATGTCTCGTGATCGCGGAAAGTACTGGTCGACCGTTTCACAGAAAAACGAGCCTCGAGGATATCCTTGGTAATCAGAGTGGTTATGCAAGGAACAGAGTGACAGCTGATCTGGCTCTGTGCTGGCTAACGTTTGCGATCGAGAATGACAAGACAAGAAAAAAGAAAATAGGCAAAGGCGTCGAAGCTGTTTCTCTGCGCCTACAGTACAGGGATTGGATTTGGGTCAGACAGCGGCAACCCACTACCTAGAGCTGCTGCTGGGTGCTGCTGCGGGACAACCCAATCGGGGAATAAGCCTTAACAGTGTGGGGGGCAACGCCGCTAGGCCCAAGGCGCGCCGTGCCAAAAATTCACGTCTGGGAGCTGCTGGGCTCCGGATTTGCATTGAATTCTCGGGTCTCGAACGGCAGGGAAAACTCCAGACAACAGCACCGCAAAAGCCCGCCATCCACAACTCGCCCCGGCCTCTGCTGTTCCCGGAAGAACTGCCAATTGGCCCAAGGATACAGAGACCGATAATCATCATGGCGGCCGCGGTGACGAACCGCTACATTGAGCTCGCCAAGGCGTTGCACCCTCGCCTCCAGCGCTTCCTGGCCAAGTACCCTCCGTCACAGATCCTCCCGGCCACGACGAGGACGAACAACGCGGCCATCACGAGCGGCGAGGCCCCGAACCCCTTCCTCCCCCATAAGCACCCGGCCACGGGCAAGTGGCAGGAGCCCGAGTACTCCCTGCGGAGGCAGGCCGAGCTGGTCAAGCTGGCACGCGACGCCGGCGTCGAGGAGCTGCTGCCCTTTACCAACAAGGGCACCGAGGAGCGGATACGGAAGAGGGTCGAGGAGGGTCTCAGGGTCAAGGGTACCGGTGTGGGACAAAAGGTCAAGGGTCACTTGCACGAGAGAATGCTGCCCGCCAAGTACGTTCTTGTCCGAGCTTTCCTTATACTGCTCAGGCTGTATCAGGGGGATGAACTCGCGAGCCCTTTGCTAACAATGTTATAGGATGGAAAAGAGACGTACGGCTGTTTTGGGAATGCCGAGATTGGTCAGGGAATGGCGGAAAGTATGTTGGACTCTACTCCGTCCTCTTGTGTTATATGAAATACTAACTTTCAACAGACGGGTACTCGCAAATGGTCCAAGTTCCCCAGGTAAAGGGATGGAATATTATAACCGCAATATCAACAACATATGTACAAGACTGTATCAATATGAATCAAGAATTCAAAAGACCCCATCCACAAGAGTCCTCGCGGTTTTCCCCCTCCCATGGCGCTAATACAGGCCTTTCAATTGTTCAAGTTGGACAGATATAAAGGCAGGTCAGATGCTTGCAATCAGGATTCGGTGCGATAACTATTGCTTCAAGAAAAGGTTGATTCGATTCAATACTCTTTCGACAGTGTCTGTCTTCCATTTCGTATCACGACCAGCGATTCCTTATGCACGGACCACCTAGGCCGTCTTATGGGGACCCTTCCTTTTCAGTAACCACCCTAGCAAAAAGTTAGGCTTTGCCTTGCTACTCGGAACGTCAAATCAGGTTTTTCGGGGCCTTGGAGCACTCCGACTTACATCAAACGCCCACTTACATTACTTACACCCATCCCGAGGTTCTTTTCTCCAGACGAGACAAGGCGGTACAAGTCAGCCATATTTGAACTGTCTTGGAATTCATAACTGCTCAGGAACTCCACACTTGAAAAAGGTTTCCAGTCAATCTATTAATGATCTTCACCAGGAAAATCATACTTACCACCATAAGGGAACACTATAGTAGACACAGAGAAAGCCCACATCTCGTCATATTCAAGCCAATCTCACCACGAGATAGACTTTTCCCCTAGTCTCACTCACCCATAAAACTCACATCATGGCACCTTCATCATCGTCACGGGAGCCCTCCCACTTCGAGGTCCTCTCCCTGACGCCCAAGTCGCTGGACGGCCAGGATCCGTCCGCCCAGACCAAGACGGTCAAGCAGGCGTACAGGCGCGCCCTGCTCAAGCACCACCCGGACAAGAACCAGCCGGCCCAGGACGAAGAGGACGGCAAGGACAGCAGCAGCAAGAAGAAGGACGGGGAGGAGCACTTTAGCGTAGACCAGATCACCGAGGCCTTTACCGTGCTGAGCGACACGCGGCAGCGCCGCGAGTACGTGCGGTCGCTGCAGACGGAATCCCGGAGCACATTCACTTCCTCCTCCTCTAACAACACTTCTTCCTCTGCAAACCAAAACTACAACTACCACAAATCCTTCAACTTCAAACACCACCAGTCCCAGCACCAGCAGTCCAACCGGCCCCAGTCGCCCTCGGGGGTCGAGGAGGTCGACCTGGACGACGTGAAATGGGACGGCCGGCGCCGGTCCTACTACCAGCCGTGCGCGCGCTGCGGCGCCGAGCGCGGCTACTCGTTCCGGGAGCGCGACCTGGACGAGGGCGGCGAGGACGGCGAGCTCATGGTCCAGTGCGGGGGGTGCTCGCTGTGGCTCCGGGTGCTGTTCGACGAGGCCGAGGACGAGGACGAGGAGGCTGTGGATGGCAGCAAGGACGTCGGCCAGCGCGGCGGCGATGAGGTGCGGCACGACCGGAGCGGCAGCGCCAGCGGCAAGAGCGGCGGGTGGAGCTGGAAGTTGAATTTCGGCATTTCCATTGGGGGAGGTGTCAGCGCGAGCGCCAGCGCGGGACGAAAGTAAATATCGGCATGGTCTTTGTCTCAAGATTCCAAACTTGAATTTCTGTAAGGGGCGTCATTAGAACATCCGGCTTGGTGTGCTTTCACTACTGCTACATGTGGCCTTGCTGATCGCTTGGGCTTGGCGCATCACATGTGTGTATGATATGATATGCAATCTACGATTTCATGATTATTCGAGCCAGGCATTCACGAGAAGAGCATTTCCACGGGCCATATGGCCATCATGAAACAAGAAGAAACGCAACATTGGTGTATCACCCATTCGGACAAGATGCATGATAAGTCAGAAACAACGGTTTATTTTGTCCAGACGGGGTTCGCATCAGAGTCTAAGAGCCAGGCACGGTACAAAAAGACCCCCAAAAGCTTTCCCTATTGCTCTCGTCCGCTCATCCCTAAAGGAAAGAAGGGATATGATTTCCCCTCCAAAAGTCTTGTGTATTTGCCGAGTGAAAAAAGCATGCAGAATTCTCAACGGATCAAAAGCCGCACTCCATAGACACCAGATCCCATCCATGGTCCACAACCCCTAATGGCCATTTCGTCAAGATATCATAACGTCAATACATTTACTCTGCGGCAGCCTTGGGCTCCTCGGCCGGTGCCTCGGCAGCCTTCTCGGGTTCTTGTGCGGCGGCAGCGCCCGACTCAGCGGGGGCCTCGGCCTCGGAGGAGGTCCAGAGAGTCTGTCGTGATCCGTTAGTGGAGATCTGGCCAAGCACGAGTCATGAAGACTTACCAAGTTGTCACGGAGCAGCTGCATGATCAGAGTCGAGTCCTTGTAGCTCTCCTCGCTCAGGGTGTCGAGCTCTGTAGATGGCGAGTCAGTATTTCAGATCTTGTCAAACATGCGTTCTAGAACGTGGGAACTTACCGGCAATGGCATCATCGAAAGCCTGCTTGGCGAGGTGGCAAGCCTGGTCAGGTGCGTTCAGGATCTCGTAGTAGAAGACGGAGAAGTTGAGGGCAAGACCCAGGCGGATGGGGTGAGTGGGAGGCAGCTCAGTCTGGGCGACCTCGGTGGCAGCCTTGTAGGCCTCGAGGGACTTGTCGGCCGACTCCTTGCGCTTGTCGCCAATGGCGAACTCGGCGAGGTAACGGTGGTAGTCACCCTTCATCTTGTGGTAGAAGACCTTGGACTCGCCAGACTTGGCCGAGGGGATCAGGTGCTGGTCAAGGACCTCGAGGATGTCCTCGCAGATGCGGGCGAGCTCGGCCTCGATCTTCTGGCGGTACTCCTTGATCAGGCCAACCTGCGAAGAGTTGCCCTTGCTCTCCTCCTTCTGCTCGATGGAGGTGACGATTCTCCAAGAGGCACGGCGGGCACCAATGACGTTCTTGTAGGCGACGGAGAGAAGGTTGCGCTCCTCAACTGTCAGGTCACGGTCCTCGGAGGCGACGATCTTCATGTTCTCGACCATCTCTGCATCGCGCGCGTTAGTGAGCCGCCACAAGACGGGCAGATTGGGCTGAAGAAAGCCCTCAGAAACAACATACCCTCGTAGCGCTCAGCCTGCTCGGCGAGCTTGGCGAGATAGACAGCATCCTCGTGACCCATGGTTACTGTGATTGTGGGGGTTCTGGTTTGAAAGAACTGCGCAAAAGTAGGAATGTTAGCCGCTGTGTTTATTTTCCTCTGATCGACCGCTGGCCAAAGTGTGTCCTGGCTGGGAGGTCCAGGCAAGGAAGTGGTGGAGAATATTGGCAGTGAGTGCAGGGGTGCAGATAGTCATGGACTGGATGCTGGTGCAAGTGTGGCTTTCGCAACAGTGGCACCAGAGGAAATGGAAGGATTCAGAGGCCGGAGCGTGTATTGGCAGCGAGGCACGACGATGCGTGTGACCCGTGGGCGAGGCCGTCACGTCAGGAGGATGGTTGCGACTGAAGTCCCCCGCATCGCCTCTGGTGGGGTTTGCGCCTACCGCTAGAGTCGATGAACGCGTGAATCGGAGTCAGGACGGCGCTGAGTGCCAGGGAGTCGCAGCGCTGATACGCAGAATACCGATGAATCGCGGGTCGGAGAGATGGTGAATGTCCTTGGTCGTGGAGGGATTGAGGAGAGGTGAAGATGAAGGCCAATGGCGACGATGACGACACGCTCCTCTCAGGGTTTCCCGGGATGCAAGCACAGGGAGATGGATTGTTGGGATGGGGCGGAGGTGATGGATGGACGACAGGTTCAAGGGCCCGGGGGACGGGAGGCGCGGTAGGGTAGAAGAACAGAGACAACGTACCTTTTCAGTGTTGTTGGAATTGGGAAGAAGTTGTTGATCCTGTGCCGGAAGTTGATGCACAAGAAATGTAGAGCGCGAAAAAAAAGGGTAGGAGATGTCGGGTTTGGGTTTTGGTTGTTTGGGAAAGCAAGCCAGAGAATTTGGGCCTGGAGTGTTTTGTGTCGAAATTGGGGGAAGTCGAAGAAGCGGGCGGTCGGTGGAATCGACTCTCTCACTGGGCGCAGGCACTGGGTTGGGTAGGTTCCTTGTAAGTAAGGTAGGTCGACTGGCTTGGCCTGGTTGGCTTTGGGGGGGTGGTGCAAGGCAAGGTCGAGCTAGAGGCTGCGGGTGGGCGGTCGGCCACTGGGCGATCGAGGGGGAGGGGGGATCGTCTCAACTGGGTCCAGCATTCATGGCTGATGAGAGAGGGAGTGTCCGCTCTTCTCTCCATCGTCAGCGGTGCTCAGCTGTCCAATCTTTCTTTATTTCCTCTCTCTACATTAGGTAAAGGAACCTGTTCTCGGTCTCTTTTCCTGTCGACGCCAGTACACGTGTAGTAACCTTAAATCTAACCTCCTTGGGTATGTAATATCATCTACAGGGCATCTCTCATTCTTCTAGTGTAGATAGACAAGACGGTATGCATGTACGAGATGCCTTCGGTCTTTCTTCCTATGCAGTGACTCAGCTCGCTCGCTCTGCCTGCCTGCCCGCCATCTGTACCAGTTATCGCCCGGACAAACGGTGTGAGGCCAAGTGACTTACTTGTTAGGCCTCGCAGGGAGAGACAAGGAACCCAAAACAATGGGAAGAATTGCTGAGAGTTGGAAAGCACGCACGCACATACCCATGGCATGCCGTCATGCAACACACAGATACTACAACATATCAAACACTGCCACCATTCTCATTGCATACGCCATGGCAACAACACTACGAGGAATCCCACGAATGCAACTTTTGTTATGCTCGCCCAACTCGTTGCTCCGCTTTTTTCTTGTTTTCTTCTTTTAATTCGTCTTGCACATGTCTGCCTTGCTTTTCAGCCTGCAGTCAACCACCAGTCACACGGGCTAGATACAGAAGATATGGTATCGTCTACTATGCGTACTTCGTACAGTATAAATTGCTTTCCCCCTTTTTGATACTAGGTACGAAGTAGACCAACGTTCCACTCTGGCTCTCATTTACCAAAAGAACACCGTGCTGCCTTTCCATAATAGTGTCCCGAATTCCTATCTTAAGGTATCTAGGTACAGTGTGCTGCCCATCAACATCTTAGACTTGTTCATCAGAAGCAATACTCGATGCCATGGGCTCATTTCAACGTACATCTGCTAAGCACTTCCGGTAACCACTACCACTAGGTACTGCAGGCCGAAAATGAATAATGGACATGATCATGGCGGGCAGCCGGAATTAAAACAGCGACATGTCTTCAGCTCTGACCTGATAACACGACATCTGCTTGGTTTAGCATTGATCTCGCCCTACACGCATCCACTGGTCGTTGCCCATCTCATTGATGCGGTCTCAGGCATGCGAATGTTGCCCTGCTGGCGGCATTGCTGGCCAATCAGACCATGTCATCTCAATCACGAATCAAACCGCGGAGACCCTTCGGTAAGCGCACGAGCCAGTTTGGGGATAGTTGCAGACACCGCGGATCGACCACTACGAGAGGGAAAAAAGAGGGGATTCCGACATCCCAGAGTTGGACTTTGACGCCCGGCTTGGATGAGTCGAGCCATAAGATGCACACATATCTGTCTACATACGTCAGGTCCTGCGAGACCATACCACCGGAGAATGCACAGCATATGTGCCCACAACTCGCCCACGTCTCGCGTGATGCCCCTGTGGTATGCTCGAAACCGGGCCTTTCGTCGTTAGAGGGCGAAGAGCCGATGTACTATCCAAGGTGCTCGGACGACGTCATCGCTGAACCTGTCTTCTGGACAAGAACCCAATTTACCGCCAAGACGCAGGCCAAAAACAACCATCGTGACAATCCGCCCTGTCGCAGCCTCGCCCGAAGTGATTTCGCTGTTTCTTGGTATACTAGCTAGTAGTATACGGTGATCGATGTCGTGCATAGGGGTCTCATCTCATCCGATGGATGGCCTTGTACTGCGCGAGCCCGTCTGCCTTCTGGAGCCCGTGCCTCGCCTGAACTCTAATCAGAAGCCGACAGCAGAATGTCAACGGTCCGACGGCGTCAAACTCCTGCGGACTTGGCCGTTGATATCGAAAGAATCATGCTACATGTTGTTTTGAACACTTCAGGTATATATCTAATTCGCAAATGCTGCTGATGCTTGAGCTGGGACTATCGACTCCTCTTTTTCTATTCCTTCAACTGACTAGGCAAAAGCCTATGGATCCTGAATAGTGCTCCCCGCATCATTGAGCTGTCGTGGCGATCATTTTGGCGGCCTGCTCAAAACAATGCATCGTTCCTCTCTAGCACTGATCTGGTAGTAATCTCAGGAAAATGGAATGCCATGGGACCATTCATGACTTCTCAAAGTAGCTGCTGTCAACAATCCGCATCGACTTGCTCTTGAGTGAGCGTTCCGTGTCAGTCATGTCCCTTAGGCCAGCGGTTCCATTCGGCCTGAGCCGGGACTCGCGTAAATCCAATGCTTCGTACCTTGTTAGTTATGGGCTGACGTCGATTGCGAGATGGCCCCACTTTCCGCTCAGCTTAGCTCCGTGACTCCGTCATCCGCCGAAAGCTCCCAGCGAAACAACTACACAGCTCTGGATGCTTCCTCTCAACATCATCCCACTCGCAACATTCTACCATTGAGAAATTTCCATTCACGTGAGTTGATCTCCCTCCCTGCCCACGCCAATGGATGAGCCCTTGACAGGAGCTGGCCATTACATATACTAAGCCTCTGCCACTGGTATAGGCTGCATCAGACCACATTACCTAACCTCATCTTGTTGTTTATTTACAGCTCTCACAAACCATCCACCATGTACCGTCAAGCCCTCGCAAGAGCTCCCCTCCGCAGCCTCGCTGCCGCCTCGACTCGCCGGGCCTTCTCCGTCAGCTCCCGCGTCATGGCCGCTGGCGACACCGGCTCGCCGCCCAAGGTCGGTGGCCAAGGGTAAGTTGAACAAGAACCAACACCACCCGCTCTCCATTCCCGTCGCCGGCTGTTCCACTCCCAGTCCCAGGGCTCTCCCGCTGACGATTGCTTTCTCCCCTGGTGTAGCGATGCCTTCCAGAGGCGCGAGAAGGCCAACGAGGACTACGCCATCAAGCAGCGCGAGAAGGAGAAGCTGCTCGAGCTCAAGAAGAAGCTCCGCGAGCAGCAGGCGCACCTCCAGACTCTGAGCGAGCACATGTAAGCCACCCTCATTCCCTTCCTGGCTCCCGCCCTCTCCAAGTACAAATCGCCTCCTCCTCCAGAAGAGCACGCAAGGCTGACCTGTTCCACTCCGCAGCGACGAGTTGACCAAGGAGCAAGGCGGCGAGCACAACTAAACGTCATGTGCATTTCCCGCGAGCCAAAACAAAAAAGAAAAGAAAAACAGAGGACGTGCCGAATAAAGCGAACGTCTTCTGGGACCAGCCAGGTTCCCATGTATGAGCGGGCTCTCTAGTGTACATATATGTTTACTATACTCTGCTCGATGGATTTTTAGCCAAATTTCTATTGCATATTAAGCAGCTTGGTCTATGCGCAAGCGATATTCTGCGATGACCACTGGTTTTGGACTGTATCGAGTTGTGAAGAAGCAGTGAACGCGGCATGACTTTTGCTGACATTTCAGAGTGCTATTGACTGCGAGGAACCAGCGTCAACATGATGATCCTCGCCTCGATATCTGAGTCATCTTGACTACCGACCTGGCAATTGTGGCATATCCACGAATTTGTCCACGCAGGCACTTCAGTATTCGCATGGCCACAACAGGCGCAGCATTGCTTCCCAAGCAACTTGTCTATTACTCCTTTTCGCTACCGGAAGGAATAGTGTCCTTTCTGAATATGTGCAATCAATGATACAACAGTGTACACCAAAGCCGAAACACCTCATGAACCTGATCTAGCTGCCGTTACTGCCAAACGTCTCATTTCAAATACATTATTGTTCCATTTTCTTTATCTTCTACCGCCCAGGTATGATCGGTAGAAGGACTCGGCAGCATCCTGCTCTGAGCCACCGTATTGGCTGCCCATGGCCGCTCCGACCTTCTGGGCGGCATTGACCTTGGCCTGCAGCGCTGCGGCATTCGTGTCGATCCATTGAAGCTGTGTCAAGTGGTTGTTGAGGACGCGCACAATCTGGGTGAGCTAGTGACATGAGTTAGCAAATTGCGACAATTTGGACGTGTACAAGTGGTGACTTACAGGATCATCAGGCTTGTTGCTCTTGCTGACGGAGCCCGAGATGTCATTGATCTCCTTGATCATCTTTGAGAGATCTCTGCCCATCTCGTCGAGGCGGTCAGTGAGCTTTTCAGCAAGCTTGTACGTCTTCTCGCGTTCCTGGTCGGGACCCGTCAAGGAGTCAACTTGACCAATGTCTCGCTGGAACAAGTTATCGACCTCCTGCTCGTACTTATCAAGGAAGTGCTCAAGCTCATCTTGGTTACTCTCAAGGCCTGTGAGCACCTTCTCGACGTCTCTGGAAGCCTTCTCGGCCTCATACGTGTTCAGGTAGAGCTCCTGAATCTTGGCTCCATTCTCCACGAGCAGTCGATCCCAGGCTGCCACCTGAGCAGCTTGCTCCTTGAACTCCTTCTGGTACTTGGAGAGATCCGAAGCCCAGCGGGTGATGATCTCGTCCATGGTCTTGTTCTTCAAACGTGCCAACTGCGATGTGGGTCCTGCAGTCGAAGCTCCCAAAGCAGAAGCACCCGGGGTTGCTCCCAGGCCGCCAGCAGGCTTGGCTCCTCCCAAAGGTGCTGCAGAATCGCCTGCAGTAGCTGTGGCAGCAGCTGGCGTCGAAGCGGATGTTGTAGTAGCGGCCGCAGCAGCAGGCTTGGCGGCGCCGAACAATGACGGCTTCTCAGGAGCTGTGGTTGCAGCCGGCGTAGCGGCGGTCAAAGACGGGGCACCACCGAAAAGACCGCCAGCAGGCTTTGCTGGCTCTGAAGTGGCAGGTGCTGCTGCTGGCTTGTTGCCAAAGAGTCCGCCTGCAGGGGCACCAGTAGCAGGAGTCGAGGAGCTTCCGCCGGCAGCGTTGGCGAATAGGCTTGGTGCCGCTGCCGAAGTAGTCGTGGCAGTCTTTGCAGTGTCGCCCGAGGAAGCTGCCGGCTTGGCAAATAATGTGTTGACCGGTGCGGCTGGAGTCGATGAGTCCGTAGCAGCAGGCTTGGCACCAAACAAGGAGGTCGAGGTGGCTGTGGCAGCTGGCGTAGTGCTGGAATCAGTCTTGGGCGCTCCGGGATTCGAACCTCCAAAAAGGCCACCGGCACCTGCAGGCTTTGGCTCGTCCTTCTTCTGAGCGCCCAGCGGGGGAGCACCGGCGGGCGTCGTCGAGCTCAATCCGCCGAACAGAGGCTTTGCAGGCGTGGCAGCTGCAGCAGCGTTACCACCAAACATCGAGGGCGCAGAAGAGGTGGCCGTCGCGGATGGAGCAGCAGGCGTAGTTGTGTTGGCTCCTCCGAAAAGCGATGTGGGCGCGGCCGTCTTGGAGCCAGCAGCTCCAAAGAGGCCGCCGGGTTGTGAGCTGGGAGCAGCAGCCTCTGGTGCCTTGCTGCCGAACAGTGTGGTCGTCGCAGGAGTGTTTGCGGCTCCAGTAGCCGGAGTGGTCGAGCTACCAGAGGAAGCAGGCTTGGCTCCAAACAAACCGCCAGAGGAGGCAGGCTGTCCGCTCGCGCCTCCAAACAAGCCGCCGCCCGAGGCCGGTTGCGAACCACCTGCACCACCAAACATGCCGCCGCTGCTTGCTGCCGGTGCCGCAGCAGGTGTGCTCGAAGCCGGGGCTGGTGAATTCAGGCCACCAAAGAGTGGCTTTTGCTCGGCGGGCTTGGAAGCTGCGTTGCCAAATAGAGCGCCGCCGGTTGCGGGTGTCGAGGAAGGGCTGTTTGCGTTGCCAAAGGAGAAGCTCGGGGTGCCGGTGGCTTTGCCAAACAGACTAGTGGTGGGTGCGGCGGTGGGCGTCGATGATGCATTACCGAAGAGACCACCAGAAGCGGGTGCCGTCGAGGTCGTGGCATTGCTGGCCTGGCCAGCAGAGCTGCTGGACGGCGTGCCGAAGGTGAAAGACATGATGGCCCGTTGGCTCGTTGCACTGGAATGGAAGGTTCGTTCAAGTGGTGCCCAAGTACAAGATGTTTTGTTGTTGCTGCGACGGGTCTTACTCCGTTCTCATCCTCGAGCCGTTGCAATATTGCTTTCGAAGATGAGCTGAGGTCGCTTTGGAGTACAGAGGCGGAGATTGGCGACAGCCTCAGGAGCAATTGATCTGTTTGTATTTTTCTTTCCCCGGCGAGGCAACGCTGGAGCTCTTCAAAGAAAAAGAAGACTGGAGCACAGGCACAAACAGCTAAAGTTGTTAGCACGCTAGCTCCAGACGCGCTCGCTGGGGGGTCAACGAGCACCTGGAGCGACTGAGGACCGGGGTGCACGGCCATTAATTGTTCAGCCTCGCCAAAGCTCCGGAATGTGACATGTCCAGTGCCCCACTCCAGGCAAGGCTGAGCATACAGTCCCTTGACCACTGACCATAGCTCACCCAGAGAGGTCCCATTTATTCTTGCACAGCTGTTCATACAGCTTCCCGTCCATGATCCAATCCCACCCCTCGAGAGACCACCGAAAGCAGGCTAGCCACTTCTTACAGACTCTACCAAGGAGTCTGGGCCCGGCGTCCCGCTCTTCACCTGCAGTCCTGCACTCCGACCTTTTTCAAGATCACGGCCTGGACTCTCGATGCATGAATGATTGATGTGCGTAGACGGGGATTTGCAGAAAACAATTCTTTTCGGCAGACAAAACCCCTGAATACCTACCAGACCTGAAGGTCCAAGTCTTTTCTTTTTCTACATCCCGACTTTCAAGTTATACCTGTGACCATCTCCCAGCAGGGGTATACTGGTCACGGCCGCTTCCTCCCAGCAGCCCGCATTGAGCAGCTATCAAGTAGCCTGACGGCCGATCCCCAACTCTGTCTAGACTCCAGACCCTTTGATCATCGTCACTCTTCTCTCTCACCCAACTACTACTTGCAACTCGTTCCTCTCGAACCGGCAACATGTCTGACTCGGGACGGAGATCTGAGAGCCTCGACGCTCCTGCGCGGGAACACATTGAGGACCCCGGCGCCCACGAGCTGAGTATGTGCTGCCTGGAATCTCCCTACCAAGTCCATGTGCTTTAGATGGCTGACTCTCAGTCACTTATACAGCCTCCGAATCTGATGACCACTTCTCCGACGCTCAGTCCGTTCCCGAAGAGAACGCCGTCTCCGCCTCTCCGGTGCCCAAGACCAGAGTGGAGAAGGTCGACGACGAACCTTCCTACGGCGAAGTGCCTGGCACCGAAGCTTACGAGAAGCGCACTGGCGATGCTGAACCCGACGAGATTGCCGTCATCCCCGATGATGAGACGGCGGACGCCGACTCAGCCTCGGCAGAGGGATCCTCCACACCGGAAACCCAAGCCATTCCAAAGACCGTAGTCGACGAGACGGCCGATGAGGAAGGCGCAAAGACGCACCACTTTCACGAGGAACTCCACCAAGCAGACGCCGCTCCCGACTTTGTGAGAAAGGCAGACGGCACAGGCGAGGCCAACACTGTACCCGCTAGCCTAGAAACTACTGGAGATGCACCTGGTACGGCAGCCAAGTCCTCTTAAGCCACTCCTATCGATTGACCCTGTCCCCGTAGATGCAGCGCCTGAGTCTCCTGCTCTCAGGTCGCCAACGAAACACCGGAGGAAGTCGTCGGCTGCAAAATTAACAGCTGACGCAGACGAGCCAATAGGCGAGGGCAATGATGATGAACCAGACGACGGGTTTGGTGATGATTTTGACGATTTCGAAGAGGGAGATGAGGATGCAGACTTTGAAGACTTTGGAGATGGATTTCAAGAGGCCGAGGCAGAGACGACAGCACCTCCTCCGGTGGCTGCTCCGGCTTCGGTCGCTACACCCTCATTTGTATGTACCGCCGTATATTTTGCTCACAAGCCGGTCAAGACTGATCATATTATGCCACAGCCCATATTAGACCTGGACGGCCTTGACTCTGAAGACATAATAGCTGCGACGGAGCCGTATCTGGATGCGCTTTTCCCTCCCGATCTGGAGGATCTACCTATACTACCTTCGCCTCCCAAAGATAACCCCATATTCTTCAACCCACGAAGTGCTTCTTTGTGGTCGCAACTCGCGGCTCCACCACCGCTGCAGCCTCCGGACTGGATCCGATCACGTATACGACGACTGTTCCTAGTGTCACTGGGCGTACCTGTTGACCTGGATGAGATATTACCGGCATCCAAGCAGAAGAAGCTTGTTCTTCCTTCACTACACCGTGTGACCTCCAACGGCTCGCTACGAACTTCTTCCGAGTCTCGCTCAGTTTCCCGACTGCGAAAGACGGAGGCAAACGATTCAACTGTGTCGCTTGATTCCCAAGGCAAAGAGAAGCCTCGGTCCTCGTCGAAGAGACGGAAGGGCCCGGCCCCGGAACCCGCCCTCGATCTTGTGGCAGCCAAACAGCTATGTACCACGACTGATGAGGCACTTGGCGGCATGACGGACGTGGAGCTCAAGGGGCACGTGAAGCGCTTGGAGGAAATGGAGGGCATGGCAAAAGAATTGCTAGAATACTGGCAAAAGAGGACAGACGAGAAGATTGGAGACAGGGAGGCGTTCGAAGGAGTGATAGAGAACCTAGTGAAGCACGCTCGCAAGACGAGAAAGTAAGTCTCATATTGAGCCTCTTAATAAGGAACCTAGAATATCATCATGGTATATCTGCATGGGTGTCTGTCCATCCATACTAGAGGAATGCAACCATGAGTGAGCAGAATTGAAAATGACCTGCAAGTGATGGTTGTATTTGTGCCCGAGGGATACGGCATTAATGTGACCTTGCGGCACTGTTCTAAGAATGGGAGCGAACCACGAGTGCAGCCGGTTGAAATACAAGAGTGCTTCATGCCCATTCTTTGAACATATCACATGTGTGCATATCCAGTATATTTCGGATATTCTGTAGTAGTTCAAATAATCAACTCCACCAGGTTCACTTTAATACTGGCCACCTGGTCTGTTTCTTTCTCTGCTCTTGCAAGTTGATAGTCCCAAGCCAGCCAGAACTTGAATTACCCGAACCGACGGCCCTTGACCCTGTCAAACGTACATGCTACCTAGCCGGGCCGCTTTATCCATTTCGAAAGAAGGAGAGCGGTAAACATGGCCCCGAGAACTCAATAATTTGGAATCAGATGCCTGTAAAGTACTATTTGTTTTTTTCCTGTCACGTTGGGCAAAGATGGGCATGGCAACATACACTCTCGGCTGGGGGCTGGCCACTCATGAGCACACTTCCTTGCTGTAAGTACCGCCACGTCGAACCAACGCGCTGGCTTCTGAAGGCGGAAGGAGGGGTAGGTGTGCAACTGAGCTGCTATAGCGAAATGGACCCCGCGATAGAAGGAGCCTATCGTGGGTTAGAAGACTCCTTTGCGGGCCCTGAAGGGTGCCCGAAACGGCATTAGCCTTGCCAATGGTCAGGGTCTTCTTGGGGCCAAAACTCGGGGCGCGGCTCCTATGCCGGGTAGGGGTAAGGCGCATCGCATGATCCTCCAATGGTACGCGGTAGGTGGTGCGTACAAGCATAATAATTTTTTTTCTTCCTCGTCTTCCCTGCGCGTCTGTCCACCTCTATTTTCTCAGCCTGCCGCCGCCCCCCTTGCAAATTTTGGGCCTCTCGCGAGTTCCCAAGAAGGATCATCACTTTTATTTCTCTTGGCTTCATGTTCCCTTGAGACAGAGCCGGGCATCGTCGTCTTTTCGTATGCAACTGTAGGATATTTTGCATGGAGCGGGATTTGTTTCAGTAGCCCCCTCCTTCCTTCTTTTGACACCCTCTGTACTGTATTGTATTATTATTTGCTCTTGTTTGTATAGTGGTGCAACGGGACCCCCCTGGCCTCCAGTCCCTTGACCGTTTGTCGTCTCTATAACATGACGCTCCGTCAACTCACCCGGCTGGAGTCTATTTCTAGAATCTCCCTGGCAACCTCCACACTACACCACACGAACCGATCTTCAGCTGCTTCTCTTTCCACTGCTGCTGCTCGGTGTCTCAGAAGCTACCAGACAAGCACATCGTCACCTGCGCGAGGGCAAGTACACAAATATCACTACTATTAGCACATATTTACATTACCCACCCACCTCCTCCCATCCGATCCAGCCTCGCCCACCTTGACCACCTACCACTTATTATTACCATTTACGTACCTACTCCGTACCTTTAACCAGTAGGCTAACTCGTGAAGCTTATGCAGTTGGACTCCACGCCCCCTCATCAGCACCACCGCCGCACCTTTCCATACATCTGTCCTGCCACGACCAGAGCTCTTCTGTTCCAAGCACTCGAGGTCCAGCTCTCTACTCAGAACACCCCCCGTTAGACACTGTTCCTACCGCAGACAGAACAGCATGTGCAGACTCGCAGGCGGAGACTTTGAGCACACTGGCGGCGCCAACCCCGACCCTACCCAGGGTCGCGAGCTGCTGCCGACCAATGTGATCCCGAAGCACTATGATGTCACGTTGGAACCCGATTTCGAGAAGTTCGTCTTCAAGGGTACCGTTCTGATAGACTTTGACGTCAAGGAGGAGACCAAGTCCATCTCGTTACACACCCTCGAGATTGACATCCACAGCGCCCACCTCAAGCAGGGAGACAAGGTTGTCACGTAAGTTGTCTTGCGTTTCCCCAAGTCCATTCCAAGTGCGCAATTGGAAACTTTGTGTATACTGACGATTTCCTCGCCCAGCTCCTCTTCTGCCATCACATACGACGAGTCAAAGCAGGTTTCCAAGATCGACCTCAAGGATGCTGTGTCCGCCGGCGACAAGGTGACCCTCGAGGTCAAGTTCACCGGCCAATTGAACGATCAGATGGCTGGCTTCTACCGCTCGACTTACAAGAAGCCCGACGGTACCGAGGGTATTCTTGCGACCTCGCAGATGGAGGCCAACGACTGCCGAAGAGCCTTCCCTTGCTTCGACGAGCCCCTCCACAAGGCAAACTTCACCGTCACCCTGATCGCAGACAAGAACCTGACATGCCTGAGCAACATGGACGTTGCCTCCGAGTCCCAGGTCTTCTCCGAGTTTACCGGCGCACCCAAGAAGGCTGTCAAGTTCAACCCGACCCCTCTCATGTCCACCTACCTGGTAGCGTTCATCATTGGTGAACTGAACTACATTGAGACCAAGAAGTTCCGTGTCCCCATCCGGGTGTATGCGCCTCCGAGCTCCGACATTGAGCATGGTCGCTTCTCCCTCGACCTTGCGGCCCGTACTCTCGAGTACTACGAGAAGATCTTTGGTGCCGATTTCCCGCTGCCCAAGATGGATATGGTTGCCATCCCTGATTTCGCCGCAGGTGCCATGGAGAACTGGGGTCTCATTACCTACCGCGTTGTCGATCTGCTCTACGATGAGAAGACGAGCGGTGCCGCCATGAAGGAGCGGGTCGCCGAGGTCGTTCAGCACGAGTTGGCTCACCAGTGGTTCGGAAACTTGGTGACCATGGATTGGTGGGAGGGTCTCTGGCTCAACGAGGGTTTCGCAACTCTGATGAGCTGGCTGAGCTGCAATTACTTTTACCCCGAGTGGAAGGTCTGGGAGAACTATGTTACGGACAATCTCCAGAGCGCCCTGGGTCTTGACTCCCTTCGCAGCAGTCACCCCATCGAGGTTCCGGTCAAGCGTGCAAGTGAGGTCGACCAAATCTTTGACGCCATCTCGTATTCCAAGGGCTCTTGCGTTCTCCGCATGATCTCAACCTACTTGGGAGAGGAAACTTTCCTAGAGGGTGTGAGGCGTTACATCAAGAAGCACGCCTATGGCAACACTCAGACTGGTGATCTTTGGGCTGCCCTTGAGGATGCGAGTGGCAAGCCCGTCAAGGACATCATGTCTATCTGGACTAAGAATGTCGGATACCCTGTTGTTCAGGTTACAGAGAACGACGACAAGTCCATCCACGTTAAGCAGAACCGCTTCCTTAGAACGGGAGATGTCAAGGCAGAGGAGGACAAGGTCCTGTACCCTGTTTTCCTGGGTCTGCGAACCAAGGATGGCATTGACGAGAGCTTGACTCTCTCTGAGCGGGAGGGCAACTTTGATGTCAAGGATGTCGACTTCTTCAAGCTCAATGCCAACCACACTAGCATTTACCGAACCTCGTACACTCCAGAGCGTCTCGAGAAACTTGGCCAGTCGGCCAAGGATGGTCTCTTGAGCGTTGAGGACCGCGCTGGTATGATTGCTGACGCTGGTGCTCTGGCGGTCTCGGGTTACCAAAAGACGTCTGGTGTGCTGAACCTGCTCAAGGGCTTCGACACGGAGGAGTCTTTTGTTGTGTGGAGCGAAATCATTGCCCGCAACTCTACTGTCCAGTCCGCCTGGGTCTTTGAGGACAAGTCGGTCAAGGACGGTCTGGAGGCCTTTGTGAGGGACCTTGTCAGCGAGAGGGCCCACAAGCAAGGATGGGTCTTTAGCGACAAGGACGGCCACGTGGAGCAACAGTTCAAGGCCATGGTGTTTGGTGCTGCTGGTATCGCCGGAGACAAGAAGGTCATTGCGGCTGCCAAGGAGATGTTCACCAAGTACGCCGCCGGCGACAAGTCGGCCATCCACCCCAACATTCGCGGAAGTGTCTTTGGCATGGCCCTAAAGTATGGAGGAAAGGAGGAATACGACGCGATCCTGAACATCTTCCGCACCTCGGTCAACAGCGACGAGCGCAACACGGCCCTCCGCGTTCTTGGCAGAGCCAAGGACCCCGAGCTCATGAAGCGTACCCTCGACATCATCCTGTCGCCTGAAGTCAAGAGCCAAGATATCTACCTGCCGGCAAGTGGGCTTAGGAGCCACGCCGAGGGTGTTGAGGCTCTGTACAAGTGGATGACGGAGAAGTGGCCCGAGATCTCCAAGCGCCTCAGTGGCAACGCCAACATTCTGGGTAGCATGGTCACGATCTGCACGAGCAGCTTCACTAAGCAAGAACAGCTGGACCGAGTCGAGGCCTTCTTTAAGGATATCGACACCAAGCTGTTTGCTCAGCCGCTTGCTCAGAGCAAGGACGCGATCAGGAGTAAGATTGCTTGGGTCAACCGTGACCGCGACGACGTTGCCTCGTGGGTCAAGAGCAACGGTTACTGACTACGCAAGGCTCACTTGTAAGGGCGGGAGTAATTTGCCAATAGATGGTAGCTACTGGAGATTTATAAGTATCTTCTGGTGTGCCATGGCGACATTGGCCGCCGATATTATTCAAAGGTGCCCAACTTGGACCTGGATAATACTCACCCTCACTAGGAGAACTAGACTCGAAAAAGTGAGATGAATGAAATAAATACCAACCACCATCTAGGCATTTGATCATCGCAGTTCGTCAGTGAGATTCTCTTTTCGTGAAACATACGCGGCACATACATGGGCTGTGCGTGAATGCATCTCTGCCGTTGGTCAGCTTCTGCGGCACAGAAGTTCAAGTCCGGAGACATGGCACCTAATCGAGACTTTATTCCTTGCTCTTTTGCTTCATGCCAATTATGGCAATGAGTTATGTTCGCCGTCCGAATTCAATGCGTCTCATCAGTAGTGCTTACATGGTTGCAAGTTGAGTGCCAGGATCCTAGCCTCTACAGACTCTGGTTCTTCCCATCATATCAATAGCGAGAATTCCTACCTTCTTCGTCGCAAGTTCATGAACAAGTGGCCAAATCTGATCAGCGGGATTACACAGATTTATCCTGATCACAACACTCTTGGGAGCAAGATTCAAACCACCAGATCATTCTTGGGGAGCTCCGATCCAGACTGTCGCTCTCTCATCACAAGGAGAGCCTGAACACGGTACAAGCGAAGAAGAACGGGAAAGAAGACCGAACAGGGAGAACAGACGAGCAAGAAATCACCATGCCGCCGTCACCACCGTCAGCGAGGACAACAGCCTCCCTCCTCCCGCTCCTCCCGCGCATCTTCTTCCTGTACCTGGAGCCCGTCATAATCACGTACGGCGCGAGCATGGCGCACGCCCACCGCCTGCCTCTGCTGGCGGCCCTCTCCCGGTCATCCTCCTCTTCCACCTCCTCCTCCACCTCTCAGCCGTTTGACCTAGCCGTCCTCTCGGCCCCCGGCCTCTCGGCGACGTACCTCCTGTGCATGATGTTCTACGGACTCACGATCCTGCTCTCCACCCCGCCCAACATGCACCAACTGAAACTCCACATTGCCCTGCTGGCCCTCGCCGACGTGGCGCACTGGCTGGTCCTGCTGTCCACCGCGTCCGAGATATCCGAGGCGGAGGGTACGGACTGGCTGGATCTCGCGGCGCCGGCGGCCTGGTGGCACGACGACGCGGCCTGGTGGCACGACGACGCGGCCCGGCTGCTCGTCGTGGCGCCGCTGGGCAGTTTCTGTTTCAAGATTGCGACGCTGGCGGGTGTGTTTGGGAGGATCGGGGAGGTTTGAACCTTGCTTCGGTTCGGGATCGGGACGGGAGGGGCATGGAGATGGGGAACCGGAGATGGGAGATGGATAGATGGATGGGTCTGTGTGATGTGATCGAGCGGAGAAGGGGAGATGGACCCGTGTAAGTTGATCCGAGGCAGATAGGGCGGAACACGGTCCTTTCCAACGGGGGAGGTGGGACTGGGGAAGGAAGGAAGGAGGACGAGACCAGAGTCTTATCTCTTCTTACCCACCTCTCTCTTACTCCCTTGGTGAGGACCTCTTCCCACTTCCCGGGTATAAAGTAGATGGACGGGGCTCGACGAGGGCAGACGCGAGTATGTACATAACAATATGGAACCAGCTGCCCACTCCAGGTATTACATGCATGCAGATGTGGACATTCATGGCTCACGACCCAGGCGCCGGGGGATGCTTTGGTCGTTGGATGGCATGTTCCGTACCTGGATCCCAGTGAACGGACTCGGCAGTCCGGAAGGAGTTCCGGTCTTTTGGCTTGCGTTGACTTTCCGTCGGGGCGTTTTACAATGTCCTAGACGCATATGGCGCTGCCCTATGCTTTGAGCCTCATGTTGAGGGCAGTGTGTACTCCATAATGGATACCAGAGGGTGTACCCAGAGACAAATTGAGATCCTAGAAACCACAGACAGTCTCATCCATCTCATGTGGCTGTACCGCTAAACTATCAACAAAGAACGGGTATCACATACCGACAGATCCAAAGTTTCCAAGGTAGGAGGTAATTCGTTGTTCATGACTTATAATATATGCTTTGGTGCGTATGCAACAAGCCTTCATGTTCCCCCTTAGGCAGCGCCTCCTATGTACAAGTTTCGGCCTGTTTCCTTGCAATCTCTCTCATAAGGTATCATTCATACAACGCCCGTAAACGCCGGCCTGTAGTAGTAGTAGACTTCCATGCTTTTCTTCGCGCTGATCTCAGTTGTGCGCGTATGCCCCCAAAAACAGTAATTAATCGTATCATTTATCCAAGTAGTCATCTCTTCTTGCGCTCAACAAATCCAATTGCAATGAAAGCTCGTGATCAAGGCGACTTTGACTTGATACTGACGAGCCGTGTCGAACACTCCCCGACGCTACCGTCTAGGACGTCGACGAAGCTCCAGAGTCTGCCGTCTTCTCCGTAATCTCATGCGAATCGGGAATGGTCTTGGCGGCGGGCACCGGCTTCTCGCCAGTCGACTTTTCCTTGTTGAAGCCCTTCACGCCACGGTCGGCCGATGGGCTCTCTCCACGGAAGTAGCTGTGGATCTCGTCCGTGTAGTCCTCGTCATCGTCGACCATGTGAGCCTGTTCGGGATCCTCCCTGAGGGCCTGCTTCTCCTCCCAGTCGGCCTTGATGTCGCGGATCTTGGCCTTCAGGTCCGTGTCGGGATGGTAGGCCTTGCCGACTCCCAACCAGCGCTCCCACATGGACAGGTGCTGGGGGTGGATGGCGATGCCGTGGTACTCGTCGGACTTGCCGTTGAGAATGTATTGCCAGCGGCGCTCCTGCTCCTTGAGGTCGAGACCGGTGGTGTCGGGAAGCCAGATCCAGGTGACGAGCATACCAGCGAGACCGAACCAGGGGACGACATAGAACTTGGTCTGGTTGCCAATGTAGTTGTAGAGAACAGATGCGAGGAGAGCACCGGACTTTCCGATACAGGCAGAGAAGCCGTGGGCACTGGCGCGGATCTGCGTGGGGAAGACCTCTCCAGCGACGAGGAAGGTGACGGCGTTGGGACCAAACTGGTTGAAGAAGGACGACAGGAAGTACATGGCCTGGAAGGCGTGGACACCGGCCGGGCTCGTGTAGTAGCTGTAGTTGAAAGCAGGAATGACGAACATGATGAAGCACATGAAGAATCCAACCTGCTGCATCATCTTGCGACCGTACATCTTGTTGTCGATGAGGAGCGACGCGGCATAGTAACCGCAGAGCGAGACGACGCAGTTGACCAGGTTCCAGGTCCAAGTGGTCATGACGGAACTGGGGTTGTCCGAGACAATGTTGATGAACTGTCCCTGGAACAGCTTGTTACCGTAGAAGAAGACGTCGTTGCAGAACCATCCGAGAGCAGTGGCAAAGATGCGGCCGCCAAAGTTCTTGAAGGTCATCTTCATGGACTTGACATCGTAGCCAGTCACGTTGGCCTTCTTCTTTGCCTGGTCGAGCTTCTTGCTAGCCGAGGGCATCTTCCAGGTACGGTAGTAGACGAGCCACAGAGTTCCGATGGCGGGGATGGCAAAAGACAGACGGAAGACCCACTGGGTGGCGGTCTCGCTGTAAGGGGGGTTGCCGTAGCCGCGGTTGAAGATGAACATGAGGACGATGAGGATGACCTGGTTGAAGAACTGGCCCCAGCCCTGCATCATGAAGGCCATGGTGACCTTGCGTCCACGGTGCAGACGGTCGTCGCGGGTCGAGAGCTTTCCGGCAGAGACGGCGTTCTCCATGGAGGACGTGGCGGTGATGGGGTACTCTCCGCCGACACCGAATCCGTAAAAGAAGAGAGCCCAGGCGTAGCAGATGATCCAGCCGTTGAGGGTGACACCCCAGGAGCCGGTGAGAATACACAATCCGAGGAACATGATGAGAGCATCTTGGATAAGACCCCAGCGACGTCCGACCCAGTCACCAATAATCTGTCAAGAATCGAGTCAGTTTTCATGTTTTGTCAGAAATACACAGAACAGAGGTTATCATGACTTACACCAACGCCGACTTGACCAACCATGATACCAATGACCTCGAGATAGGTAATGGAAGCGACCCAGTTGTGACTGCAGACGGTGGCGCTGCTGCCCCAGCACTGGGGCCAGACAGCCTTGAAGAGAGGATCGAGGTTACCAATGGAGAAGAGGACGTAGCCCTCGAGACCGAGACCAGCACCGGGCAGGATGGCGTGCCTCCAGTACCAGCCGATGGGGCTCAGAGGGTCCTTCTTCATCATGGACCAGATGGTGCTCAGCTCGCCCTTGGCCTCGGCATTGTCGACGGCGCTGACAAAGCTCCAGCGCTTCCAAAAGGGCAGGTCGGCCCAGTAGACGCCCTCGGGGGTGAACGAGTCGTCGGGCTGGGTGATGTGCTTGAAGAGGTCCTTCTCGTAGTCCGTAGCGGGAGGTACGTGTGTGTTGGCAGGGTAGTCCTCGTACTCGTTGCCAAAGGCAGGACCGTGAGGCACGGGGAGCTCGCCGATGGGCGGCTCGTTTTCGTGACGATGCAGCATAGCGGGTATTTTTGTTGTTGTGAGTGTTGGCTTGTCCTGCTTTTCGGGGTGGTGGTGTTGACAAGCTATTATGTATACATGTATGTCTGTCTGTAAACGGGAGGAGGCGGGAGGTGTTGCCGTGAAAATTAACTGAATAAATCACAGTCCTAGAGCATCCGGTAGACGGGTATGCTGTACACTCTGTCTCTCTTGCCGAGATATAATGGGGGTGGTTCTTAGGTAGAGAAGGTTGCAGTGTGCAACTCGACTGTGCGTGCTTGGTGGGAGACGCTGGTGGGGGTCCCCAGACGTCGAACCTCGAACAATCTTGTGAGGCGCAAAGATGTTTGAAGGATGAAGAGGAGAAGAGAGGAAGGGCGGAGAGGAAGCAGCAGAGGGCAGAGAGCTCAAATATGAGAAGCCATCGGAACCCAGTCCAGTACGTACAGTCGAGAAAAAAATAATAGTATCCCCCCCTCGAGACGATTCGGATGAGAACGAGGCGGGATTCGTTCGTTGGAAGGGCCGAGCTGGATTGCGTGGGTTGGAACCAAGAGAGCCAAGGGTCCCGCAGAAAGTCCAAGACTTAGTATAGGTAGCCCCGTATGCCCCGTAGCGCGCCCATTGAGCGGCGACTAGAACCCAGATACCAACCATAGTATGTAAAAAATTCTGTTTTGGGCCATTTTCTTCGGCATGTACATTGGCCTTCTGGGCTTGGCTCGGCTTGTGTGTTAGTACCTAGTGTAGTAAAAGGTAGCTTCAACGTGCCCCCGGCGCCAGGTTCCATCGTCAAGCCCCGGGCATCCCCCCGAACTTGGCAGGGATCGAGGCTGCATTTGATACTCATATTTGATCAGGTATGTTATGTACCATCACCAGCGACGGACGCGGCGGATACGCATCACCAGTACATGATTTCACGGCCGGGAAGGCGAGGAGAGCCATCCGATGCTCACTCAGTCACTTTCCTTTCCACCCCCACATCTTAAACAACCATCTTGACGTTACCCATCGGCATTGGCCGTTATTGAAAATCCTCTAGACTACGGAATAAAGTGAAACTGACCACTGACGTTGGCTCCCTCAACCTCGTGGTATGGGAGGAGGGGACGGAAACTTTTTTCTTTCGTCCTGATCGCTGATCTGCCCATGAACTCTAAGTCTCTGACATGGTAACGTGGGAGGCAAAGACCGCGGCAGGATCCAAATTGAGCGTTCTGTCGGCCCCGGGGAGTTTGTGCGGGATATGTAACGAGACAGCCCAGCAGCAGCGGCAGCAGTGGCGGCGTGACCATCCATTGATCAAATCAATCCCATCATGATCCTGTTCTGAAAAGGGTACCGATGCGTGTCGTCTCTGTGTGGATATGGGCATTGGGCAGAGGATTGATTATCCCCCTTGGAGATGACGAGCCGCAACGATTCGTCCAAGATGCGCAGAGAAGCTTAAGACGATCCGGCCAATCAGAGGGGCCGAAACCACCACGTTTTTCGTCAATTGGCTTCCAGAGCCCACGGCTAGGGCGAACATGCTAAAAAGGATACGGTAGCACTGGCGCAATGCAGATGCGATGTGCAGGCAGTTGCAGATGGCTGGACTGGGCACTAGACGACCCCTGGCTGTAGTGTAGGTATCGGACAAGGGTAAAAGTGCGGGAGACGATACTTTTGCTTTCTTTTTCTCTCCTACGGGGAAGCAGTCAACAGTCTACCCATCCACCCATGCATCGCCCGGGGTGACATCACGAGGCCTTTCTCCGCCGTCGTACGCATCCCGAGCAGCCCACGCAAGCCACGCCGAGAAGTCTTTTCCTACTTCTGCCTCGCTCTTGCAGCCAGGCCTGCCAGGACAGCCGCAGCCGACCTTGGCGACGGAGCTTGTTTTGTGCAGCCGAGAAGAAACCCACTCACTTTTTGTTCATTCAGGAAAGTGGTCGCGTGAGCATTTGACGACTTGACAACGACAAGAGAAAGACATTCGGTCAACAATGATGAATACCGCCTGTGTGTGTGAGGCGATACCCGCGACTATACTCCGTACCACTCCGCAAAAAAAGACAAGAGGGCGCCCGCAAAATCAGTGGGCAGTGGGTGAGATGGAATATTCTACTCCGTACTGGCGGTACGCTATTGAGTAACAGTATGTAAAAGGTATACCATAACACAGTAAATAAAATAGGGTCTCGCCGCGCATGGGCTTGGATCCTGCGTCCCCATTCGACGACAAGCCGACGCAGACAGACAGACTTGGAAGACGCTGCTCAGCCGGCGCGGAGGTGGGCGATGGACGAAGAGGGAGGGCTCGGCCAATTATTAGTGGATTGTCACTGATTGATGTGATTTTGGGTTTGCTACCGGATTTACCACTACTCTCTCCATCAGCTTCTTCTGGTTATGACCGACCGAGTTGACCAACGACGGTCCAACACCAGTCCAACGTGCATGCCGCCTACATGCAGGGACCGCACATCCGTTTCGTGTACAATTCCGAATTCCACTCCCGATAGATTTGATACCCAGATGGCAGATGAGCTGATCTGACATTTCTGTCCAATCTGGTCTGGATCCTGGGTAGGACCCAGCATCCGCAGTCCGACCGGCAGCGGCTGGGTTACCAATTCAGACACCGAGCAAAACGGTCGAGGACACACACTTTTTTTTGTGAGGACTCCATTGTAATTGTAACACCCCACAAGAAACAGTGGCCGGCGAATTCCACCAGCGCGTGGGCGGGCTCGCGACCATCTTCCCCATTCGTGACAACGTGGTACATTACCGAGAAGAAAAAGGGAAGGCAAACTGGATAACTGGAAACTAGAAAGCTGATGGTGCTGCACCTGCTGCACCGCCAATCTGGGCCCATTATTGCATAGTGCCAAGTGCATAGTCCAGGTCTATCCGTCTATCCCCTCGCCTAGCCGAGGCCCTTCTCTCACTCCGCTCTCTTTCTCGTTGCGAATTCGTGCGGAAGACCATCGATTCCTGAATAACAAAAAAAGTGAAGATAGGGACGATTGCTTCCGAAGGTAATTTGTCAATACAGATAAGATCGACATCTTGCATTATCTTGCACATGATCATTATGAATATCATCAATCCGTCTTCGATCCAGCCTCTCTTTTTTTGTTGAGAGGCCAGTTCGTCCTACGATTGTTCAATATCGTCACCGTACCCCATTCCACAATAATAGTATAGGGGCCACAAGATAGATGTCATACTCGATCTCGTGAAAACAGCCGTCCATATGGTACAAAGCGTAACGCATCTTCGGTCCACGACGAGATCAACGTGGGGGTCAATGTTTGCTTTTCGTGATGGCATAGGGAATGTTCATGTTTGCCCTATCAGTACTATATCCAGAGGAATAGGCAATTGCTCACGCGACCATTTACAAAGATGCTCCGGTGCTGTACCACATGTGATGATCCCCATGCAATGCAAAGCATAGCTGTCCTTGCGGCACGATCCAGGATTATTTGATACATATTAACTCCAACACTGCGAAGGTGGCAAATACGAAAACCAATTCACTGATATATACACACATTATAAAATATTATCGTGGTATATCATAAAGACTTCATAACAAGGTCAACAATGAGCACAAGAGTCGCTGTCGCGTGCCAGAATACCGGATGCAGCGAGTTCGAGGTAAGCGCAACCAGCCACTTAAAAATGAAGCGCCAAGCTCATAGCAGGGAAGAAAAAAAAAACGTGACACCGCGCACTGGAGGAACGCGTAGATAGATGAAGCTTGGCGCGTCCCGATAAGCTGCCGCCGCATTCCAACATCATTTACATCATTGACGCCAGAAGAGCTCAAGCGCCGTCCATTATACTCTCTGCCTTAGTCTCTTTCTTTCGAACTTGCAAAGCCTCAATTCAAGTAGAACTCTGTTTTGGATGTTATTCTAAGAGAAATTCCATACACCGGCACATCCTTCGTCTGAGCCCCCAAAACCATGCCTCGCCACCAGTCGCCGCGCAAGCGAACGACGGTCGCGACAAAACCCGAGATCAAGACAGAGGAGCCCGCTCCCGTCCGCAGGGGCGCAACGAGAACCGCGGCGGCGACAAAGCGCAAGGTCGAGGTCGAAGAGGACGAGGAGGACGACGACGACGACGACGAGGAAGAACCGCCCAAGAAGCAGACCAAAGCCAAAGCCTCCTCTTCCTCTGTAAAAGCAGAAGAAACGAAACCAGCCCCAGCCGCCAAGAAGCGCAAGACGACGACGACAGGCAAGAAATCCTCGGAAGCAGACATGCCGCCGCTCGCCCCCAGGACGGCCGTCGCCTCGCTCAAGAAGGCCATGTACGTCGGCGCGCACGTGTCGGCGGCCGGCGGCGTGCACAACGCCGTCCACAACGCCGCGCACATTGGTGCCAACGCCTTTGCCCTGTTCCTCAAGTCCCAGCGCAAGTGGGACAACCCGCCCATGGCGCCCGAGGCCATCTCGGGGTTCCACCACGCCTGCAAGCACGGCGGCCCCAAGGAGGAGGAGAAGAACAACGGAGACCAGGTCGCCTGGGACGCCACCAAGCACTGCGTCCCCCACGGCTCGTACCTGGTCAACCTGGCGGCGGCCGAGAAGGCCAAGGCGGACCAGGCGTACGGGGCCTTCCTGGACGACCTGAAGCGGTGCGAGCAGCTCGGGATCCGGCTGTACAACTTCCACCCGGGCAACACCAACGGCCTGCCGCGGGCCGAGGCCCTGGCGCGCATCGCGGCGCAGCTCAACAAGGCGCACGCCGCGACCTCGACCGTCGTCACCCTGCTCGAGAACATGGCCGGCCAGGGCAACGTGGTCGGCACCACGTTCGAGGACCTGCGCGACATCATCGCCCTCGTCGACGACAAGGCCCGCGTCGGCGTCTGCATCGACACGTGCCACGCCTTTGCGGGCGGCTACGACCTGCGCACGCCCGCGGCCTTTGCGTCCACCTTCCAGGCCTTTGACGACACCGTCGGCCGGTCCTACCTGCGCGCCTTCCACGTCAACGACAGCAAGGCGCCCCTGGCCGCGCACCGCGACCTGCACGCCAACATCGGCACGGGCTTCCTCGGCCTGCGCGCCTTCCACAGCCTCGTCAACACGGACGGCTTCGCCGGCCTGCCCATGGTGCTCGAGACGCCCATCGACCGCAGGGGCGCCGACGGCAAGGCCGTCGAGGACAAGCAGGTCTGGGCCGACGAGATCAAGCTGCTCGAGTCCCTCATCGGCATGGACCCCGAGGGCGACGAGTTCCGGGCCCTGGAGGAGAAGCTGCAGGCCCAGGGCGCGGCCGAGCGCGGCAAGATCCAGGACCAGGTCGACCGCAAGGCCGGCAAGGACGCCAAGAAGGGTGCCCCGAAGGGAGGCAAGAAGGCGCCCGCTGCCAAGTCCAAGAAGAAGAAGGCAGATGAGGACAGCGAGTCGGAATAATACTAACCCAAAGTCATAAAGAAACCAGAGCGAGCCATCATGAGTCACGGATTATTCACGGCATAAAGGAGTATAATAGCTTATAAGCAAAAATATGTATTGACATAGCTGCAAGAATTCGGGGGGTATGTTGTGAGAACCAAACCTCCAGCCACCAACGCCGTTTGTACAATAGAGAGAGAAGGAGAGAGAAAGGCAGCGCCTCCCTGTATACACATGGGGAAGACTCATGATGATCTAGGCCAGAGAAAAAAGAGACAAGACGGGTCTCGGGAGAGAATCCTTTCTAATGAAGAAAGGGAAAAGGAAAGAGCCGGATGCGAAAAAAGAGCTCTCGTGACGATGATACCAAATGAAAATAACGCCTCATGCGCAGATATGATTTCCCCCTTCCCGTGATTTCGTTTCTTCTTTTTCTTCCATTCTTCGTTCGTCGTGAGAAAAGCATGCCAAAAGTCGTTGATCGAACGGGACTATCCACTGTCCCGCAAGAAGGGAGACACATCCAGAAGAAGATGATAAACCAGCCCAGTCTCATCCCAGAACAGAAACAAGCGCAAAAAAACAGCCATGCCGTGGGTTCTTGTTCAGCGGCCCTTGGAGCGGCGAGGTCGTCGAACATCCTACTTCCTCGACCGCGCGCTCGCAAAGCCCTCGACGCGTCCCATGAGAGCCTTGAGTCCTAGGCCCTTTTCGCAGTTGGCCTCGAGCCAGGCCTCCATCTGCTCTCGGACGGCGCGCATGCTCTTCATGACGGGCATCTGGGCGCCGTCCTCGTGCGCGACGTGGCTGCCCGGGTTTAGCAGCAGGTCGAAGCAGCCGCTCCAGAGGTCCGTCTGCCAGTATCGCTTCAGACTCTCGCGGATCTTGTATCTTCTGCCGGCCGATGTACCGAGACCGCCCTGGTCGCAGCGGACCGTTTCAATGTAGCGGCCGAAGAGCAGACAGTGAATGATACCGGCAAGGCCGTGGTAGTCGATCTGCCAGGTCCAAGGCCTTCCCTCGCGCATCTCGGCGCAGTCGGCATTGGTCGTCTTCCAGTCAGCAATGAACTGCACGTCAGGGTCAAAGGCGCGCATGTCGATGCCACGACCAAAGTCAATCAGGACGATGCCGCGCGAGTCCCAGCCGCCACTACCATCAGCCTGCCATTGGCTGCTGAGGCTCTGGTCGCCAAAGAGCGAATCGAGACGAAGAAGGCAGTTGTCGGCCTTGAGATCGCCATGGAGGATCTGCTTGGAGTGCATGGCCTCAACCGTGCGGAGCAGCTCGATGGTGAAGAACATGGCCAAAGGTTCATCCATAATGCCTGAGGGCTGCTCGCGGAAGAAATTGACAACGTCGAGCAAGGTGCCGTATGGGTGATACTGCAGAAACAAGAAGCCCTCGTCTTGGTACAAGTGAAGCTCGTGGGCAGCGCTGATGCTGGCCGTGGCCCTGTCGTGAGGTCCAAGTCTTGTTGCGGTCAGACGCATCATGTGGAATTCCCAAGCCGTGGGAGGAAGCTCCATCTTTAGGGCTTCCTGCGAAGAGCGTCGCGAGGTAGCAAAGTCACCTTTGCCCATCTGGACGGGTGCGTTCTCGTCATCCTGCTCCTGTCCAGGGCAAGAATTCTCCACTAGGTAGACCGGAGCAAAGGCACCAGCGCCCAGCTCGCGCTTGAGTGTGTAGGTTGACTGCACTCCGGGGAAGTCCAGTACGATTGGGTTGCTGATGCTGCTGCGGTCGCTATTGCCAGGCTTGTTGGCCTTTGCACTGGACTTGGAGAACTTGCGGATCTCGTTACCGCGATTGCAGCGACTGTCGCGGTGATCAAAGAAACCAGAGTACGAGGTCAGCGGCGGGTGCATGACCCGCAGAATCTCCTCCCGTACGGCTTCGTTGACAGGGTTGCATTGGAGCTCGGGGATGAGAGGTCCCTTGGGTACTTGAGGTGCTGTTGCTTTTCCGGCAGGCCTCTGAAGCTTTGGTTGAACAATCTTGACGGGAGAACGGCTGTTACCCATGATCTCGCGAAGAGGACTGCTGAGAGGACCAAAGTCCTCGTCATCCTCGTCGTCGTCTTCATCCTCTTCCTCTTCCTCCAGAATATGGTTAGGTGATCCGGGCGTAATGGGATATCTGTTCTTGGCAGCAGTGGTGAAGGCAAGGGAGGACTCGGTGCGTTCTGTGATGGGAGTCATGAACGGCAAGCGATTGTTAGCCGCCTCGGTCGGATCCCTAAACGGCCGAGCGTTGGGCACATAGTCCTCCGGCGGGATGGGGACGAATCGAGTCAGGGTCCTGGGGTCGTCGTCGTCCGTAGGAGTGGACAGGTTGCGTCGTTCTTGAGTATAGTCATCGTCATCGGGTCCCAGGAGATCCGATACAGTGTCATCACCGTCCCGGTCTTCCATATCCACATCCTCACGGTTGGGGATATGCTTCTGAGCTTCAAAGTCTGACCATTCACTCAGACTCTTGGCATCAGTCTCGTTGCCGTCATCGTCGTCAACGGCGTCGCTCATTTCGATCTGACGAGTGGTACATGTGCTCTCTCCTCCGCTTGTGTAGTCGCCGTCGCTCATGTACTCATCATCATCGCTCTGGTGCTCATCTTCGCCAGACGGCAGAGGCGCGTTGAAGATGTCGTAAATCTCATCCGTGGCTGCTCTAGTGTGCAGCGTCATGGTTGGTTCGGCAGACGATCTGTTCTTGCGCATCTTTGGCTTGGGCGGCGAGTCCAGTCTAGCCTTGACTGTTCGTGGCGTCAGTTTCTGATTCACCTTCGAAAGGAAGAAGAGTGTTGTCGACTTACTGATCTGAGTCTCATTGACTTCCATCATCTTTTTCTTCTTGGGTTTGCTTGGCTTTTGTTGCTGTTTAATAGCACCATTCTCGTCAAGCTCCACCACGTCCTGGTGAACAATCAACTTTGTAGCAATCTTCTGATTGAGCTCATTGATCTGGGCATTTTCGTCGGTCGGCGCCGCGCCATTCTCAAACTCATTGTCCTCGGTTTCGTATTCTTCCCAAGAACAATCGAGCCAGCCCCGGCTGCCAGCCCAGATCTCTTCAAAACTCAGTTCCGTGCCAGGTTCCTCGGGTGTGGGGTATATCGCTTCTAGATTAATAAAAACACGCTCTCGCTTTCCGTTTGCTGGGTTTATTATCACTTGGTGCTTGGATGGTGCAATCACAATATGAGACTGTGCTATTCTTGCTAGGGTCTGAATTATACAAATGCGAAGAAACCGCCAACAATTAGTCCTATGATCATCAACAATTTGGCTAGAGGTAGAGGGAAGCGAAAGTTAAGAACTTACCTGATCCCTGAAGATAGCCATCTTGGGTGCGGTGCTCTTCTTTCCTCCCGCCTTCAACGTCTCTCCCGCCCACGGCTTGGGCTCCATTGTATTTTCCTTCTTGCGGTCTGCCAGTGATCCGATCGTGTCCCAGCCCTTGGAAGCGCTTCCACCCATGGCAGAAGGAGCCGGTGCCCCTGCGTCGGCATCTGAAAAGATGGCCAGCTTGGCCTTGCCCGACTTTGTGGTAGCACCTGCGGCCGGCCTGGGTGCTTGAGGGTCGGCAGCGCGAGCAGAAGCGAAAGGGTCAACCTTGGCAGCCAGGGCGGGTCTCATGGCCGGCAGCGCTGGGGACGCAGGAGCATCGCCTGCATCGGGTTGTGCGGCCAGCCTCTGCTCAAACTCATTGAACTTGCGCAAGAGACGTGCTGTGGGTCGGGCCTCGCGCTCAATGCCCAACTTGTAGACCTCCTCTGCCTGGCTCCAACGGCCAGCGCTTTCTAACCACGCCGCATATTCCTCGTAGAATAGTGCAAGACCCTCTCCGATACCGTGACGAGACAGGAAGACATACGTCTCGCGCGGCGCATCAGAGAAGAAGTGAATGTAGTGAAGCCAGAGCTTCAGGTATCTGGGGTCGTTTTTGTATTGTGACGAGCCGATGAAGCTCTTGGTGGCGCGCTCCAGCAATGTGTGAAGTTGCGACTGGGGAGTGGCCTGCGCCGAGGGGTAAGCGTCGAAAGTCCACCTGACATAGCGGTCGAAGACGTCGAGGGGATCGTCCGAGTCCGCGAGGGTCGCTATCTCGGACTCATACTTGGCTCTTTCGCGGTCGTTGGCGTCCTTGATATCTGTGGGCGTGGGAATCTGCTGCAGTGGTGTTGGCGAGTAGAGTTGTGCAAGCTTCTTGGCGGAGCGGCCGCCGGGAAGGGACTGAATGTTTTCTTTTTGGCCCTCGATCACATCGAAGTTGATGAGGTCTTCTGAAGGCGCCATCGTGGACTGCCTGAATGCAAAGCCCTTGTGTATGACGTTTCCAGAAAAATATGTCCAAAGCCAAAGCCAAAAGACCAAAAGATTGATTGCTGCTCGGTTAGTTGCGTGTTTGAAGAGTATAGAAAAGTGTCGGCAGCACAGTGGAGTTCAAAATGTCGGTAGATATCCATCAATCACTTCCCGCTCGAAACCTTGTTGACTGTTTTGGCAGATTGATTAATTGATACCCTTGGGCTCCACCCCTAATCCGTTGTCCTGACAACGCCGTCTAACCAATTCTGGACTACTATCCCAAGCCACATTTCCACTAGCCTCAGATCTCCCCATTCAAGCCACATGTGCTTATGTCATGCTGCCCTCAATAGGTACCTAGGGTACGGATGGCTACGGACGCTCTCGGTAACTGCCATCGCTCCAGTCTGAGCCGAAAGACCGGGAGTTTTCGGTTGCCAACGAACACTTCTCCTCTTTGCCATGGGTTTTCTTCCTTTCACCTCTACTTTTTTCTTCGCACAGGTTGAAATGCCCCGGAATCACCTCGCAGTACCGACTATGGATCACACAACGTTGGGCACCGATCACTTTTTATACGGGTTCACGAAAAGGTGTCGGCCAAAATCAGGTTGTCTAGGTATTTGCACTTTTGTCTATGGCACTATTTTGAGCCGCTCAACCGGATGAGTCCGAATTATTCCTTGCATTCCCGATCATAACCCTCATCAGTCATTCTCTTGTTCCGAGGTTGTCTCACACCCATTTACAGGTTGACGGCGCTGCGGAACTTGTCGCCGGCGTAGACAGCCTTGTCGCCCAGCTCCTCCTCAATGCGGAGGATCTGGTTGAGCTTGGCCAGACGCTCGGAACGGGCCGGGGCACCAGTCTTGATCTGGCCAGCCCGGATACCAACAACGATGTCGGCAATGGTGACATCCTCGGTCTCACCGGAGCGGTGGGACACCATGACGCCCCAGCCACCAGCGTACGAGTCCTTGGCAGCCTGGATCGACTCAGTCAGGGTACCGATCTGGTTGACCTTGAGGAGCAGGGCGTTGGCGGCCTTCTGGTCAATGGCGCGCTTGATGCGGATGGGGTTGGTGACAGTCAAGTCATCACCAACGATCTGGAAGTCAGAGGTCTTGTAGAAGTAAGACCAGGCCTCCCAGTCGTCCTCAGCGAAGGGGTCCTCGATGGAGACAATGGGGTACTTGGAGGCGAGCTCCTTGTACTGGTCAGCCAGCTGCTCGTAGGTGAGCCACTTGGTGGGGTCGCTGTCGGGGTTCTTGAAGTCCAGATCGTACTTCTTCTCCTCGACCTTGTAGAACTCGCTGGAGGCAACGTCCATGGCGATCTTGATCTGGCCAGTGTAGCCGGCCTTCTCAATGGCGTCGGTGATGAGCTCGAGAGCCTCATCAGCAGTCTGGATATCGGGGGCAACACCACCCTCGTCACCGACGTTGCCAGCAGACTGGCCGTACTTCTTCTTGGCAAGAGACTTGAGGGTCTGGTACACCTCGGCACCCTGGCGCATGGCCTCGGTGAAGGTAGGAGCGGCCGAGGGGACGATCATGAACTCCTGGAAGGCCAGGCGGCCACCGGCGTGGGAACCACCGTTCAGGACGTTCATGAAGGGAACGGGCAGAACGTAGGGCTTCTTGGTACCAGCCAGGTCGGAGATGTGGGCGTACAGAGGGACACCCTGGAGATGCTGTTAGCAGGGAGGTTCCTTGGAACGGTAAGTACATGAAGCAGAGTGAAGCTCACCTTCTCAGCGGCACCGGCCTTGGCAATAGCCATGGAGACACCGAGGATGGCGTTGGCACCAAGCTTGGTCTTGTTGGGGGTTCCATCGAGGTCGATCAGGAACTTGTCGACGCTGCTCTGGTCCTTGACGTCGATGTTCTCCTTGATGATGGCAGGGGCAATGACCGAGTTGACGTTGTCAACGGCCTTGGTGACACCCTTGCCGGCCCACTTGGACTTGTCACCGTCACGGAGCTCGCAAGCCTCGTGCTGACCTTTACATTCCCACGCGTCAGTCTCATTATCTTGCTTATACTAGATATGTTCGTCTCGATATTCGAGAGCGTATCGCGGTGACGTACCGGTGGAGGCACCCGAGGGGACAATGGCACGGTGGAGGCCAGTGTCAGTAACAACGTCGACCTCGACGGTGGGGTTGCCACGAGAGTCGTAGACGGAGCGAGCGTGAATCTTCTTGATCGCCATCGTGTCTTGATTTGTAGGTATCTTGGGGTTATGTGTGACTGTCGTGAATGCAGCGTTAGTGCAAGATGTCTTTGCGAAAAGAGGATATGGCGGGGAAGAGATAAGACGGAAGAGGAGGGAGGGAAGATGACCTATAATATACAGGAGCCAACTATTGGTCGAGAGACTTGGGAAGCGCGGTTGTATGTGTCTGGAAATGACAACCAGATATATGCCTCAGCAACGGGTTGGAAGCACTTGCGAAATTTGAAGCATTGGGCAGAGCAAGCAGCAGCAGGGCAGTGAGGGAGGTGGGGTAGCTGTTTTGACGCAACTCTGTAGCTCCGCCGATGAAGGCAAGGCAAGAGAGCAGATGTCAATGGGGAGATGGTGGCTGTGATGATGCAATGCAGTTTGCTATAGTGTACAAGAGGAAATCAGACGATACTCACGTTGTGTTGTGTTTGACCTTTGGACCTGGAAGAAGGAAGAAAGAAAGATTTTGCAGTTTGTCAATGGTGAGGACGAAAAGCTTATGGGATGGCCCCGGGCTGGACGGTATGTAATAATAATACAGTAGCTATCGAAATGCTCAGTGGCACACACGCACACATAACACACGGCCAAGCAGGTCCAATCCAAATCCAATGCAAATGTTGGCGGGGTCAACAACAGTCCCAGCTAGCAGCTGCAAGATTTGAATAAGGGTAGGAGGGGTCGTCGCTCGGGTACTTGGCCCTGCCACCCAATTACGCCGGGCTGGCCAAGTCACTCTTCTAGGCCCTGGGTCCAGTTCTCGGACTGGAGCTCTCGAGATTCCCCCCACCACAAGACTCAACTGACTGTGAGCTCCGCGCTCGGGCCACGGCGACAGCCAAGAGGGAGAAGAGGAAAACAAAACGGGCCCCATTGTGTCAGACGTCTGGGCAGTGGCAGCAGGCTCCTCGCAACGCCGTATCGTGTCCAGGGCTGGCTCGAGAAAACACAGACTCCTCAGTCCTCCAGGTCCTCCATGGGGCAAATCTGCCGGTTCTCATTGGCCGTGTCCCGTGTTGCCAGTGTGCTTCTCCTTTCTTGTCATCGGACCGTTTTTGCCATCGGGGTGGCTCCCCGAGCCGTGGCATTGTTTGAGTGTGTCCGATCAACGGATGGGGCTTGCTTGCTAGTTGCTAGGCTGGGACGTTGCTATGATGAATTGAGTTTTGTAAACTCGACGTCAAAGTTCAAAACTCTGCCTGGACTGCCGTTGTGAACGACCATGTTATTTCACACAAGTGTGGGTGGCCGTACTGTAATGGTTCAACGTCAGATGACTGTCCGGCGTATACTCGGATCTATAGTTGAAAATCTCCATTCGAGCCCTTCGTCCTTCCTGATCTGAGATGTGCCCGCGGTCCCCGGCTCCCCCGGTAGAAATACTCACACTTCTAGAGATGCGCATTATTCCCGATTTTTCTGCTACATGACGGATCAACGCATGCGCTGATGACATGAAGCCCACTTCTCGGCAGTCACGAACACCATATGGATCAATACTTGAGCATATCCCGCGTGGGCGTTGTATCAATGGCGACGTAGCTGAAGCGTCTGAGGGTATCTTGGCAGGGGATGTGGCACTGTCCGGGTTTCTGTATCACAAGCACATTTTCCAGTGACATTCGGTCCCCGACAAAGGAGCCTGTGTCCGCCGATCACGTTTCCGGATGTCAACCGGCTTTTGACTTGGATGAAATCCACGACTTGATGATACCCTGAGCTCTTCATGTATAGCTCGATCTGTCTAGTGTTCAGCACAACCATATATTAGACATCGTTGCTCTGCCAATAATAATCTCGCGTTTATTTACAAAATACTGTAGAATTGTATACAAAATAAATGTTTGGAAGATTTATAACTGGCGAGTTGCAATATGCTGCCATGACTTATAAGCCCGCCAGAGGCTGTATTCACTGATTTCCAGCTTGACTACCTCGTACGTTCCGCTCAGCAGAGTCCGGATGCTGAGGAATTGGGAGAAGGGCAGAAATTTTATAATATGGCCATCGCTCATGTTTACAAGCCACTTTAAGAGCAAATTGAGCATCGAAAATGTTCATCACTGCCATTCCCTTGTTGCAGGAGAAAGATTCAGTGTTGCTTGAGTCTTCTATGGTATGAGAGTATCGCCCATTAAACGCGAGCGCCAGGTCACATGCCTTCGTGTGTGCGGGCGCCTCTTTTTAGCGCGTGTCGCACTCGTCAATGACTGACTTGATCGGCGTGGAGGCAAAAAAAGTTCCTTTGACCTCGCCCAGACTGACTGGCAATCTTTGAATGCTCTTGTTTTTTGTATTTTGGCATTTGCATTCTGCTGCCGCATGGTATATGCAATCAGCTCGAGATTCCCCCATGCGATGCACCAGTTGCTAAAGCTCCGTTAACGCGCAGCTCCGTCCCCTGCGACCACTGCGTCCGTCAAGATGCCTCCCAAGACGACCAAGCCCAAGACCCCTCGGCAAACGAAGATCAACTTTGGCGCGGCCGCCAACGGATCGGCATCCAAGTCGACTGCCAAAAAGGCCGTCAAGAGCAATGGCAATATCTTGAATTTCTTCAAGAAGGTCGAGGTGGAGGAGCAATTATTCATAGAACAAGACCCCGGATACACGAAAGCCCTCTCGATAGTCGACACTGAAGCCGAAGCGAAAGAGCCTGATGACATTGACGATCTCTTTGGAGAAGCAGACGATGGAGGATCTCCCTCGCGGTTCAATGAGGATCTGGGATCATCCAAGAGGCGGAAATTGAGCCACGACGGTACCAATGGAAACGGTGAGGCTCCAAATGGCCAAATCGACGAGAAGCCGGAGCCGGACAAGGTAGAAACGCTGCCTCAACCAACCAAACCAAAAGCGACCAAGAAAGCACGCAAAGGCCCATTTCTGGATGACTCGGATGACGAAGACGATGTCCCGGCGACCAGCTCTCCTCCAAGGCAAGACACGAAAGGAGAACCCTCTGATGATGTAGTACTAAACGGAGCCACGAAAGCAGAATCGCCCCCATTGCGCCCTGAACTTTTCAGAGACGAAAGCTGCTCAGCCCTGGCCATACCTCCCGAACTCAAGCAGGAAGACTCGACCTACGACAACTTCAAAACCCTGGCAGAGATGGACGATGTTTTTGACGAGGAGTTTGATAATCCGGAGGAAGGGGAGGAGTTTCGCTATATGCGCTACATGCAAGAACAAGCTCGGCTCGAAGCCGAGGAAGCAGGAGTTGCTCCCGATGACGAACTATACGAGCCGGCTACAAAGGATGGCATGGTGGAAAGCTGCCCACTTTGCAGTGCGAGCTTGGCTGGCATCACACCCGATGAAGCAACGACACATGTCAATGCTTGTTTAGATGGCAATCCCATTCCGGTACCCAGACATTCGCCTCCTCCTTTCAAGAAACCGCCAGAAGATGTACCAAACACAGTGGACGGGCCCGAGATTGGCAAGCGTTTTGCGAGAGCCGCTGTGCCGAGACCTGGACAAGCGAATCCTATCAGCCTTGGAGGCGAAAGCTCAAGCACGGCAAAGGCAGGAGGAGGATCTGCCTTCAGCAAGCTGATGTCTAGTCACGCTGAAGACTCGGCATGGGCTTCAGCCGCGGCTGCCGAACATGCATCCCGAGGAAAGGCTGCATACGAGCGAACATGTCCCTTTTACAAAATAATGCCTGGATTCTTTATATGCGTCGACGCCTTTCGGTATGGCGCCGTCAAGGGCTGCAATGCCTACTTTCTGAGCCATTTCCATAGTGACCATTACGTGGGATTGACCAGGAACTGGTCTCACGGGCCGATATATTGCAGCAAGGTGACGGGGAGCCTAGTGAAATCGCAACTCGGAACCGCTGCACGCTGGGTGAAAGAGATTGAGTTTGAGGAGACCGTGGAGATCCCGGGCACAGAAGGTGTCACAGTCACCATGATCCCTGCGAATCATTGTCCTGGCAGTTCGCTCTTCCTATTCGAAAAGGCCATGGGCAAGGGCCCCTCTGCCCGGAAACAGCGCATTCTCCATTGTGGTGATTTCCGTGCCTGTCCAGCACATGTCGCCCATCCGCTGCTCAAGCCAGACCTCGTAGACTCGATATCCGGCAAAGTCAAGCAGCAAAAGATTGACATATGCTATCTCGACACGACATATCTCAATCCGCGGTACTCGTTCCCGCCCCAAGACGACGTCATCAGCGCCTGCGCCGAGTTCTGCAGAACCATTTCTGGCGACCCAAACGCCATCGACGACGCCTACGATGCCCTGAAGCGCGAGAAGGGCACGGAGTCGGTGAGCAAGTTCTTCACCAAGGAGCCGTCCAAGGACGAGGCCGAGGAGGACGCCGCCAAGACGAGCAAACAGCGGCACCGCCTGCTCATCATCTGCGGCACCTACTCCATCGGCAAAGAGCGCATCTGCAAGGCCATCGCCCAGGCCCTCGGGACCAAGATCTATGCGTCCCCGTCCAAGATCCGCCTGTGCAAGCAGCTCGGCGACCCGGAGCTCTCGGCGCTCATGACGAGCGACCCGCGCGAGGGCCAGGTGCACATGCAGATGCTCATGGAGATTCGCGCCGAGACGCTGCAGGAGTACCTCAACACGTACAAGCCTCACTTCTCGCGCATCATCGGGTTCCGCCCCTCGGGGTGGAACTTCCGCAACCCGTCGAGCACGGCCAAGAGCGTCAGCGCGACGCTGAGCCCCGGCGCCGTGCCGACGGCGCAGATCCTGCACGGCCCGGCGTGGCGCACGCGCTTCGGCCCCCGCGACTTCGTCGCCCAGCGCGGCAGCACCCGCGAGGCCATGTGCTTCGGCGTGCCGTACTCGGAGCACAGCAGCTTCCGCGAGCTGGCCCTCTTCACCATGTCCCTGCGCATCGAAAAGGTCGTGCCCACCGTCAACGTCGGCAGCGAGCAGAGCCGCAAGCGCATGAAGGGCTGGCTGGACCGCTGGGTGAGCGAGCGGCGGCGGGGCGGCGTCGTGGGACTTTTGGAGGAGAAGGAAGAACAAAAAAATGCGGACGATTCAGATGCGACTCCCGCTCCCGTGAAGGGCAAGGAAGGTTCTCTCTGGGAAGGCAAGGATGGACGCGGCGGCGGTGTCTACTGGTGATACCGATGGTCGTACGATCATAGACTAGAGCACGACACGAACTGTAGATTCACAAATTCAAAATAAACACCAAATGAACATATTGCTCTTGGGTATATTCTTGATACTCTCTCAGTTCCGTGTAGTTATGCTCGGTGTTGTGATGATGTCTGCTCTGCGCCAACTCGTGATCTGGAGACCGGGCTCATCCCACATGTCCTCTGATCATTCAGCGTCTAGATGTCCCATCTCATCACCTTCATTCGGGCAGCACTTGATCGTTCATAAGTATGATCTTTCTAGCTACTCTTTTCTCTTTTCTTTCCTGAGCCAATAAGTCCTTCTGTCCGACCATGTTTGCTCACTTGGCCTTCTGTGCCTGATTCGCTGCTTCTAGAAGGATTATGATTGTTAGTTCTGTTCCTTCAAACGGCTTCGACGGCAGTGTAATAGTCAATCGGCTTACCTCTCCTCGTGGCGTCCTCCAATAACGTCACGTCGACGGCGTTGTGGGGGAGGTGGACATAGCGGACGACGGAGCCGCGGATGAAGACATTCTTGACGGAGCTCTGCCAGGGAAGTTAGCCATTGAAGTCCCCCACGAGATCGTAGCAAGAAGACCATGAAAGAAAAAGGATGGGACCGGAAAACGTACGAGGTGGGGATACTTGATCTCGTCGACGACGCTGATCTCGTCGAGCTTGATGTTGAGGTACTGGTCGACGCTCTTGAGCGTGCCGCGGATCTGTATGTCGTTCTTGAGCTCGACCGTCACCTCGTTGTCGATGAGCGTCTTGAAGAAGCTGTTTTCCCCCGCGTGTCAGCTAGCACTTCCTCGCGTTCCCTGTGCAAAAAAAGATCTCTCCCGTCCCTCCAGGAGCTCCCCGGGAGAGCTTTCGGGTAGTGGCCGTGTCTTCCTCCTGTTTGTGCATCTCTTTTCTGGAGTCATTCGTAGAGCTAGTGCCCTCGCATCACTGCGCTTGCAGGCCTAGGTGCCCAACGAAAGTCGTTCTGGCAAGAGTACACCCAGACACCGAGAGCCTTTGCATCCCATTGCCCAGCGCCTGCATGGCAAACACCCCAAACGCGCGGCTGTAGTCCCAGACAACCACGTGCCGGCCGGCGGCGAATCCGTCAGAGCCGAACACAGGGCGCAGGCACCGCTGGAGAGGATACTCGTCATCGCAGCCGGCACAAGCACTGTCCTCCGTTTGGACCACGCCGGAATCCCAGATCGCGCCTCGGGCCTCGAAACCGCAGCTCCGATGCATATTCCGTGCTCCGTCTCTCTCATGCCTCACACCCGACATTCCTTCCTGGCATACAGCCCAAGCAAGCCCTTGTCGTGTGCGTTTCCTTCCCGCGATGCGTATGTAGCCTTGGACACCCTGCCTCGCTGTACCCACTAGCCCTTCACGCCACGCCACGCAGAGTCGCCCTGGGGGGCCGCCCCGAAATTTTGCCCAGCTCGTTTTCCACCGAAAGAGAAACTGAAAGTTTTGACATACCTAAAGAACAGCATCTTGTCTGTTTCTCTTGGTCTGTGAGATGCCGGAGGGGGATTTGGTTGTGGTCTGCGGAAGTTTTGTGATTCGTCGCCCTAGAATCAGTAGTGCTGCTACAGATGCGGCTCCTCTACCGAGCTGATGGATAAGTTGAGCTGCTGCATGTTTGGGGTGAGCTGGGCCAGTCACGTGATCCACTTGCTGTTGCCATTTTTGCTTTACAATCATTGGCAGGAAAGAAGTGCTTGCTTTTATGATATGACTCAGCATTTATACAATTTGTGATGCATACTCTGTTTCTACATAGTGATTGGCTGCAATACCTTCCAATACCTTTTTAATATCATGACTTCTTAGCCCGCGTTCCTTCATGCCATCGCGGTCTGGACGACATCAACGCCTCTACTTATTTGATCATGTGCCTTTCACCTAGATCCGCGATCATTGCTGTGATATTCAAACACATTACGGAGAAACGCGCGGTCAACATGTGATAGGTAGAGTAGTGAGTTCTCTGGTAACATTTGAGTGCTCGAATTGATCCGGCGACATGACACCAGCAGGGAAAGCTTCCTTCCACCATCTTCTTCCCACTATAAATCCAACCAACTAAAGCTAATCTCCGTTAATTCCATGTCCAATCTGAGGCTATAGACTGTTTTTCTTTTTCCATATACTGTTCTTTTTTGTTTTCGTAGGGGGGATATCATCAACTCTTCTTCCTCTCCATGCCCGCAACCGGTGACCGGACCTGTGCGACAATTCTCAACAACGTAGTGAACACGAACGAAAAGCAAAAAATATCGCCAGAGAAATGGCAAATGGGTTGGGGGTATCCTTCCATTGTCTCGTTCATTCCATGCAGTCTTCAACAGCTTCCCTTCCGATAAGTTTACCCCTGATCTGTTCCACCTATCAAAAACTATGCCGAAAATGCAACCGCAATTACAGAGAATGAGACAAATATCGCGTGGGCGATGTCGCAAACTTTAGGGAAGTCGTAAAAAGGAGAAACGAGTGACCTTGTGACCCCGATGTTGTGTGATGCTACAACAGCTACCAAGAACGTGGGCGGTTTGCTCTTGACGGCGTTCACACGAAAGAAGAGGAAAGGCAATAAAACAAACGCTTCGCTCAATGCCACCACTCGTCGTACGTCGGCACCTGCGGTTATAAACAGTTTGTGCAAAGTCCGGACTGCGAAAAAAAAGAAAAGGTATAGTGAATCTTCGTAAGTCGTAGCATCGGAGACAAATAAGAAGAATGGTCGCGAGACCATGCCGAGGGCGCCTTTAGTTGTCGCCTTCGGCATCTTCGTCGTCGTCATCCTCGGGAGTCTCCTCCATCCTTGCCTTCTTGCTCGACGCGTTCGATCCTGATTCTGATTTCCTCTTGGTACCAGCCTTGACGGGTGGCGGAGGCGACTCTTCCTCCTTTTCTTCCGAGCCCTTGTTCTTCTCGATCTCGGCGACCTCGTCAGCTGTCAGGAAACGGCCACCCGGGCCTCGCGGCCTGCGCATAGCATGGTTGTGTCGCGATTCGTGGAGGTATGGCTTGCGGCCCTTGCTGGTCAGACGCAGGGCCTCTTCCAGGCGCTGACGCGCGACTCTGCGCTTCAGGATGCGATGGAACTGCTTCGCGTTCACATACAGAGGCGACTCTTCGGCACCGGCGGGCATCTCTGGCGACTGTGGCTGCGGGATCGATTGCGCTGTAGGCATCGGCGGTTGTACTGCTGAAGGTCGACCGTGGTTCAGCATCGAAGCGTTCGGCACGCCGGGACTCGTGACCTGGCTCAGCCGGCGGGCTGGCATCTGGTTCAGCTGTTGAGGCGATCGTGGGCCGTGGACATCCTTCTTAGGGTTGACACCGGTGCCCAGTCGCGGCGAGGTCTGCGACAGGCTGGGATCCGACGACAAATAGTTACTATACGGGGCCCCACCGGCGGCAGCAGCAGTCGCGGCCATAGCGGCGGCCTGGATGCCGTTGTGGCCGCCAGGTTGCATGCCCTGCTGGTACATGGGGTACTGCGCTTGATACATGTTGTGTCCTTGGTTTGATGATGATGGTTGGTGAGAAGTGGCTAGAATGGGAGACGTCTGCACCCCGTGCTGATGTATGCTGTGGCTGGTGGGCGACGTGATGGTATTGCCAGTATTCGAATTCGTGTAACCTGATTGGATGTGTCCTTGCGAATGTGCCGATTGTGGTGGTTGCGAGTATTGAGCGTAGTCCATCATATCGGGAACGGGCTGCGGCGGGGAGGCGGGGTTCAGAGTAGCACCAAGCTCGATGTCTCTTGTTGTGTATTACAGGCTAGAGAATGCTGAGCGGGGGCAGGTTGCAGCTTGTGGTTCTGGCGGCGGCGATTGGAAAAAATTGGGAACAAACAAGATATCTCTCTGGGACCGCTATTTTCTTTGGCGTTGTCAGAACAGGAGGATGATAAATGGCTCCAGAAGGCTGATCGCGGTTGGGCACACGCGTTGGGACGAGGTTTCGTCACTTTAGGTAGCGGGCGAAGTAGGTAGGCTGGATGTGCAGCCAATCTATTGGATATGCGTGGATGTGCTGGCAGTTGTTCAGGTGCTAGGTGCACAGCGCAAGCGGTCGCACAACGGCATATGCGAGAAGCTGTAAGCTTGAACAGGCTCTCGCAATGTGGCTCAGTCTTTGCTGGACTGGGCAATCGAGGAGCAGTCCTGATTGATGCCTGCAAGAATACCACGTGAATGGATGCGAAACGCGACAACGAAGCTTTCCAGCTTGCAGACGCGCCGTTTAGATGGAGAATTCTTGACGCGAGACGAATAATCTGGCGAAACAGCTTCGATTGCTGGTTCCCCGAGGAATTATTTTAACGGGCTGATTTTGAATGTGGAGATCTATCCAACCAAAGACATTAGAACCTCTGGATTAAGTATAAAGAGGAAAAAAAAAAAAAGAACCAAGGGCTTCGGGGGTTTGGTGTGAGGGAGGGGGGGTGAGACGGGAGTGGGCAAAGGTCTATGCTCGCGTCCTTGAGCCACCACTTGATGCGCTGGCATGCATGACGGAATATGCACGAACAAGGCCCCACCTGGCCGACCAGCTCACAGCGTCAAAAGTCATCCAACTTGTTGAAGCCGGTGGCGGCGCAAAGGCAGGCAGGCAGGCAGGCAGGGCAGGGCAAGGCAGGGAAACGCAGGTATGCCCAGCGCGTCATCATCACCGAGTCCAAGTCAGTAGTGGCTGGATGATGTATGCTTGCTGCTGCTGCTGCTGCTATGATCGCGACCATATGTGCAGGTATTTGAATGCAATCATCTCTGCGCGGCATGACCCGACAGACGATGCTGGCTGGTACTCGGAACTGCGCAGCAGTCACCGGCGCCGGGCTCAGTCTTCTAGGACCAGACCAAACACATGGGTCTCGTTTAGCACGACGACTAGCGTGGAAACTATACCACCGCCAAAGAGGGTGTGCGTGCGTTGTGTTGTGCGCTGGGCGGGCAGCTGTAGTAGCAGCAAGAAAGGGCCGAGGACAGTCGGCAACGCCAAGGTGGTGTTGCCAGCAGACAAGTTTGTAAGAAATATGCGAGGGTACATCCGATTGTCACAGCCGCCGTACGGTGTAAGAGGCAATCGGACTATGGGGGAGAAAATGCCGATGGAGGGCGAATGTATCGTTGCAGTTGGGAGAACGGGGCAGCTCGTCTATGACGAGAGGGCAGCAGCAGAAGAGGAAGAGGAATACATACCTTGTCAAGGACCCAAGCTCTTGGGTTGACGTGAAGCTCAAAAAGTGTGCACACCTTGCCAGACTGGCGGAATAATAATATCTGGGGTTCGCACGTGTCAGCGAGAACGTCTTACTAGTTGTCTCTTGGTGAGGAGACGAAGAGTGTGTGGCGGCACATGAGGGAGCTGTTGCAATTGCCTCGGCGATGCCATGTAGTGTAAAGAGGCACACGGAGTACGAGTGTCGCCGAGACAATGGCACAAGTAGGCAGCTCAAGTATAGAAGTGGCCGAGAGTAGCAGTGAGGGAGTGGCAGTTTGGCGCAGGATCGAGGCCAATTGGGGGCGAGCGACGAGACTGTATGTAGAACTTTTGCAACTTACACGTGAATAAGAAGAGGCCGGCAGCGAATCTGTCAGGCACTCTCTGAATTGCGCGAGTAATGATGTTGATAATTAAGACGTCCGCAGATGAGTATCGTCACCTGACGAGCTTTAGAGCCAATGACGACTCTGAAATGCAGAGTGGCGATGATGATAGGCTTCTTGGAAGTCTATTGACGAGTTTTGTCGGATATTGGAAGGACGTATGTAGTTGGTCGCAGAGCTGCTATTGGGGGATCGTGCTGTTGGTCTGTCCGTCTTGCGATCTTTGTCTGAGTGGCTGGATTGTCTCGGGAGGACCCTCAGTAGAAACGTCCGGGGTAAAGCTTTGCTTCTGCTTCTGCTACACCGGTGAAGGACCAAAGAGACGGAGGCGCACACTTTTGGGAGAATGCTGTACACCGTGTCGCAACAACTCTTGCAAGGAATTGTGCGATGTGCGCGATGGCGTTGCCGAAAAGCGGTGGTACGCGCGACACAGAGCAGAAAAAAAAAAGACGCGACTATAGCTATCTTTGCTTACGAGGCGCGACTCTTTTTCTTCTTTCTCGGCAGGCAATTGAAACGCCCAACAAGCTTTTGTCAGGATGCAAAGTGAATTGACCCTGGAGTAGTAGTGAGAGGTTAATTCCGGCCAGAAGTGTCGACAGATTAAGGTTGACGGGTTGACTGGCTGGCTGGCTGGCTTGGTCCCTTCGCGCGTGCCTGATCCCAAGAAGCGGGAGTCGAATCAGAAGGCAGTACGAGGGCTGGAATAGTCGGAGGCGGCGCGTGCCAGCAGAGCGGGTAGATTGATAACAAACAGTTTCAACGACGATAATGGGCAGATAAAAAGGCACTCTAGGCGTCGAACGGGCGGACGGACGGGAGAGCGGCCAGTGAGGAGGCTTTCTCGACGTCTGATTTGACAGGTTGAGGGCAGAGTTAAGATAGGCGGCAGTGGTAAGGTGAGAAGGAGCTTGTTTCAGAGTCGCGATGGGATCTGATTTGTTTAACTCGAGGAGACTTGGGGAAGGTGCCTGGGCGCGCGAAAAAAGACGACCGAGTGTGATTTGCCAGCTCCTTGGGACAAGCGCAAGGAGGCGGGCGGTTTTTTGGGAAAAACGACAATTGATTCGAGGGCTGCTGGGTCGACAGGTGGACCGAGAGGGGAAATGAAGAATGATTGGTGAAAAAACGGTGGAAGCGAGTCAAAAGGCGACGAAGGAGCAGAGAGCTTTTAATGGGGCAGCCCCAGTGACTAATCAGCGCACTCGGCCCCTGGTGTACAAGTGGGCTGGCTCGTGGGTCGTCCCTTTCCCAATTCTTTTTTTTCTTTCTTTTTTTCAGGGTTCCGGGTCCTGACAGTTTGGTACCGGCGCGGCTCTAGGCCTTTTGCTTCTAGTACGAGCTAGCTAGCAGCAGGTTTACAAGTTTCTAGTTGTGATTCTGGGGGGCCAGCTGGTTGAGCTTCTCAACTCTTCAATGCACGGAGTAGCTGGATACAGATGCTGCGAGCGCCATGGCGGCAACGGGCAGCGGTAAAAGCAGTGATCAGCGTAGGTACCATGCAGTGATGGCTGACGGTTGAGTTGAATGTAATTGTCCCTGGGACATGATATCGGATTCAATGTGCATAATCGACATTACATACCACTATCACATTGAGATACCGCGACAGCCCGCCGCCGCCGCCGCCGCCGTAATGGGTCGGGTCCCAGGTTTACCTCAGATGTGGGAGGGTGTGAAGCTTCAATCCATTGATCTACCTAGGTACCTACCCAGGGTACCTACATGAATGACCCAAGCGGACAGAAACAAATTGCTATGCCACATGAGGGAGTTCATGCAATATATCCCCAGGTCTGCACTATATATACTCGTCAAGACTTTACAAGGCATCAAGTGCGCTACATTCCAAGTGTAGTATGTTTAATCTGCGCCCGCGTGTGAAAAGCTGGGTGAGCACCGGTACCTATCAATTCAACAAATTGGCCAAGGTTGGGAGAATCAATTTCTGTTCTCAATCATCGTCGTCCATCTCACTCCACACGGCCTCGTTTTGCTAATGATGACTGTACATAGTGGATGGCTGCTGATCATCGGCGACTGGGATGCTCGCTGCGTGTACACTCCGGGCCCATCCCCAGCCTTGCCGTCGAAAGAAGTATATACCAGTGTATCGTAACAGTACACCAAGTTCACTGTTCTACACTCTCTGCTACACACCAGACACGTTCTGGAATGTGGGAGGACTGGCAATGATACGTAGGTACGGATGGTAGCTACCGATGCGCGTGTTTTCAGTATATCCGGCAGCTATAAACTCGACCAGCGCCACGGGAATCGGTGGTGTGGCAAGTGTGGTCGAGCGGTGCTCCATTATCAGCAAGCACTTTGCTTTTTGTCAGGTTCTCTTCAACTTTTTTCACTTCCTTCCTTACATGATGCATTGGCGCATTGAACTCTGACGACAGGCGACCTGGGCCTGGTCTCTTTGGGCCGTAAGTACAGTCTGACTCTGAAGCAGCAGATGGCCGCCCACGTTCCGAAAGAAGGGATGCGGAGGGGAGACCACCCTGTTGTGCGTCCCAACTGAGAATGTCCATACAGTACGGGCAGGCAGGCATCCTTCGATTTTCGTCTCTCTCTTACAGTACGATGCCGATTGATTGATGGATTGATGCCCGTGCCCACGGCTTGCCAGTCCAGCATTTGGATTGACTATTTCGTAATGAATTCCAACTTTCATCCTTCCACTACTAATAACGGCCAAAGCTCTTCCCTCGCTTCGTCCTGGCTTTCTGTGTTCATGGTACTCGAGACAAGTCGGAGAGGCTTTGAGAGGCAGTTTGAGGTCACAAGTGTGCAGTTGTGTACGCCGTTATGCAGCCAACGTTGAACCCTACAGCATACTTGAAGCGGCATGCAGAGACAGGATGTGTCGACAAGGATCTAGCTGTGCAAGCACAAAGTATCTTTCCACCTGTCCACCCGCGACCCGGTACCTGGCTCCGGGCACAGCTCGGCTGGTGAACCAGTACTTTTGGCGCCGCTCAACTTCTGCCTTGAGAAGGGTGCCCCGGGGTTTTCTTCCCAAGGGCGGGGTTTCCTCGCTGACTATGGCTTGCTCGGTCTCGCAGCCTGGTGCCAGCCGGGAAATGCAACATTGACTTTCTTCCAAAAGTTCACGTCCCCTTCACCTTGGGAACTCCGCGTCCATCGTCGTGGGCAGGGGCCGGGGCAGACTTTTTGGGGATGTGGTCACAATTGACACTTTGCAATATCAGAACTATCGACATAATACTCCAGGACTCTCCAAGGATCCATCTTCTGCTTGCCGCTCTTTTCATTCCGAGCCATTTCATAATATGCGACACTTGTCGGCTAGGATTCTGTTCGGCATCTGTCACAGGACCACCCGGCTTTTCTCCTCCCTGTCCCCCCAGCCAGCCCATTCAATGTCCATCCAGACTCTCCAGAGTCCAGACTCTCCAGCTTCCCTCTGCCCTCCAGCGTCGCCACAGCTGGGAGGCGCAAACACGGAGCACTAAACATCAGCGACCACCGCAGCGTCGAAAGATTTTAGCACTTGGCTACACGCTAAATTTAGACCACGCTCGGCACGGTACGTAGGTACACCACAGTAGGTACGCTCTTGCGGGATCTACTTACTACGCGGTGAGCCGGGGAGGAGGTTGGGATCCTGGATCTCACTGCTGTCTGCTGTCGTTGCGCCGTGTTCAGCTCGGCCGCGCATCGAGAGAAAAAAGTCGATGCCCAGCACATATTCCTGATTAGTGCCCAAGGGAAGAGACAGGACGGAACACACCGCTTGATTTTCCTTCCTACCTCGGTGGCAATAGTCGTCAGCTTCCACTCGCGAAGTGGTCATGTGACATCATTTTATATATCAGCTGTGCTATTATGCACTGTCCAGAAATGGGCTGAATCTACAGTACACAGCAGCACGGAGGAAGCAACCGCAACAGGACGGCTCGAGCTTGACGCTGGGGGTGCAAGCGCATCGCCTGCTGTCGAGTCTGTCACAGTTGGCAGACGTTGAAGAGCTGCAAGGTTGCCAAGCGCTGTCGAGCCTTTCCTCCCCCCGAACAAGACTTTCTCAACGGCTGCACACACGCCCAAATCCATGGACGGCGACCTTTTTTGAGTTGCCCAAAAGTCGGTGTAACCACAAGGTGCAGAGCGATGATGACAGAAACAGACACAGCCTGCGGGCGCTTGACTGCAGGTTGGGACCTGTGCCTAGCCGACGCGATGCCCGGATTTGTGACGAAGGCAGGCTGCAAAGTCTATCCTGTATGAATTGTTCGCGCAGAGAATCATGTTTGATATTCCTGCTGCTACAGAAATGTTGATACCGCTCCTGACTGGTCGCAAATTCCAACCCGGATGGACTCTGTGAGTGGTCGAACATTTTTCTTTATTTTCCGCGTTCACTGGTTGACTGGCCGGGTCCATATTTTTCTTTTCTGCTCACTCCCCATCTTGACTCCATTCCATACCTTTAAGGCAGGGGTCTTTTGCGGCGCTATCACGTATCTGAATGCGAAGCGACCGGGTTTGACGCGCCAGCTGCAAGTACGGAGTACGCTACCGAGCTCAACACGAAATAGGCTCCCTCAGAACGTTCTATGCATACTGTCTTGTGCCGATACTCTCAGGAATGTGACGCTGCGCCGGCACTGTGTAGTGTTATTCAGATTCATACCTTGAGCCTCATCCCAAGAATGACCAGCGAAGAGACTGATCAGAAGTTTGTCAAATTAGGTGCTATCCAGTAAGCAATATAAATCGTAACAGAAAGCATTGCTCGAGCAACTGATTCCATAATGATGTCTTGCATATAGACTTATGGAACTCCGACATGCTCTCATCTATGGTGATTCTCCCCCGTTCAAGCGCATCAAACACAATGATAATTCGGTTTCAACGATCGGGATTTCTACGAAGAAGTCTTCAAGCCGAAACATAATGTCGCCTAGAAGTTTTATCTGCATAGTTGACTTCCAGGTCTCTCGTATGTTTGCGGCCAATTCCAGACTGGCACATGTAAAACGGCGCTTTTTGATACTAATCTGTTCAAATCTCATCATACACCCAATCAGATGAACAACCCATATCGTCGCCCTATAAGCACCGTAAATCCCAAGACACTGCCACAGAAGTGTAAGAACTCATTGTCCAGATTCAGTCCTATAGAGATCCGCTGCCTATCCCCCGAATCACCACAAGCTCGCCCGAGGCACAGTCCCATCGGCCGGAGCGAATCAAGACGCAGAATCGCAAGTCTCGGCTCTGATTCGTTTGTCTGTTGTCTCGTTCCTGGAACACGTCACGGCGCCGAATCTGTCGACGACGATAAGCCCCATCCTGCGCGCTCCTCTTGTGAAAGCCGCCTCCGCCTCGGTGGGACTGGGAAGCTCGCGTTCCTGGCGACGGGACTCGAGAGTCTTGCCGCGGTGATGGATGGAGTACATACTGTCCTCGGGAGCTCCCGCGCGTGTACGTGCTAGCAGTGACCGTTGTGAGGGCCAGGCCGCAATCTGGATGGTGAGTAGTTACGGCCGTGCTGTCAAATCGCGTTGCGCGATTGGCGACTCTGACCTTGTTCCCAGAATGGTGCCCGGCGTTCCACATGCGAGCACGGTTGGTGCTGGCGGCAAGAAGAGATTGACCGCAGCAGTGACGTCAACTAATCACCTTGATCTCTCGTGCAGATATGGTCGTCTTATTACACTTGTTGGAAGCTCTAGGTCAGGTGAGATAGATTCGCCATACGCCCGAGGCGTAGCATAGCGGCACGAGATGTGTTTCTCGATATGATATACTATACTTGCAAAAGTCTCCGTGCCGACTACGGAATGTGCTTTGTCCGAAGGTCGCAAATTTACCGCTTAAGAAAAGAAATATTGGATCCGGATGAATCTTGGGAATATAAAAATTCTTCTGAAATCTTTTGTGCTATTTCTGCGAAATAATTTTATTTTTTATAACGTAAAAAGAAAAAGCGTGTTCTCGCCAATGCGACCTAGGTGCGGAGACTTTTGCAAGATGATTATACTAGAGTTCATAATTGCGTAGCTCACATTTATAGATCTGCTTGCTTTGTGACTATAATTCACACCCAAAGCTGATGTGTCAAAATATCAAGTCTACCGCTGAATCGCCTTCATGATCATGCCAAAGATCTTGGTGTCGTTCTCGGCGTCGCCAATGGTCGTCTTGACCGGCTTGCCCGCCGTGTACCACTCGTGCAGCTCCCGGAACTCCTGGGTGTACGGGTCCTCGTACGTGATGCGCGTCGTCGTCTCCCTGTAGGCGCCGCCGTCGTTCTCGGCCACGACCACGTTGATCGGCAGCCCCTTGACGTAGGGCGTGTCATACTGGATCCGCACCGTCTTCTCCTGGCTGTAGACCTCGATGTGGGCGTCGAAGCGAGGCACGTTGTCGATGCCGGACTCGTACGTCACATTGAACCCCTCGTACTCAAAAATGGCACTGCGAGATATATGTGTCAGCTGATCGATTTTGAGAAAAAGATAAAAGCCTCACGCAAGTCACCTACTTCCAGAAAAGCCCGGCTGCACATGCGCCATGGACGGACTTTGGCATTCCGATGGCCTCCCGCATAGCCGAGAGATCATGAGACCCGAGTCCTCCGAGGAGCCGCCATAGACGTTGGTTCGTTTCCGAATTCTCGGCGCCGCACTCTGCCAGGCCGGCGGCTACCGTCTCAGACGTCTTGTCCGAGAGCGCCTGAGAGTCTTGCTGAGAAAAATCTGTGAATTTCTTTGGAAAAGTGCCGGACTGCCCGACGAATGCCGAGTTGGGACCGATGATATCTACAGCATGTTAACAGGGCTCTTATTGAATCTCCCCCGCCACGGGAAGATGTCTTACCTCTAACGCGGGCGTAGATGATCTTGTCCATGCCGCCTATCAACTCGACGGCCTTGGTAAAGGCGGCAGCATACCTGCGCATGTACCCAACCATGACCTTGCCGCTGGAGCTGGCCTCGGCGTCCCTGATCCTGTGCAGATCGCGCACGTTTAGTGCCGCGGGCTTCTCGAGGAAGACGTGCTTCTGATGCTGGAGCGCCAGGATGGTCTGGTCCGCGTGGTCCGCGTCGCTGCTGGCGATCATGACGACGTCCACCTCGGCCGACGCGCACAGCTCCGCGGGGTTCTTGGTCGTGCCCGGGACCACGCCGCCGACCACCTTGTTCCGGCAGTGCTCCAGAGCCGATTCCGACGCATCGCACAGATACGTGATGCGGAAGTAGTCCGAGAGGAAGCCCAAGATCGAGATGTGAGACACCTGCGATATCTCGCCGCAGCCGATCAGGCCCACGCGGACGATGTTGCGTGGAGAAGTCATTGGGCAGCAAATTCAGTAGCAAGATTAGTTTTCCTTCTGGTTCTGAAATTTGCGAGGGCTTTGGCACGTTTGTGTCAAGAGATATGCCGTATCAAGGTAGAAATGTGTTGTCGTGATTGAGGTGTTCTGTCCATCGTGGTACCGATCGTCATGTTTATATAAGTAGCGGGACGGGCCCCATATATATCCTCCATCTTGACGTAGGACGGTCGAAACCGGCGAAGATGCAAGCAAGGGACAACTTCGAGAGAAACAAGATGGTCACATATCTACTCGGACAATATGAATCACAACCAGAGCTGCTTACTTCTAGCAATCACACATTGTAGGGCGATTTGATGCCAGGATCCCGTGCACGACCTTCGCTCGGTAGTGGAGCACGCGGGGAAGGTCGAAGTGATTTGGTTAACCTCGAAATAGTATGTACCGTCCAGAGACTAGGTAGCCCATCATTTCGCCCAGACTACAGACCGGGCATAGCCCAGGTTCATGCCAATCACGTTCGTTTCCGAAATGGGATCCTTGATGTCGACGGCATCTTCGGCGTCTTGCCGTCTCGTGCATAAGAGAGCCCTTTGGTCCTCGATCTCGTGACGCCTCTACTCTCACCTCGCCTAGACAAACCCCCGCAAGATCGAACCGGACTGTCTGATGGGGCTGAAAGTGTCGAATCGAATGCACGGATGTCAGAACCAAGGTCATTGAGCAACACGAGGTCGGACACCGCGTCGCCTCAACAGCCAGGAACAAACCAACCTATCGCCCAAAAGCGCGCAAGGTCTGTGGAGAATGGGAATTCCGAACAGCAACCGCAGCCAGAGCGGAAGAAGCGCGCACCCACTGCATGTCGCATGTGTAAGAACCGCAAGATCAAATGTTCTAATGATCGGCCAAAGTGTCTAAGCTGTGTGCGGCTTCAATGTGAATGCGTCTACCCCGAAGACCTCAAGCGGCCCCCAGAGGAAGAGCATTCGCAGCGGATTCTGGGTGCCCTTGAAGAGATATTAGCCCGTCTGCCTGATTATACCAAATCATCTCCATCGCCAAACGCTCCCAAACCTGCGCCCAGCACACAGGTGAGACTCGCCTCTCCTACAGACTCCGGATTGAAGCATGGGACAACGCTCCATGACCTGGCAGCAGAGGACAACTTTCTCTCACTACCGACAGACGTGTCAAGGAATACGTCCCTGGACGAGGTTCTCCGGTGGCCTGTTTTCTCGGGCAGAATCTATATTGCAGGACCTCAGCTTTCCTGTTTGCTCATGAACGAGCAAGAATCTGACCACGATGGTACAAGCGATATATATCGGAAGAATGTATGGCATGCTCTGGATAATACAAGGATACTACTCCATGTCAATCAATTCTTGGCCAATGTGAACATCAAGAACCCAATTCTTGATCGACATTCGCTCTTGAAAGATGCCATGGTTCTTACCGAAACCGGGCCAACGTGGGACTCACGGTCATGTTTGGTGGTGAGGAAACCGCTCGGAGTTTGACACCTTATGGAGGGCTGACCATCCAGTGTAGCTTATGGCATGTGCATTGGGTGCAGTCTCGACGGCGTTCGACTCAAAGCCCATGACGATAGATGGTGCTCTCCGACCCCGGAGTGATCATGAAGACCACGCGCGAGTAGAAGCCGAATCCTATTATCAAGCCGCGCAACGGCGCTTGGGCTTGTTAGGCCAAGGCTTGAGAGCAAGCCAATGTCACCTGCTGTCGGGGATATACTGCATGTACACACTTCGACCGGTACAAGCATGGCAATCATTCTATCAGGCGTCGACACTCTGCCTTGTTCAACTAAAGCTACGCAGGGGATCAGGTGCTTGCAAAGATTCGCCAGAGTCCGGGGATGCTCAAAAAAGTCTGGAGCAACGATTATTCTGGAGCTGCCTGAAATCAGAATGGTAAGAAATTCCAGATTTCCCCTGGTGCCCAATAATTGACTTGTGATGTCAGCGAAATGCTTCACGAACTGCCACTGCCACAGTCCAGTCTCTACACCATCGACTCACCTGGTATGTTTCCATCGCCGCCCCCGCAGGAAACAGTGGATGCAGGTATACATGGACCTGAAGTTGGAGGACCGTGTTCACGTAGCCCGGCCTTGTCCTCTCTCTACTCATCTCAATACCCTCCGAGTCCCAGTACCCCAAGGGATTTGGTTTCTCTACACCACCAGTCCTGGTTCTACTACCTGACGGAAATCTCGCTCCTGCGCCTCAACAATCGAATCATACGCATCTTCTACTCCACGGAGTCTTTCGCATGGATGAAGATGAACGTCCTTGACATGTGCGATGAAGTCCATGCTTGCGAGAGACAATTGCAACAATGGTTAGTATCAAGGACGTTGTACTTTCCGATACAGCCAGCAAAACTGACCCTCGAGGATCTTGTAGGGTGAGATCATTACCGCACTCGATTCGATTCGACGAAGCGCACCCAGATTTTAGCGAGCACAGTGAATTGCAACACATGACCTGGAGGCGATACGTCAAGATCAAAAGACTACTCTATCGCCCCTTTTTGTATCGACTGGTTCACGCGAACGACGAAGACGGCATCTTACGCCAGCTCATCCAACCACACGCAGAGAAGTGCGTGATGGCGTGCCTGAACCCAATGAACTACATGGGTCTGCGCCATCGACACCATGGCACCTGGTTCGGCTGTCGCGAGTCGGCACTATCGGCTTCCATACTGCTCGCAGCTGGATCAACTGGACTGCTCAGGTCTATGGGGGTGGAGGCCCAGAGCGAACAGTATCTAACATTGTACATTGCCCACTTGCAATTCTGGAAGCAGGAAAGTGCCGACGTCAGGCGGACTTGTGAAATTATTCAGCAAATGCGTCAAAGGAACCGGTCAAGTGTCGAGCATTATGAATAAATGACAAAATGACGGAATCTCTATCATCTCACCAATCAAAAAACTACTCCTGATCTTGGGGGTAAACTAGTCCACACTCCTTTCGGACCCCATCCATAAGTCTCATCATCCGCATTGTCTCATCCAAGGGCATAACCTCATTCTCAACTCTGCCAGCCGCTATATCGAGCGCCACTGCATCAGCCTCATAGATGAAACCAATCGTGCCGGTCGGCTGCGCGAATGGAAAGTCCTCCACCTTGCCGGCGGAATCCGTGACCCTGAACCCGCTGGGACAGCTTGGGCCCTTGTCGGTATACAAGGTGATGGTGCCCTTGGTGCCCTCAATACGTCCAAAATCCGGCGGATTGGGGTTGTGGAGAGACGACATTGTAATCGCAGTCGCCTCTGCAGACGTGCCCTTGTTGTACTGCAAGACGACAACACCGCTTCCATCCACACCATCTTCGATAGTCAGAGACGGCGTCACTGCCACCTCGGGATGCTTCGCACCAAGCGCCCCGTTACCAAGAATGACGGACGCATAAGTCAGGGGGTAGATGCCAATGTCCAACAGGGCGCCAGCGCCGAGGGCCGGATCCTTCAGACGAGACTCCTTGGGCAGCGAGTCGAAGTCGAGCGTCAGGCCAATCTCCACGATGCATCGCCGCACCCGACCGATGGTGCCAGCTTGGATTTTTTTCTGCAGCTCAATGACGAGAGGGAAGAACCTGGTCCACATGCCTACAGTAGTCAGCGAAAACACGCCCAGCAGTAATCTTACAGTAATGTACTCACCTTCCATGAGATAAACGCCCTTTTCCTTGGCGGCGGCAATGACCTGCTCGGCCTGCTTGCTGTTGATGGTGAACGGCTTCTCATTGAGAACATGCTTGCCGGCCTTGATGGCGTCCAGGCAGTTCTGGTCGTGCAGCGAGTGGGGCGTCGCAATGTACACGACGTCGACGTCGGGCGAGTCGTAGACGTCCTGGTAGCTGGCAAAGACCCGGGGCCGCGGCGCGCTCGAGTCCTTCCACACCTTGTCGACGAACTGCTGGCCCTTGTCGACGCTGCTGGACGACCCCACGGCGGTGATGATGTGCCGTGCCGGCCCCTTCTCACGAGGCGCGAGGAGATCTGTCACAAACATGCTGGCGATCCAGCCGGTTCCCACGATACCCCATCTCAGCTCCGGGACAGACATGATTTCGGTGGTACTTGAAATATGACGTTACAGTTCGTAAATCTTCTCGAAAGTCAAATCTGATGTAGAGTGCAGCGGAATGTGAATTCCTCCAAAGGAACAATCAGTGCAAGATATTTGAAGCATTTATTGAGTGAGTGCTTACAAACGCTTCTGCTGCCTTATCGCTTTCACGGGTCAATAATCTCTCGAGTCCACGATCTGTGGCGATATCGGGTTCTAGTCGTCCAAATAGATGCGGGCTATCTGGTGGATGGCAGTTCTTCCGGGAACAGCTCAGCGGCAACTTCGCCGAAGATACCGTGGCGAGACGAAGCCATCCCTGCTCGATAGTTACCCCAGACTTCCAAGGTTGAGGCATGTTGATCCCCCGCATACTACCACGCGGTCTCCGCAAATGGCATGATCCGGGGTAACAGACACGAATGCAGTGCCGGCGTTCTGCCGCAATCCAATCCGCATCAACCCAGGACTCCATACGGCCTCAGCTCAGCGTTAATCTGGGGGGTGGCTGGGCAAGCATCAAGTCAGCTCCCGAGTTCCAACGCTCCGCCAGCTGGGCGGTCGATCGTGTCATGTCGAACATCAAAGCCACAACTGCCGGCCGGGAACAGCTTGGCTCGTCCAAGTGACCCTACGCGTGGTTCCTAGAACCATCAAGTTACCCCATGAATGGGCCTCGGGACATCCGACCGACCCTGCCCTGTCAGGAGCAGGATATAAGTTCCCGATATCCAAAACCAAAATGTCTCTCTTGACGTGCATAACCGTCTGCTCTCCTAGTTGACAACCAGGAAAGATTCATGCCTCGATCACTTTTCAGAATCACCGTAACCCAGTAGTCTACAATCCCTCGCGATCAAAATGACCGGAAAGACGAAGCCCAGCATCAAAGAACAGAATGCAAAGATCGTCGGTGCAGCCCTCGCCGAGGTGCTACCGCAATCCGACAAGTGGTGGTTCCAGCAGCCTCATCTCGTGCGGCTGAACCTCATGCTATTGATACCTCTCATGTCCAGCTCTGTCTCTGGCTTTGATGGTAAAACCACCCCTGATCCCCAATCGTGTCTCTTTCCGCAAACTGACACGTCACAGGATCGTTGATGAACGGTTTGCAGGCTCTGCCTCAGTGGAACGAAGACTTCGGCTACCCGACCGGATATACACTCGGCCTCGTCAATGCCATCATGGCCATATCAATGTTCTTGGCCCTGCCGATTATCCCCTGGATCAGTGACCGATATGGTCGAAAAATACCCGTCATGCTGGGGAGTGTAGGGGTCATCATCGCCACCCTGATTCAGATATTCTCCGTCAATTACGGCATGTTCGTCTTCTCTCGCGCGGTCGTAGGCTTTTCTGCTTCGTTCATGGTCCAGCCCAGTGCCATGATCATAGCCGAGCTGTCATACCCGACGCACCGAGGAAAGTACACAGCGGCCTACTTCACCATTTACTATCTGGGAGGAATCATTGCATCCTGGATCACGTTTGCCGCTCAGGACCTCGAGGGCTCTCTGGCCTGGAAGGTCCCGACCATCTTCCAGGGCATCCTCCCGTTGATCCAGCTCTGCTTCATGTGGCTCGTTCCTCAGTCGCCTCGTTGGCTCGTGGCCAACGACCGGGCTCAAGAGGCCTGCGCTCTCCTCAGCAAGATACACGACCCGACACCCGACAGCCAACTGGTCGCGAGGGAACTGTCCGAGATGGTCGAGTCGATCCAGATGGAAAAGGCGTCGGCGCTGACGACGTGGCGCTCCTTGTTTGCGACCCCCGGAAACAGGAAGCGCGTTCTCGTCGCCGTCTGCGTGGGCCTCTTTGCCCAATGGAACGGCGTCGCCGTCGTGTCCTACTACCTCAGCAAAGTCCTCTCGTCGGTAGGCATCACCAGCACCTTTGACCAGACGCTGATCAACGGCATGCTGCAAATCTTCAACTTTGCGGCAGCTCTGACTGGCGCTTTCCTGGTCGACAGACTCGGGCGCCGGGTCCTGTTCTTGTGGTCGACGGCCGGGATGTTGGTGACTTATATCATCTGGACAGCGTGCTCGGCCGTGAATGCCGAGACTGGTAGTTCGGCTGCCGGAATCGTCGTCGTCGTCTGCCTGTTTGTGTATTTCTTCCACTACGATATTGCCTACACGCCGCTGCTCCTTGCTGTGAGTCATGAAACCCTTATGTCCCTCTCCTCACGCGTCCTCGCTGACGATTGCATTCGCAGTACCCCACCGAGATCTTCCCGTACTCCCTGCGCGCCAAGGGCCTGGCCCTCGAGTTCTACTTCAACTCCGGCGGCCTCATCCTCGCGCTCTTCGTAAACCCCATAGGCATGGAGAGCATCGGCTGGCACTACTACATCGTCTTCTGCGGGCTCCTGCTCCTCATGCTCGTCGTCGTGTGGGCCACGTTCCCCGAGACCAAGGGCCACTCGCTGGAGGAGATAGCCGTCATCTTCGACGGGCCGCAGGCCGAGACGTCGCTGGCCATGGACAAGCGCGTCGCGGCCGAGGCCGAGGCCGTGGAGCACAAGGAACATGTTGTGTGATCAAAGTCGAGTTCACTTTTGAGATATCATCCAATAGATATCCACATGTATCTACCGAGTAAACAGAACTGATGGAAGATTTACTCAACCATCTCTCTATGGAACGTTGGAATCTGTGATTTTGTGGCTTTCTATGCTTCTTTCAATGATCCAATGATAACTTCGGAAGATAGTAAGGAGATGCCTTGGAGGATTGCTCCTCTGCCAGTCTACTAAAAGAAATTGCGTCCTTCTGAAGACGAAAACAAGAACGGAAATACAAGTATGGCCGAGAACATCTATTCCAGAAACCCCACACGAACTCAAACGCATCAGACCGTATCTCGTAGCCTTGAAGCCAGGAGCTCGTCAAGAGGAGCAATCGCTTGCTTCAAAGTTTTGGAATCTGATTCATAAGCAAGAACCGACTTGCCCGCAGTCATGGGGAAGCGTTCAGGCGCCGGCTCCTCGAGGTACGACATGACCCGCGCGCGATGGGCGGCCCGGAAAACCTGGGTAGCAGAATGAATCAGAACCTCGTTCGCAGTGTGTAAATGGTGGGCTGGGAACTTACCCTTAGGTGATTGGCAATCTTGGACATCTCGGCCTTGAGGCTCTCGTCGCCCGCGGCGTTGACCTTGTCCCTGAAGCCGGAGTCCCGGAGCGACGTGCTCAGTCTGCGCTGATTCCCGGGTATGTATTTACTCGAAACGTCATCCGATAGGAACGGTTTCATGCCGAGAAAGGCATCCAGAGCTTGGAAGACCAAGACGTGGTTGCCGGAGAGCCCGTCAAACTTGACATACTCCCCGTCGATGACTCGGCCCACGCCCCACGCCTGGAAGCCCTGGACGTAGCTGAGCCATGCCTTGTGCGAGATGTGTCGCTCCGAAAGTTTCTCGTAAAAGATCCCCAGCATCTCTCGGAGATTGACCGTCACTCGCTCCAGGTGCCGCAAGGACCTGACCCGGTCGCCGTCTTCGAACGAGAGGATAGCGTCGACCATGTCGCAGTATATCGGCTTGGCCATGACCTCCATGTCGTAAAACATTCTAGAGAACGCGTCCTCGGAAGACGTGATGAGATTGGACAGGCCGACGTTGACTTTGTAGACCCTTTCGCCCCGCTCGTTAAAGTTGTGCAGGATGTTGGAAGTCAGATTCCCGCTGTCTGCCTCGAAGTCGAAGTAGCGCTGCAGACATGGCCATGGGGCCTCAAGTTCTGGGGGCAAATCGACTTCTTTTTCCAGTTGCGCTACCTTTACGACGGGTATGGTCGCCCATCTTTGCTTCAAGTCAGTGAAAGTCTCAGAAAGGATGAAGAGGTTCCGTTGCGTTACCTGTATGCGTGTCGGAAAACCGCCACGACACAATAGAACCCGTTGATCTCATCGCGTGGCAATTCACTATAGTCACCCGCCTCAACGCGTCGCATAATTCGGTCCACCTCGGTAATGTTGACCCGATCTGCCAAAAGTTTCTTCACAAAGGCTCGATACCGACTTATACGCTCGCTGTTGACGCTGTCATCGAGAGACGGGACTGCGGCCGGCAGTGTCGAGACAAGATCCAGGTATGTGTTCTTGTACGGTTTGAGCGCTTCAGTCCAGGTATCGTGATTACACTTGGGTGGCCACTATCTGTTCGTGTCAGATCATTTCACGACTTGGACAGTCAAAGCGCTCGGAGACTAGGGGAGTTCAACTGAAAATGAGCGATGTCACGTACGGTTCCGGCTCCGTCATGTTCCAAAAGGTTCGCGAGAGCTGTCGAGACTCCATGACGGTCCTTGGAACCTCTCAAACGTAGTATTTGATCAACATCGGAGGAACCACGAATGGTTTTGAAGCTTATGTTTCTCTTGCTTGACCATCGAAGAAACAAGACACTCAACGTGATGAATATGGCAACTGACGCCACGCCAATTATAGACATGATGGCTCTGTTGAATCGTACTGGAGTCAAGAGCAATCTGATACTCAAGGGAACAAGAATGGGAATGCTGTACAGGATTTGTCTTTCCACCAGACGTGATCCTTGAAGTAGGTATATATACACAGATCTGTGGTACAGTGTGAAACTCAGATTGCTGAACTCTAGGCTCCTACTTCAACAGCCTGGTCATATCAACAAACAAAAAGGTCAAACGTGGCTATGTAGGATGAAAATCTGACTTCGCCGAGCCAGCCTTAAGAGCTCGTTACCACAGATTCTGGCCTACAAGGCCTGGAAGCTGGTCATGCACCCGGACACTGAAGGCTTTGAGGCTCTCATTGCCTGTGATTACAACTATCCGGCATAATCAATATTACGTACCAGAGTGGTTTTGTCAAGGCTGTTGGATGAGGTGATTCATCATCAGCATCCACCCTTACGGAGCGTGAAGAATCATTTTCTCATCAAATTTCCCTCTTCGCTCACGAGGCTCACAGGAAAGGGCGACATATAGGCCATGTGAAGTGAGTGGAGAATTTGATAAGCAGCCAATTGCCCTGGATGACAATGGCTGAAGGATCGAGGCTGAATCCCACCCTATTCCCCATTCCGTGTTGAGAGATAAGCGACGTTAGTCACAGGAACTCGGATGGACCTGGGATCACCAGAAACGGATATTCCGCAGGAGTTCTGGCCCTGAACATCTGGGCCTGTCGAACGCCACTGGAATGTGATAAAAGGTGCGTTGGGAACATCGACCGCTATATCACAATCGCCGTGACTTCCTACGATCCTCCGGCACAGGCCCTTCCGGTGATCGATCTGACCGCTTAGCTCACGGTATCGTTGATTGCATGATGGTTCTCTGCAAGGCTTCACCCGAAGAAGATATGTCAAGGGAAAGAAAAGGTCCTTGACAAGTGTTTGCCAAGAGAATGACTACTTTTGCAGATCAGGGATTGACCAGGAAGAAGTCGGCGACGTGTTTGCTATCGGGCGAAGATCGTCCACACACATGCACATGCACGACATGACTTTACTGACTGTGATGCATACTTCTAGGCACTCTTGAAGCATTTGAAACGAAGACTTAGAAGTTCCTGATAACCAGATTATAGTGTATGTATCGATGCCGGATTCAAAGAATCTGTTTTGTTTCTTGCGATGTTTACTAGGTAGGCACTATAAGATCGCTAGTTATGAACATTTTCCATATGAGAAAGAATCGTGTATGAGCCTTGTAACTTGCTCGTAATGGCAATAGTGTATTTCGGGTCGATTCCTCCCTCGGACCCGAGGTCTCGGGGACTGGCGACGGATCTGCGCCGTACACCTACATCCGAGAAGGGGCCAACTGGGGGCCATCTCAAAAGTGGCGACACCGCTCCCGCAACCAGCATTTGCAGCCTTTTCGATTGAAACTGCGTCGGTGAGAGGGATTTGAAATAATGAACCAATCATAGTCTCGACTATGACAACCGCCTGGGCGTTGAGGCGGTCTTATTCAACTTATTGAACAGGTGCGAGTCAGCGCAACCGTGATCAGGGATATGGAGCTGCTCGAACTGCCTGACGTACTCTTTCAAAAAAGTATAGGCAGACGAGGCGTCATAATACTCTCACATGAGAGCTGCGCTGACGCTGGTCATTTATTGGCACTATTGTTTGAGTCTATTAAATTTGATGAAGTTGCATGGTGACTAGATTCGGAAATCCAACACAATCGCTTGGACCTGATCTATAGTTCTCAGGACTTGGTGCATAATCAATCAACTCAAGATCAGTTGAAACCTCACGAGACTTGAGTGTGATTCACCTCGACCATGCACTCGGACCGAAGAACAGTTTTCGCAGCCGAAAGTTGCAGGTCCGGCTCGGCTAAGCTGAGCTGCACCAGGCTGTGAACCATGTGCACGTCGGTTACTGCGAACGGTCTTACGGTGTCACTCTTCATGGATTACCTGGCGTCTGCCATAATACAAATGCACATACGATATCACGAACAAGGCATGATTTGGAAAATGGTTGGCCACACAAGTGTTGGAGAAGGCATACCAATCAATCAAAGTCTGTCGAAATACAACGCCTAGGACCATCAAAATCTCATTTCCCAGAGTCAAGCCGACACAATATAACAGCTTTCGTTGTTCACTGTACCTTTCTTTTCTCAGATTGTCTGCAACTTTTCGGGCACTCAAGTCAATATACTCGATCATCACGAGTTCTTACATCATTTGATCCTGGAAATTTGAGCTTGAACACGGAGGTTTACGAGATGAACAGATCTGATCTGATCCACAAAGAGGTGAAAGGATCAATAAGCTGGCGGGTCTTCTAGGGGGGTTCCGTACCACCATATAGCGGGGGCGGGGCTCCCTATGCCGACCTATCCCACATGATCCCACATACTGCATGTTCCAACGTTATCTTGGTCTACCTACATCAGCATTCGACCTCCAAAGCATCCCACGGACTTTGCTTCGCGGGACCTTGGAAAGGGAAGCAAATGTGTTTGCCTTTGACTTAGCCCTCAAGTATTGTGTCACAGCCAGGCACTGAATGCATGTCGCGCTTGGGAGGGGTGGCGCGGAGAAGGATCACCACGTGGTCACTGGTGAGCACGCAACACCAGCCTTTACTAATGAAGTGGGAGTGTGGCACGAGAAGGTACCGTCACAAACCGAGCGAACCTTATATGATCAATCTGGGATTCAGGGTCTGAGAAAATATAGACCAATCGGCTTGCTGCCAAGTATTCGCACATGTGGGATGATGAGCAATTATGTGGGATAGTGAGGTGTGAGGCGCTAAAGATTGGCCCATGTGGGATGGATGAGAAATACCGACAAGTCTTTGTAGCGATGTTGGGATTGAGCCACAAGTAGATGCCAATAGAAACGATGAGCATATGTAAGCAATGCAGCGAGATCAGCTATTTGCGACGTTCGAAGGGTGTCTGTGCTCCGGCACTTCCAGGTCGTCGAGGCTGGAGCTGATTAATATTGCGTGTTGAGAGCTGACTAAATAGCTTCCGGAGTGTATATGCTATCGTTCGTGTCGTTGTTGACTGGAATATAATAAATGCTCTAACTTCAGCCGATTGACGTCCAGAAAGTCACTTTTATAACACACACCAGCAAGGAAAACCATCATCGATACCATCTTCTTCAAAACCGCAAAAACACAATCCAATTTCCAGAGATGTCAAGCACAATCCAAAAAGTTGCGTTGGCCGGTGTAAGTTCTTTCAGCGACCGAGATTACATATTACCAGTCCAACTAACACACGCCACAGGCCACTGGAAACCTCGGCCCTTCCATCTTGGACCAGCTCCTCAAGGCCGGATTCGCCGTCACCGTGCTGACCCGCCAAGGCGGAAGCAGCAAGCACCAGTTCCCAGCCAACGTCAGCGTCAAGGAGGTCGACTACGACTCTCTCGAGTCGCTCACCGAGGCGCTCCGAGGCCAGGACGCCGCCGTGTCCACGCTCGCGTCTCTCGCCCTCGAGAAGCAGATCCTGCTCGTCCAGGCCGCATCCAAGGCCGGCGTGCAACGCTTCATCCCATCAGAGTTCGGCTCCAACACAGTGCACCCCAAGACCTCCCAGCTCCCCGTGTTCAAGGACAAGGTTGCCGTCCAGGACGTGCTGAAGAAGGAGGCCGAGGCCGGCCGCCTGACCTACTCCCTCATCATCAACGGCGGCTTCTTCGACTGGGGCCTGCGGATCGGCTGGATCGCCAACGCCAAGGACCGCAGCATCGTCCTGCACGACGGCGGCGACCGCCGCTTCAGCACCACCACCCTGGCCACCGTCGGCCAGGCCGTCGCCGGCGTCCTCAGGCACCCCGGGGAGACCAAGAACCGGGCCGTCTACGTCCAGTCGGCGTCGCCGACGCTCAAGCAGCTCGCCGAGATCGGCGAGCGGGCCACCGGCGACAAGTGGCAGCGGAGCCAGGCCTCGGTCGACGAGCAGCTCCAGGAGGCCTGGGCGTCGCTCACGAGCGACAAGCCGGACCCCAACGTCTTTGTTATGAAGTTCATCAATGCCTCCATCTGGGGCGAGGGCTACGGAAACCCCTGGGAGAAGACCGACAATGAGCTGCTGGGTATCAAGGAGTTGAGCGACTCGGATATCGAGGCGCTGATCAAGAGCTTGGCTTAGAGAAGCTGTTTGGGTGGTGGGAAGTTAGCTAATCCAAGAGTCCATTGATAATGCTCCCTGCCGTAGCCCATAAATAAAAGAAATATCTACCATTGTGTCAATCAGGTCTGGTTCACGTGCAGCTGTAAATTCTAGAGACGGAATCAAGAGATAAGCATGGACGCAATGGAATACGGATGTTCATGTCATGCGGGCTCGGAGCAACTCGTCTCGCAAAGTTGGAACATCAGAAGGAAACGTTCGAGGTAGCGCAGGTGCACAGCGGACTATGCGCGCGCCTTCGTCTATCCTATTCACAATGACACAGAAATTCCATGACTCCTGTAAGGACCTTGACAACACATGTTGTCGGCAGCGCGGTGGTTAATCCAATTGTAGACGCTGCTGCTGTTTATGAGTCTGTTGTATCAGAAGCCCTGGGCTCAATCCCCCACCAGGCCCGAAAGTCGATAAAGCTCTCCTGCCTTGTTCTCACCGGAAGCAGAGCATCATCCTGCAAGTGACAGCTTCAGATGCCAGTCGAATTGAACAGTCTTCACCAATTACATTGATGACGGACCGGACAAAGCATCAAAGGGAGTTGTCAAAGAGACCTAATTCCCCATCGACATGCTGGTACGCATCACGCGGCGGATAATAGTCACTGGGTCAGCCTGGTCAAGACGCGAAAGCTGCCCAATCTTCTGCATGTTCCTGCAGACTTCTACTGTGACTCAAGCCAATGAATACGATTTGCAATGTTCAAGTTATTTAGTCGTTTTGGAGGATGAGTAGTCAGCCAAAAAAGAATTGCAAAGGACAGAGTGCAAAAGCAGTAACCCAACCGCACCTAAAAAGGAGAACGAAATGATACATAAAGGGTCACAAAGAGTGCCGCAGCAGTCTTTAGGGCTTGGAACTCGCTCAGAATGGCATTACGCTCCCGAGTTGCGTTATTTCAGTTAATTCAAATGATGTTAAGCCATCTCTCTACAATGACTGGCGTTTTCTTCTCAAATGTACATCGTTCATGACGAACAGAGCTGACGGACAATGACCAAATTTTCGCGCATGTACCTAGTGGGCCTGAGAATGCTGGGCCAGTTGGCGTATCTTGTGCGGATACTTCAACCGAAGAGTGACTGCTGTGCCGTCGTGACCCCCTGCCGTCGATTCGGCGCAGAAGGTGACTGGCAACAGTGCTGGTTTGGGTATCCGATCGGTTTCATGCGCTACACCTACGGAAGATTGCGGAGATACTGAGTGAGAATTGCGATACAGTTGTTGATCGAGACAATGCTAGAGGAGATACAAGAACAAAGCGCCTGGACGCCGTGCTGGAGTCTGGAGAGGATTGCATTTGGATGAGTCCGCGATCTCAGAGCAGAAGCTGCTTTGGACAAGCCACTAACTCCCTTCTTGCAGAGAACTCGTAGCGGAAGTAGAGCATACATGACCCAGATGGGTGCTAACTCTACTTTTGATGCCGATTGACACTGCGATATTCCTGTTGAAGCTAGAGGGCACTTTCGTATTTTGATAATATATCTGCAGTTGCTTCATGATTTACATTATTCGAAGAATGTTTCATTCGTCATAATATGTACATAGTGATACCGGCGCGGGCTTGGTTTTCCCGCTTCGGTCAACGTCTGATTTCTGAAGCAAGAGTCTCAGTATTCGCAAACAGGTGAGCTTGGTACGTAAAGGGGGACGAAATGTTGATGAGGTGAAACACGCCCGGTACGCTCGGTATGATCTTGTGGTTGGCAAGAGATTTTGATAGCGGGCTCGGACGCGATAGATACTTCGAAGGAGTTGCTACCATCAAGACGACACGAAAGAAAAGCGGCGGCATCTTTCCCTATCGTGGGACAGGCAATACTTAAGGGGCACAAGCGCTAGAAGTGGAAGGTGGCCTTAGACACATTGCATATTTCTTCTCCATGAGACTTGTCTTTTTTTTCCAAGTGGTAGATGCCAGCAACACCGGCAGTTACTTTCCCAACCAATGGTACTGGCGACTGCCTAGATGAGCTGGCAGACTATGCACACCGTGACGGGCCGCAGTCATCGATACTCACATGATCCATGCCATACGGATACTCTGTTTGACCTTGTGCTTTGTTTCTCTGGTTCTCTTCGCTCTCTCCTTCGAATCTCGATGGCCGCCCACGCGCAGTATGACAAATCACCTCGGTTGGGTAGACCCCAGAAGACGTGAGTGGATGTATACGGGAGTTGACATGCGATGATGGCATGGAAGAGGAGTAGGTATCATTTCAGGAGAGTCACGGTGTACTGTAGCCGCCGCCCACAGCCACGATCCAGATTGTGCGATCGTCCACGGGAAGAAGGGAGACAGCAGAGTGGTCAAGCAACAATAACTCCGACAACCCTCCGCCCAGGTCTGCAAAAAAGTCCACAACGGTGGCGGATTTATCATCTCGTCTAGACTCTCACAGGAATAATTATTGTCAACATTTTACCCAGCATTCATCAACACGTGCTTGATCGAGTGTATGAGAGATCCTTACTAGGGATTGAGGATAGGCAGCTGCGAATAATGCGGCTTTGCCAGAGATGTCCAGGAGGTCTGCTCGTGTTGGCTATCTTCGTCTCGTCCAAAGCGGTAATATAATGTCACTGTCAGTCCAATGATGCAATCGTTGTAACAGTTGATGGCTGTCATCTTCCATGACATACGTAGCCGCTGTAATTAGCAACAGCAGTACCGCCCTTGACGAGTGCAACTGCTACGCCTTTACAGGGCTATGACGAGCACAACTCTGATGAGTGTCACAAAGTCCCGGGGATCTACTTTTTTTTCTTCCAACATCTACAGCCACAAAATGAGTAATTAGTACCAGAATTATCAGCCACTATCCATTTTCTGTATTTTGAAAGAGAAAAAAGAAAATAAACAAGAGTATACGCCACTGCACACGCCATCATACTGCGCGTTCGCACTTGCAGATCGCACAATCAGAAAAACGGTAAGATGAAACAAGCAATTCCTAGACACGAGACCGTGGCTTAGCTGGAGATTATCTGCTTGTTCATGCTACCGAGTCATACTGCGGCTGCCGGAGATTTGGCTTCATACCTATCTTTCTAGCATCTCCCGCTCCGCTAGGTTCGCCCCACACGATAATTCTGCAGCCTGTTCCGCCGTAGCGGTATGCCAAACGGTAGGCAGGTCCAGACTGTCGCTATTCCCGAGAGTCCTGTGCCTCAGAGTCCAGACGTTGATGTCTTCTGAATGCCTACCACGTGGGCGATGTGATAGCAACGATTCGTTCTTAGTTTTATGGTCCTGCGATCGCATTCTCCATAATTGAACGGCTTTAAAATAGACCAGGTCCACAGATGTATATCCGTCATGTATTATCTCCATTTTAATCGCCGACGGGAATCGTATAGTAAACCCAGGAGACTACTGTTTTGCTTATATAATGGTCGTTTGCGCGGCGGCGATATCCAAGACGGGTCACAAGAAACGTCATTCGGCTTCTTTGTGGAGTGGTTTTGGATGTCTCGGGCAAGCACGCCCATTGGTTTGAGAAAAGAAAAACGCCTCGATGGCTCGGTTACAGCTGCGGCAGTCAATAAGTCCCATCGAATTGGTAGATATGCTGGGATTGGGGGGCTTTGTTCGTGACTCCCTGCCCCTTTGGGACGTACGGCAAGGCTTTCTTACATCGTGGTGACCTGATTCTTACCAAGGCATTAGACTTCCAGCACCACTAGAACAATAAAAGGAAAAATGCCCGATGCCTTCATGCTGGAATACTGTTGGCCGTGGAGTCCACCGCCCCCAAGACCCTGTCCAGTTTGAAAGACAACCCTTGCATATAATCACTTCTTTTCTTTTCCAATCTCAATTCATGGTGTTTGGAGGAACATTTAGTTCCCAAAACAAATCCGGCCACAATTTTGGAGACACGGATTTGATCAAGAGCATTGGCTCGCTAGTTCGCTGGCTTGCTGGCTCGCGAGCCCCGGAACGATCACTCCAGACAACGCGTAGAAAACTACTGAGTGCTTCGTAGATCGGTTCAATGATATTACGTAGCCAAGGGAGGCAGAATATGCTGACAATTATGGGCTCTGGTGGCCTGGGAATAGATAAGTGTTGCTTGCACCTGGCGCCTCGTAGAAACCAGGCTCCCGTTGAAAACCCTCCTCAGCCCGACCCTCAGTATACTGTAGTAGTCGCAGTGCAAATGAAAGCTGACAGAAAGACTTGTGCAATAATACTCCACATCTACCCGAAGGATTGATATGATAATCTCGTGAAGCTCACGTATTGTGACGGTATCAAGTGTTTTGCTTGCATGTTGCTTTGCTAATAGACGCTCTCTGCATGCAGGCGATATTGGATCTGCTGTCATTGCAGTCACAGACACCTTCATGCTGTAGTGGCCACTGAAGGCTTCGAGGCTCTGGCGAGACTTGATGTTTGCGCCCTGACCGAGACAGCGCTGCCGATTTCCAAGGCCAATATATCTGCCCCACAAACCCCTCAGAACTTGAAGCACTAGATTTGAAGTTCGCGTTGGCATTGAAATGACTAAATGTTCATAATCTCCCACAACACGGTTGGCCAAAGACTTGTAAATAATATAAAGACATTTGAGGTCAAGAATGTTCTTGTTGTGTCGAGCCACTCTTCTACCAACATCCACCTTGTCTCAAGCCGCGAAACTGTCGGATGTTGTTACGGACAACCTTTCTGCATTTGAAATATCCTGGCCAAAGCAATTACAGTAATTTAAAATTGATTTTGCACCATTCACAACGAAACAATTGGAATGCATGATGGAAATGTGCTGTTTTGACAGGCACCTATATTTCATTTGTGTCCCACGCGACATCAGGGGGGAAAGACCACCAGCACTACCGGGGGCACTAGAGCTAGGCATGTTGTCTAAACAAAGACTTACAGGCATGGAAATCTAGCACGAGGCTTAGACAAGTGGCTATGTTTGTTACAAGACTTTAAAAAAACTACTTTTCCCAGCATTGTTACCCCATCGCCGTTTCTCCATGCTACGACCATACCTTTTTACGCATATGTCATTGCTTCATGCTAATCATCCATAATGTCCTTCAAGCTAATGGCCTCATATTTCTTCGACTGGACCGTGTTGATCGCATTCGGCCTGGCAGGATACGGCATCAACAACATTACTCCCAACAAGCACGCCTTCAGCCTGGAAGATCGTGCGATCAGCTTCCCGCTCCACGATGATACCGTATCCATAGCCGTGTGCGGCATCGTCAGTGTTGTCGCGCCGGCCGCCATCATTCTCGTTGTCACGTTCCTCGTCGTCCCCGGACCTACGGCGCACAAGAGGATATCGCAAGGCCTCATCTGGAAGAGAAGACTCTGGGAGCTGCACGCGAGCTTGCTCGGACTCGCCGCGTCCTTTATAACTACTTGGTTCATCATCGATGGCCTGAAAAACCTACTCGGCAAACCGCGACCCAACCTCTTGGCCCGTTGCCAACCTGACCTGAACAACATTGCTGATTACGTGGTCGGGGGCGTCTTGACGGCGACGAGCGACGGGAGACTGGTCACGGCCGCGATTTGCCAGAACCCAGATTCTTCCGTCGTTGACGAGGGGTTTCGCAGCTCTCCTTCCGGTCACAGCTCCATCTCCGCCGCCGGTCTTGTCTACCTGTCTCTCTTTTTGGCCACGAAGCTAGGCGCATTTATCCCATTCCTACACCCCAGAACCAATCGTCACGATGAAAGCACGCATTCAGCTTTTCCGTCCCGTCGACACTACCGACAGATCACGTCACCGATTCCACTCGAATTGCAAGGAAGTGGCCAGCAAGCAGCAGCAGAAGCACCGAAAGAAGTAGCCGCCACTAGAAGAGAAGCTGCTGCCCCACCGATCTACCTGCTTGTCCTCACGGTGATCCCGTTCTTTGGATCCGTATACATTTGTGTTTCTAGGTGGTACGACTACCAGCACCACGGAATTGACATCCTCTTTGGATTCTTGATTGGTTTCACCACGTCGATTATTGCCTTTCGACTCTACCATCTCCCCTTGGGCCGCGGCGCCGGTTGGGCATGGGCACCACGCAATCAGGACAAGGCCTTCTGGGGAGGTGTCGGCAGCAACAGCTACGCCAAAGGCCGCGACAGATCTGATGACCATGACGAGGAGGTCGAGGCCATGGTCTGAAAGGGGGCCGAACTATTGGCTACGCCACAATTTCTTCGTCTTTCTAGACTTGTTCAATAATTTTGAGTGGTTTTCTTTTCGTCTTGCTACCCAGTTCAGCCGTAGATAGCACCATCTTTACACCGTGACTCTAATACAAACTACATGTACTATACAATAAAGGGCCCATACTATGATGTGCACCCCAGAGTCTAACACGAACCGCTCGTCGTCTTAGCTCCGGGGCTATGCCAAGCTTGGAGAATTCTGGCAAGCGGACCGATGCGGGCTGAGATGAGCCGGTGCATTTTTATTCTGCTGCCTAAAGTCATGATAGCAAACCTGCCTCACCTGCTGTTCCAAGGCGCTTATATGGTGTATCTAGTCGTTGTTGGAAAGGGGGCCAGGACAGGGACAAGGGCACCTTGCTAGGGGATCGGTTGCCGGCTTTAACCCTTCACGGGCAGAGCTCCTTTTGCCGCAGCAGGGGGCTCGGAAGACATGGTGTTGCTCTGCATCGACCATCTTCGTCAAAGGGTCATCGTTGTTTCATTCGTGGGAAGCCACAAAGGTCTTGAGTCGAGCTGGGGTTCGTCCCTGGGGAGGAAAAGCTTAATCGCCCTAGATTTTCGGCGACGCTTCCCAGGATCTCCACCTCCGTTCCCCAGCTTGGGTAAGTAATGGAACTCGAGTCAGTTTCTATAGGACTACTTCCATTCCTAGTGTCAGTTGTCAAAACAAATACAGTCTAGCGACTAATCGTTCGGCACAAATGGATACAGGCATTAATCCCATCCTTGGAGGGTTCACATTATTATGACTATCCATCTCCTGCCACCCAGCATTTCGTGACATGATCCCTGACTTCCGGCATATAAGCAATACCTATATAGCCCCCCATTTTTTATGCAACACAATCCCTCGACAACTTGATCATTGAGATTCGCCTCTCAGCACAAGGCCACTGCTGTACTCGGCGCACTGACAATGCTAAACACCAAGTCTCGTATTTCTCACTCTACTGACTCTGGCCTAAATTCGAGCAGTTAGAAACACATCCAGAAACGGAGGACTCTCGCGACGACTTACTTTTTGCCCAGTCGCCTTTTCTTCTTTCGGTGACGCAGCAACACAAATATCCCACTCACCGCGACCGACACGCCGGCTGCGACGCAGAAGATTGTCAATCATGGTTGCAAATACACGTCCATCGAGGAGTTACGTACCCAAGCTTCCTGCCGCGGCAATGACGGCAGTTCCGGAGCCAGTCACACCGGGCGTCGACGTGACAGCAGCCGCGGAGCTCGAAGATACCGGTGCTGCGGTAGCACTCGACGAGAGAGATGCGCTGGCCAGGTCTGACGACTGAGTTGGCGATTGTGTAATGGTCACCGTCGGCGTGGGCGGGCGCACCGTAAAGAGCGTCACGGTGGGCGTTGGGGTCCTGAAGGTGCTGGATGTGGTGGTGGGCGTCGGGGGCCGCTCGACCGTCAACGTCGTCAACGGCGTTGGTGGGCGAGTTGTTGATGAAGTCGGCGTGGATGTTCGTGTGCTGGTATGTGTGCCTGTTTGAGCCTTTAGTGAATGCTCTTTTACCACTGCACGTACCATATGTTTGGCTTTCAATGGGTTGGTACCTGTTTGTGAGGTGGCTGCTATGCTGGTCATGAGACTGCTCCAGTCCTCGTCCCAGTCATCCCTGGCCATCAGACCTCGATCTTCTTGAAGAAGTGGTCTTCTTTGTTCACGGATATCCATGTTGTGCGTGCCGTACGGTTGGGACCAAAGATCAACTTGATAATTTTAATCTTAATATTAACAAAGATAGTGATGTTCTGGAACCATCACAGCTTGTTTCGATCGGCAAAGCTACAGAGATTTGGAGAGATAACAAGACTCTGAACAGAAATTAAGATGAGGCAGGGCTGAAGCTGAGAACATATTAGCGAAACATCACCACCGGCATTTAAATCAGCCTATCCGGCCCAAGGTGCCGCGCTGTTCGTCACACTAACCGGGGCCCGAGCCATCATGCATCAACGTTTCAGGCACGGGCAAGTATTTCGAAAGAATATAGGCCGCCTCGAGCCAGAAAGACTTGCTTATCTTGTCTGGTCCGACCCATGTTGCATGCATTGCATCTCAATACAGTGGTACCTTTGACGAAAGCGCCGAATCAAAAGTCTACAGCGGCGATGACGGCATGCTGTTATCTCTGTCTCTCAATGACAAATTATACCACCTTCCTTGCATCGAGCCAAACAATGGTTGCCAATGACGATGGCTATTTGACTCGGTGACTGGAGCCGCCGACAAGGTGCCAAGATGGCCGTATGTGCCAAGATGGTTGTGGTTTCATTATCACCGATTTTCGCTCCCTCATTATACCAGAGACCGTCGAGCGCTGGAGAGCATGGGTGAAAGGTGAAAGTCAATTGACCGAGGACGCGCAATAGCGGAGGTCTGTTTCGTACGAAGATCCAAATAAGATAACCGCCCTATCATGTGCACGAGTCAAGCCATGCACGAAGAAAATGCACTGACAAACAACAAATGTAGGCCGTTCTTGGCTGCTCGGTGAAGTGACATTGGGACGGGTCTCTGCTGAGGCATAGCGTAGTATAGTGTACAGCCGGGTGTCAAAAAAAAAACGCGAAAAGGCCAAATACAGCAAAATCACACCAAAATCTCGTACCATCAACCAGCCACAACACAACCACCAAAATAGGTATAAATGCATACTCTTGGGTCTTTGGCAAGGATTTTTATTTAAAGTATTTGTACGTTCGCAGATTTTAAATCGATACAAATTTGATCGACTTTCAGATTATATCCAAATCTTGTTACGTCTGGAAAATTGAGGCGCTATAATTATAGCGTGTTATAGCGGCCAAAAATCCAGATTTTAGAGAGGTATCCGCTAATTTTATAGTGGGTGATGCGCTAAACGTTCGAAAACTCGAATTTCTTTGATTTTGGAACCTACACAACTTTATCAAACTAGAATTTAAAAAACAATAAAAATAATACTTTGAATTGCTAAGAGATCCTGTATCGAAAAGACATTTTTTCAATATTCTCAGACACATTGTTCACTAGAATTCTATAATAGAAGTCGGTAGATTTAGTGGGTTTTTGTATGGGAATCTACTCTTTCGCGTTTATTTTGACGTCCCACTGTACGTATCGATTAGTCTATACCCCCCACGAAACACCTATGAAGCTTATATTCACAGCCGCCAATGAGCTCCACCGATCTACAGGTAGTGTGGCTGGTGATTAATTCTGCTGCCTGGGCACAGGGCAGTTTGGGCAGACGGAGGCCGGTTGGACGATCTTATCTGGATCGTATAGTTCTGGCTGTTTCAGTACCCACAGCGGATGCGAACGCGGGATAAATGCCGGAGGTCCACTATTAGAAGGAGACAATCAGGAGTACTTCATACTTCTTTTGTCGTAGACTCCCATGTGCTCTGGGATATATTCCATGGGTATATATTCAGAGCATATGAGGCTCAGACGCTAATCCGGACAATAACTGGTATTTACCTACGTGTTCTAGAACCAAACACAATCGATCATACAACTTAGCACTGCGGGTCACACCTGTCACATTCGGTAAGGTCAGTCCTATAGCAAGCCATCATCCATCCTTACTACTATTATGGTTCTAAGCACATCGGTAACAAAAAGGGTAAAAGAAGCAGACATTCCTTCAAGCATTGCAGCAATGATGCGGAGAATCTCGAGTCAAGCGCTTACGTAGTAGATTGCCACGACATTCTTGTGGCGGAGCATTGACCAACACTCTGTAGTACTTGCGCGGCGCTACAGCCAGTTCATCTTGTAGCCAAATACACAGACACCAAGCTGTTGGTGCCCAATCACAGCTGGGTAGTGTATCTTTGTGTCCCGAGAAGAAGGAAAGAAAAACTCCCGTACTTAAGCAGTCTGCCTTGACAGTTTGCCTTGACCTTGATGGTTTCAACTAGGCTATTAATATTTTCTGGCCTGTGCATCGGTTCGTGCTCAGATCTGCGGGAACGTTGGACTCCACCGCATACACAAAGCTAATGAGGAGCGGCCTTATAGCACTGCCTGCCACAATTACACTTGAACTCGGAACCGTTCTTTTGACGCCTCCTTTTTGGCTTGCGTAATGACGTTTGAGGGCGAAGCGTATCGCCAAAAATTGGCTGTTTCGATAGTTTTGGACGACGCATGCCGCTGGGGGTGCCATGCAGCCCATCATCATTGCGGTTCATTCTTTTGAGTTTCGGGCAAAGACGATCTGCTATCAAGTATCATCGAATCGGGCAGGTATTGTATTAGGTAAATCGTCCTGCCCAAAGATTACTACCAAGTCGTATATCGTTCACTGCAACGTGCATGCATGGATCATGATTAATTCCAGCTCAAGTCTATTACTAACTGTGACATTGAATCGAGGAAAAGAAATGCATGAAGTCATGCAGTGTTGGTCCCACTGCTTGGCATATTATAGAAATCTCTCAGAGGCGCATCGTGATAGTCAATGTTACCACGACCGACAGAAAAAACGGGCCAGTGCAGTAGCTATGCTGCTTTATCACACCAAAAGTTACACACTGTCGATCAACATCCGTGCTTCATAGAAACGGGGCCCAATGTACCAGGAAATCTCGGAAAGCGTCTCATTTTCTACACGGAACACCACGGGCAGCTGTGTGCCCGCAAAAACAAATACCCTGCCTGAGACACCTGCCCCATAAGTAGTAACCTCATGCTCGATCAATTGGACAGAAGTTCAACTTCTTGGACTTGGCACATTATCTGAATTCTGCACCTCTGCAAGACATATCATCTTTTAAAGCAAGCTATCATCTCGTGCGTCCGATAAAGGCGTGCATAGATCCATCGCATACTCAGAACATTGACAAATACAGTGCCGGGATATACATCGCTGGTGTCTAATGGGGCCGTCCGATATCTCCAGTGTTTCTCTTTATCAAAAGCATCGTCTTCGGCCTCTCGGTTAGATCGAATCACTATAATCACAGCATACCACCAATAGCATCGTCGGCGAATATCTCGTTCCTCGGCTTCCTCTCAACGACTAACTTGTCTCCATCGTATAGCATCATCAGCTATGGAGCAACACGAAAAAGAGCCGTCCGCTGGACAGCCCTCACACCGGCGGTTCTCCAGCATAGAAGGATGGAAAGAGGTAGCAAACAATATGTACTATGCTGCAGGACATGGTTTGGTCAACCTGTCGACCTCTCCCGATATCGACGGCGTCCCCAACGAGAACGCGGACGTCATCACGCGTCAAGCCAGTCACGAAGAACACAACACTTCGATGAACACGTCGACTGTACAGCAAACAGATGACGAAGACCGCGACCCCTTCTCTGCAAGCAATCCTATTGCCGGCGAAGACCAATTCAAGTCCCTGAAAGATGAGCCACAGACGAGTAAAGTCGAAGAACCATACCACGTCTTCACTTCAAGACAGAGGTGGTTCGTGGTCGCCATCATTGGTGCTGCGGGATTGTTCTCTGGACTTTCATCCAACATCTACTTTCCGGCTCTGGACGCTATTGCAAAGGTAAGCTTGACGGCCCCTTGAACTTTCCTTCATGTGATACTAAAGATCATTCTACAGGACTTGAACGTCAGTCTTCAGGAAGTGTCTCTGACAATCACTTCATACCTCATCATTCAAGGTATATCTCCAGTAATATGGGGATCTTTCGCGGATGCGCTTGGCCGCCGTCCCATCTACATTGCATCCTTTGCAGTCTACATTACCGCCAATATCGTTCTGAGCTTCTCGCCAAACTTTATTATTCTCATCGTCTTCAGAGGACTGCAGGCGGCTGGCAGTGCATCCACAGTCAGTATTGGTAAGTGGCTTCCGGTCATGCAGACTTTGTCCCAGTTGTACAAATTTTAACACATTGCAGGAAATGGAGTTATCCAAGACATTACTCAACCAGCAGAGAGAGGATCATACATTAGTTTCTATCAAGCAAGTAGGTGCTCAGTTACCCATGTCGCGACTGACCTATCGTGAGCACTGAGGATCAAGGCTAACCAATCTGGGAACTAGTCCGCAACTTCAGCATCGCTATAGGACCCGTGCTAGGCGGCGCGCTCTCCAACGCGATGGGATTCCGGTCTATATTTGTATTCCTCTTGATCCTATCTACGGTGACCTTGGGTTTCATCCTCGTCTTTCTGCCGGAAACAATGAGGAACATTGCCGGCAACGGCTCCCTCCGGCTCAGCGGAGTCTACAGGCCGCTGATCCGCGTGGTCAGAAAGGAGCCGGACTACATGCGAGACCCCGAGCAGCCCATCAAGCGAAAGCAGATCAGGGTGTCGACGTTCACGGATCCGCTGCGGCTCTTGGGGCAGAGAGATATCCTGCTCAATCTCGTGTTTGGAGGCATCATCTACACCGTTTGGAGCATGGTGACGTCGACCACCACCAGCATCTTCAAGTCGGCGTTTGGCCTCGACGAGCTCCTCGTCGGCCTGGCCTTTTTACCTAATGGTGAGTTGCCAACAACATGATTACCCAAGACACAGCGATGTTAACAATGGATTACAGGACTAGGAACAATTGTCGGGTCTGCCATAATAGGCAAACTCATGAACAAGGACTTCAGAGCCGCCGAGGTCACTTACAGAGAACAGCACAAGCTGCCGGACGACTACAAGATCCCCTCCAAGGCGATCCCGGGCGACTTTGGCATCGAGCACGCGCGGCTCCGGCACCTCTGGTGGGTCACGCTGCTGTTCATGCTGGCCACGGGGATCTACGGGTTCACGGTCGGCGACGCGTCGCTCACGTCCAAGCCGGCGTGGGTCATCGTCCCGCTGATCCTGCAGTTCCTCATCGCCGCGACGAGCAACGCCGTCTTCGCCATGAACCAGACCATGGTGTCGGACCTGTGCCCCGGCAAGGGCGCCAGCAGCACCGCCATCAACAACCTGGTGCGCTGCGGGCTGGCCGCCGTGGGCGTCGCGTTTGCCGAGACCATGGTCAGCGCGCTGGGCCCGGCCACGTCGTTTCTCCTGCTCGCGCTCGTCGTGGCCGTGTGCACGCCGATGCCAGTGATCAACTGGCACCACGGACCGGGCTGGAGAAGGCAGAGGATGGAGAAGGAAGCCAAGAAAACTACCGATAGTGACAAGGTCTAGGAAAGACTGCACATTTTTTTCTTTCGCATTTTGTCGGTGCACAAACCTGAATGCAAGCCATTGGTAGTGCAAATGTTCAGACGATGGAAGTTTTTTGGCCGGTGGCACGGAGTAAAGGCGCGGGCGTCTGGCGTTCCATTGATGATTAGAGTCTAGAGTCTAGACAACTTTTAGTTTGACGATCCATAATTGTTAGAGATTCCGAACGACCCGATGCCAAGGCACGACGTTGATCGTAGTGAATCTACAGGGACAAGGGTAGGAACAGGGATGTCGGCATTGCATTTCGTTTACAGTGATAGATTGGCTAGCGTCATGACCCCAGTCTGCAGGCCGGATTGGGACATGTAGTCCGACGACGGTCAGGAATTAGTTCTGGACCGGTGTTGTAGAGGAATGGCTATAATATCAAAAACCATAGGCAGCAACATGCTGAATAGTATCATCAAGTGGCAGTCAATCACCATCTCGTGGACCACTGGGTTATCGAGCAAATCTTGGAGACGATGCACAGGTCAAGCCAAGCCACTAAGCGCTACAATAGACCATGGACTATTTGTGCAATACTTGCTGGTCACAATATAAAACGTTGGGGCTCATGTAACAGAACAACGCTTGCGAATACCAGCTTGCGCGGTTTGTGCTTTTGCTCGGACATTACCTAGGTATGCAACACCAGTGAGTTTCGTTACCATAGTCAAAACTCAGGCAAACATGTCTCCGTGCCTAACAACGCTGTGACAGTATCAAGCTCTCACGGCACAAACTAACGACGAGCAGCGCTACTAGCAGGGAGCTTTTTTGAGTATTAGCAGGGAGCTTGCGAAATCACTTGCGAGGTGACATTCACTGTTAAATATTCAGTATTCAGGCATCCGAATACCACTAAGACCCAATATACATGCTCCTACAAGTACGATCCCCCCAGATGGGGACCTAATATGTTTATTCCGTGAATCGTGATGATGATGATGGGCGATGAATGCGAATCACGAAAATTTCCACTGTCAAACTCATGGCTGCATGCTCGAGGTTCCAACGAGAACTGTATCGTCCACCTCACTGGGTAATAGGCACTGAAAACGGATTCCTCGTGAACTGGCAGGCTTGAACAGGAGTCTTACAACTAAATCCAAAACTTGGCACAACGGTGCTGGCTTTGAAGTCTGGTAGTCTGATGAGGCGCAGATGATGCTCCCCAAGGCAGTGACGGACTCTTGGGACTCTCAGTATACCTCCTCGGTATGCCCAGACTGGATTGGCTGAGAGGCGCCATAGACTTCCAACCACGTCTGAGAAAGTTTACGAAAGGCCCATGAGGAATTGGTGATCCATCATGTAAATAGATACGGCGTGGCATAGGACTGAAGAACTGTATTGGGCACACAATCAAGTCATCCAATGCTGAAGTGTATTCTGATGTAGCCATCATTAAAGATTCGAAATTTGAACGTGCGGGTCATCTACCCCTTGTTCGACTATTGATACAATTTATTTCGCGGCAGTCTTTGAAATTCCTGACCTTTATACCTCTTTCATATCTTTGACCGTCATACATCAATTTTCGATGCGATCTCGTAGAATCAGTCGTATCTGTCTGCCAATGCGGCATGGTATCTCGCGTCTTTGCGAAAGCAAAATTTTCTCTTGCTACTTATCCCACCGCAATACATCTGCTCAGGAAATCGAATGACCTTTCATCGAACAGGACAGGCAAAGGATGAATCAGAACTGAGCTGGTTCTTCATGATCGGAGAATGGATAGGAGAATGGATAATCTCAATACCACAGAAACATCTCGATACCCGTATTAGCAGCAGTACAACGAGGCAAAACATGCTTGGGAGAAGGGGGCTCAAGCGCTACTTTGTATTCAACAGCAGCAGAGCGATCAGCATGAAAACAAACACAGCGATTGCTCTTTGATCTAGCTAACCATAGGCAGCAATGATGCCCTCTCACTCCAAGGACAGCTAAAGCTCTGTTCTTGAATGGAAGTTGTTCTCTTATTAGTGGTGGTGACAGTTCTGTTTATACGGTAGTGCACCTTTTTATACATCACAACAGGAAAGACAGCTCGGTACAGAATAAACCGTATCTCTTGTCCACACAATATGCTACCTGTTTACATCTCAGAATTTTGTTTCTCTTTCAGTTTCGAGAAACAATCATGTACAGCTTGTCTATGGAACGCCGAGTCTGGAGACCCTTCCACGGGGATACTCACGTCGTGCCTAGCTGCAATCCCTGAAAGCCAACGCTATTGTATATTGCCATTCGATGAGTTGTATGAGGAATTGCTCGCGTTTATATTTTCACGCACCCATTTCAGGTGCTTCTGCCATTCTTCCGTCGGCAAGATATGCAAGATTGCGGCAATCGTCCCATCGAACCAGCCTTCCCAGAACCACCTTTCGGGCATGCGACTCATTGGTATCAAGAAATGGGCCATGAGTATCAGCGCCTCTGGATTCCTTTGCCTTACCAGGCGAAAGAAGTCATCACCGAGGTTCATCGCACCCATGGCCACAAAGATGGCCGTCCGGGGCCGCAACGAGACGAGGCTCATCCACAGTTTGATCTTCGCGATGGCCTCGCTGACGTGCTCCCTATCGACGGGCAACGTGTAGCCGTTCGCTCGATTCCTCTCGTCCAACATGTCAAGTGACGCAGTCAAGTCCTCATCCAAGGTGGAGAGCTCTGCCGGGCCATCTTCCGGTCGACGGAGCAAGGCAGATATGCGGCTGTCGGGACGATCAAGAACTTCGTCATACAATTGATGCGCCGATCTGAACGAGGTGCCCAGCGTGGCCAACCAGTCCGCAAAACTGTTAAGGTCAACCTCGGCATCATCTGTACGCTTCACGAGCGCCAGAGACAAGACCATCTTCATGAGTATAAACATGACCTTGGCCTCCTGGAGAGCGGGAGCCGGAGATGATGCACCGGCTGCGTCGAGCTGTTGAAACAACTCGAGGCCGCGATCGTGATGTTGATGGGCTATCGCCAGATGGCTGGCCCTCAAATCGGGCTCAGTATGAGCTATATGGGCAGCAGATAACGCAAGAAGACCATGCATGAGGAAAGGGCAATCGATGGCCAGCATGGGTACTACCTCGGTCCAAATGGCAATTCGTGCTCGCGAATCGTCAAGGGCCATGGTCACTGCGACCTGATGATGCCAATGCTGTAGAAGCTTTAGCTGCTGGAGATTGAGGTCGCAGCTATAATCGTCTTGCTTCGACAGACTGTCATCTAGGCCACTTGGATTAATAATGGATGGCTCCGGCTGATGCAATGAGCGCGAAGCCGGAGAGCTTGCCAGCCGCCACAACGTCAGTAAGGTCCACGAAGATCCACAGCATAAGACCAGAGTTGCGACTGACTTTATAGTAAAATTTGCAGAATTTGATATTGAAATTTCTGAGCATGGTTGCGGCGGGTGAATCGTAAATGGCTGTTGAGGGATGACGTCCTTGTACTCGCACGTTTCCTGGCGCCTGGTACAGCGAGAACACTCGGGCTTTGCAATGTCGCATCTCACGCGACGCCGCTTGCATTGCAGACACCCGTGTCTGGATTTGGAATGCGTGCTACGAGACATGCTCTTTCAATCCGATCACGTTTCCAATGAGGAGAACGTGGTATAATGTAATCATCGATGAGACGTCGAGCTGACGATGATGGGTGAATGAAAGGTGAGTGAACAGTGAAGGGGGTTGGTTGAATTAGGCCTTGCCGTTAGTGGCTGTAAGGCGCTATCTTGCCGCACTGGCAGTGGCCGAGTGCTGTAACTCATACACTACGCCACAATCCGTCGCGGGGCTTAACATTTAACCAAAATGTCATTTACAGTGCCGACGAAAGCCACGACAAGATATGACCCCCGATTGAGATTTGAATGACTTGGACTTCAAGAACATATTATATACTGTCATGTGATCTTACAGATCATTAGCTATTAACTGCCGGTAAGTTGTATACTTCCCAAACATAGGTTTTTTTTAGGTCACGTTCCCAGCACCCACCCGTCAGCAGCGGGGAAGAGGAACAATCCTTTCGCTGAGGCGCGACACAGCCTAAGTTCAGCCGATCATCATGGCCAACGTGGACCTCGAGGCTGAGGAGGCGGCCCTTGATGGCTGGCCACGCCGTCTGCTCCATGTTCCCACGATGACTTCATACGAATGGCAACCCGGAAACATATATGGCACGGCAACAGCGCCAAGATTCGCTGCCATCACCTATACTTGGGGTCGCTGGCGGCTACAGGCGGGAGATCACCCTGATGTACAGGCCATCGCGGTAAAAGGCGTTCCCTGGCAAATACCAAGAGTCAACCCGGATCATTTCGAATCCAAAGATCTTCACAACGCTCTGGTCAAGTCGCAAGCCCGGGTGCATCCGCCGCTCATTGATGCAGATGAGATGGGCGAGGCTGTCGAGTTCGTATGGCTCGACGTGGCTTGTATCGACCAGCGAGACAACGATCCAAGATCTGCTGCCGAAATCGGAAGACAGGCAGACATTTTCAGTGGTGCAGACCATGTCATCGTCTGGCTGTCTACGCTTGATGCCTCTCGGATCGAGACGGCACTGGTGACTTTGGAGCGGTCTGAACTTTTCTTGACGGCCTCATATGACGAAGACGAAGATGGACTCCCTGTGACGGAGCTCCTTGACCAGATCTATGAAAGCCTCCAGGTCTTGTTCTCGGATCCCTGGTTTTCGTCTCTGTGGACACTGCAGGAGGCATTCCTGCGAGACGATGCAATCATCATGAGCCGAGATGCGCAGTTTGCCCGCGTCCCAAGCCCTGAAGGCTCCAATGTCTTTCACCACGCACCGATATCCTACCTGGACCAACTCTGTCGAATGCTGGCACGTCGAGACATTACCGAAAGACTTCTTCCGGACCCGTATTCCCAGATCGTTCAGCTCTTGAGGACGTCTGGGATGCTTGCAATCGACTCCAGGAGTGAACTCGATGTTTACACCGCGACTGGATCCCGGACCTGCAGCAAGGACGAGGACCGGATTTACGGCATTCAGCAAATTTTCGGATTTCGTCTCGGCGTTTCCTCCCCAGAGTCCGCGACTGGCGCACGGTACAACAGAAGAGACTTGGAACTGCAACTCGGCGAGCATCTTCTGGTGCAATATCCAGTGCTCAGTCAGATGCATGTGTTCGGACGACCAGCGCCGGCAGGATATGCTTGGCTGGTAAGCACGAGCTCGTTGGTCCCCAGCCAAGTCAGGCTGTTCGGCATGCAATCAGACTTTGCAAATGAGCGTGAAAGCCTTTGCAAGCTGTCTGTACGTCGGATTGGATCAACGACATGGGGTCACTTTGAGGGCCAAGTATGCGAATTCTCAGAGTTTCTTGAAGCTTGCCATCTCTATGAGAAAGGCAAAGACCATCCACAGGGTTGCTATCATGAAACTTTCCATACTCTCTACATGGACAATACTCCGTGCCTGAAAGACTCCCTTGAATATTCGGATCAGGGTTTTGTCGACGTGCCCCCGGAGCGGCAGCGGGCACTCGCCGCATGGTTGGCACAAAAGTTCAAGTCCGACGGTCTGAAAATACTCGTGCTTGGCTCACATGCCACTGTAGGCACCCACGAAATACATTCCGAGACAAAGGTCATAGGACTATTGCTACGGCCCATGCATGGTGAAAGTGGCATCAGCTATCACCGCATTGGATTATGCTCGTGGTATCTCACTCATCGCATTTATGGCATCGCATCTTCCCGGTCCGAGCCGGACTTTCTCAAAGGCAAAGGATGTATGTGGGCCGAGACCAAAGGTCTTTTTGGGTGATAGTTTCGGAGACAGAAAATCAATTTTTATCTGACTCAATATGCTGTATCAAGCGCCAGTATACTGCCGCAAGCAGTGATAAGCACATGTCACCGACCCATATATTTGTACCTGATCCTTTATTTGGCTTTTACATTAAAACGCTTCAAGATTCACGAAAATCGTTGGAGCCAATGGTCTGTCCTTTTGCGTCAAGCGCTTCGACTTTCAGCATGGGAGGCAGAGAGTCCACGGTAATCGTCGTCTCAAAACCAGCTCGGGGCACAGTCGTCAACTTTGAGATGGAGCTTTCATTTTGGCCGCCATACTGTCATACTGGATTAGCATATGGTTGGACTTTGTTATGAAGGAGTTGGAGATGGGAATTAAAAGCCGAATGGTGATCAAGACTTACCAGCGCCCAAGAGGCCACCTCTGTCGCCCCATTCCACGAGACATAGACTATACCATTGACAACGACGGCGTCAGGCTTGGTGAGCGGCGTCGCCTTCCAGTCAAGCTTGTACACGCGGTACAGAAGCGAGCCACCCGTGGCGGCCGAGGACCACGGGGCGGACTGCACTTCGAAGACCGCCTCGCCGTCGGGCGTGAACTCGGTGATGGAGGGAACGGTGCCCCATCCGACCATGACGTTGTCGTTGGGCAGCGTCTGGTAGCTGCCCTGGGCCCACGTCTGCACGCTCGCGGGGTGGTAGAACTCGTGCACGAGCGAGACTGTCTTCTCGGTGTGATCCAGGCGGATGCGCAGGCCCCGCGAGCAGTTCCCTTTGCAGCCCGGTGTCGGCTGCCGGTCTACGTCCAGGACGTGGTTGTCGAACAAGGTGATGTCGTCTGAGGCATTATCGACGCTGCCGCTGCGGGGGCCTCCGGCGAAGCGGGCGTCGTGCTGGAACGCAAAGGTCGCCGCCGAGGAGCTGCTGACGTCTGTGAAGTCGCTGTTCTTGCCGCCTACCTGCCAGATCTTGTCGCCGCTCGTGCCGTTGATGAGGGCCACCATGGAGAGGTACCGGCCCGAGACGAGGTAGTCGGCGCTCGTGGTTTTCTCGAGGCTGTTCATATGGAACCAATCCCATTCTGCGCTGGCGGTGAAGTTCGGGGTCTTGAAGGATTCGTTCAGGGTGAAGTGGTCCTCGGCCCGCCAAGTGAATCGTGGCTTGCCGGTGGCGATGTCAATCTCTTGAAAGGCGAATTGCTTTAGAGTGCAATTGGCGTTGCCACCCACTTCGGTACAGTCTCCCGTGGCAGTATGGGAATTGACGAGTAGTGCGCCGCCGTCGTGGGTGAGCTGGAACTCGTGGCCATCAGCCAGGGTGGTGAAGCCCTGAGTGGTCAGGTTGGCGACTTTTTGGTACGACGTGTCAACAAGCACGCCTCCACCGTAGCCGCCGCCCTTGATGACTGTCCCAGACCAGAAAGTCAAGTATGGATCTCCGTTGTACATTTGCATTCGAGTGTCAGCACCTCCGTCCCATGATGGCTCAGCATATACTAGGCTTAGGTCATCCGCTGAGAGTATCATTGGCGCTTGGCCTTGACCAGATACATGAGGTGATAGGAAAATATGCGAGCCCGAGCCGGTAGAATTCTTGTCCCATTTGGTGACCATGAACCGTGGGACAACCAAGTCAGATGAGTGAAATGTCTGATTTGGAAGAGCTCCGTATTGGCCAGTATTATATGCGTCTGCATCTGCCGCAGTGAGCAATGGCAGGTCTGCCAGACCGAGGTGGAAGCTGGATGCCACCGCCAAGGCGAAGGTAAGACGAGATGAATAAGATGCCATGATGCTTGTGTTTCTTGTGAAAAGAACCAAGTGAGTAAATGAGATTGTGATATGAAGCTGATGAAGCAAAAGTAGATTGAACAACAACTGAAGACCGTCTCCTGCTCGCACTTTATATACTCGAACTCGCCGTCAGAGTGACAGTGAAGAGAGCATACTCGTTGTCATTTCAAGTGCATTGGTTGCATATCGATTGTAGCGTCAAGGCACCGCCATCTTCCATTATACAAGTGCAAGCTTGTTGATCCACGGCTTGGCCAGAAGGATGCATCTTGAAAGTGAACAAATGCCTTGCGATGAATGCACTGCCGACATCTCGGACATTGAGTTCTCCGATGTAGATCGACAAATGCTTTTCTGCGGGAGACTGTAATCGACGACTGGCAAGTCAACAGATTCCATCAACACGAGAATCCGGAGCCGAACGCGGGCCTGGAGAGCTTGACTGAGCCTGGGTCGTACGTTATACCCAGAACGTGTCGAGACTTTGACAAAACTGGTTAGATGTGCTTATGCTCGTACACTATACCGTAACTGTGCTGCGTCGCCTGCCATATTCAGGTACGAAGTGCGCTAAGGAGTATACTATAAGAGCCCCTGTCAAATGAAAATAGTAACAACTAGCCGCTGAATCTCTTCGGCGCAGGGCTAAAAACATCTTGGATCAAACCATTGCAGAACTCGCCATATGTAGGTAAAGACAAGGGCGCCGATGTCATGATGTCCTCTGAATCTTTTTGAGGAATGTCTTGAACGAAGCCACAAAGTGGCGATGAACATTCGCGCGGGGTAAAATGCTGTCCCGTGTCTGCCGCGCCTCTGTGCCATTTCTTTTTCGAGCACTAGCATAAGGACCCAAGGGATGCTTCATCTGTAAGAACTGTGTCTTAATCTTTCTTTGACCTTCGGAGAATCTCAGGTAGGCTTTCCATCATGGCGTCTGCCCCGGAGCCGGCACCTGACCCCCGTCTGCAGGGCAGGTTAGCCCGCTACGAGCGCGACGAGATTGTCGCCCAGCTCGAAGCATTCTACCAGTTCCTGCCACATATCCCTTCGTCCTCTGTGCACCGGGCCCCACCGGGAGGCTGGCCGTCCATTACAGCCGAAGTCCTCGAGGCGCGAGGTATTCACAAGACACCCGAGGCCCTAGATCTTCTCCGCCACTTGCCCTACATCTCAGGCGATCAACCCTGGATCGCGCCCGAAGCATACCCCTGCGACTATCGCATCTTGGGAGACCACTTGAGCCGCGACACACCCGGGTGGGTACACGACGTTCGACACGACGCGGGCAACGTGCGGCTGCCGGACGGATCACCGGGCGGCACTGAGAAGTGGCCGGCCTGTGTGGTGCAACTGACGACGGGCACCGACCGCGAGGGAAGCTGCTACATGCTCGACACGACGGACGGCACCGTGACCGAGTACTGCGTCGTCGGATACAAGTACGAGCCGACGTACGACGGTGCTGACCCGCGCGCCTGGCGGGACCGCATGTGCGGGGACAAGACGACTATCCTGGCGGACCAGATCGAGGCGTGGCGGACCGAGTACCGCGAGATGAGGTACCTCGGTGTGCCTGATGTAGGCGATGGAAGCGGCTATCCGAGTCTGTATTTTCGGAGTCAAGGGGATGGACCGGGCAGCTATAATTGGGAGGAAACTCAGGTATGTTACTACTGTCCTAGGAAGAAGACACGTGTATCAAAAGCTTACATGTGTTACAGGAGTTGCAGTCCATCTATCTCAAGCATGGCTGGCCAGAAGAATACAATAAAGAAGCTTGTCAAGAAGCACTAAAGGCATGGTATCTTGCGCAATGATTTGGTTGTTGCTAGCCCACAGCGTCCTTTGCGCGCTGCGACTCAAAAGCATAATCAAAATTTTGTCACCTATTGGCTTGACCGAGCGTGCAGATATTGGTCACGGATCTATGTGCGAGGGCAATTTTGGCAAAACGACCTTAGGTAGAACTAATTATACACGAATCGCCAACTACCGACCCTGGAGGTCTTGTTGGCGTGATCAAATTAAGGCTTCCCCGTCTCGTTCGGCAGATTAGGAATGACGAAATGTGAACCTGGCTGGCTCGGTGGAACGCCATCGTCCTGCCGACTCTGGACAGCCACTGTCGCCTCGGTTTCAATCTCAACAGGCGAGGAGGGAGATACTGCCTCGTGTATGCTCGCAGCAACGGCCTTGAGCGCTTCCAGCTCGCGCGAGCAAGTATCGTCGGAACATTCATCGAACCCAAAGAGAGCACGCAGCTCGTCCTGCGATGCTGGCCTGGTAGAGTTGGCGTCCACGTAGACCAACCGGCCGACCTCCTCGCCTCCATCGTCTCTCTTGCGACCGGCGCCCTTGGCCCAGCCTGCCGTCAGCGCCGCCTCCTGAGGGTGCGCCCCGAACCATAGATCTCCATTCAACAGTGCAAAGCCCGGGTGTCTGACGCCATTGATGGTGGGCTGGCAAATATTGTCCGTTAGACCATCATCAGCCAGATTGAGCTGCAAATTGGAAAACTCCATCGTGAACCGGACGCGCTGAAAATTGGCGCGTACGGAGTGGTAGATGGTATTACCCCCGCGGCGCGCCCTCTTGGTTACCAGCGGCAGGTGGGTGTTGTCGTAGTCGTAGTGCGCCACGCCGGGGCAGCCGCCGAACAGCGAGCCGGCTCTGCTGTTGTCGGCGGACTCGAGCAGCCGGATCCGCTGGCCCCGGTCGTTGAAGCCTGGCCGGTTCTTGATGTTGTCGGCCATGCTGCTGATGGACGCGTAGCCGTCGTTGGCATCGCATATGGCCGCCGGCGGGTACTCGTCCGGTGAACACTTGCCGCCCGCAGGAAGATTTGCGAACTGGGGCTTGAATCGAGCAATGTCACGCTGCCTCGTATACAGAGCACTCACAGGTCGCACCTTGTTCAGAGGTCGATAATAAGGACACGTGAGGGTGTGAAATAGTGGATAGTGGGCCGAGATGGAATGGTAGTTGAGACAAGCCTGGGGATGGCCGACGGCGTCGCTCCCGTCGCAATCGATGCGCCGGGGAGCGGGAGCATTGACAAAGTCATCGTGGACTTCGGTGACGATGGTGACATGAACGGCGTCTGGTTCGCAGTCGGCTCGCTTGTCCCTTGGTTGGTTGCGAGGGCATGTTGACCTTGTCGTGGCAGGGGTCTGAGGAGAAGTCAGATGAAAATGCAATTTTTTTTCTTTCAGGTTCTAATGAGACAGAGTGGAAACTCACATGGCTGGACTTTGGCGGCCGGGATTTGGGTGTGGCCGTTGGCTTGTCGAAGGAAATTGTGTGCTTCTTGCCAAACACTTTGAACACGGCCTTTCCTTCTTTTTCCACACCCTTGACGCAGAGCTGTATCAAGGCTGGTGTGGCAGCGATCTCGGCAATGTCCAAAATTTCGCCTTTGAGATAGAATTAGTCTAGGACTCCCCTGTTACTCATTGCCAGACGTACCGAAAATCGGGATGAGAGCCTCAAGGGCTTCGAGGGGTGCGAGAAGAGCGGGAACGGCAAGCCGACAAAAGGCTTTTGCTGCGATATCCAGCGCAGATTGTTCTCCGACGGATATAGCAGCAGCCTCTCCAGCTGCTACAGCCTTTCCCTGGAGATCACTCCTGGATGGAGATGGCTTGAACCCCTTGCAGCAGAAGCTCTGAAGACCGCCGGTGCACGTGCGGTCGCCCGTCTTCTTGTCGTGGCTGTTAGTGTCTTGGACGACTTCCGTCTCGCCGTCGTCGCAGCCGCCCATGCAGGACAAACCGACGCCGCGATAGCCGCGCCACTGGCAGGTTCCCATGCGCGTGCCGTCGTCACAACAAAGAGAGCGGTACTGATTTGGCTTGCATCGGTCATTGGTGGATAGTTTACCAGGCTGACCGTTTACTGTGTTTGCAAGTAAGTATGAGCACGCACAACTGAAAGAAGAGAATAATACTTTGTGCAACTTCGTTGGTTCCTCTCTTGCAACTTTGCCCACAATCGGTTGTGTAACATGTGATTCCTGCCGCAAGGTCGTCGCTCTTCTGTTTGGCGTCTTTCTGATCCTGTGTCGTGACGCCGGGAGCAGGTGCAAGACCGTTATCTGCTTTTTGGTTTACTTGATCAATCGCCCAGACCTAGATCATCTTCAGTACTCGCTGACGATAATGATGCTTGGTGCGTCGCGAGATCTGGAGCCTTGGCTTACCATGCTACCACCTAAGCAGCGAGAATTTGCAAACTTGCGCTTCTGGTCAAACGTATCGTCATCGTCGTATGAGATCCACTGGTTGCTGTCCCAGGTGATCCATTTGACACCGGCGGTCTTGTCCCAGGCTGGCTTGACACCTTTTGAAGAAATCACATCATTGATCTCCTGCAGTGTCAAGATGCCACTGGCGTCGGAGCAAGGGCCGGCTTTCGCGCCCCCAGAGAATTGACATACTCCATTGGGAGTGTTGCACGAAGGGTTTGTAAGTGTAAAGCTTCTTCCGTACTAGAGAGGATCATTAGTTTGGATGCAAGAAGTCCCGATTTAGGGATAAGCTTACCCATCCAAGACCAAGCATCACCTTGCCAGGCTCAACACCAGCGCGCCACAACAAGTCTAGTCCCATGTCAATCTCGGTGATGTTGGTATGAGTCGCAAGGTTGGGGCCTAGGAACTTGGACTGAGCATCCCAAACGCCATGAACTAGATGCAGGTCAGCTTTATCGAAGGGAATTGGGATGAGAGGTTGACGTGCGGTCATAGGCCATGAAATTGAACCAATCTACATTAGGCTGAATGGCAGCAAGATCGAAGTGCTGAAGGTACCAATAAGACGTCGGCAAGGTCATGGATATACCATATTTCGTACCTGGAGCGGTGTTAGTCAGCTTGGAAGTGTACTTGACGGATTTCACTCACCAAATGCAGCCCTCAGCTCCTTGACCAAACTGACATAATTGGCCTTGTCAGCTGTGACCCCACCTCGATCGTCCGCCTGAGGATATTCCCAATCAAGGTCAACACCATCAAAGCCGTAGTGCTCCATGAAGCTGATGAGCCCATCAATGAACTTCTTGCGATTACCAGCAGAGCTTGTCATATCACTGAAGGAGGACCGCGTAGGTCCAGGGTCAGTAAAAGACCAGCCGCCCACGGAGATCCAGGCCTGAAGCCCGCTGTGGGTGTCTTTGAGCGCCGTGAAGCGTCCAAGGAGGGAGCCACTGTTGCTATCCATGGGCGCAATCTGGAACGATTTGGGATCAAAAAAGGCAAAGGCAAAGTTGATGTGAGTGAATCCGTTCAGGTTCAAGTCCTCTGGTAGTACGGCCTGACATTTGCGAGTGGCAGCCCAGGACTCGTAGTAGCCGATGGTCCGCTTGGCGATGGAATTACCGTTACATGACGGGCGATGAACATTTCCACAGCCGCCAAAGCCGCTCTGGCAGCCGGTACTACAGAACTCGTCTGTGGATCCGCAAAATCTGGCAATTCAGCGTGAGATGTATTCACTGTGTTTGGTAGCGACAGACGACGTACCCAAACTTTGAGCAGCACACGTTCAAAGGGCACTTTTGCTGACCCGGCTTGCCATACTGGCCGCATTCGGCCTTGGCATCACAATTCGAAGTGCATTTGCCTGTTCATCTACTGGTCAGCTGGCGAATTGACACATATCACAAGGCGAGACTTACCAGCTCCGCATTCTGCTGGCGAGTATCCGCATAGGTTATTGTTATTTCCGCCACAACATGCAGCATTCTCGCAAGGTGTTTGTGCATTACATGTCCCTATGGGAAGTGCACGATTGTTGAGTAGGGACTCAAAACCCAGCGAGTGTGGAGTGTGCTGCTTTGGCTGCAAAATACCAATCTTCCCAGAGAGGGCTGGAGCAACTCCAATGAGGCACAAAGGTAGGAAAAGGTTGGACAACATGTTAACAGTGTTCGAGTGTCATGTTCTTGTTTGCATCACAGAGAGTTGTCACCTCGGGCGGACATCACGTCAAGTAGGGCTATCTATATGACCTCACTGCTTGAAAGAAGTTGTATAAAAAAGAAAAACGCGAAATAGCCTATTCTAGTTGAGAGAATGTCAAGAAATCTTCTTATTGCAATTTGATGTGCCGATTCGGGGGTATTAATCTCCACATCTATAGTCATTGGCGCAGTCACGTCGCTCTTTTCAACGCCCACAATTGGCTGTCCACCGCGCTCTCCTGCATATGCCGCCCACACTGAGACATTAGACGAGATGTGCAGCATTATTAATGCTGAAAGGGACCAGCATTGAAATCTCGGATTTCTTTTTCAGGACCCCTATTACATGCACTTTTTGTCACCTGATCCCAACTTGAAGTCGATCATATCGTTTCTTCTCGTCAAATTTGATTATATTATTGTATGCATGGCTCTTTTGGTCTCGTTGAAGCTTTCCACTATTAAAGACATGTTATCTTGGCATTTGATCATCCTAATTACGGCAAGAGCGCAGGGGACTTTTGGGTAATGGTATACTTGTGGGATATGCTACCATCATAGGAATTGATTATAGACAATCGGTCGGCCATTGTCAGTATGTTCTTGGACAGCCTACGCCTAAGATTTCAGATTGATACGACAAGCTCTTTCCTTCAGACCTCTCGCGATCATCTGTTGCGCAATGCTCAAGATGGCATATCTCTCTTCGTCCGCAATTGTTATTCTGTCACTTGTTCAATCATGTTCGACCTTCAACTTGTATCCCATTGTGAACGCAACCAAGTTGACCAATGCACTCGGCATCTCCACTGAGTGTCTTGCTGCGCTGTATGCCTCATTACCTATCTTTTTCACTTCCGTCTGACTTCCTCTGGAACTAATGAACATTCCAGGAATCAGTCGCTTCCGGACTGTGACCAAACGCTGTTCGGCATGGTTGGTGACTTTGAGAACTTCTGGTGGGAGGACGACAATGTCACAACTCTGTGCAATGGCAACTGCCCGAGTGCTACCTCGGACTGGAGGCTCAACGTGTACGACGCATGCTACGGCGAGTACATCTCGGCCTACGGAAAGCTCATCCCGGCGACCTCAATCAGTGAGCGCTTCTATGACAGCATCAATATTGCATGTCTACCATCTGGGTAAATATCGCTTCACGGACCCCTGTCGACACATATGTGCTGAGCAATCAACAGATCGGCCAATTTCTCTTGGTGCCTTACAGAGTCTCAGCAGTGGGTGGGTTCTGATATAGTTCGACCCGATTGCACGACCAATCCCATAGCGCCATCTTGTGGGGGCAACGTCTCGGCCATACCAGCGAGTGCAGTGCGCATAGCGAGTCTGTATGGCGATGACATTGTAAGATGCACCAAAAGTCCTCGAAAGCATATCCTGCTAACGTATTACAGCTATGTAATGAATGCTTTATAGAGATGATGTACTCTCGTGTCACTTCCACTCTCTTGAGTGATGAAGACTATTCCGACTATCTTGTGGATCAACTCCAAGATGTGGCAGATATCTGCAGCACAAAGCTTCGCGACTTTACCGTCAGAGCCGTGGCAACATACGACCCAGCACCACCTGTCACGTTGACACCAACCACAACAGCAGGGTCGGCGCCTGCTGCCAACACATGTGCAGGACAGTCAGTCAACACTGGATCTGGATGCGATTCTATGTCTACCAAGTATGGAGTCACGACTGGAGATCTACAGACCATTACCAATAGCAGCACTTGCCAGGTTTCCGTTACAGTGTGCTTACCGGCAGCCTGCATCTTACAACGTCTCACTGGCAGCCAGACATGGCAAGTAATGCCCAGTCATAGAACAGCGAGAACAGATTCTGACTTGCAACTAATTAGTGATGCACTTGCTGCGAGCCTCGGAGCGAGTACCATACAATTCCTCAGCTGGAATAACAACATCATTGGACTTTGTGACAGTCTGAACACAGGACAATATGTCTGTGCTAGGTAATCAAACCATCCTTTTCCATTCCCTTTCCATTGAGAATTCCAACACGGAGAGACTAACACAATTCCCAACCAGTGCTCCAGGAACAAACAAGTCCTATGTTCTACCGCCTCCACCTCTAGGAACAGATGCCAATGCCGGCAACCAGCAGAGAGGAGGAGCTGGCGGCGTCGTTACGCCGGTCACGACTGTATCTGGTACGATCATGAACCCCGGATCTTTAGGTTACAGCTCAGCGCCATCGCCGACCCAGGATGGTCTGGTCAAGAATTGCAACAATTACGCCAGCGCCAAACCCGGCGATACTTGTTTTGACTTTGCCAAGAGTAATAATCTTAGTCCCGACAATTTCTATGCATGTGAGTACACCCAGAATTGCAACTAAAAGAAAATAAAAAGGCTGACGAATGATTTTCTCTCAGGGAATCCAGTACTCGGTTCAAATGGTGTCGCTTGCTCGACCAAATTTTGGGCCAGCGAATATTATTGCATCGGTACTCAAGCGGTTCCATCAACAGCGCCCGGTCCGACACAGTCAGGTATAGTTGCCAATTGTGCAAGATATTCCCAAGCACAAACTGGGGATACTTGCAGCGTGTTCGCCACCCGCAATAGCATCTCAACTGCGCAGCTATACAGCTGGAACGCCGTGCTGGGAGGCACAGGCCAAAACTGCGGAACATCCTTATGGGCAAACGAATGGTACTGCGTCGGTACCTCTGCTGCGGCCACCACGACCTCGAAGCCGACCAGTACTTCGACCACGAAGTCAAGAACTTCTGCGGTTGCTGCGCCGGGGCCTACGCAGTCTGGAATATCGCCAAAGTGTAACAAGTACGCTGCTGCCATCAGTGGGGATACATGCACTGCATTTGCGGCTCGGAATGGTATCACGGGTGCAAATCTGTATGCCTGGAATGCAGTCTTGGGAATAAACGGTAGCCAGTGCGCGTCGTCTTTCTGGGCAAATGAGTATTATTGTATTGGTATCAGCTCTTGAGTGGCTGTAGGGTAGCATAAGATCCAGAGTAAGTTCTATATTGAAACGTCGGTGGCAGCTGTACTCAGATGGCCATCCGACGTACTAGGATATGTCATGACACACATCATAAGTCGTAGCTTTTCGTCGTCTTCCGGTCTCTTGTAGGGCCAAGTCAGTGTTCTTCGGGGGTTGTGAATATTTATGGGTTTGGCTCCATAGAGCGGCAGGGTTATGGGTCAGTCTGCATGCATGAGATTTGTTGGCGCCAAGATGCCGAGTTGAGAGCCCCCGCCTTCTTTACTCTAGACTTTATGCTACAGATCAATTCTCTTTCATTCCATTGACGTCTCAATTCAGACTTCTATTTTGCAAACATAATCAATTGCCTAACAATGGCTTCCTTCGCCGAGACACCTGCTATTGTCCTGGTTCAGGGCTCCTTCCAGCTCCCAGAAGTGTATCACAAGCTGGCCGATGCCCTACGAGCTATGGGATATGAAGTTCATCAGCCAACCTTGCCAAGTCTGACCGAACCAGACTTGGCTTCAAAAACACTCGGCGACGATGCATCCGTTGTCAGATCCCAAGTCAAAGCTCTCGTTGATGATGGACAGACAGTCGTTGTGGTGATGCACTCATATGGTGGTCTGGTGGGGTCGGAAGCCGTACTCAAGGACCTGTCGTTCGACCAACGAAAGTCCGATGGCCTTCCAGGAGGTGTTAGTGAGTACTTCATAGCGACTTAATTGTCTTCGATCAATCGGCATTGAGTTTGAACATGCTAATCTTACACCGAATAGTACACCTCTTCTACTTTGCCGCCTTCATCTTGTCGCAAGGTCAATCCGTTCTCGGCGTATTTGGCGAGTCGCCCAACAACGACGTCAAGCCGAATGGGCGCTTTACCATCAAGAACTCGGCGGAGATACTATACCACGATCTCCCGCCGGCGGAAGCCCAGTACTGGGAATCCAAAATCATTGATCAATCTTACGCAGTACAAGAGTACAAGATAACCAACGAGGCATATCGTTTTGTGCCATCCACCTATCTTGTATGCGAAAACGATCGGGGTCCGCCGCCTCAGTACCAAGAGATGTTTGGTAAGGCGGCGGGCTCAAAGATTCTTAAGATGAGCTCTGGCCATTCGCCCATGATAAGTCACACCAAGGAGCTAACACAACTCATAAACTCCGTCGCGCGATCTTCCTTCCCAGGTATTGTCCCGAATTGAAGGAGTGAAACCAACAGTATCTTGTGCCCGGTCAGTGTGTACATTAGTTACTCCCTTGAATTTCATGAACGTTCACCTTGACATGTCAATTCTTTGCGTTTCGGAATGAGAACAAAAAGTAGATTTGTTATTGATTTACTGCGTCGCGGGATTACTCCATTTCGAATCGAGGGTGACTACTGCAAGTCCGGGTTCATCAGCGCTTCAGAGGATTCCACCCACTTTCCACCATAGCCACAGCTGCCCTGGTAGCTTCGTCCAAGCTTTCCTCGGGTAGCCCGAGTACGGCATTTGCCGTGCCGTTGGGATACTCCATCTCACCGGCCCGCGACCGGATGAAGAGTTTGGCATACATGCTCTTGCCAATACCAGTTCTCATGCCCCTGGAGAACTCTTCCATACCGTCCTGAACCCGCTTCGTGGTAGACTCGTACGTGATCTCCCAGTCCGCGTCCACAGTGCCGAGGACCCGGTGCAGGCTGTCCAGCATATCGCGCTGGCTGACGCGGAAGCTGGAGATGTAGCAGGGCTCATTCCTCCAGTCCGACAAGGACGGCGACGCGCCGGCCTCGGGGAGGCTGAGCAGCGCCGCCACGGCGCGCCCGCACTGCGGCCACGTGCTGACGGTGACCACGGTGTCGCCGTCGTCGAACAAGGTCACCTTGCGCGCCGGGATCGTGAAGCCGAACCACGACTCGCCGAGGGTGAGGCTCCACTCGTACCAGGCGCCGCAGACCAGGGAGACGTAGGACAGGCCCAGGCTCTCGATCTCGGCGAGCTGCTTCAGGACGACGGCGCCCATCGGCTCGCTGCCAAACTTGGGGTTGCGGATATCGGTGCCGAAGCAGCTGGGCATGACGTACTTGACCCCGGCCTCGGCGGCGGCTCGGATGATCTTGCTCTGGGTGTCGGGCGGGGCGGCCACGGCGAGGGTGATGATGAGGAACTGTTGGCCCCGAAGCGCCTCGACCAAGGATTCGGATTGATCGAAGTCTACTCTGACGTTTTTGACTCCTTGGGGCAGGACGCCTTTCGTCTCGGCTCGTGTCAAGGCCGTGATGTTGTGGTTTCCGGTTTCGAGAAGGGCCGAGAGCAGAAACTGTCCAACATGACCTAGAGCCTGGAAGCTGTTAGACAAACATAAGGTTTGAGAAAGATTTTAGACTGATACCCACACCAACAATGGCTACGTTCTCGAGAGGCTTGATGGAGGCCATGATCATGTAATATCTCGGTGGGTGCTATGAACTGATTTTGATCAAGAAAATAAAAAAGGTCTCGACCATTCCTTGACTCACTCATTTTATAATGATTGGAGGTTGCACCTTTCATGGGTTTCGATCCTCTGGTGTCGAGGAGACGGACTTAACGGTGTTTGCGGAGACCTGTTTGTGAGGCATGTGCTGTTACTCGATACTATGCGACCTGGATGATATAGTATAGAATAAGCGCTAAGCGGCCATTCATTGGCCAGTAAACGGTCACCAAACAGTCTGTTGTCGACTGCAGTGTTTGTTGTGTTGGCTGGGGTGTTGGCTTTAGCTCCGCATCATCTCCGAGATGATAGCAAGAAGCACCCGAGTGGTCGATGGAGATGGTTGTAGCGTCAGGAAGCTATCAGTTAGGAACGCATCCAACACGGAGCTCATTAAGTCCTTCAGATTGAATTGAGAAGAAGAAGTTCATTGATACCCAGACAGCCTAGTGAGGGTAAATAGGGAGATAAAGAAGCTGAAGTTACACATTTCCGTGTAAGTTCATTTCCTCGTGACCTTATTCGTTTCATCCACGTCAATCTCAACCAAAGGTTTACCAAAAAACCTGTCCTGTGCCATCTGGCGCAATCTGTCCATGGTCATCGTTGACGGCCTCCAACCGTATGTCCGCTCAAACACGAGTCTTGGGCTCTGCAACTCGTCCACAGTCACCTCGGCATCGTGAGAAGTAAAGATTGCTGGGTCGGGAATCTGGCCGGGAGCCTGGAACCCGACTACCCACTTTTCGGCCCAGCGCCGTGTGCGTGGCGAAGAGTCCGGGTTCACTCGCTCCCTTTCCATCTGAAACCATATTGTAGCGGATTCAAGAACAGGCATTCGGGACAGCGCCTTGGACCACGACGAAAAGAGCATCTGCACTTCGTCCTCGCAGGGGACGTCCAGGATCGGTCGTGGAACATCATCCTGAGCCACAGCCTCAGGCTTGGCTTCGATGTGCCAGCCTCCATTTGGAGTGCAGAACCCCATCTTGACGGTCGTGTGCTTCAAGTAAGGCCACTGCAAGGAGGATAGCGACGACGTCCTACTATCATCGGGCTCAGCTTCGGATGGCCAGAACAGTGAGCCATCAAAGGTTCCCCGAAGATTCAGAGAAGTGAGATTAAGACAAGGTGCGAATTGCCGAGCTCAGAGGGTCATATGATGGCTCGATCGTACTCGCATGACAGTTGGGAAATAGTGCAGGATATCTTGCCCAGAACATAGTCGCAAGGAGGTCTCGAATCTCAAAATCGTCGACAGTCAGAGTCAGGTGACGAAGATTGCGCCCTGAGAGAAACTCGGCCTTGGAAAGGGCTTCTGCAAAGCCGTGTCGAGTCTGAAGAGTAGCTTCGAGATTGAACCCGAACGTGCGGAAGTGCTTCTGCCTCGTTTCCAAGTCCATGACGCGCAAGTTTGGCAATCGGGTCGAGATTTCAATACCGGTCTGAAGTGCCACCTGCCGGCGGGGATCGCGAATTCCCAAGTGAGATACACAGTAGACAAGCGGGAAGGACTCATACTCTATTAGTCCAATGGGTGGCGCCAGGTGCGCCCGAAACGAGATTATCTTCAAGGTCTCGTCATAAGTCGACTTGACTTCCCGAATAAACAAGCAGAATCCACTCCTTATGGCAGCAGGGACAGTTGATTCCTCCCCGAGGGACTCGATACCAGCCAGGACCTGGAACAGCCTCCGGATCGCGTCGGTAAAGAAAACACGAAAACATCCATGTTGCTCGTCAATCCGGAGTCTGTATTCCGTATTATGCCGCTCGATGTGTCGTTCATGCAACGGGATCATGACAGTGAAGTAAAACCGTCGTAGGTATCCGAGTCGACCGGGCGTGAGAAAACGGCCAAGGGACTCCATTTCTTTATCGAGACTCCGAATCTCAAGCTGTGAGAAAGTGCACGGTTCAATGGCTCGCTGCCACCGGCTTGATAGCGTGGCATAGGGAGCAAGGCCCGGCTGTGGCAGGAAGCCAGCAATGAGGTCTAGCAATTCGCCCGGAAGTCTGTCCATGGCTACGGGCAGGCTTTACTCGGGTGAAAGGAAAGGTTGATCGAGACGTACACCTACATAGAAGTGAGGATGACACAATACAATGTGGAAAAAGTGGGTTGGTGAGAAGAGAATCTTTGTTTTGGGCCATCCAGTGCGCCATATCGTGCAGTACCAGCACACACGCACGTCGCAATCACACTTGGCAAGGCATGTCAAGATGGGTCGGGAAGTTGAGAAGTCGCAACCGATGGGCGGTGGCAAGATGAGTTCACGTAACATAAAGTGGACTGGATTACCCTTTCCCTAAAAACTATCTACCTACCTAGCTAGTCACGTCGTCTCATACCCTTCAGCAGGTCGCGGCTGCTGCCAGATGGTGCAGCTGCCCAGACGTTAAACAGAACAAAAACAAGAGTAGCATATCGTTCAGTACGGCGTCCTGGGAAGAAGGAGGGAGGGGGGAGGGGGTGGGCAGGTGCCCCACCCGCGCCTGATTATTGCAGACTGCGGCTTCCCGCCATCGCGCATAGTCGAGAAAGGAAAGGAAAAACCAAAAAAGAAAGGCCCATTTCTAAATAAAATCGCCCACGTCATGATTTACCTTTGAACAGTCCAAATATATTAACATTACCCCTCGATATGTTTGACGTCCTGCTTTTCTGCTTCGACAATGACCTCCGCTTCCCGCTGAGCTGCAATGATCTCCTCCGCGTTCCTCCGCTTCGTTCTAGCCAAGCCCTTGGCCGAGAATAAGATCTCCATCTCTTCGAGTGAAAATGATTTGGTCTCGGGCATGAGGAAGTAAATGACGATGATACCGACGACCAGGGAGCAGCCAAAAAAGAGGAACGTTCCGTACTTGATGTTGGCCATCATGTATGGCGTGGAGTAGACGATGATGAACTGTCCCAGCCACTGGGTACAGGTTGTGAAGACGAGACACACGGAACGGATGCCAGTGGGGAAGACCTCGGCGCTGAGCGGGCAGGTTAGCCAATTACCATCACGACATGGGAGCTGAACCGACAAACAAAACTTACCAGAAGATCCACGGAATACCATTCCAGGAGATCGCATAGAATATGGAAAACAGATAGATCATGACGATGGCCGCATAGGCCCCGCCATCCTGTGAAGCGCCTCCGTCGAAGGAACCAGAAACCTTGGTATATCCTGCAAGGTAAAACATGGCAAGCAGGGCACCAGACGAGCCGATGAGCATGGACTTGCGGCGGCCCAGCTGATCGACGCCAAAGGTCATGAAGAGCAACGTCGCAGTCGCCTTGACGATGCCGAAGATGCCGGTAGCCAGCAGCGAGACGCTCGTGCCGGTGAAACCGATGGACTTGAAGATGGTGGGCGAGTAGTAGTTGAGCGCGTTGATGCCCGAGAGGTTTTGCAGCATCATCAGGCCCATGCCGAGGAACAGCCGCCAGCGGTTACCAGAACTGAGCGCCTCCTTGAGTTTTGCCCCGAAAGAGCGAGACGCGCCCAACTCGGATTCGCGCGCGAGCTGCTCCGCGACGCTGTCCATCTCCCAGGCGATGTAGCTGTCATCGGCCGACAGACGGCGGATATTAGACAGGCAGCGGCGAGCGGTGTCGGCTTTGCCAGCCTTAACCAGCCAGCGAGGAGACTCGGGCTGGAGCAGCATGAAGAGCACCAGAAGCGTACCAGGGAGGAGCTGCAGACCAAAAGAGATCATCCATTGTGTGTTGGATGTAGCTGGAATGTTCTGGTTGACGCCGTAGTTGACCCAGAAGCCGATGATCTGAGCGAATTGCAATGTGCATTCGAATATGCCAATGAGGCGGCCACGGATGGCAGGAGGTGAACACTCGGAGATATACTGAGGTACGACGAGAGATGAGGCCCCGACAGCCAGGCCTGAGAAAATTGGCAATTCACGTCAGAAAGGCTCCACAAATGGCAAGTCATGTTGCTAGGGCTCACCTGTAAAAGCCTGACCAGCGTAGATAAGTCCCAGTTTACCAGAAGATGCCACTTGGAGAACTGCGCCAATATCGAAGATAATTCCGCAGGCGATCAGGGGGTACTTGCGGCCGAACTTTTCGGCAAAGTATGAGACCAGAATGGCACCAAAGAAGCAGCCAGCTTGAAAGGTGCTAACAATGTTGGCCGACAAAGCCGCCGCTTGGGTTGCGTTGCCGGTATCGAGACCAAACTCTGCTTTGAAGGCGGGCAAGGTGATGGCGCCTCCGACGAAGGCCGAGTCATAACCAAACATGGCTGATCCCATGGCAGCGGACATGGCCAGGCCATATATGCGCCAGTTGTAGACCGCTGCCGGAGCTGGGAAGGCCGAATTGTCCTTGACCTTGAAAGGGGACGGCATCGCGGTGGTATTGATCTTCCAAGGTCTACATGGTCAACCGCCTTGAGAGCGAGGTCAAGCTGGTCATGGATTCGTTGAAGTCGGCTGGTTTCGGTGGCGAGCTGGTCTGGGTGTCTTCAGTTGAAGAAGCGAATGCGCTGGAGACTCCAGCACTCATCGTCGGTACCGTGCCAGACTTTCCTCCCAAGGAGGAAGGGGAGATTCTGGCGCGCAAGATCTCGGAGGCTTTCTTAGGCAAGGAGCAAAAGGGTTACATACTCGAGATGTGCTACCACCCCGAGCCCAAGACGGAGTTTTATCACATTGCCATTAAGGCGGGATGGAACGTGCTATTTGGAACGGAATCCATGATTCGGCAGGGGGTAGCGCAGCAGGTGCTCTGGGCAGAGCTTCCCCTCGAGAAGTTCCAGATGGAGGAGACCCAAAAGATTGTTGCGAATGCACTACAAAAGCATAAATGATACAGATAGATCCTTGTACTCCAAATCTCAATACATAAATGCACACCACACGCCAGATTCCGAGTCGTGAAAAAGAACAGACACTACCTACAAATTTGTGCTTTGCAGAGTTCCAAGATTCTCAATGCCCTCCCACCAACAAACTACCTCCGATGTGTCAAAAGATACAACTTGACGTTGGTAATTGTAGAAAAGCTGAGGGATGATGAGGCCAGTCTCCATGGGCACATGAGTCAAGTGGTCCGTAACACGATGACACGCAACACAGCTCTTCAAATCTCGGCCGAGGTACATTGTAGCGCGTTCCGTGGTCGCAAGCGCCATGTTCATACCCCAGATAAAGTCCGCACTACTCCACGCGTCTCAATTAAGCTACTGGAGCTAGGTATACAACATCTTCGGAGTATGTGCCGACCGGTTAAGATATTAGGTTATGCGTCTTCGGATAAGCTCTTGAACTCGCCGCTGAGTGGGTCCTTTAGAGCAGTCTATGCCTAGAAAAGTACTGCCCATTTGCGGGGAGGCATCTGCTTCATTTATTCCCGAAGGATTGAAATGATGCAAAGCTGAGACAATTTCATATCTACCTACATAGCTAGCCCTTGTTGGCATCATACTATTCAAAAGGCAACACAGTCTTCATACTTGTTGTAACCTCCAACTGTTTACCACCATCATTGTCATGTCTTCGCAGGATCTCATCTTCGACAACTACGCCAGTGGCAAGCAGACTTTCATCATACCCTTGACGTTTACAGACATCAATGACGCCAAAGACATAATCGAACGCATCGGGTATGGTGGAGATATCTGGGAGGTTCGAGTCGACCTTTTGATCCCCGAAAAGGGTCCTCTGGGGGAGACGAACATCCCTCCTCTGAGCTATGTCAAGAGTCAAATCGAAGCTCTGCAGTCCATGTCTCACTTGCCTATCTTGTTCACGATCCGGACAAAATCGCAAGGCGGAAAGTTTCCGGACGATGCCGACCAGGAGGCCTTGAAGCTGATGCTGCTTGCATTTGATTGCGGCATTGCCTACGTCGATGTGGAGATCGAATGGCCCGAGGCGGTCATTCAGGAACTCACTGCCAAGAAGAACTCGTCCAGAATTGTCGCTTCTTATCACAGCTGGACTGGCAAGATCAGATGGACCAGCGATGAGCTCAAAAATCGGTTCGAAGCAGCCGATAAGTTCGGTGGTATGTTGTTCCTGTGCACGTCCTGTAGTGGTATGCCCTCATATCGAGGTAGTCATGTGCTAACAGTGGTCAAATATCGTAGATATTATCAAGCTGAGCATTCTATCTGCAACGATAGAGGACACCTACGAGCTCGGCCTCTTTGTTAGAGACTACAAGACAAGCCACACCAAGCCCCTGCTCGCAGTTGGCATGGGCGCCAATGGTCAACTGAGCAGGATCACATCGCCCATCTCCCTGGTTACGCACCCTCTCATTCCCTTCCCCTCGGCCCCAGGACAGCTGAGCCTCGCGCAAGTCCACAAGGCACGAAATCTAATGGGCCAGCTGCCGGAGAAGGTGTTCCATATAAAGAAGGGAGGCCCCAGCGCCTCGAGGAGCGCATCTGCGTTCGAGGCCGGCTTCCAGGAGCTTGGCTATCCGTACGTCTGCACATTCGACGACGCTCCGGTATTGGGAGAGGAAGCTTTCGACTCGAGCGATTCCAGTCTGGAGGCAGTCTCGTCGCAGTTCACAAAATGGACTGGGCGACCTGCCCCAGTCTCGGTCATGTCGAGTTACTTCAAGTAGATCAATACACGAATCTTTGTGATAAAGCGTCAGTAACACTGGTATATCAAGGTATGAAATGCCTGCGGCGGCCCTCGAGCGATGCGTGTCTCCCTCATCTGTCACAGTGGGTGAGCTGCTAGATATGTTCTTCAACCCACGACGGACACGCATTATCACGCTTGCCCAGAATCTAGGGCTGGTCCACTGTCAAGGCGCTTACATTGTATTGAGAGTCCTTCTTTCCCATGGGAAACGTGGGGCTTCCACTATTACCGTTCATCCCATGGTACCAATATCGACAAGGCTTAACTATCATACAAAGAGGGTGCTTGACCATTTGTCCATGCCAGTGGGGGTAAAGGAAAGTGCAGAGACACTCCTGGCGCTTTTGAAGTTTCCCAATCTTGGTTTCTTTCGGAGCATCATTCTTCTTCCTTCTCCCAGCGCTCCCAGTACCTCAAGGGTGAATACGGGTTGAGGTCAGGGTCGGAGTAGTTCTGGTTAACAATAGCTGTCAGTCAATAATGTCTCCAAGTCGTGTCAGAACCGAACCGAGAGCAGAGCAACACTTCTGAGCGCGAACGCAACGCTGCATTTTGAGGAGGGGAAAGAAACAGCAATGACGAACCAATTCGTAAGAATCCACTTCGTCAACATGCTCCGCAAAGTAGTGTCGTGATACCTGCCAACTATCTCGCAAGACGGCCTTGAGTTTGTCGCCCTCCTCCTTGTCGACCTCGATGGCCTTGCGCACCACAGTCAGAGCTTCATTGTGCAGGTCATCCACCACTTTCAAAGGTCGCTCGCAACCCATTTCAGGATGTTCATTATCCTCAATCAGCTGGTTAGCGTGGAGGTCGAACATTGCGATAGCCTCGCGTGCATCCTTGAAAGCGGGATGATTCTCGACGTCAACGGAGCTGCTGGCGCTTTGATGCTTATCCTGCTTTTTGTTGTTGCTCTCGTCATGGGATGGTTCGTCATTCTTCTCGGATTTCTCCAGATTGTCCTTGGCTTGCTGCCCCTCTCCCTTGGTATTCTCCATTGTGTGACCAAGGGTATGGCCAGATGTTGTTGTGATTCTGACTCAACGCTTTTCGGTGAAAGGGATGGTGAGTTAGACGCGAAGGGGCAAGTTTTAATAATGAGGAGGGGAAGTTGCACGGCAGAGATGCAGGAGAGATGCACTTTTATATCATGATTTCACCTCGTTTCTCTCTGGAACCAAACAGCCAAAACTTATTCATTTGCTTTATTTGCTCAGGTACAGTCATTTGTTGCGTTTGGAATAATGCAAATAGCCTGTGTTGTAAGCTGACCATGACTTAGTCTTAAATTCCAAACATTCATTCGCCAGGTTTGTCGTTAGCCGCAAGCCATCACCTTTTGAGACATCTCATAAGTTACGCAGACGCTCTCTGTCATCAGTTAGCCAGAACTGAAATCTGTAAGCGATGTGCAAGTAGACATAATATAATAGTTCGTTTGGAACCGAACCTTGGTCTTTGGGAGCTTACAGCTAATCCGTGGCCTTCCCGCACAGGTGCACTTGGCGGGCGGTTTCGGGTGCTAGCGGCTGATCCTCGGGGGCCCTGAACCCGTTGCCAGGTACCCTAGTGTGCTATCTATAGCACACCCTTCTATCTTGTATCTGACACTGCGCCGCAACAACGCGTTGCCCCCACCACAAGCGAATACAGGCGGCGATCCTTCAGTTTGCCCTGACCGACCCCTCCGTTGCTCTGGTTTGAATTGACATACAACTCAGACATGACTGTAACCACGACCAAACTCCAGACTGTCCTCGTCACAGTTTACCCTTCAAAATGGACAAACTGCCACCAGAGGTGCTCGTTCGAATCATTTCTCATCTCGTGCCAGACAATGGAGTGGGACTACCCATAACAAGCATATCCAAGCCATGGAAGCAACATGGATCCATTGCCCACCTGGCCACAGTCTCCAAGCTCTGGCAATACCACGTGGAAAGACTAATCTTTCGGGAACTGTTTCTCTCTACCAAACGCCTGGAGGCTGCTAGCCGTATCATCACAACCCGACGACTCGAGTATGTACGTTTGGTTGAGCTAGAGGTTGTCCTCGACGCATACGATGAAGCGGCCGCTTGTCGCGTGGAAAATGAGGCAGAAAAGGCCAGCAACAACCAGTGCTTTACCCAAAGTCTGGCTACGCTATTTGCCCTCTTACAAAAATTCGATGCGCCCAGATCCAACAGTCACGATCGGGTGCTGCGATTGCGCGCCTACTCACCGAGTGATCCCTGGCGCCGTCCTGATTGGCCTCGCATACGTAGGATGAGGATGAATGGTGCCACCGACAATATTCTCAATGCTCGTTTTGATCAAAGCTATCTCGACCTCTCAGGACCTCTCGAATTCACCGTCGATTGCTTTTCGATCTTCTGCATTCCTGACCCGGTGGAGCAGGACCTCAAGTATCGCCGCATCAGCCCGAGCGCTGCTTGCCGTATCGCAGCCAAGCTGGGCAAGCTCGACAAGATCATGTGGCATCTCTCTGACAACGAGAAGAAGGATGCCGCACTCCGAAACACTCTGAGGCGGGACTTTTCGGAGCGGCTAGCCGATCTGCCGCCGTCATTGAAGCACGTAGTTCTACACTATACACGGACTCCTCCCAGAAACCACGAACGATCGCCCACAAAGATCTTAGATGTTGAGGACTCGGCAGGAGATCCGCTCAGTCTAGCAATGCGACAGCTCTGCAAAGGGCTCGTCACAGTCGACATCAAAGCCTCGCTCGAACCCGATTGCTTTGCACCTAGCAGTTCTGAGCACGATTCCACCGACGACACACAATGGCCCAACATGCAGACTTTCAATCTGACTCTTTGCGCCGTGACACCTTCGGGGAAGTGGCTCTTCGACCGACACCCCGACGCCGTCGAGGATGAAGAGCCATGGGTCGAGGCAGACAATCTCATGGACGACAAGCCAGACGCACCGGCCGAGGAAGACTGGAGGCTTTATGAATTCCGTGGCGCGCCGAATCTTACCACTGTCAAGCCATGGTTTCTGGCTGTAGCTAAAGCTGCCGGGGCCATGCCTTCCCTAATCGACATGAAGATCGAGTCAGGATGCGGCACAACACCAAAATCATACCGACCTCATTTTTCCCTGCGGTATTCAGCTCAGACACCTTCACTAGAGATCACTAGTACACCCGTTCTGGACCCGGACCAGGAGCGGGAGGAGTCGTGGAGAAGTACTGCACTTTCTCAATCACCGGATCGAGGTACCTTGGTCATCGAGTATAATGAGGCGAAGGACCGTCAGGATCCAGGCCCTGTTCCAGTCTGAGCCTGGCGTAGTACCACCCAGAGGCCACTTTACGGGGCTGGCCCGGTGCAAAGCGATAACGCAAACACCACTACAGGCGTAGCACAGCAACGAATAGTGTTCGGTGCTCAAGGAACAGGTCCTTCCAGGCCTATGTTTGGGGCTCAAGGGAGAGGTTCTAGCTAGTCACTTGCAGGGTACACACATATCGATATACTGAGTTGGCATGTTCACATTATTCTGCTCGGGTAAAAATATATCTCGACGCATCATTGACCATGGAAACTTGTCAATCATCGCCATCTCAACATACTGCCACCTTCTCCTTAACGAATGATCGGGCGCCTCTTCAAATACCTACCACATCAGGCTTATCAGGAGGAAACCCCTACGCAATACGCTTCATCTCCCCAGAAACTGTACAAAGAGGTGAGTGGTCAGCTTGCAGGCCGCATCGGCTCAAGAAAAAATGTACTTACTTTTCGCAGTTGCTGTTCAAGACGGGATTCCATTCATCTGCACCCATCATCAGTAAAAACGCCGCGCGGGTCGTGTCCGATCAAGAGTCACTTACACAGTTGATCAAGCGTTATACTGTTCGCGGCGGCAAAATCATAACAGCCCGTGCCGTCCGTGGGGGCAAGAGCATACGCGTCGCAGTCTGCGGGTATGCCACTCTGGGTAGGCCCGGGCGGCGTGACGACGGTACCAGTAGCGCTTGTTGTCGTGGTGGTGGACGGCGCGGTGGTTGCCGCTGCCGTCGTAGTCGCGCTACTACTGCTTGACGTGCCGATGCAGTACGCCTCGTTGGGCCAGAGGTTTTCGCAGTCGGCTTGGGTTGAGAACCGTCAGTTTCTTAAAAGTTCCCATGCCATATGGGGGAAGACTTACATCCGACGGCGGGGTTCCAAGCGTAGAACTGGTCGAGCGTGATCCCGTTGTCTGCCGCAATGTCGTAACACCCATCGTTGTCTTGTGCGACGTACCACTTGTTGCAGTCGGCCGCGATACCCGTCTGCGTCGGACCTGGAGCTCCAGAAGTCGCCGTCCCGGTCGCTGTTCCGGTTCCGACGCTCGTGCCAGACCCAACAGCGGTGCCCGTGTAGTAGTGAGCGTCCTCGTCATCCCAGCCAGGACCGGCGACACAGTACTGCCCACCCGTTAGTATCACGAATGATAGTTGAGATCTTCTATCCGCATATGACACTACGAAAAGCTTACCGAAGTGTTCGTCCACAAATTCTCACAGTCAGAACCTGATGTGGATCAGTCGTCATCGCGGGGCGAAACTAAATTTTCGGTCACACATACCGATGGCAGGATTCCATTCATAGAAAAGGGAGAATGGGATGTCGTTCATCTCCAGAACGGTGGTGCATGTATCGTCTGGTAAGGGTGTGTGAGTATCAATACAAGCAAGAAGTCGTCTATACATGGCTTACAAAGCTGCGTCGTGTACCAATCTACGCAATCCGTGGTCGAGCTTGGGGCGGCGTTGGCGGGAGCTGTGATGACAGCCCACGAAGCAGAAGCCGTCGTGGCGGCCACTGAAGTTTGACTTAGTAAGTTGAGGGCATTCATGTGATATTTGAGCAGACTCACAACTTGTGTTATAGTATGCGGCGCAGTACGACGTTGCGTTCTGCAGCACACACGTGTAGGGGTCGTAGTCGGCACCGTTAAGGATGCTAGGGTTCCACCGGAGAAAATCGGCGACGGCAACATCATATATCTTGGTCACGGCCTCGCAAGAGAGAGAGCCGTAAGAGTTCTGGAAAACTGCATAGCAATTGGTTATAGACGAGTTAGCGAGAGGAAAGCCTGTCGCAGTGGCCGAGGCGTATGTTGCCACGGATACCGTGGACAGTGAAGCCGTGTTGAGTGTGGTTGGTGTTCCGGTGTTGGACGCAGTACTGCTTCCGTAGTACCCGTCGTAGGTCGTGATGGCACCAACCGGTGCAATACAGTAGCTGGCGTTGGCCCATAGGTTGGTGCAGTTGGCGTTGATCTCGGGGTTCAAGAAATAGAAATCAGCCAACGTGATCGAATTCTTGGTGGCAATCAACTGGCAATACTCATCCGTTTGCACCGAGTACCACTTGCCGCAGTAGTGGTTCGACTCGGTCATGGCGTCCGTGGGCACTGCTGCGGCCGTGGTGATTGATGTATATGAAGAATCGTCGTCGCTGACTGTCTCGTTCGGGAAGACGTATCCGAATGGACTGCTGAGGCAGATGACATGGCCGATCTTGGAGTCCCAGTTTTTACACAGAGGATCTATGAAAGGGTTCCATGTGACGAGCTGAGTAATCGTGATTTCTGCCCCGCTGGCAACGGAGCTGCAGATGTCACCCTCTTGAACGACGTACGGAGTGCAGTTGTCCTGAACACATAGCTCGGTGTTGTTCCCGGGCCAGTCAGCACAGCCACCTGCAAGGCTGTTGATATTGAGCAGCTGATCGGTAGACATGCTGTTGGTCTCAGCGAACTGGTCACAAGACGTGCCAGTCTCGACTGGGACGTAGGTACCCGTACAAGAGAATGTAGTATTCTCGCTCAACGTTCTATAAGTTTGGTCAGTATGTATTCTGCAAAATACTCGACGTTGATCATGCAAATTATGGAAATGAGGACGAGGAACTGGCATAACTCACACGTTGTTGTTCTGAAACTGGGATGTGGGCGTGGCTATGGGTGCCGCCGTTACACCGCAAGAGGATACCGCAGATGAATATTGTTCAGCGAGTTCTGCATCGTATGAACGCTCGTCCTCCATCTGCAACCGAAACGAATCGAGCGCACAGGGGCCACAGTCATCTACCGTGCCATTGGTGCCATTTGCGGTGGAGATGTAACAAAAGTCACCAGTTCTAGATCCTTGATTAATGAAATGTCACTCGATAGCAGTTTGCGAAACACGTACGTGTCCTTCAAGCACAGAAGGTTGTAGTTCAAGAAATAGTAATCAACCAGAGCCATCGCGTCGACTGTCTTTCCCTCTGTTCCGTAGACGTCATTCGTGGTAGAAGTTCCGTACACATAATCCGTGAGGTTGCCCTGTGCGGGATCGACGTAAATATCATCAGCGCACGCTGTAGCAACGGCCGCACGGAAGTCTGAAATAGAATCGCTGCAAGACTCAGTGCAAAGAGCGGATAGTTCTTCAGCTGACATGCCTCCCCAGGTGTACATGAATTCTTCCTCCCGGATGGAGCCTGTACAGTTCAAGGTGGCCGCCAAGGCGCTGGAACAGCCAGGCGAGAACATGGCGAGATTTTCAGCAAGGAAAAGAGCAGTCGAACCAGTTTCATCTTCCTGTCTCGCCGCAACTCCATGATAATGCTTGCTGCGATATTCCCGCTGATAGGCTGGATTACGAAGATACTCGGCGCCGGCAAGTGTATTTTGGCATACGGCTGCCAGGGCTAGGCTAATGATGAATCGACTAGCCATGGTGAAAAGAGTGTGTATACGACCATGAAACAAAAGAGTGAATGGTGAGGTTGGAAACCTCCGATGAAAATAGTGGCTGACGTTGTGAACGTCGGTGGGAGGGCCGTTGACGATTGTTAACGATATGGTGATCAAAAGAAGATTGATTCAAGATGCATACTTCGCTATCTATGCATAGATCAGCCGACACCATCCGATAGCCGGTTGTATATTAGGTATGTTCAATCCTTCTGCGCATGTACGGCACCAACCGAAGCGATATATTGCAAGGCTGTTCGCTAGCTGCCCAAGGATTTATGATTCATTTCCGAAGTGGCCCGCATAAAAACAGGTGCAACGCCGGTAAGTGGGAAGAAAAATATCCGCTGTCCACTTGTCTGTAGCACTGCGCCGCTGAGCTAGACTCGAGTCAGGTCAGAACTTATACAATGTGCAAGCTCGCTTCATGCTGTGCCGCAATCCTCATGGGCGCAATCCTCCGAGGACCGTCAAAAAGGATTTAAGTTAAGCTAAATTAAGCTTACCTATGCTAAGAACTATTTGAACCCCACAACCCTCCATCGGATGATACTCCGTGGGCCCTGCATATAGGTTCTGCATGACTCTGTGAGAATATAGGCGGGTGGCGCATGTTCGAACCACGTCTGAATGGGAAGATGCCGCCGGGCTTATGTGATACGGGATCCGTTTGTCGGATGATAAGTTTATCTTAAACTATTAATCACGATCCCACTCGCGATATGAGCCAATCCGAACCGCCCATTCTCCCTGGTCGACACGCGTCTTCGATATCGTGACCAGAGGTTAGGATTTATTCTTCACTATGCAGTCAGACTATCGACCTGTGCCGCATGTAGTGCTGGGTAACTTCGGTTTCTTCCTGCATTCAGTTCCTACATACAGAAGTTCATGCATGCAAATTGCAATTGCGGGCATCGGCCGAGGAACATGGAGGATGCTGCGAGGCACAGCATACAGGGGCTTTCCAGCCGTAGAGCCCGAGGTAACGTATCGTGAGCATCTATATCCACTCTGACTCGAAATATACCTATAATCATGTCTGCTTTACAATGCGTCTATCCTTTACCACGAGCATTGGGAATTCTGTTCCTGTACCCTCATTTTGAACTTTTCAAGTTCACGACACTCATTCCATCGCTGGCATCATGCCTGAATTAGGTGCTGCACCAAGAGCCCACAGGCAATTACTGAACAAGCCCCTTCTCTTATGGATTGTCTTTGCTATATTATTTGCGCTTTACATTAAAAGTTTCAACGCTCCTTCAACTTCGTTACATTCCTTTGACAATTTCGATCCCATCCACCCATTTGATGTGCCAGGTCAGCAGAGCCATGCCATCGAGGACGTTGCACATCGGCTTGAAGTGAGACAAACTTCTTCATCTGGCACGAATGGACATGATTACACTTGTTCGGAAGATAGACCATGTAGCAATGGTGCTTGCTGCGGCGAGAGTGGCTTCTGTGGTTACGGCCCAACCTACTGCGGCGACGGTTGCACCTCCAATTGTAATGCAACAGCAGAGTGTGGTCAATACTCCGAAAGCGGTGACGAAAAATGTCCTCTGTAGGTATTCACAATGCTCATATTCGTGGGCTACGATTGACCAGATTATCAGGAATGTATGCTGTTCGGAATGGGGTTTCTGCGGTACCACTACGGTCAGTATTTTCGCCGAGGCTCATTTGACTGTACCTAACAGTAAGATAGGACTTTTGCACTGGTAATTGCCAGTCAAACTGTGGCCAGCCCAACAGGCCAAACAACGGTAATGGGACGACGGGCAGCGACGTTCGAGACAGCCTTTGGGGCTACTACGAGACGTGGAAGTCTTCAGGATCTGACTGCGGTATCATGGAGCCATCTCAAATTCCCGTCGAAGCACTCCAAGGAGTTTATACTGCATTCGCTTATGTGACTACCGGTTCTGTAAGTAATGCGTCATTTTTTCGTCGGCTTAGACCGGAAGTCTCTCTTTCTTCAACATACCTGTGCAGTCTCGGAGCAGATTCGCCGAATGGACCACAAGCTCTTGCTATACAGTTGGACCCGTACTGATATCCCATAGTATCAAATAGTACCCATGCCCGGCCAAGACAAAGACGTCTTCCAAAAAGTCGCAGACATCAAGAAGCGCAGTCCCGATACCAAAGTATATGTATCCATTGGTGGTTGGACATTCAATGACAATACGTGAGTCATGCTCTCCTTTTGTTTGTTTCTTCGTTCGCAAATGTCTGCCAATCCAGACACATGGGAACTTGATATTCATTCACTCTGCAGCTCCTCGACCCGTGAGGTCTTCACCCATATTGCTTCCAATTATCTCAACAGTCTTCAGTTCGGCAAAAACCTTGCCCTTTTCATGAATCAGTATGGATTTGACGGCGCCGATCTTGACTGGGAGTATCCCGGAGCTCCAGACCGTTCAGGCCGTACTCAGGACGTTACGAAGTTCCCAGAAATGCTGCAATGGATTCGAGTCGCATGGAATGCCTACGGAAAGTCTGATTGGGGCCTCACTATCACCGTACCCACGTCATATTGGTATCTGCGATGGTTTGACCTCCCAGCTTTGGCCAAATACGTCAATGCTTTCAACGTCATGGCGTATGATTTGCATGGAATCTGGGATTCCACAGATCCGATCGGTCCTTATGTTTATGCACACACTAATCTCACAGAGATTGATCTTGCACTGGATCTCTTCTGGCGCAGTGGCATTCCCGGTGAGATGCTCAACATGGGCCTGGCGTTCTACGGCAGAGCGTTTGAGCTGAAGGACCCGAGCTGTTCCACCCCTGGGTGCGAGTTTAGCGGCCCTGCCAGTGAAGGACCCTGTACCAAGACGGCGGGTTTCTTGTCATGGAGAGAGATTCAGAACATTCTGAACAGCGACACCATCGACTATGATACGCGGTATGATGAAACAGCCGGAGTCAACTACATGGTGTGGAACAAGAACCAATGTATGTGGCCTTCCACTCATCAACTAACAAGCGCTTGCAACTGACAACGGCTTAGGGATATCATATGACAACAAGGAGACATTCCAACAGAAGATTGAATTCGCTAATCAGAGAGGACTAAACGGCATCTTTATTTGGGCTGTCGACCAAGATGACGACTACTTCAACGCCTTGAAAGCAGTGACAGGCAAGGACATTGCTCCAACAGTTGCCGAAAGCGACACTCTAGGCCACTTTGATGTTAGCAGCTGTTATATCACTCATTGCGGAGATACCTGTTTGGTCGGGTGGACCAAGCTGACAGGACTGAACGAGGACAAGGACGGCGTCGGCTGTCCCAATTCAGGCAAGAACTCACAACAACGTGAGCTATGCTGCCCACCCTGGAGCGCCCCAGATCCCTCGACCTGTAGCTTCAACGGCAATGCGGAGTACTGCTATGGACAGTGTGCGCCAGGAGAGGTTTGTTCCGCCTTCCAAGACTGCTACCGTGAGGACTTAGGTAGCTAACATTCTACAGGTCTTATTTGCGACCGATAACTTTGGCCATACAGGATGGTGTCGTGAAGGCAAGAAGGCGTTCTGTTGCCCCGCCACAAGCGGCAACGAAGCCGTTGCTGCTTGCAAGACAGTATGGGGTGATTGCCCAGATGACGCTCCCCATTTCATGACCAAGGTTGGCGATCGTCAGAAGTTCTGTTGCCCTGAAGCGCCTACGTGGAATAATTGCGGCTGGCATGGCGCCAGCACAACGTGCAACAACAACCGCTGTCCCGTCGGTCAGGTCGAACTTACTCGAAGCCAGTATGGCGACAACTGGTGGACCGGATGCGTTCTGGGTCGACAGAAGGCGTACTGCTGCGACCCGCCTTTCGACGGCACTGCGTTCATTCCTGCATCGCTCGACCAACTCTTCACGGACGGCAGTGATTTCCCCATCGATGAAGCTCCGGTGTACTACGAGGCCTTCGACCATAATGCCGACACAACCCCAGAGTTTGAAAACACCTATACTGACGATCCTAACAAGGAGCCCTTTGCTTGGACTATAATGGTTGGAGCTAAGGATGATGTTCAGTCTCTGCGCAAGCGAGACGGTTCCCAGCTGGAAGCTTTCGACTGCCCAAGTCCTTCCGCCGACGACTTCTCGACTCAGACCGTAAATCTGGTTTGCTTGTCCGACGGATCGGATCATGACTGTGAAGATATCATGCTTGGAGGCGTCAAGGGAACGATTGTCAGGCTTCCCGAAGACTGTGGCCCTGACGAGTGGGTCAGGGCAGTATCATTCCGACAGCTCGAGAATCACCCAGTCCCATCGCATCTCGTCAAGCGTGCCCCAGAAAATGCCAAGATCTACCAGTTGAGATACGACTACAACTTCCGTCAACTCAGGCGCGACGGAGGTGAGATCCACGTAAGACTCGACACCTCGGATCATGCAGGGTACTGGGATGAAATCGTCACTTCCAACACGGATGATGCAGCCAGGAAGCGCAGTGAAGACGGGGCCAACGAGGACTGGCGTGAGTTCCACATGTCCTGGTTCAGAGAGCAAGAGGCTATTCGCAAGCGAGGCGTGGGAGACCATGACTCATGGTGGTCCGACCGCTTCCTTGCACTTCTCAACGGCGACTTGACCTATGGCATCCACCATAGCTACTCCTACGATCAGGTACTCTATTCGGCATCCTTGAGCTGTCCGGGCAATGCGGACGCCAGCATCGAAGCCAAGATTGGAGGCAACTTTGAGACCACACTTGACTTTGGTATTACCCTGGTCGGAACGCTGAGAGACTTTGATTTCAGCCAGGCTTACGCCTACTTCCGCATGCGCAAGACCGAGATGTTGAACAGGGCCGTTCTCGAAGCAAACGCCGTCTTCCAGATGGAGTCAGAAAAGGTCCCCATAGGTATGTTCTAGTGGAATGGAGGACACTGAGTATCCCGAGCTAATTATCGGCAGTGTCTGACTTTGATCCGTTCGGCGGATCTTTCAACCTGAAAGGTCTTTGGGTTGTCGGACCGTACTTCTCGGTCGATGCTCAATTACAGGCCTTGGTCGTAGCCTCAGGGTGAGAGAATCCACCAACGATCACATTTTTATGCATGCTAACCAAGACTGCTCAGGTCTATCTCTGCCGGCGTCTCTATTCCCATCGATGATTACACGTGGATGTATCCTCAACAAATGGGTTTCAGTCCTGACGAAGATGACATCACTCTCAATCCAATCGTGGACTATACTCCCAAGGCCGGAATCCAAATCAGTGGTGGTCTAGGTATCGACGGTAGCGTCACAATGACCATATACCCTAGCATGGGTTTCCAGATCCAATTAGGCGCGCTTGGTGTCCAGTTGGTCGATAGCAAAGTCTCATCGAGCTTTACATTGGGTGTCACCCTCCACGTTGGCGCCAACTCCGACGGAGATTGCGATGGAGCTATCATGGCACTCGATCTGAACGCTGGTGCCACCATTGACTTGACGAACCCGCTTCCGGGTTGGGATTTCGTCGAGGACGTTAATTGGGACGTCATGCCTCTTCACAGCATCCGCATGAAAGATCAGACATGCTATCCATGGTCAGGCTCCGTGGGCACAGGTAAGTGGAAACTCGAATCGCCAATATCGCACTTGAACTAACGTGGAAATAACCTACAGACAAGCGTTCAATCGATCCTTACTCAGTCTTGGAATCAGGCTCCTTATTGGAGTCACGCGCATCACTGGAGTCCCGAGCTCTGTTGGATGTCCTGTTTCCTGACAATATAGGAGCTGCCTTGGGTTGTCCCACGGATTTCACATCCGACACCGGCGACTGTACTGCAGCCATCCCGGGCGACTATGGGCAGATATTGAAAAGAGACGATTCATCGAATGTCGTGTACGAGGTACTGGCAAACACCACCGAGGTACCAACCGGCGACGTTTTATTTCGAAGAGCTATCGAAAAGAGGTCAAGCAAGGATCCCTTCTACTATTGTAATGTTGCCTCCTGGCTAGTAAGTATAGCTATCCTGCCCATCACATGGTAGCCCCGGCGGCCTCAAACCCATGTTTCTTTGACATTTCACTATTTTGCTTCACTTTCTAATTCGTATATAGGACTTGCCGCTTTGTCCAGCGGGTGATGCAAATTGCAACAATCCACAAATTCAAGTGAATGGTATTGGGTTTCCATCGTCCGGAGACCTGGTTAAAGAAATCAACAACGGGGCCAGTTACACGACATACGGCCCAACTGGAGGATGTGATGACTATGATTTCGACATTGTCGGTACACCTGCGACCGGTACCACCTCGGATTGGGCTGCTGAGCACATTCTAGAATGGCAATTATTCCAGGATTTTCTGTTGGATCTACCAGAATATTCACCGGTACGACAAAATGCTTTCTTGTTTGGTCGCTTTCTCAGTTGATTCAAATGCTGACTTTCACGGCAGTACAATGCCATGACTTTCCCCAACCAGGCCGACGCCAACTACATTGGTGCACCCGCGGCGACTACATGGCAGTTCTGCACATACATGTGGTTCTGGTGGAGACAAGCCCCGGTCACTTATCAGGGCTTCACAGGTTCCGGAATGGACATTGTGGCAAAATCGTTCCCCGGATACCTCAAAAACAGGAACGAGCTGCAAATCCTAGACGAGAATACGAACAAGATGAAGGAGAGGTTAGTACCTATACGTCTGACAAAGATCATTCTCAGGGCTGACAGATTCCAGATTATGGGGCACTGGTGTGGTCCGAACTGATACCACCATGAATACGTACAATTCGAACGATCCTAATACTGCCATCAACGTGGTCCGGCATGTCATGTTTGCAGTACAATACGTACGTACTGGTCCAGGAGACTGTTGTATATCTTGAGACTAACTTTGTTGGCTTATCAGCAACAAATCACGAGCGTGGAGAACCTGCTCGTCTCACAAGCAACCAGGATAGGGACCTGGCTTGATGATATTGAAAATCTTCTCGTGGCAAAGGTTTGTCTTCATACTAATATCCCGCCCTTCTCTCCCCGCTAACAAAAGTTCTAGGGTGTCACCCAAGGTTTCAACATGCGGACGTATACCAAACTCAACCTTGGCAATGCGTGGAGAAAGTACGTGTACAACCAATGGAGCGGCGCCAACGTGAAGCAGCAGCAGTTCCTGCGGTCGTGGGTCACCAAGATCGTCAACAAGCACACGCCGGGCAACGCTGGCAGCGCGGCTGGTGGTGCCCAGGCTGGAGGCGGCCAGACGAATACCGCGATTGTGAATCGTGTGAAGAAGATGAAAGATGCGTACGACGACTTTTTGCTTACGCCATGGGTATGTTCTGTCGCCCCTTTTCCCCTGCCGTGGCCATGTTCAAGTTGACTAACAGTGTGACAGACCAACCCATTTCCTGCTGCATGGGCTTGATAAGTCAATCGCAGGTCATGAATGGAGCACACTATTATATGGGATCAGCAGAGGCAACACAAGCTTGGGCAAGGCAGCACTAGGACGATAAGGAGAGAAAAAAGAGAGACAGAAAAGCCACCTTCAAGCACAAGTCTGTCACTTCTTACAGCGGATCCAGTGTTTAGGGGAATACTTGGATGTGGTAGAAGGCACAAAGAATCGGAAAACGGAGGCTGCGCTCGAGGAATCCAAATACCAATAGTGTTGCCAGAGCCTGAAGGAGATTATAAGATGCAATGATTGACAACATAAGCACATACGACCATAGACACTAGAAAACTCGGCATCCCGTCCGCTCTGCCCTAGATAAACTGGTGATCGCTGGATTAGTACTCAGGTCGGTGACGACTGGGGAATCCCCGGTGTTGTATGTTTTGCAATTATCTCTTTTTGCATATCAAGTTTTCGGGTTACAAACGGCTGTAGAGTCCAGAGTTCTGACCCATCATTATTTTAGCTTGCACCGACATGGACTTGACAGTGGCATCCGAGCATACAGAGGACTTTTTAGAGGTATCATAGGGAGGAGCTGGAGCACAAACAAGACTATGAGAATTCTAGAAAAAAAGATATTGTCAAATAGGTAGTGTGTGATAATACACCGTAGAATCCTGTACAAACTAGGTAGTCAGAGGAGAACCTGCATCAATACATCGCCCAATATGCTCCTGAACAGACCGATATAGTTCCCCACATTTGACATATAGCAAGGCTCCGGAGAAATGGTGGGCTCAAACCAAATCTTATCCGGTGACATTTCAGCTCGGCATATTTTTATCCCGCTGCAAGGCTCTTTCGGTCGCGTATGCCATGCAGGTCTCAGCATGTATTGCCAATAAGGCGTACAGCCTGACGAGGCTCTGAAATGCCTTGGGCGCCAGGGCCTCCTCCCAATAGTTCGCACTTGCATCTCTTATTAAGGCAGTAGTATGCGGACTAATTTAAATCGGGAACCCAGCCAAAGCAATAGCTCTTCTCGCCCATGTCAATATGATATATTATATTCTCCCCTCCCAAGGACCAAAATATCCCAGAACCCCTGGCTCTGGCACGACAAGGCGGAACTGATCAAAGAAACTTGGAAAAGAGGGGAGAGCTTGGGAACTCTGGTTTGATCGTGCTTGAACTCGCCCCACTCGAAAAAGGTAATAACCTGAAGAATGTACATATTCACAATTTGTCAAAGCCTCCCATGCAAGGTCACGCCGCGACCAGCATTCCTTGAACTCGTGCCCCTAGTCGCAAGTTGTGCAGATCCTTCACAATACCCAAGGTAGACTCGTGGTTCAAACAGCCCTCTTGAGGAAACCATAATGTACGACGGCGTTGTGTAAACGCAGATGATCCGTGGCTCGAGTTTACAGCATAAACCGAGAAGGCACTGTTGAGAGGGCCGGATTTGGCTGGCGCGGGGTGCACCTTTTGGGGAGGTTTAACAGTCACATGCAGGCGTTCATCGCCCCGAAGTAACAGGTACATGGCGACCATTACTCGGCAGAGCATCTTTTCATGTCACTGCTCGATGTTGATGTGGGATTTCTCAAACAAAGCAATCGCGCCTTTGCGCGGTCTCACTGCAGAACATGGCAAAACAACAATTTGATTTGATGCGACAAATTGCGCACAAGGGATAAATAGACAACCCAAGTCATGGCGTTCACTACATTTGATCATTCGCGCCATAAATCCAAATCCCGAACCTTGGTACTGGCCATTCGCGAAATTGAAGTGTGCCTCGATCACCGCCTGATCGGATAGGGCCAACCGACAGGATATCCTCCCCGCCGGCTCTCCTCCTTCACCAGATGAGGCAATGGCATTTTCGGCTTGATCACCCTTCGCTTTTTCTTCGACGACGACGTACCATCTGGTCCATCAACACAGTACGCATCGCCAAGCAGCAGATTCGAACAATCGCTCGCCAACTGCGGATTCCACGTCTGCAGTTGGTCCATGGTGATGGCGTATTCCTGCTCAATGGCCCAGCAGGAATCGCCCGAGACGACGACGTGCCATTCGTAGCAGGCGTTGGTCGTGCCTGGTACATTGGCCCGTCAGTCAGGTGTATTCCCTTGGAAAGGATATTCAAAACTCACCAGAAGGCGTCGCGGTCGGAGGCGGCACGGTGGTGTGCCCCGCTGCCGATGTTGTCGTCGTGCCGGTCGGGCCAGACATGCAGTAGGCCTCGTCAAGTAAGAGGTTTGAGCAGTCATCGGCTAAGTTGGGATTCCACTGCTGCATCTGCTGCAAGCTGATTCCGTACTCGATTTCGAGGTTAGCGCAGGTATCACCCGAGACAATTGTATGCCAGGTGTAGCAAGAGTTCGTGGTACCTGGAAAAGTAAAAGGTCAGTCATGTTTTCTTTTCTCCCCAGTAGAATGTGGTATGTAAGTGAAGCTGCGAAACTGACCCGGAGGAGTTGGAGCGGGGGGAGCCGAGGTCGTCTGAGTTCCGTTGGTCCCTGCCGAGCTCCAATCCGAGGTGGGCAGCATGCAGTACGAGAAGCCAATGTCGAGGTTCGTGCAGTTTGCGTTTACTGAGGGGTTGATGGCGAGGAACAGGTCGAGGGAGATTTGAGCGGCCACGAGGAGAAGTTGGCATGTGTCGTACTGTTCGACCATGTTAATGAGTCTCGGTGTCTAGGAAACTGGGCAAGGATGTTCACGGTTCATGCGTACCTGCTTGACCGTGTACCATTTTCCACAGCCCAGGGTGGTGCCGTAAGGAATCACGCCCGGCGGTGCGACGGTCGCCGTGGCGAAAACGGCGGTCTGCGTGGCAGTGGCGCCTGCGATGGTCGTGCCGGTGTACTGACCACCTACGGCAATGTCAACGCGGGAAACTACCATGAGACGGACCCTTGAGAAGAGACCACTTACCAGGCGGGCTAACGCAGATGATCTCGGAGGAGAGCAAGCTCTGGCAGTACAACCCCGGATTGATGCCCAACAGCTGCGAGGTGGAATTCATCCCTTCGCCGCTGACGATGCTCGTGCAGGTATCGCCCGACTGCACCGTGTACGTCGTGCACGTTGAGGGGGGCAGGCAGATATTTTGCCCGGCAATGAGGTTGGAGCAATCCGTGGCCAGGCGATTGATGCTGATGATCTGCCGCGTGGCGATGCTCTTGCTCTGCGCGATGGCGTTGCAGTTGTCGCCGGACTGCACCGTGTACTGCTGGCTACTTGGACATGCCAGGGTCGTGTTGGGGACGACGGCAGGGAGGGAGGGGAATGGCGAGTCTGGGACGGTGGTGTTATAGTTGGTCCCACATTGTTGTTGGATCGCTGTCCACTGGTCCGCAAAGGTGGCGTCGTAGCTGGAGTACTCGGAGCCCTGCAGGCCGATGAAGAGATTTGTTACGCAGTTGGAGCAGATGATGTCCTTGGAAAGGGACGAGCCGTCCGTGTCCTGATCGGTCATGAAGCCGGCGAGGAAGTCTGCCATGTGTCAGTAGTATGCCTTGATACTCGATCGATCCCCGAAAACGCACCTGAGCAGTACTCGCCAGTGCTTGTGTCCTTCAAGCAGGTCTGATTGTACATCGAGTACGCGGTCCCGCCAAACGACGCTGGCGGAATGCCGCCCACTGTCTGCGAGACATTGCAGGCTTTGGCTGTGCCCGCCACATAGGAAGCTAGCGATGAAGCGCAGTTTGCCGTGCACAGTGTCGCTCGAGTCGAGTTGCTCAAAGCAGTGCCGTCGATTGCGATGTCCTCCAAGGAGGAATCACATGAAATCGGCGCAACCAAGGCACTCACACACGCCGAGGAGAACTGGTCGGCTCCGGGACCTATCGTGCCATTGGGAAAGAAGAGATTTTGCGCGGCGATATTGCTTGTCAGTAACGACAACAAGCCGAACGCTCGCACGCGAGTTGTTGCGAACGACATCTTCTCGATGAATGCAGGAAAGAACGACGAGAAGAACAATCGACACAGAGAGGGATCAAAGTCGACGAGAACGAGGGGAGGAAATGCAAAAGTCCTGAGAGACCCGGCACTGCGTCTTGACGCCCACGTTCTACTTCTCCGTGCTCAGCTCTGTTTATTGTCCGGGGTCTTTCAAAAGTGCGTGTGAGTCGAATCCTTGAGATGCTACTCTATAAGAAAATCGATATTGCTACTCTATAAGAAATCGATATCACAAAGCATGTCAGCAAAAAAGGGCCGAAAAGGGGAGGCGATAATGGTTAAGGAGCCAATTAGTTCAGTCCATCAAACTGCAGGTTGTAAGCTGACGTTCGTGTACCCGAAATGCGGCGATGCGGCGGCGGCAGGGTGGGGAGCAGGCTGCAAGTAAGCTTAACCCTGAGCTTATTTCCAAACGAAACCCGCTGCTATGCAAGCAAATCTTACCTGCATATCGGGTGGGATCTTTCTGTACCTTTCTTGGCATGGTGGTGATCCATTTCAGGCTCGATAACCCCCGTCCCTGTCGAATGTCTCGCCATTACGACTTCACGTGGCCCGCCTGGTGAGACGACGAGCCGAGCCTCGTCACCTGTAGCATGTCAGATGGTCATTTCTTGTGCCTCCCTTTTGCTCTAGACACTGGTTCAGAGGTACCGCATCAAGTGCCGTGCTGAAGGATGCTAGGTGTGGTTCCCTTGAGTCTGACATGATTACCGCTCTCGGTTCGTGCGTGAAATGGATTCTCAACGGGGCGTCTCTTCCGTAAGGATAGAATGGTCTTGATATTCGTCCTTCGCTCTTCGCTCTCCTGCTCTTTCCATTGCTCGAGCAGACTTAGACTCGTCCATTCCTTCTCTTGCTCTCATCCTTTGCCCTCTTCTCATAGTCCTTCTTTCTTGTTGATCTTTGAGAGAGCACACGCCGTTCGTCATGAAGACCATCACCGGTCTTTTCCTGCTCGCACTGGCGGGAGTCGGCGTCCTTGCTGATGACCCAGCGTCGGACGACTACACTTGGTGAGTCTCACACAAGCCAATGCCATGTTAAGGGGCCCAACCTAACATGTAAGGACAGTTCTCCAACATCACCATGTCGGATCGGCTGCTGCAGCAACAGCGGCGTCTGCGGTCTCGGTCCCGACTTTTGCGGGTCGGACTGCATTTCATCCTGTGACTACAAGAGCGAATGCGATCCAGGCTGGGGCGCGCAGTGGTCCAACGCGACCGACTGTCCGTTGAACGTTTGCTGCTCCAAATTCGGCTTCTGCGGCACGACAGAGGACTTTTGCGGAGACAAAACCGTCACGGAGCCCTCCTGTGACGGCGACAGCGCTTCGCACATCACGGTGGGCTACTACGAGGGTTGGTCCATGGGGCGTGCTTGTGATGGCAGTAAGTCTTCGAGAAAGAGAAATACCCCCAAGATCTGAACGCTGAGACAAAAGCCCTTGGGCAGTGGCACCCGAGGACATTCCCTACGGAGCATACAGCCACGTGAACTTTGCCTTTGCCTTCATCGACCCCAGCTCCTTCGCGATCGCGCCCATGTCCAGCGGAGACACGGCGCTCTATTCGCGTGTCACCGCTCTGAAGCAACTCAATCCCATTCTGAAGACGTACATCTCCATCGGCGGCTGGTCAATGAACGATCCTGACCAGCCGACCGCAACAACCTTTTCCGACCTGGCCGGGTCCTCCGACGCCCAGAGCAAGTTCTTCAGCTCGCTCCTGCAGTTCATGTCCAACTACGGCTTCGACGGCGTGGACATCGACTGGGAGTATCCCGTCGCGCCCGAGCGGTCCGGAAAGCCAGAGGACCACGCAAATTATGTCACCTTCCTGAAGAACCTGCGCGATGCGCTCAATCGCCAGAACAAGAACTACGGTTTGACCATCACCATCCCAAGCTCCTACTGGTATATGAAGAACTTTGACATTGTCGGCATCTCCAAGATCATCGACTGGTTCAACTTGATGAGTTACGACTTGCACGGCACCTGGGACTCGACGGATCCGTACATCGGCCCCGTCGTCAACGCCCACACGAACCTGACCGAGATCACGCAATCTCTCGACCTGCTTTGGCGCAACGACATCGATCCCAAGAAAGTCGTGCTCGGTCTGGGATTCTACGGTCGTAGCTTCACCCTGACCGACCCATCGTGCAACAAACCCGGCTGCCCCTTCTCCGCCGGCGGCAAGCCGGGACCATGCACCGCCAGCGCCGGCACGCTGTCCTACTCGGAGATTCGGGCCGTCATCGATGCCGGCGCCACGCCGGAACTTGACAAGGACGCCATGATCAAGTCCATCACCTGGGACAGCAACCAGTGGGTCTCGTATGATGACCAGGAGACGCTCAAGATGAAGCTCGACTACGCCAACTCCAAATGTCTCGGCGGTACCATGGTCTGGGCCGCAACGACGGATAACCCCAAGGGGGAAGCCGCCGCCGCCATTAATGCCGCTCAGAAGGAGGCCGTCGGCTTCGACAACATCGGCAGTGCCATGTTGCTCGGCGGCTGCGCATGGACTGGCTGCGGCGGAAAGTGTCTCAGCGTACTCAAGAGCGTCATCACGGACTCGGGCGAGAAGGGCGGTTTTCTCGGAGACCTGGCGCAGTTTTTCGGAGCCGTCGTGTCCGTGGCGGCCGGTGCGGTGGCGGCTGTTTTCACATTCATCGCTACAGGCGGAAGTGTGCTCGCGGCCGGCTTCTGGGCGGCAGATGCCTACTTGATCACCGAGTTGGGACTGTCGGCCGGCGCAGATGCCTTGACGCAGAGCTGCCACGACAACGTTAAGCAGTATTGCTGCCCACCGCAAGATCCTCCCATATGTACCTGGTCTGGTACGGCGCCGTTCTGCAACGGCGGGTGCAGCTCGCCAGACGTGGAAGTCCTGCAGGATGGTAGTGGAGATGGACATCGATGCTGGACGGGCCACAAGGCTCTGTGCTGCCACAACGACAACACGGCCGTAAGTCTTCTCTCTCCAGCGCAAGTTCGACCTGCCGACTGACCTGACTCGTACAGACCGACGACGACAACAACCAGTGCGCCATGTCGGATGGCTTCTGGGATATCTCGGCCACCCCCGATGATGACGGTCTGTCGACCGACTGGATCGAATACTACGACCCAGACGAAGACGATGACTGCCCGGATTTCAGTGAAGACGGAGACCTCAGCAGACGCGACTTGAACGCCACCATCTCCAATACTCTCTGGGAACGCTGGGTCAGCGGGGCCGGCTCCTCCCACCTCAACTACTTCGAGAAGCGCGCGCCAACGCGGACCTACGCCGTCTGCAATCGCGCCCGAACAAGTCGCAACAGAAATTACCGCCTGTCGCCCTACCCACCCGTCAACACCCTCAACCGTGCCGGCGTGCGCTTCACCCAACAAGACGATGCCACGTCTTGTCCGCTCCGCAACGTAGGTGACTCGAACACGCGCGTGACGGGCTTGAACTACGCCGTCGAGCACGTCATGGAAGCCAACACCCCCTCCCGGTCCATGCAGGCCATGGTCGACGGCGCGACGCCCGGCGGCGGCACCCTCACCGCCGGACAGGCCGACTTCGCGACCATCTTCGGACCCGGCGGTTTTATGGAGACGCCGTGGGCGCAGCTGGGCATCACCACTCGCACGGGCACGCCGTCCTCGAGTTTGTACGCGGCGCTGGGTACCGCCATCGACACGGTCAATCTCTTGATTCTGGAACGGCGCTTGAACGGGTTGAAGTCCGTCATATGGCGCGCTCTAACCAACATTATATCCGTGTCGCGGTTCGGCAACATGAGCCGCACGCAGCGCATCGCCGCCTTCAACGCCATCGTCAATGTATTTGACTACCTCAACACCAGCGACGGCACGGACGCTCTTCGGGCGGCACACACGGGGATGTTGTCGGTGTGGTAAGTCCTAGTTCCACTCGACCGAAAAAGCTTGTTGGACAAGGGATAAGACAAACAAGCGATCGATGGCTGACAGAAAGTGACTTGTCTCAGGACTGATTTCGCCACGGCCATGCGCGCCCAAGGCGTGACCTATGACTTTGTCGGCGCGTACCGGCAATACATGCGCGCCCATTTTGCTGAAATGGTCAACAATGCCGCGAGGTTCATCAACAACAACATCCAGGGGGAGTTGACGTACTGGGCATCCCAAGATGGTAAGTCACAGCTACTCCAAGTTTCACGCGAAGACGTTCCCGCCGCTGACATGATTTTCTCTTCTCATAGCTGCGAGGCGATACGGCAGACGGCAGGCCAATTTGCGACTGCAAAACTTGCGGAACCTGCAGACCGCATTGGCTACTCGGCTGGTCGTGACTTTTGCGGCGTCGATATAGGATTTCTGGACGCTGGTGAGAAGGGCCTTACGAGAAGTGAAATAAATAAAAAGAGGAAATTGTAGAATCCGTGTTATTGTCTCTGTATAATATATGCGGTCGCATTGTGTAAAAATGCGGTGGCGTGATTGCGATGAGAAGGATGTTTGAAAGTACCTACACCGAAGTATTTCTACCTACCTAACCTTAGTACCTTACCTACACTAGCAGTGTGCTAGGTCCACCTGCATAATGACTCAGCGAGACGGGAAGGACCCCTAGGCTCCACTGCGGCGTCGCCCCAGATCCCCCAGCACTTCGTTGAACCCACTGTAAGCTGTCCGAAGTGTCCCCACTCACAGCTGCGCATCAAGATCCCTGTAGATGCAGGTGATAGGCAATCGCGGGGTTACCGTCACGTCCTTCTGTTCCTCTTCTCGTTTTCCATGAATCTATAAATACCACACGGAGGTTGGCCACGCACCGGGACGCCTACCTACTGTCATCCCATGACACCACCATGGTCCTCCCTCTTACCCAGCCGCCAGCTTGAAGCAACGAAAGCGCCAATCTGAGGCGACGACGAAAAGAATTATACCTGTGCCACGATGGCATCAAACGACTGGCTCCCGCCCGGCTGGACCGAGGATATGCTCGAGACGGCTACCGATGAGCAATGGGATGCGCTCACCGAGGAGGTGAGTTCTTTTCGCTTTCCTCTCTTCCAACCAGACCATCAGCTGCAGCGCGACCGTCCTTCCTTTTCGTGACCCGCTTCGTCTCTCTTTCATCTTCCCGCGCTCTTCCGTGTCCGATTTCTGGCAGCGCAAATCTGACCTAGTCGTCCTCCTCTCCAGCAATACGAGCGCATAACCGCACACCAGCTATCGCAATCCCGCGCCCAACAAGCCGCCAATGAGTTCGTCTTTGGCACCACCACCGCGCCACAACAAACCACCGACACAAACGTCGCGGGTGGAGAAATCGAAGCGAATATCATCGACGCCATGCAAAAGATGGGCCTGAGCGAGTTTGGGTTTGTCGTTTTTCGTGTCCGCGACGCGGAGGACGTGGAGGAGGAAAAGTGGGAGAGGGTCAAGACGGAATTATGGCCCGCGGTCGCGAATGATGGCAGGGCGAGGAGGGATGATGATGGGAATGGACATCCGTGGCCCGTGTGGAGGTGGATCGATGGCGAGGGGGAGGGTCTGCAGGCTCTGAGCGTCGATGCGATTGCGCGCCGGTACGAGGCGATGCAGGCTGGAGGGGAGATTCCGGCGGGCTTGGACCAGGGGATTGCCTTGGTCGTCACGTCCGAGGCGCTGGCTTCGTTTGATGAGCATGCGATGGCAACTGCTGCGGAAGAAGAAGAGAATGATAACGACGATGAGAACACCGTTTCGGGGCCGTGGGTTTATGCTGTTGATGTGAATCATCAGGATGAGCAGGACGAGGAGGATGGCGGGGAGGACGAGGATATCCAGGGCTACTTCAAGGTGTCGGTCAGGAGTCTTTTGCCTGATCTCTGGCCGGTGCTGGCTGTTGGTGCGCTGATGCCGGATGAGCTCGAGGCCATGGTTGATGAGGGCGGGATTTGGGATGGTGTCTACTAGGAGGTACAGTGACCGGCAAAAGAATGAATACAAGGCATTATCCCCTCCAGTGTCACGGCTGTTCTTGGTGGTACCGTTCGCCATCCTCTCCGTCTGGTCTTTGCAAGGTGCTCAATTGGCCGTAGTGTCTGTTCTTATCGTCAGTTTCTCTGCACTTGTGGCAGTTATGTTCAAGGTGTCAAATTACGAGATGATGGCCGTCTCGGCTGCATATGCTGCAGTTTTGTCTGTGTTTGTCTTCAACGGGTCTGAGCCAGGTCCGCCATAAGATCACATCGCTTATGGTGTAGAACACATCGGCGCCCTTGTCGGCAACCAAGTCCAGGGTATCGGCGTAGCGCCGGCGGGTGAGGGTCTCACCGAGCGTCAACAGCTTGCCGCTGAAGTCCTGGGCCCAGCTCGGGTCCTCGACCAAAAAGCTCCACCCGGCGAAGATAACCTGCCACTGAGCAGAGACTGGGCCAAGATTGTCATATACCTGTGTCGAAAAGGCCCTCCGAAGCCATGTTTGAACCTGACCAGCCCTCTACAAGCCTTGTCATTTATAACAATAGTTAGTAAGAGCACAAGCCTTATACACACTATAAGCCTTCTATAAAAAACATTGCTTATAAAAGGAACAATGCTTGTGAAATTCCCCCTTTCTAAAGTCCCTTGTAGCATCCGTTATAGACATCCACTAAAAAAAACTGGCAAAATTCAAAAAGAACTGTTTCAAGCTTCTACTTTTTGACCACACCGAGGATCGAACGTAAGATTTGAAGAATCACAATCAAACAGGGTCATATACAGCTAAGGCATCACGAAATTACAGTTACAAGATCACAAGAGAAGCATTTGTTAACTTAGTATAAAAAGATAAAGGCTCTGCTTTAACTGTCCTTTTGAGGAGTCTACAAGCCTTCTTCACCTTGCAAGCATTCTTCCTTCCAAGCATTCTGCTTCTCACTAGCAATGTTTTTTTTTTTTTGATAAAACTTGAAGGCTTGCAGCTCCCTATATTTTCCCACTATGGTATATTTCTTGACAGCTCTGAGTAGAGATAATATTCGACGATCGTCAGTGACGACTGTGGAATCCCTGGTGTTGTATTATTTTTGTCAACTCTCTTTTGTCGCCTCTTATTTTCCCCAGTTCAAAAACAATAGCATCGCAAATATGTGATCAACAAAAGGGTTTGTCGATAAAGTGTTGCTTAGTCGGACGCTAGATCAACTATTACCACAGAGACTATTGGAGGTATAAGGTACGGCTCGCACGTAACCCGTGATTACGATCTCCGCACTAATCCAGGGGCGCCTTACGATTAGGGCAAGTTTGTCATGGCTCAACGTGGACAGCGTCTAAAACCTGCCTGGCCTAGCGCCATAGCATGCTGACTATATGCTCAATCCTAGCGTGCTCAGCGACGATCTCATAGTACTACTGAGTTCAGCTTATCAATCTATCGAACTGATTCTCGAGCCGCAGTGGATTCGAAATCTTGGTGCTGGGGTTGTTGGGTGACGAGATCGGACATGTGGAGAGATCTCATACTCCATAGATCTCGTACAGTGGAGAGACGATCGTCAGATCTCATGCTCAACTCGATACGCGACAACCCCACAACAGTAAAGGAGGCATCATGATGGAGTCTAGCCTTGAAATGCCAACCAAGCCGGGCAGTGATCAGTTGCAGTTCACATCTCCGCCAAGAAATAGCATCGCCGACCTGGCCAGCGCATTTCCAACTCGAATGATGTCAAGATTGAGAGGAAAGGGGATACAGAAGAACAGATACTCGTCTTGTGACGAAGATGAGTTTCTATATTAGAGACTCATCTTTCGGCCACGTCGGGAAAGATTTTAGCAGAACATCATCACACCACAACATCGACCTTTGCGTTATCCATTCAAACCATTTTTCAAGGCAGTTCAACTTCAGTAATCAAGATGAAGTCTTCTCTGTTCAGATCCACAATCGCCGTCCTGGCTGTTTGCAGCAACGCCGCCTTCGGCGCGCTCACTGCAACTCAGATTGCCGAGAACATCAATGTCTTGACTTCCAAGTCTCAAACCCTTCAGGAGCAGGCCAATTCTCTCAATACCGTGAACGGGCCCCTCGTCGCCGTTGGCCAAGGGCCCTTTCCCGTGAGTACCCTCGCCGAGTCGCATGCAACAAAGAAAAAGGGACGATGACATGAATGCTAACGCGTTCATTGCGACGGCAGCAAATAATTACAGGGCTTCAGCACATTGTCAGCACTGTGTCAGACGATGTGAGTCAGATGCAAGGTTCGCAGGCTCTCACGGAGACAGCAGAGCAAGACTCCGTCTACCAGGCATTCCGTGATTTCGCGAGCGTCCACGGCGAGCTCATGAACATTCTCATCGGCAAATCCGGCCTGTTTCGGGATATTCCCTTCATCGGCCAGCCGGTCGTCGCGGTACTGCGATCAGACGAGGGCGCCATTGATGTGAGTATTCCTGCTCGAGAGGTGGAAAGTTTTGACATTCCGTCTTGCTAGCCACATTACCGGTTAGACGCTACAAGAAGACTGACAGTCCCTCTAGACCCTTACCTACAGCCTCATCGACTTGATTCAGTCGCGTGCTTCCGACATCGAGAGCGAGGGCCAAAGTCTCACCAGCTCTGTCGGCGCTGCTAGTGATCAGTACGCCGGTCTCCAACTGTGAGGATAGAGCGATTGATGTGTTTATGGCGCTGCGGGCAGTCTTACTACTTTCTTGGGTGTAGCTAGCCTTAGCACGTTTCTCAATTAGGCGATGACTTCTACTGTTCCATGGAATGAAGTCATAATCATCAATTGAATATAGCAAAGCTCTCCCCGATCTGGTCGTGACACAAATACATGCTGCATTGTAAGTTTCGGCCGTCGTGAAATATAATTGACCCCCATTTGACACTACTATAAAAGCAGTCTGATTTCCCGACTTCAAACCCAAGCGGCGATCATAACTCATCTTTGGTGTGCACGTGATTGTCGCTTATATGAGATATTTTGAGCCCACCATGCATGAGCGTTTGGGAAACTCCGTCAGGATCGTACCTTGCTGCCACCTTCTTCATCTTGGCGATGTTCTCTGATCCGTAGCTCCCAAGGGGATCCTGGTTGTTGTGTGCGTAATTAAGCAAACGGTATTTGACTTTGCATAGACTTCAACAGCATTGTTTGACAAAAGATTTGATCAGGGCCAAGGTATGGAAAGGAGTGGAGTGGTTCTCGACCTCCCGAGAGATCAGAAGTGGTCACTTACTCAACTCAGTCTTGTACCTTCTGCTGCACGACGGTCGCCAATTGAGGATTTGTTATCTCTAGTGCGCAAGGAGAAGAATTGCATTCTCTTCGATTCTCTCAAGTCCAAGTACGTTTCCGCCTTCTGTCGCCGCATGTTTGCTCACCGAGGCGGGAGGAGGTGAAAGCATCTGTAGAAATGTTCTATAGTCACCCTGCAGAAGTCTGCGCACGGGGCCCATTTCGCACCAAAACTCACCTACTTCGTGCCTGTATTCCACGACAGGGAAAAATAGTAAAAGTGTATACCTACCTTAGTAAAACAATTTATTATTAATATATGTATAATCTTTTGGATAACTAGCGATCAATGGCTTATAATAGCTTCGAAAATTATATAAATATACGGATATCAAATATTTATATATTTAGCGGGCTTATAGCGGGTTTATAACGGGCTTTAGCGAGTTTTTTTTATATTTTTAAGATTTATTATTCTTTATTCGTATATATTAACAATATATCTAATAAAATAAACAAAAATAATACAAAATATAATTATCTTATTATTTCCCTTCGTATTATTGTCTTTGGATTGTTTTTTATATTTTGTTCTAGCTTTAAATATATATTGGAAATAACTAAAATTAAGGGAGATTTGGTGTAAAATGTGACCCCGTGCACAGGCTTCTGCTGGGTCCCTGTAGCATCAATAATCACGCAATTTTGAACAACCTCACTGGTGAAGTTCACAGAATGCACAATTAAGCAGGGATGTTGGATAGCACGACCTAGCAGTTAGGTGAGCTGCCTCGGCTGCTGCATCTCAACGTCATCGAAAGGCAGCTTGCATATTTCCTGGAAGTCGATGCTTGGAGTATAAAAGAACCCTGGGCCCCCGAGTGTAGTACGTAAGGTAGTCCTAAAGCCCAACCTACGTCCTGTATACCAATGCTTGCCCTACTACCATACCGGCATTCGACACTCATTTGACAGGAAGTTGGCATACTCCAAGCCATTCCAGATGGCTGATGAACTTGCAATAAGGGCAGTTATACCTCGTATCGATCGACTACTATCGAAGATATCCTCATCATTTCAAACTCTAGACGGCAAGCATCCCGAATCTGATGCGCTTTGCAGGCTTCGAAATGAGCTTGATCACCTGGAAGCAGCAGTAAAGAGTGCGGGGCAAATTTGCGAAGATCCTCCTTGTTCAGATTATTTGCCTAAGAAAGGGCTCGTCTCAGCATTGGAAAACACGTACGAGCAACTTCGAGCTCAATTACGACCTTCTATCAAGAAGGTATATCAACATTTGAGCCAACGCCTATTGTCATCGACCTTCCAGATTAAAGAGCTTGATGAGGTCGCGCAATGCGTTGCGCAATCTACCCGGTCGGTCTCTTTCCACGTGCATCTCATTTTGGGGTAAGTCCACAATTTAACCAATTTGACTGTAATTCACTAAAGCCTCGCGCCTAGCTTTTCTACTGTTCAAGCCGGAGCAAGACCACTGTCCCGCGATCAATTCATTCAGACCGAAGCACAAGACCACATCGTCGCACAATTTCGCAACCACCAAATTACGGCCTTCGAGACCCAAGTAGACGCTGCCCACTCGCTCTGTCTGCCGGGTACTCAGATGCGCTCATTAGAGGAAATATTTAGCTGGATCTGCAACCCGAATGCGCACGGCATTTATTGGCATACCAGCATCGCAGGATCTGGAGCGTCCACTATAGCGCGTACAATTGCATACGTGCTTCATCAAAGAAAGCAATTCAGTGGAAGCTTTTTCTTTGACAAGACCAAACGCCAGTCGCGTAGCACCCATAGTCTTTGTATTTCGCTCGCTGCTCAACTTGCTCTCTACCAGCCATCAACAGCGCCGCATATATGCGAGATCTTGGGCGACGACCCAGAGATATCTACAAGGTCGCTTTCTGTGCAGTTCTCGAGACTCATCACTGGAAGTATTTCCACCGCTATTGGCCAACCTGACAACGCCACTCCCGTTTTTATAATCATTGATTCCTTAGATCAGCTGAATGAGGGAGACGCTATTTGTCTTGTCAATGTCTTGTCCCGTTCTATTTGTCAGTGCCCCGGTTTGAAGTTCATCATCACCAGTAATCCAGCGACCCGGAAGTCTCTTGACTTCAAGGTCAAGCACGGCGTGGTTTGCAGGAGTACGTCTGATGAAGAGTCAGAAACATCGCAAAGAGATGATGTCGGTCTCTATCTGAAGTATGCGTTCGAAACGATGGGACGTCAGTATCGGGAATCTTCTGCAAATGGACAAGAAATTCCACCCGGTTGGCCAGGCGATATATCAATGGAGATACTCAAAGATATCGCGGCCACGAACTACAATGTTGCGACAATTCTATTGCGTCATATCTGGGGCCAAGACCTCTCGGGACCCATAGACCGATTGCGAAGAGTGTTGTCGGTATACCGAATGCAGCCACGAAGCCAGACTCTGTCACCACTGCGGTCCATACTGGACACTTCATCTCATGGGCGTTTGAATGCGCAATCACAAGTCTCAGCTGGAGCTCGAACGTCGATTCTTGGCTCAATTGCCATTCTTCAAGATCAACTCCCAGCTAGGGCTTTTGCGAGTCTACTCGGCCTCCCCAGTCCGGTCCTACTCGAGACTTTGAGTGGATACCAAGCCGCCTGCGGCACAGCAAATTCACCAGACAGCATCGTGGCTTTTGTGCCTGAAGTACACGAGATATTTTCCGGTAGCAACTTTGACGAAAGTAGCTCGGATTTGACCAACTTGCGGGCCTGGCAAGGCCAAATGTTTACGGATTGCCTGCGCGTGCTTTCTCGAAATTTAGGATTCAGGTCTGACGCCAGTACGTCCGGGTTGTCAATTCAAGACCCAAGATTTGTTCTCCAGGGTGAAACAAATCACACAGACGTATCATACGCGTCCATGTATTGGGGTCATCATCTTGAAGAAAGTGGTTCAATACCCTTACATGAAGACAAGGTGCATGAATTTCTCAAGTCTTATCTTTTTGAGTGGGCGGCGGAACTATGCCTCACGGCACTACCATTTGAGAGTCTCGAGATCTTGATGTCTCTTCGCCGTGCAATCCCAGTAAGTGCGCCAGACACTGACAGCAGAAGTCATGCTAACCATTCTAGTCAAACACTGGTCACCTGATTAATTCATCATTGGAAAAAGCAATACATGCTCTTGTTCCTTGGCTTGATAAGGGTCAATCTCTGATGCAACAAGAAGATCTGAAAACGCTCATCCGGGCACAGCAGCAGGGCCTCGGTGGCAATGCAGATTCCAGAGATAGCCCTGAAGATCATCCGATTGTGTCAGAGTTGCGAATGATGAACGCCGGAAAAAATATCCGATCCGTGGCTGTTGCACCTGACTCTAAGATGGTGGCATGCACAGCTGACAAAACCATTCAACTTTGGTCTATTTCCACCGGTGCCTTGATGAAAACACTCAAGGGACATAAAAGATCTACAATATGCTTGACCTTCTCATCGGATGGGAGGCTAGCTAGCGGGTCCTTCGATTTTACTTTCGATTTTACTGTCAAGATATGGCAACTCGATGTCGGCGTCGCTGGGAGAACACTCCGTGGCCATACTGATGCAGTCGGCGTGGTGACTTACTCTCCTGGCTGCAGACTCATCGCGTCCGCTTCAGCCGACAAGACAGTCAAGCTTTGGTCAGTCGCCCAGGGTACGTTATTACACACGTTCGAACATTCTTCCTTTGTTTATGCCATATCTTTCACGCTAGACTCGAAACATCTCGTTTCTGGGTCAGCTGATCACGACGGAAGAATATGGGACGTCCTGAGCGGGAATTTGGCCACAACCCTGAAGGGTCACAATGGGGCTATTCTTTCAATGACAATCAACAAATCGATAAACCTCATCGCATCCGGCTCGGATGACACCACCCTGAGGATGTGGTCAGTTGCTGGGCGCCATCTGGCCACTATTACCTCGCACGACAGTCCTGTGATATTGGTGGAGTTCCTGTCAGAAGGAAACCGCTTGATATCCGCCTCAGAAGATGGCATAATTCAAATTCATTCGACAACGACGATGGAAATCATGTTTACCAATCGTGGCCATGAAAATGCTGTCAATTCTATCTCGTTGATACCTGATGGGGTATTCATGGCTTCTGGGTCCAACGACAAGACACTAAAACTCTGGATGATAGCGAATGGGTCTTTCCACGGGGAAGACCAGAATACCAGCTCTCTGCAAGGGCCAGGACATCGTACACCAGACTTTGTTGAGATACGATCTCAAGAGACCCGCGTCATCGAATATTGGTCAGAAGTAGTAGCGTCTATCCAATCTCCTGATCACCAAGATCACACTTCATCGTCGTCTTCAGAGTCAAGTCTGGATTTGGTCGAGCTGTCCGAGATGTCATTCGGGCAGAGGAAAGCCTTTCTGGCCTCAAGAAGGAGAAACTTCGGAGGTCTTCATTTGGCAGATCTTGATCTCAGATCCAAGATAGGGTCAGCAATGTTGCTTGTAGACCACAAAGAGGGAAAAAATACGACGTCTCTCATTAGTATCATTTTGGTTGAAATGTTTGGATCCGGCCGCATGCCAGATGGGAGAAAAAGGAGCGAGATCAGGAATAAGTTCGATCTATGGTTTTTGTGGCTGGATTGCCTCAAAAACCCGGACTATCAGACCCTGGTTTATCCTACTGGGCCCAAAGAAAAAAAGGTGGCAGATCTGCTTCTCGAATGGTGGTCTTATGAGGAAACCGTCCCCACGAATATCATGATGGACTTTTTCAAACGAAACGCCATAGATGAATCTGGTGTGCCCCCCATATTGCCTACAGGTTCATACCGTGCCACCATGTTTGGTCTTTGGCAACAAGAAATGGATGGGACGAATCAGCTAGGCTTTTTGATTGATCTTGGCATTTTGAGACAACACGCTGCATGGATTTCTGGAGCGAATCGACTTGCGATGGCTAGTCTGCCCATGAGCGGATCCGTCGTGAGCGAGTCCACTGGTGCGTTCCGAGTCAAAGACCCGTGGCTGCCAGTGTCACTTGACCCATGTCCTTGGCTTCAGCAATGGTGGACAGGCGCCCGATCAAGCGCGCATTTCCTGTGGGATACTCAGACCAGGATGACAGTAGAGAACAACTCAAATTCCACCGACTACCTGGTCGTCAGTCACACTTGGGGTCGATGGCGTATCGAGGGTGAGGGAGCGAATGTTGAAGGCGTACCATGGCCAGTGCCTCGAAACTCTTTATTCGAGGTGACCAGGCTACCAGAAATATTGTCACAATTCCCTTTTGATACTCGTTATATCTGGTTCGACCTCGTCTGTATCCCTCAAGATGCGTCTCCACTCCAGCAGCAGGAAATCTCCAAGCAAGCAGATATATTTCAAAGCGCCAAGAGGGCCGTCATTTGGTTCAATCGCATTGAAACCTGCCAGGGTACCCGAGCAGCGATAAACTGGCTTTGTCGAGAGTATCTTTTGACACTTCCCGAAGCTTCTTCTACACGACATCCTTTCTCGGACTTTGATTTGGACCTCCTAGCCGACCGCACCACTGGATTGGCAAACATGGTTCAAACGGAAACAGATCCGTTTGGATATACCTTTGTGCACCATAAGAAGCTGACAAAGGTGGCACCCGATCCATGGTTCACGTCACTTTGGACCTTGCAGGAAATCTGCCTCCGACCCGATATGCATTTGTGTAACAGCAAAATGGAGGTATTGACCATCAACTCTGCGAGTCCAAGAGCTATCCCCATGGACCACATCATATCACTTTTCAACTCTCTTCAAGGGGGCGCTATCATGAGGAAGTCATTGCCATTGGGTATCCATGAACTCGCGGGTGTTATGGCACTAACATCCTTGTCACAAGTCCTCGATATGTCGCCAATTGCCTTGCTATGTCACGCAAGTCGGCGGCATTGTCAAGATGACAATCGAGCTCTAGCAATCATGAGTGCTTTGGGTACAACAGAGTGGTATCGTGCACATCAACAGAGAACCTTGCAAGGTTTAGCACCTGGGCTTGAGATGATACACAAAAAGTATCCATTACAATTTGTCCGAGAGGCTTTTGCTTGTTTCGGGGCGACATTCTTCTCCACGGATCAACATGGATCAAACAAGTTCATGGCTAGTTCTCAAGCTTATAGTTATGCGCTAGGCTGGAGGAAAATAACTGACGTCAAGTTCCGAGCCACCATGATGCCATTCACGCCAGACAACACCGAGCGATCCATCCTCATGATAACACCTCATTTCTCTGTCGGAGTTACAGAGCATTCAAACGTCAAAAATTGGACCATCAGCTCGGATGGATCTGTCTATATGCGAAAGGCAGGCGTCCTGGCAGCCTGCCCCCAGGATCCAAACATGAAAGAAGTCTCGGCTGAAGTGTTGGCCTGGATCCCGACTAGTAAATTCGGTGGTGCGCCACGAAGGGTTCAAGAAAAAGATGTCAATTTGCTTCAATGGCTCGCTTCTTTCAGGCCGAACGCTGAAAAATATGCGATATTGCTATTCCAAGCTGGCCGGTATTCCAGGGGAATACTTTTGGAGCGAGTCTATCGGAGCAGCGACAGCAGAGACTTTTTCAAATTTGGCACATTCTCAATTTACAAAACAACAGATAGCCATCAACCACAGCTAGAGCGAGTCCACTTGCGAGTCATATAGAAATTACTTTAGTTATTTCTTGTTTACACATACATAGCCCTATTGCTTCATCAGAATAAATATGCAAGACTCGCCCTATAAATCCCTGTCAACGCGCCAGAGTCAGAATGCACAGCCTCCTTTTCCCTCCTTTCCGCCTCAAACTGGGCTCGTTCCTCGGCAACAGTCATGGTCGGTACGCCAGTGACAAGATCTGCAGCAGCAGCCGTGACGCGCTTGGAACGCTTCACAAACTTGTACCCAAGAATGCAGACGAGATATACAGGAATGCCAATGTAGCCAACGATGAAGTTTTTGTAGTCAAACTGCCCGACAAAGACGTCGGCGCCTTTGGTCAAGATGATAATGATCAAAAGACCCAGCGCGGCATAGGATCCGGCAGCGCCGAGTGGTGCCTCGAATGGTATGTAAGCAGTATCGATGCGCTGAACTGCTCGTGCGCGGCGGAAACAGATGTGGGTGATGAGAATGGAAACCCATGTCAGGAGTCCTGATGACATTAGTTGATGCTGTTGCCTTCATCGGGGCAAGGCTCAATACATACCAAAAATTGTTACCACGTTGGTGAGGTAACCGAACACGGTGGCGCCACTTGTTGCGACAGACATGTACGCCAAGCAGCAAAATGCGCCACATACGCCCAAAGCAACAATGGGAACGCCGTTTTTGGAGGTGAACGTAAGGACACAGGGCGCCTTGCCGTCGGCTGCGATGCCGTAAAGTGTACGAGAGGCAATGTAGATGTCCGAATTGGCGGCAGAGAACACAAAGACAAGCAGACAGGCATTGACCACATGGTCGAGACCGGTAATCTTGGCTAGTTTGATGGCAACGACAAAGGGCGATGCAGCTGCAGAGGTCTTGGAACCCACGGCAAAAGCCAAGTCGGTCGAGTTGTACGGAACTACCATGCCCAGCAGAAAGACGGAGATGATGTAGAAGAAGAGAATGCGGAAGAAAGTCATGCGGACTGCCTTGGGCATGTTTAGGCGAGGGTTTTTCGCTTCACCCACGGTGACTCCTACGAGCTCGGTGCCGGAAAACGCGTAGACAGCGGTCGTCAGTGCACTCCATAAGCCGAGGAGACGACCCGTCGGCCCTTCGATTTTGTATTCTGCGAAGGCGCCCGGGTCGTTCCAGTAGCGGAAGCCGAGGGGGTCTCGAGTCGGTCCACCTCCGGCTGCAAGGATCAGTAGGAGCAGCATGATACCTAGGATAATCACCACCTTGAGCGACGAGAGCCAAAACTCGAATTCGCCAAATGTCTTGACACTGATGCTGTTGATCAACAACACAAGGACCAGAGCGATCGTGATGAAGACGGCAGGGGACACTCTGTCGCCAACCCAGTATTTGACGATCAGAGCCAAAGCTGAAAGCTGATTTGGCGTCGCAAGTAGGTATTTGAAGAAATAGCAATATCCGGTCGCGAAGCCGAGGGCCGGGTCGACGAGTCGGGTGGCATATCCGCCGAAGCCTTTCGAGAGAGGCATGTACAATATCATTTCGCCGAGAGCAGCCATGATGAGAAAGACTAAGCATCCGACGATAGAATAGTCGATCAGGATGCCTGCTGGGCCGGCTTTGACAAGGGCAGAGCCTCTGGAATGCACAGTCAGCTGGCTATAAATCTAGCAACACAAAGAGGCATTGCGTACGTTCCAATCGGTAGGCCAGTACCAAGAGATCCGCCCAATGCAATCATGGTCACATGGCGGCCCTCGAGGCCTTTGTGTAACTCGTGGCCATTCGCATTCGAGGCGGTACGGTGGAGCTCATCTTCCTGCGCTGACTGTTTTTCAGGGTCGCTGTTCATGATGGAAGTATTTGGTGTTTCGCGAGGCTGAAATGAGTTGTCGCATTCGCCCAAGATGTAGCCTGGATAAAGGCCCATTCCAAACAGATATAATTGTTCGCATCAGCCATCCCTGGGACTATACAGCATCGTTATCACTGGCCCAATCGTTCTGGGCTAGACTGATTCGGAGTGGGGCACCGAGGCTGTTGGAGCTCGGAATCGACGACCGAGTCATCTTATCAGGAATGGTACTACAGTAGTCCTTTTGTACTGAGCTGTCATACAATTGACACAGGCTGGAATTTAGTGTTGGAGCCCGAGCGAATCCAGGCTTTGCCCAGTGGCTTGTCAACCGAGGTGAAGATCGTACTTGAGGCTCAAAGTAGGTCCGCCTTGGTGACTTTTCTGCCTCTATCACATTTTCTGCAAAGGTGTGTGTATGCTTGTTCGACACAGTAATGTATTCTCTATTGTCGCATCCATCCACTGCGGTAGCGATCCGAAAGTAAAGTTTTACTTGAGTTGCTAGGCTACCATCGTGGAAATAGGTGCTATGATACATATCTATATTATCAATTTCGCTATGGACTCAGAGAGTGGCCGCCAGCTCACCTAAAAGTGAGCCTTCAATCCTTCAATGGTACCCTTGAACCCCACGACCTCCTCTGGCTTGATACCAAGCTCTTTGGGAGTGACAAAGTCTTCAGTCTCGGCCCAAGGGTCGCAGAGCTCACCAAACTGCAACTGCAAGCCGAATTCGTATCCTCCAACACCCCAGATCTTCTTGTAGTCGTCCAGGGAGCATGTCATAACAGTGCCCTTCTTGCCGGTCACTTCGGACCAGATATCCATCATCTCTTGGAAGGTGAGCTTTTCCAGGGCCAAGTTCACATTCTTGCCACGGGCCTTGGATCCACTGGCCAGGATCTGACGGACCCAGATGCCAGGATTGACACTGACGTCTCCAGCGTTCAGGACCTTGGCATCGGGTCTCGTTGGTGCAATCTGCACGTATTGTCCACTGCCAGGCTTGAATAGTGTCAGACGATGTCCAAAAGCGGAATTGTGACCTGTACATACCAGTTCGAGTGGCTTCATCATGGGCAGGAAGGCCATGTTTGCGGGGTAGTATCCGAAAAGCAGGTAAGTCGTCTTCGCAGCCAGCTGGGGCATGTCCGCCTTGATGCGGACGTCGACATTGGCCTTGTAATCCATCTGGGTTGCAGAAAGGTTAGAGTGCTTCCATGAATAGCAGACACGACAACAACATACGTGAGGAACTGTGAGTTTGCCTCCAGTAATTGTCTTGGCACTAGGGAGAGAGGACCAGATGTAGTTCTCAAGAGTAGACGTCTGGGCAGCAGCTCGCGCGAGCTTCATACCCTGCTCCTCTTCGATAGCACCAGCCTCATCCTGAGTCTTGCCAGAGAAGAGATACTCCCACCAGTTGGTGACAGCGAAGATCGCATGAACTCCCTGCTCTTTATGTCAGTGGCTGCGAAAAGAAGAAAACGAGGCAGAAGGGTAACCAACCTCGAATGCCTTCACCAGGGAAGCTTCGTCGTCAAAGTCGGCGCGGACAACTTCGATTCCACTCTGGGACAACTTGACAGCAGAGTCGCTGGAAGGATTGCGGGTGATGGCTCTGATCTTCCATCCCGGCACATTCTTCATGATGTTGATGACACCACCACCTTGGGCACCAGTGGCTCCAGTAACGGCGATAATCTTGTTCGACATGATGAGAGGATTGATTGAAAACTTGGTATTAGAGTGAAAGTAGAGTTGTTTGTTGAAGTATGATCAAGTAAATGCAATAGTCACAGATCAGAGGTTGGTTATATACCCATCAGAAAGGACCTCAGTAGACCGCTGTACAATGACTAAGCGCTGAGCCTCGGAATGCTCTAAAAACCCATGATAGTTGGACCACGGCATGTTTGAATTTCGCCTCATTTGTTCACGGGCCAGAAGATTTAGGAGAGCGGACATCGTGAACGGTCAACGACGATCGCTGCATGGGCCGGAACGGAGCTTTGTGGGGCAAGGCGGTCGCTGTCGCATACCGCTATAGAGCATAAAACGCATCACTGGAGTGTCGCACTGGCCTCCTAAATATTCCCGCGCGCCAATGACTAAGCCATCCATCCCTCACGAATGACTATGGTAAGATCTGTTTGGGCCACATACACTGTCATCGACCCTATAATCCCTACATTCATGCGATGATCAGAGTCTGGCCCCGCGGATCCTGCAGAAATTATGCACTTCGAAGTTTATGGCTTTCTGGTACTCTGCATCGTGGCAGAATGACAAAGTAGACAATTCCAGGCATGACTTTGGCCAGAACACATTCTTGCTCCTTTCCGCACTCACCAAGTACGCAGAAGCTAACTCATGGTAGATGTCAAGCTACAAAATTCGGAGTCAGATTAATTATGGCGAAGTCGACGTTGCAGGATTTACTATTTGGTTCTTTGCTTGTCGCAGTACTTTTAACACCGACCTTCATAATAAATTTTGAAATATACAGACAGTGCACCGTAATACCCCATCTACAGGCGTGCCACTAATTGGTGATAACTAAAGGAAGTTTTTGGCTTAGATTTGAACGAGTGTATTGACAATTATGTACGTTTATCGTGAATTCCTCGGAATAATTCGAGACTCAGTTCTGTGCATGGATTCCCCCTATTGAAGATCACCAGTTTGCGTTCCGCATCACATGTTGCGATAACCAATTCCTTCTGCATCGCGGGGCAGATGTAGCAGTGTCACTGCAAGTCGGCCGAGATATACTAGGTAGCCTTGAGGTATCCGTACTTTTGCTAGAACGAGCTCACCAGAGCCACAGGCTGTGTAGGTATAGAGTCGAGTCCGCGCGGACCAATATTTGGGCGCATCTTGAGCTGTTGCTCATCCTCGCCGCCCTGCAGACGCTTGATGACGTCCTCGGGGTCAAAGTCCACACCGATCGGATTCTCGGCGAAGGCAGAAGTCGCAAAGAAGGCCGTCTCTTCCTCCACAGTTTCGAACGCGTCGACCTGCATCTCCACCTTGTTGCCGTCGGGGTCCTGGTAGTACATGCTAAGAGTGGGCCCGTGGTTGACGCACCAGAACGGCTGAATCCCTAGAGCCTTGCGCTGCTGATAGGCAAGCATGAGGTCTGGAAGCGTCTTGAAGGTGAAGGCGATATGGTCCAGACCCGTAGAATCTGCTTCTTTTGGCTTGGCGCTGGGCATGTGAAGTATCGCAATGCGATGGTGCTCTTCATCATAGGTCAGGAACGCCATTTTGTCGTTCTCATATGCAGCGTGAGCACCAAGCAACGTTTTGTAAAAGGCGACCATTGGTTTGAAGTTGGCTGTCCGCAGCACTACGTGCGCAAGCTTGACAGGCGAGAGAGTCTTGTCACTGCTGGTATTTTGAGACTTGGACGTCATGATGAAATTTTCTCCTGTCGCTTTGTATTCTTTTAAATAATTTGGGTGATGGAATTGATTTTGAGAGTACGACTACCGGCCTGGGGATGTGATTGAATCCAGATGTGGAAGACAAAATGTTATTGTTAGATCGACTTCCGGCTATAAAGGTGGAGTACCTCTGTTTATATATCTGAGCAAAACACTCTCAAAGGTTTAAACTTTCATACGATTTCTAATCCAAATGGCATGCTGATCAGACATAATATGCTGATGGTTAAGAATGAATCTCGCTTCTTGCTTATTGCACCCGTCGCGGCTCGCGGCTCACGGCTCACGGCTTACGCGGGGTTACTTGTAGACTTTAATTGGAAACGAATAGCATCTTCATCCGAGGCTTAGTCATAACCGCGCGCGACTGATGGTGGGCCGCGTGGGTGGATGACGTCGAACTTATTCCCGAAAAAAATATGTCCGAGTTTTGTTTCCTATAGTAAAAGGAGTAAAAAACAATCCAATTCCCAAGTCTAAGTCCCTTGTCTAATAATGGAATTCCGGAAATACGGCTATATCTTCTCGCCGGCTCAAAAGTATCATAACTTGATAGTTGTCCTTGCCAACCAAATCATCGCCGCAAGTAGGTAATGAGTAGGTAGACCCGTCCACTGCTGAGGATGTGTCACACCTTACATGCGACTCGACATCACTAAGCTCGTTTGAGTGAATCTCAATTGGATCTAGAAGAGCTCCCTGCAGTATCGTTTGCGGTATCAGCTGTCCAGAGCAGATCATGAGGGTCCGCCCAGAGCCAGTCCGTGGACAGTGGGGCCCTGAGGAATTCATCCGCCGGCTCCCAATCAAGGAGACCCGCGATCGAAAGCATTTTATCTGGTGAGAGTCCATTGAGGAGTCCCAAAGAACTTTCCTGCGTCCCTGTGTTGGGTCCCAGTGGGTTCACCGGCGCGCCATCTTTTCCCGGGGCACTGTTGTCATTTGACTGTCCAGACCCGATGGTGGTGCCGCACTGCTGGACATGACTAGCCTGCTCGGCGCTGTTTCGAAGCGCCTCGAGAAATCCAAACAGATTCTCCAATTCGCCTTTGCGATACTCGGCAACGCGATTGCCTCTTTGGATCATATAGTTGAGTATTTTGAAACTTTTATCCACATGAAATATGTCCTGCGCGGGGATTGAGGGCAGCGTCGACATGAGGGAGAGCACAAATGCGCATGAAAAGGTGCTCTCTAGGTCGAATGGAACAAATACATCTAATACACAGACATAAGCAGGGCTTGACTAGTTCGGAGTTGCTTTACTTACCGAGAAGCTTCTGAGACTGAAGGACTGCCAGAATGGAAAGTGACTTTGTTGCCGAGTCCCGTGAGGCTTTCAGCAACGCTCTTGTTGGCTCTGTGATCTCCTTCCTCGCAGCTGTGCCTGAAATCCTCTGCCTAAGAAAGTTCCTCAAGAGACACATAAGAAGGGGCCTTGTGGCAAGTATGATGCACTTTGACGTACGTTAGTTAGCATGTCAGTATTAGGGCCAGTGAGTAGAAAGACGCCGCTGTACCTGGTGGTAGTAGAGATTAAGGGTAGCGGCAACACGCGATATTGGTCGCGAGCTGTCAAGCTTGACCTCGAACGTCCGCTCCAGTTCAGGTACCAGAGCTGCCATACTCCTCAGTACTGTCTGCATGTTCTTGAGAAAAGACGGGCCAACCTTGCCGTCAACTCCTCGCATAGCTCCAAGCCCGCGACGCCAGCGATTTTGAGCAACGAGTAGATACTGTACGGTCAGGCTTACAGTTGACAACCTTGGCAAGAAGTCTGGACACCGAGATGTGCACACGAAGGTCATGCCCGGCGGTCTTCGCCCTGTCAGGCATCGGAAGAGGGACGGTCACATCCTCGTCGCTTATAGATAACGGTGCCCCCATCAACGATGACAACTTTCGATCCAAGATGTAGACAGTCCACCAAATAGCATGACGTCGCTGAGTCTCGGCAGTATTCATATCAACAGATGCCATCTCGCGATGCAGTCCTTTGCTAAGAGATATGCGCAAGGCCAGCCCAATCTGTGCACAGTCAGTGCCTAGCCATTAGCTGATCTATCCCACAATACTCACATAGGCATAGGCACTATTGCGGTGATCCATGCACTGGAGATACAGTGCGAGACCACACAGCATCTCGATTGACAACAGTGGATCTTGATACAGGCGCATCATATCCGGCAAAAGCTCCAGGGCTCTGGCTATTAGGTTGAAACCCGCCGGCTTCTCTTCGATAAACTCGAACATGAGGGCATGGCCAAATCCCATGATAGTCAAGTATTGTATGTACCATAGTCTATCTTCGATCAAGGGCTCGTGCTTTGGACCACCATGCGAATAGAAATCATGCAGCTTTCCCATGAATGTGTGCTCATGAAATATGTGATACAGTTGGCCAAGGCGAAACTTGACGGTGTTCACGAGATACAGGCTGAAGTCTAGCGAGGGAAGTTCTTCCATGGTCAAAGCCCCGATCGGCTTGGCAGCAGGAGAGTCAATGGCAAAGGCAAACCCGTCCATGTTCAGCGGTATTTGCGTTGTTTCGCTGTCAGGGAGATGCTGCTGGATCATCTGCATGACCTGTTGGCTGTATGCCCAAGTTGAGGACGGCCCAAGGAAGCCTGCTACTATGTCAATGGGTCTGGATTACCATCATGCCAGGTGTTTACCGACATCTTCTGCCATGATTGTCCGTCACAAATTCGGCAAGACCACTGGCCAGGGGATTGACGAATGAAGGGGCAGAGCGAGTGTCATGGCTGTCATCCAAGATTGTATTCGTGGAGACAGCTTCGAGGCGTCCAGATCCATCCTCGGAATCTGTCGGATCTCTTGGTAAGGCGTTGTCAGCTTCCCGTGGCTGGGGCAGATGACCTGTCAAAGTCAGTCGCTGTTTTCAGGGGCTGTTTGTAGAAGTGTTGCATCTGATGGCAGCTCACAGGTGCGTTTAGGCCGTGGCAGTTCCCCATCTTCCCCCGCTCTCCTCTTCAATTCAGCTAGATAGCTGTCAGGCGGCGTTAGCGATGACAGCAGCAGCAGGTGGATTCTCGTGTCGTACCTCTCGGAAACGGTGACCTTCTTCTCCTCTGACTCAAAGACACAGGCCTCGTTGCGATTAGTGCAGGCACGGCATGGTTGCTCGCTCGAACATTTGACCTTGCGCTCTCGACACCTTCGACACGCGTGATTTGTTTTCTTGTTGGCGCGCGAAGCTACCGGGGCGCGGCTGTCGGCAGGCGACTGCGGCGAGCTCATTCTGGTGGTATCTTCACCAGAGGCTTGAAAACGAAATCGTGTTTTAAATCATTTGACAGGAAATGGAGAAAATGTCGAGGACCGTATGTCCTGGGGTGAAGTTGTGAATAGTTCCGTCTACTTCGAAACATTAGTTGTTGTGCAGTGCGACGGTGCATCATTCTAGGCCGAATGGCCACTGTAGCTGCTGGGGGATGCCCTGTCTCCGCTGAAAGTCCCGCCGATGGGAACCCGAGTCAGGTGCTAAAGTCTGGGGGTCCCCCCGATACTCTGTCCAGGATCTCAAGATCTTATGGCGCTCAATTTCCTCGGCTTATACGGTGCATGATATTCAAACGTAGAACAATTGTTTTCCCTGTACATGAAATAAGTACTTATATTCTCATGTTGAAAACCTAAAATATACCCTTACTCATGCTCCCATGAACATTTATTAAGTGAGGTCGAATTCTCAGTTCAGATCCCCCTCAAATTGTCAGCAGAAGCTTTTCGTCTAAGCCCACCAGACCGAAGCCATTTCATCAATCCGTCGCCTGCCCCTCGATAGCTGCCAACGCGTTTACAACTTCTACAGCTGATCTTGCCAGAAGCCCAGAGTCCTGTTGTCCGAGGATGAAACCGGCGCCTAGCTTCTTGATCGCCCACTCCCGGAGCTCCCGATCCTCGTAGACGCCTGCGAATCCGAGTATTTTGCCGTGCTTTTTGCACGCTTCGCTGATCGTCTCCAAGGCCGATTGGAACTCTTCGCTCTTATAGTCACCGGGCACTCCCAGCTCTACAGAGAGGTCATTTGAGCCAACAAGGAGCACATTCACGCCTTTTGTCGACGCAATGGCATCAATGTTGGCTATACACTCTCTTGTTTCCACCATCAGAAGCACCGATGACAATTTGGCGTTGCTGTCCGTCACGATTGTACTGATCGGCGTCTTCCTGAGCCCGAACGTGGGCAGAGACCCGGTCACAGAGCGTCTCCCGAAGGGGGGGTACTTTGAAATTGCAACTGCTTGCTCAGCATCGCCTGTATTAGTAGGATTAGCAGTTGCGAGCGAATAACGGTGTAGACGAACTGACTTTGTGAATGTATATGCGGGAACACTACGCCCATGGCGCCTCCATCTAGCACACGCTGGACGAATCCATCCCCACACTTCCAGGGGACTCGCACAAACGGAGTAATGCCCAGCTGCAATCCGGTACGGCAAACATTACCGGCATCTTCGAGAGAAAGCGTCGAGTGCTCCAGGTCAATAAACAAGGCGTCAAACGATGCATTCTTGGCCAATTGCACGATCTGGGTGTCTTTTACTAGCCTGATGCCGAAAACGCCATCAGTCGGGTAAAGATTAGCAGCTTCTTCCATTGAGTGTTAGCGGAAGCTGCCCCCGAGGATCTACATTACCTTGCAGAGCTGCTTGGAGGCTGCCTGGAGCAACAACTTGTTTTGAGCGATCGATGCCATGGTTTCTATCTCGTTGCGTATCTGCTTGCAACAAGTTGAACACTATGCTTGTTTATCTTTTGTGTGAGTTTATGTATTCCTACGCTACGAGAACCTCGGTCATCGCTGGCGAGCAACCATCTCGGCCAGACCCTCCGAAGTGCAGGCAGCGCTAATGGAGCACAGGTCGGGTAAGGTCATATCCTGTGGAGGCATTGGACGCAAGAACGATATATCCAGTATCTACAAAAAACAAAAAAAAAAGAGAAAACATTGAAAAAGATATTCTATTCAGCGCAAAATAAATAACATGCATTATTGGGGTATACCCACAAGAAACGAATTGGTGAATGAAAAGTCTGATAATCAAATAAATTCAAAGACGCAGTCAATGGATTTGTTGTTGTTGTTGTTCTGTTTAACGTCTGGGCAGCTGCAACGCAGTCAATGGAGGAAACGCCAGTGCCACTGCTCAGGCTTTGCGGGTGATGGCATGTTCTATACAAGTAGCTATTTTGGACAAAGTACAAGGTAATCTCTGTACTGGATCAAAACATGCATCGTAAATACACCAGAAGAAAAGGGAGAGTGGGAAATGTGATTGCATACAAGCCACAGCTTCTACCAGTAATCAACATACTGCCAACCTAGCCAAACACCTTCATGAGCCCGCCTCAACTAAGTTCTACCAAACAACGACTCCCTGCAGGCTTGAGAACAAAGTACTGCAACGGGTCCATATCCTTGTCACTCATGCCCTCGCGGGTTGATATCCGGGCGTTTGGGAAAGCCCGGAAGAATCTCGTCGCGCCTAAGCGCAGCTCAATCCTAGCCAAGTGACGACCGAGGCAGACTGATTCTGGTAAGAATCGGGTACAATAAACCAAGACCAGAGTGAATACATGTAGAATTGTTTGCACGTACCTCTTGCGCCACCTCCAAATGGCATAAGGGCATCTTTCATCTCCTGGCTGGGATGATCCCATCGCGAGGGATCCCATTTCAGAGGATTCGGGAAGACTTCCGGCAGGCGATGGAGAGTCCATGCCTGCGTCGCTACCGTGGTTCCGCCTGGGAGCCAATAGCCGGCCAGAGTTTCGCCACCCGCAGGCACCTCTCGGGGGAGTAAGGCAGGAGCAGCTGGATAGAGCCTCAAAGTCTCGTCAATGACATTATTCAGTTGCCGGAGGTCCCGTAGATCTGTGGCGGTAAAATCGTCTGGTAGCTGCTGCAGTTCTTGAACGAGGGCATGTTGCACGTCCTTGTTACGACAAACAGCCCAGACCAAGTACGTAAGGCTGTTCGAAGTGGTATCGCTGCCTGCAATGATATACGTCATAGCCTCGGTGCAAATTTCCCGGTCCGACAAGCGTTCAGCATCCGCTTTGTTCAAAAATTTCGTAAAAAGAGTCTGTGGGGGGCTGTTGGCCTCGAGTAATTGTTTTTTGTACCGTTGAATAGACTGTGCTGAGTATTGGAACACACGTTTGCGATTCGCAGTTGCTGCTTGAATGATGGGAACAGGTAGACCGAGCCCTGACAAACGTGCAAGCAATGGAAAGGTTGTAAGGAGAGCGTCAGCTTTGCCTCCAACCTCCAGGTCTCGGATATATTGGGTTTTCTGGAATGGCTCGTTAGTAAATCGTATTGAGAAGGCGCAACAAAATGTTCACTTTTCCCTGTTCCAGCGCATGAAATGATTCACCAAACGTAAGTTCCCCAATGACATCCGTGGTCATGAAAAGCCACCATTTGGATATATCGGCTGCTCCACGGGAATTCATTTCTTCTCCCATCCGAACGATTGTTTGCCGTACTTTGGCATCGATCTTGGGTAGCGAAACCTTCAGTGCAGACTCGGCCATGGGAGCAGATAGCACCCGGCGCCGCTCTCGATGATAAATTGGGTCCAGTGCGTTGAACACGCTGATGCCACCTCCTGCAAGAGGAGCATACCACTCGTCTTTAATGAAATCGTGCTTCACGGTATGGATTCGTTTGACTGATGGTAAATCGGAGAAGACAATGTAATTCGGAGCGATGCGAACAACAAGTCCTGCAGAATGAGTGTTACTAGATCGTTTTTCCAACGATGAGCGGCATGCGTTGATCCTTACCATATTGTGCATGCAAAGCGTTCACGTAGTCGCATGCACTACCAGCTAGTTGTTCATACTTGAGTTTGGCTGCCGTCCAGTTCGAATACCAAGGTCCAGGAAGCCTTGAGGTGGGATTACGCCAAACGCGAGCAATTGCCTGAATAATAAAATAACAGTGTCAGTGATTTTTCACAAGAGGTAAATGGAGAATTGAGCGACAAACCCGCACGGCTTTCAACCCAAAGAACAACGAAGCCAAAACAAGTGGTAAAACGAAGAGAGTATCTCCTTCTGCATAGTGTATCATGGCCATTTGTTATTCACAATGATAAGCTTGCAGACTGTGCTTAAGTGATGAGCAATGATTTGATACTATTTGGATTTGGCAATTTGGCGTATATATCATTCTTCTTCATTCAATAACTTGTGGGGAAAAAGTTGCTGCATTTATTACTCAGCGGTCAGACGTGAGCACCGAGTTGTCCGTACCCACTACAAAGAATTGAAGTTCAATAAATCGTCATGCACCTTGAAATCTTAAAAAAGACATACATACCTGATGAGTGGACCTATTGAGGCAAGTTGTAGAGAGAAAGAAAAGTGGCCCGACTGGCCTCCCCCCTTTTTTTGAGCAAAATGTCAGTCATTTGGGGACCCGAGAGCCATGTGTGGCATCATAATACCACCAAAGACACCACCTATTCAGCAAGCCTTTACACTCTTTTCCTCATTGGCTTTGTGAGAAGGAACTCGAAAGGTAATTAATAAGCGTACAATATAAGAGATCATATGAAATGGCCAGAACACACAACGTCGCATGCTTCAAAGTCTGCGGAGTATTTACAACTAGGGTCATCGACGAACTCTCGACAGTCGTTTTATACGCGCCAAAAAACCAGTGGCTGGATTTTCGCCAGTCGGTACAAGGTCCCATGATGTGTACATCGAGGTTGAGCGGGAAGGTGAGACTTCAGTATGTTGATGATGCCAGTCCGTGCCAGTCTGTCGCTTAAAGCGCGAGTGTAAGTCAACACGTCCGAATGTTGTGGGGCATCTATTGCAATCTCATTCCGACGACTCCGCTTCGGCGAAGACAAAAAAAAAAGCCGTCTAAGAAATCTGATATCCTCGGTTGTATATTCTCCCGAGCCCACATCCTTTTCGGCGATCCACCGGTCGGGGATATAGTCATATTGGCCGATAAAAGTACTTATCGTCGCGGAAGACGGTGAAGTGAGGCACCGAGACCCACAAGATAGTCGAAAGCCTTTCGTCCGCGACCCGGATGCCGCCCTTCCTGATGCCGCATGTAATGCTAGACGGGGCTTATGGACATGGTCCAGGCGATGGTGCTGCCGTACCAGCTGTCTGTTATTTTGAATGACGCAGAGGACGCCCACCACGGCATCGTCAGAGAGATGGCCGAGAGGGTCGTCCTTGGCGCGGAGCTTAGGGCTTGCTGCGTGTTGAGTCAATATGTGCCGAAAGCATTGCGACGACCGAATGCGCAAATATAGTACCGATCGACAAGGAGGGAGCACCGAGAGTATCGCGGATGGCTGTCGCTAGGCGGGCAGCTAGCAGTGAATGACCGCCGAGAAGGAAGAAGTCTGAGTCGGCGGAGACAGCCCCGGCCTCGAGACCCAGGGTGTCCGCAATGAGCTGGGCAACGCTGCGCTCGGTTGGCGTATGAGGCGATCTCCTTTTGGACAATGGCGCGCACTGCGGCTCGGGCAGGGCGGCACGGTCAAGCTTGCCGTGGCTAGTGAGCGGCAGTTCGGGCAGCACGACGACGGCCGATGGCACCATATACGCGGGCACTCTGGCCCCGGTGTGTGCCTTGAGTTCGGTGCCAATATTTTCCATCTCGCTGCTGTCTTGCATCTCCCTGTCAAGGACGACGTAAGCGACCAGCATGTTGGTATCGTCTAGGCTGTTCTGATTGACAGTGTTCTGATCTCTGCTACTGTCTTTGTTTGACCTCATCACAACGATGGCATGTCGGAGACCAAGAAAAGAAGCCATGACTGCCTCGACCTCACCAAGCTCAACACGCATCCTACACAGCGTGACCTGCCCCTCGTCGTTGCCCTCTTGAAGGCGACCCAGGAACTCGAGGGCGCCGTCACCAGTACGCCACCGGGCCCGATCGCCGGTAAGGTACATGCGCTCCGTGGCAACAAACGGGTCGGCCAAAAAGCGCTCCCGCGTCAGGCCAGAACGGTCGATGTAGCCGCGCGCGACCTGAACGCCGGCGACGCAGAGCTGGCCGGGCGTTCCTGGCGGAACAGGGCGCAAGTGTCTATCGAGCACGTAGACGCGCGTATTCCAGACTGGATGACCGATGGCCACAGGGCGGTCGTGCGCTTCAGACGCGTCCCAGTGCATCACGTCAATGGTCGTCTCAGTTTGGCCATACAGGTTATTTAGCTGACAGCCGATGACGCGCTGCAGGAACGCATCGCGCACCGTTGTCGGCAGGACCTCGCCACTGACAAAGACTCGCCGCAGCGTCTTGAGACTCCCAGCCGATGGTTTATCCGCGAGGAAGGCAGCCATCATGGACGGCACAAAGTGTAGCGTCGTGATGCGTGCTTCGTGGATAATATCCACAAGCCGCTGCGGGTCTTTATGAGCACCAGCAGGCGCCAACACAAGCGTCGCGCCGGCGACCAGGGGCAGAAGAAGCTCCCAGACTGAGACGTCGAAGGTAGCTGGCGTCTTGTGCAGGATGCGGTCGTCAGACACAATACCATAGTGGTGGTGCATCCAGACCAGCCGGTTGACGATAGATCGGTGCTCGATGACAACGCCTTTAGGCTCGCCCACCGAGCCGCTTTTATGGATAACATAGGCGGGAGAGTGCGGAGTTAGAGTGAACTGCTGTGGCTGCTGAGAGAGGGACGAGGTATATGCCAAGTTAATATCGCCGAGGTTGTCGATCAAGATGACTTGAACAGTAATTGCAGCAGGCAACCGACTTTGCATGGCCCTCGTCGTGATGAGTATACCGGGCCCGGCCGACTCCAAAATCTCGCGTATACGCGCCTCGGGATTCTGCTCGAGATCGAGGGGCAGATATGCTGCGCCGGATCGGAGAATAGCCACGATCGCCACGACCAGATTGACCGAAGGCTGAAGGGCGACGGCAACGATGTTCACGTCATCTGCACTACCTGTTGCTTCAACTTCTGTCATGGTCCGCCTCAAGATGGCAGCAAGTCGAGCCGTTTCATAATCCAGCTCGGCGTACGTGAGCTGCTGTGCCTCTCGCTCATCGCCATGACCGACGCCTATGCAACTACTTTGAATGGCCATCGCATTCTCCCTCGACAACATTGACGCCTCGATCAGGGTCACGAGCGTTGCCCGAGCTTCAGGCAAAGAGTGCGCCGTGTCGTTCACGCCGCCCGCGCCTACGACCCAGCGCCGGTGCTCGGCGGGTGTCAGGGTAGAAATCGCAGCGACGGGCCGGTTTCCGTTCTCGGCCGCCGCTGTGAGGAAGGCAGTAAGCCGTGCTGCGTGGCCGGAGACGTCTTCAAGGCTGTACAGCGCAGGATCCGCATCGACCTCGATGAGCAGAGTTCCACCAGTACTCGTACGCAGAGTAATGTCTAGACAGTCATCGACAGGGCCGGTCTGAAGTACATGTAAATCTGCAGTTATGCCTGCCCCGAGCTGCAGCACACCTTCCTGCTCTTCAAAAGGAAGCACGTCGACGAACGCCCCGTAGAGCTTCCTTTTTGGGCCCCAGCCAAGGTCGCGGCGGAGCTGCTCGCTGCGGTATCGCCCGTGCTGCCGCGCTGCCTTCAGGCGTTCGGCCATGCCGGCCGCCAGGGCCTCGACTGATAGGTCCTCGTCGACGGGCAGCCGTACGGGCAGGATGTTCATAGCTATCGTGGGCACGCGCGCAGCTGCCGTTCCGAGCCGGTTCATCGTCACTACGCCGAGCACTACTTCCTCGACGGGGCATGAGGTGTGGCGGGCGACGTAAACGGCGATCAAGGCAACAAGAACATCAGGCCATGCGACTTGGGAGCGTGCGGCGATCATTTGGAGATCACGAGTTGCGCTGTTGGTGAGTTTTGCTATTTGATGATGATAATAATGATTGGGCCAGTTACTGCTGCTGCTAGAAGAAGAAATAGAAGAAGAAGGCGACGAAGACGACGATGCCGCCGCCGTCGACGGGGATCCAGGAAGTCCCAGAGGTTCAGGCTGATCTTGGTGCATATTGAGCCAGAAGTTCCGATCGTAGGCGCGTTGGTCGGACGTCCGGTACGCCGCATCTTCGGCGATTACGTCGGCCATAGAACCAAAGCCATGGTCGGCCGCAAGGTGATGGTCGTGTTGCTGATCAACCCGGGACCTGTAAAGATGGCGGATTCTCGTCGTCAGCAGGGCCGTCCCAAAGGCAACGATGGCGACGTGGTGCACGCGCTGGTACCACCAGTGCCGCTCGGCACTCAGGATCAGTAGTCCTTGGCGAGCCACCCTGTCTTTTTCAAGGTCCAGCGGCGTCTGCATGTCACGCAGCATCCACGCCCGCGCCTCATATTCGTCTCTGCCGCTCAGATCAACAACCTCGAGATCTGCCCTCGCTCGGCCATCGGCGTCGAGTATCTGCGTTGGCCCTTGCGCGTCCTCGAAAATTCGGACAGCGAGCCCGTCGGCCTCATCGAGGGCCAACGTCACGGCGTAGCGGAAAGCGTCGACGTCCAAATGACCCCGGATATCGACGTACTGCGCTGTGTTGAATGTGGAATTGGTAGCGTCGATGCGCTGTGCGTACCACATCCCTTCCTGGGCCTCGGTCAGTGGCCAGCAGGAAATTTGAGGCGCAGAAGTCATTTTCGGTATCGGTGCTCCGTTGACAATCATAGAGCGCCAGTGACCGAGGTGCGGCCGCTCGGCAAGATCAGCAAAGTGGACTTTCAATCCGGCCTGCTGCCAACGCGTCGCCAGCGCCATGAGGAGGATCGAGTCCAGCCCGAGGTCCATCAGGTTTGTGTCATCGCCAATCTCGACGGGCGACTCCAGGTCCAGCATGTCCGCGACATGCGACCGTAGCTGCTCAAAAGTAAGCAACTCCATCGAAGAACTTGGGCAGATTGCTGCTTGGGGGCAAAAGACGGATCTATGACTAGTGAATCGAATCCAGGAAAGTGAAGTATTTTAGAAAGAAACCTAGAATAATGGTTATTACTGTTGGGTAGCAAGTCCGAGTATTATATAAAACAAATTTGTTACACAGCCGAAATTGTACATCGCACATAAGTCGTACACGCCACGTCAGACTGTGGGTTTTGATGACAAGTTACTTAAGAGGTATGAAGGAGAACTTTAGCTCTTTAGCTACCGTGCCTCTTGTCGCAACAATATAACCAAATTTCTAAGATGCCCGCGCAAGGGTCCGCCGAATTGGCGCAAAGGTATCGTCGAGAGGGCTACTGGCGCGGCGAAACGTTCGGGCACATGCTTCGTGAGCGAGCCCAGGTCACTCCGGACCGGACAGCCGTCATCGCCGCCGCCGGCGAGCCCCGGTGGTCATACCGCGAGCTAGACGAGCGTGCCGACGCCCTGGCGGCGGGATTTCGCGACGTCCTTGGCCTGTGTCCCGGCGACCGCGTCGTCGTCCAGCTTCCCAACGTCCCCGAGTTCCTAAGCATCGTCTTTGGGATTTTCCGCGCGGGAATGTTGCCCGTCTTCGCCCTGCCGGCGCACCGTCTGAGTGAGGTCGCTCACTGCGCCCGGGCGTCCGAGGCCGTCGCCTATGTGATCCCCGACGTCCACCAGGGTTTTGATTATCGCGATCTCGCGCGCCAGGTCCTGGAGCAGATACCAAGCCTTGTTCGTGTGGTCGTTGTCGGCGACCCAGGGCCGTACACCGACATCCGCCGGCTCGAGACGGCAACACTGCGCAACGCCGATGACCTCCCAACACCCGCCCCCGATGGAGTCGCTCTTTTGCAGTTGTCGGGCGGCAGCACCGGCCTGCCCAAGCTGATTCCCCGCACCCACGACGATTACATCTACATGATGCGTGAGAGTGCCGCCATCTGCGGACTTGGGCCCGCGAGCGTATACCTGGGCAGGCTGCCTATTGCGCACAATTTCGCCATGGGCGCGCCCGGCATCTTCGGTGCGCTATATGCCGGCTCGACAGTCGCGCTGAGCTTGACGCCGAGCCCGGACGAGGCCTTCGCCATCATCGAACGCGAGCACGTCACCGTCACAGGCGTCGTTCCGCCGGTCGCGCTTATCTGGGCCGAAGCTATCGCGGCGACTTTCCGTAACATCTCGAGCCTCCAAGTGCTCCAGGTGGGCGGGGCAAAACTGACGCCGGAGATGGCGCGGCGCATCCGAGGGGCACTCATGAACAATGGGTGCGCCGAAACCAAGATCCAGCAGGTGTTTGACATGGCCGAGGGCCTCCTCTGCTACACGCGACTCGACGACCCGGACGATGTAGTTGACACTACACAGGGCCGCCCACTCAGCCCGGCTGACGAGCTGCTGGTTGTCGACGACCACGACCACCCATTGCCCGCCGGTGCGGAGGGCAACCTGCTAACAAGGGGGCCCTACACGATCCGCACCTACTACAACCAGGTTGACGGGGGCAAAGCTTTTACCGCGGACGGCTGGTACCGCACCGGCGACATCATCAGCCTTGTAACGTCCGGCGCGGAAGACGGCCGTACCCGAATGTCGTGCGCGGTCGCGCTGACGACCGCATCAATCGTGGCGGCGAGAAGGTGTCGCCCGACGAGGTAGAGAACTACCTGCTGGCCCACCCGGACGTCCACGACGCGGTCGTCGTGGCCGTGGCGGACCCTTACTTTGGCAAGCGCGCGTGCGCCTTTGTCGTGCCCAGCAGCCCTCACTTGCGGCCCGCCGACCTCAAGGCCTGGATCCGGGGGCGCGGGCTCGCTACTTTCAAGGTGCCTGACCAGATCCGCTTGATCGATGTCTTTCCCACGACTGGCCTGGGCAAGATTTGCCGCAGAGAACTGCGCACTGCGCTGCGCCAAACGCTGTGATTTGTTGGGACGGGATTATTGCAGTATCGTAGTACACCTATGGGATCTGGGTTCAACGCTGGCTGACCAGCCCCGCGTGGGAAACTGGCCCCACTGCAAACCTTCCCCACGACACTACAGCAGTGCCTATTCTTTTTTTTTTCCTTCTTTTCATTCTCCTTCCGTATTACCAAGATTTTAATGACTGGTAATCTAATCGATCTTAACTGTCCCAGTGCAGCCTCTCGTCTGACCGTGCACATCTAAATCGCTACAGCCATTCTATTACGTTTCCTATGCCATGGTTTATGATCAGAAAGGCATCTTAGAACTTTTTGCATTAACCAAGTCATTATGTTTCTTCTGGCTCAAAGCCCAAAAAGTCGAGTCTGAAGTTCGTCCGTTAGTATAAGTATGATCTTGGTTGCTTTTACAGACTCACTCATCCATATCGAAATAATCATGCTGTCGCATGTGCCATGAAACTCTGAAAGATTGCTGATATAGCGTCGGACTGTTGCCTGCAAGTTTTTTAAAAAAAATAAAAACGAGATTTGCAGAACACAAAAAAGATTAAAAAAAAAAAATAACACACTCCGAAACGAAACATGAAAGGACGGGAGTCAAAGGCTTCGTCATGTTTGGCAGGAACGCACGTTAGCTGAAGAAGTTACTTTCGAAGTGATAGCTGCCGACGGTTTGGGTTTTGTTGTGAATTCACTGATGCTGAGTCTTGGACGTCAACAATGGACACCGAGGATAAGACTTTCTGTTTAGAGCAGCACCACAAATGCGACTACCGGCGTCGGTGGCCGAGACTCATCACGTATTTGACTGATGGGCAAGATGAGGTATTTAGGGCATCCGCACAGCCAAGTTGTTGCATTATGCTACCATGGCATTGTGTATACCCATCGTTTTCTACCTAAGTTTCACTTTCTGGTAAACTTCAGACAAGCTGAGCATACTAATATCATCGTCGATAATATTTTTCTCTCTATCTCTCTACCGAGGCTAAGGTAGATTATAGTTGATATTCTTTTTCTTTACCCTGCAGGGTCAAAGAAATACAGGGATAGGGCATATCAATGCTTATACTCCTACTTGCTGTGCTATAACTAACTGGGTCAAATATTCCTACTTGACATCAAATCTTAATGATCATGAGGCATAGAGCAAAATTATCTCTAGCATCCGCTAGAGCCTCGGGAGACTGGGCTGTTGACCGTCTAGAAACGACTTTGCTTTACTGATAGCGACACACGCCTCTTCCTTGGTTCCAAGAACAGGGTATGTCAGGAAGAAATCGTGCGGCATGCCCTCCGAGGTACTGAAATGAACCCTGTTGCCTCTGACGTCCGCCATTTGCTGAGCAAAAATGCTGATGGACTCGTAAAATCCTTCCAGACCGCCCGAATCAATATAGAGTGGTGTCTCGATCCGGAAGGGATGATTCAATGGTGAGATGTACGCCTCCTCTTGGTCATTCAACGTCTTTCCCCTGGGTCTGATTGCCTCGACGCCCCACTCTAGCAGTGGCACGTCGAGGATGTCATATCGCCCCTGGTGTGAGCGACTGTATCTCTGCACTGCTTGCGCAGTGACCTCGACCCACGGCGAGAAAAGTACCGCACCGCCTATTTGCCATGTCCACATTAGTTGATACTTCACATCAGCACAGGGTATGATAGCAAGCGCGAAAGGGAATCACGTACCTGGTTGGGGTAGTCCTTCATCAACTAGATAGCGAAGTAGGCCTAGCACAATGTTTGCGCCCGCTGAATCGCCCATGACCACGATTTCCGCTGGTGCGACACCCAGGTCGAGCACATGCTGATAAGTGGTGAAAAGGTCCTGTACCGCAGCAGGAAATGGGGTTTTCTCCGAGGCCAGCCGGTACTGCATGTACAAAACATTGGTGGACCCGAAATGCTCGGTAGTCACGACCGATACGCTTTCGGCATTCTTCTCAGGGTCCCATCCTGTCACGAACGCGCCGCCGGCTGCGTATATGACCACTTTACGATGGAGATCCGCAGTTCCTGCTTGGACGGGCGCTGGGTGCCACACGGCTCCTACAGGCGCAGGCTTGGTGCTCGCCGATGGAGTGCTCAACACGCCCCGGATCAATGATGGTTCGGGTGGTGAGATGAGAACAAAACGACCCTGGGAATTGGGCGTATGAATCAATTTTAAAGGTTGTTGGAAGCGAATCTTGGCCAGATAACGGAAGAAGACACGTAGTATCGCAGCGCCTAGGCTGATCTTGTAGCTCCATTGTGGCACAGCACGGAGAGGAGTGATTGTATATTTGAGCGACAGAAAGAGCAGATGGGGAACATTCACAACCCAAAAACCCAAGATGTAAAGGGTCTTGAACGGTTGAGACGACCAGGCGGAGGAAGCCATGATGTGCGGAATGGGTGCCAACGGCCGATGAATGCTATTGAACAGAGCGGAACAACGAAATAGTACGGTAAGTTGGTAGATATTTGTGTCAAAACAGAGTAATTGATGGCATAAGTGTAATTGTTTTTGCGTGACGAGATGTAATATTAACGTTGTTGTTCCCGTGTACAAAGTACAGAGGCCACCACTACTACAACGCCCAATGCTGCACAATCACTGTTGGCCCGAAATGTGGACATAGCCAGCCCGGGGGAACCAACAGTTCAACCCCACCGTACGTCCTCTGCACATGGATCACCATCCGCCATCTGTCTACGTCGCCGAGGTTGGGGGCGGTCGTTGACAAGGGTCTTTGTATACACTGCAAGATACTGGATGTCGGCAATCATCATATCCGGCAAATGCAATATGACCTGGGACGCGTCCCGACCCTCCTAGCGCGTTGATCTCTGGATACGTCACGATGCGAGGCATATGTCACTGCGATGGTGAGGCCGTTGGGCTCGACAATTCTAGTGGTGAACCATTTCTTGTGTTGAAGGAGTGCAGCTTCTCTGGATTTCCTGGGGTTGGCTCCGGGATGGGTGGCCCCGAGAGAACGCACCTCTTCCATCAATTGGAATGGGAGCCAGATATCTCTCTACTGTCAAATGACGCGATCGAACAATATTGCATCAATAAAACCAGGACTTTGAAGGGAGGAGCATCCAGGACGATTTCGACAGGGTTTCCCGATACTTCATGGTCAATGCAATCCATCAAGTCACTACTGAGTTGTACGAATGCTATGACAAATCCAAATCTCATCTACCAAAGTCGATTGCATCGTTACTCGCCAAGCTGCTTGGTCGGTCCTCGAGTGTTCCAGTTCCGAGTATAGACCAGAGAAAACCTCCTCTACCTTTGGTGTGGACTCCCTAATAGCTGTGGAACTGTATATTGGTTCTCTAGCGAGATTCCGACATAAATTCCTGTGGTGCAAATTATTGGAAGCTTATCGATTGCTGAATTGGCCATGATCGCGGCAGAGACGAGCGAGGACCTGCTAAACTCTCCGAGCATAAGTCTGCGCACGGGCGCTTCATAAGTGCGTGTCGTACAGATCAGCTGGGTTGGCAGACTTTAGCATACGATTTTCCACCAAATTTCCAAGTGGGTTTTATAATATATTTGTGAAAGGGGTGGTGACGCGGGACAATATAAATAAAAGAAGAGTGTGGAAAAGGGATGTTATTCAGATTATCTAGCAGCGCGCAAAAGGATGCTAATAGCTTATCACTATTAATCAAAAGAGCATCAGAAAAAAAAAACCGTAATTCTGTACGCAAAAATGCAAAAACATACAACACCGGGGATTCCTCAGTCGTCACCGACCTGAGTACTAATCCAGCGGTTACAAGACATGTCTACCTGGCGAAAAAGGGTTACTTTCGTGATAGCCTGTGACACAGAAACATGTCGCCTTCTCACCACGCTAAGCTCTAAATCCCGCCATCCGTTCAAAACGCATCCCGACGGACAGCAACCACGTATTCTTACCATAATAGATTGGTTTCTCCAAGATAAAAGCCTGATTTGCCAAGCTGCATTTAGCGAATCAGCATCGAAACCATAGTTCTAGCACTATATTTCAATTTTATGCTAAAAGGTGACAATAATACGCAAACTTACAAACTTAAAATAATTCGATTTCTGAGAAATATATATTAGGTTACTTAATTGCATATGTTCTACGATTCTCTCGCGTTTGTCGCCCAGAGTGAAATGGAAACTAAAGCTATCCAGATATACTGTATAAGTGCAGCATTATGTGAACGGATTCAGGCGCTTGCAGGCAAACGTTACAAGTCCATTGCAGTTTATATCAAAGCTACAAAAGAAAGGAATGGCTGTGTGACGATGCCTGCTTTGGGAGTAGCACACTTACCATCTAACAATAAGGTTTTTTATTAAAAAAGCCGGGAAATTCAAATTACTGCTAAAAACCTTGGCGTCAATAGCTGAAGTCATATTTATCTTTGCGTTATCCAATATGCACGCCACGGCACTATTATCCGTTGCCAAGTGCGCCAAGTTGAATATGGCTCAATTATGACGAAAGCTATCTGCGAGAAAGGACACAAAGAGTGGAATATATACAAAATTCTGAACAGGCCAAGAATTTAATGGCAAGATCTTCGTCTCGTCCTTTATTTATTATCCTAGGCAATACAGAGTACTTCTCAGGACTAGTTTATTTGGTGGAATTTCCCTTCCAGCGAGTCCTCCTCTTCAGTGAAGCTTTTATCGAGATGGCTGGCGGGTTTTTGCAATACCACGAGCCGGATGGTAAGTCCACTTTCATCTCTATTTTTTTGATACCTACGTTACTGCTTCCTTGAAATGTATAGAACCAGGACACTAATAACATCGCAGTCGAATCCATTTTAATTCTAATATCGTTTTTTACGTTTCTTTGGCTGTCCTCCAAAGTATCCAGCGCTCTCATCCATGCCTCCATCATCGGCCCAATTGCCGTGGGCATTATATACGGCGAGCCGCTTGCCAATATCTTACAAAGCCACTGGCAAGATACTTTTCTGTATTTTGGCTTCATAGGATTGATTTTGATCATCTTCGAGGGTGGCCTGACGGCACGGCTTGATCTCCTCCGCGAAAATTTTGGACTGAGCCTCTTTGGTGCCGCCATTGGCGTCGTGATACCAATCGCGCTCAGCTACCTTTTGCTTTTCCTGGGGTTCGGTTATGGGGCCGTGGAGACGTTTATATTGGGCGCGGCGCTCTCGACGACGAGCCTGGGGACTACCTTTGCCGTGATGGCGAGCGCCTCGGCCAGCGTAGACCTGAGCCAGACCAAGGTTGGCGCCGTCCTTGTCAGCGCCGCCGTCATCGACGACGTGACGGGGCTGGTCATGTCAAGCGTCATTCATGACCTGGGGAGCCTCGGCGAGGGTGCCAGTCTTGGATGGCTGATAGGCCGGCCGATCCTGGCCTCGGCTGCCATGGCCATACTGACGCCTTTGCTGACCAAGTATGTCTTCACGCCGCTGTTCCGCGGTCACGTCGAACATCACTTTGCCAAGTTTGACCACATCTCAAATATGGCCTTGATGATACTAGTACTTTGCGCCTTTATATCCATCGCCGCCTACGCCGGGACTTCGATTCTGTTTGGGGCGTTTCTTGCGGGCGCGTTCCTCTCCTATATCCCATCCAAGCATCCAGAAGGGCCGTTCAACGTTCTGAGCCGAGAAGAGGGGGAGAGGAACAAGGACAAAAGTCCCACTTTTGTGCACACCTTTGAGTATTACTGCCTCGATTTCCAGCATTACATCTTGGAGCCGCTTTTCTTCGCGAGCATTGGTTTTGCCATACCGTTTCTGAGTTTATGGACGGGCCAGGCCATCTGGCGAGGTATAGTGTACACCTTGCTCATGCTTGTGAGCAAAGCTGCTGTCGGTTTTGTTATCCCACTGCGAGATCTGATTCCAAGGCTGGCCTGCGCGCTCAAAGGGCGAAGGAATGTTGTTCACTCAGAGCACGAGGACAAAGAGCGTCCTGAACCCGGCCGTGGCACATCCCCGTCGCCAACCAATGATGCCGAGGGTGCATCTTTGCCCCAAAAGCGCCGCACGTCATGGAGCTCTGCCATGTTGCTCAGCATGGCCATGGTCGCACGTGGTGAGATCGGTCTTTTGATTGTCGAGATTGGTTACAACAACACATCATACGTTTCCGAGGCCGCCTTTCTCACGGCCATCTGGGCAATATTACTCAATACAATTATAGGGCCCATTGCTGTAGGTCAGCTGGTCAAACGACGAGGTAAAGAGATCGCAGAAAGCAAATGGGGGCTCGACTCGTCCGAGGCATAGCAAGACTCCGATTTGGAAATGGGATTGGTGCCTTGAAAATTTCAATACCACCCGAATAGCCGGTGGAAATCTGTGCCTAATCTACGGAGCTTAAGCCACCACCGCATGCAACCTCTCCTCTTGGTTGTATCATCGCTTGTGACGTCTGTTTCGACAAACATTACCTTTGATCCAAGGTGACTACTGCGTAACGAGGCTCCCGCTTGGCCCTGGGACTCTGGTCAATGCAAACCTTCAGAAGACAGGCAAAACACCCAAGTCCCAGTTTAAAGGCGAGGCAACAGCTCTCATTGCCCTCAAATTATTCTCTGATGGCAATAATTCTGCCAAAATGAGAGGGACGTGGCATTTTGCGTGATTTGCCAAGATTCTTCACGTCTTCTCTCGTCCTGATCAAGAGGCTCCTAGTCTGATGAGCTCCGATCAGGGTGAGCCATCTGTCTGCTGGCAGATCTGCTAACAGATCAGATAGCGGACAGATGTGATTTTGGGCTGCTCAGCAGACGCAGATTCTGATCTGTCGGGGTGCCAGCAGATCAGAAGCAGATACAATCTGGGCTTAGCAGACAGATGGCAGATCTGCGCAGATCTGCTGGTGCCAAGATCGTGACCCTAAGTTTATGGCCACAAAACAACTAAAAACTCTGGTGCTTTGGTTAAACTAGATTTAGAACGTTTCACTTTTCTTTTCTTCTTTTCCAGCTACTCGTACCACACGCAAAAAAAAATTAAAAAAAAAAATGGGGTTGGTGAGCTTGCGAGGTGTTTTATAATGGTAACATGGCGCAAGTAATTATACAAATATATTATTTTGAAACTATATCTTCATCGCACCATTTAAATAGTAAGATCTATCATCACCATCACTAATGCATAATAGGATGGATGACAGCGCCGAAAGAGACAAAAAGTACATACAACACCGGGGATTCCCCAGTCGTCACCGACCTGAGTACTAATCCAGCGATCACCAGTTTATCTAGGGCAGAGCGGACGGGATGCCGAGTTTTCTAGTGTCTATGGTCGTATGTACTTGATCTTGGCAGTGTTGCCCCTATGAACGGTGCAGTTTATTCTCCCAGCAAGGCTGCTTATACCTCAGGACCCCCTCCATCTCTGGGAGATCAACGAAACCAGATAACTTATTGTTCCACTTCCTTTTCTCTCAACACCCCAAGAATTGAAGCTCCCTGGTAGTCTCATAATTTTCGGCATGGCTACACTCACTTTCGGGCATTTGTGATATCAAGAACCTGCGCCTGACTAACAGGATCGTGTGCTCAAAAATTCGCCTGCGTGCCGACAAGGTCTTGTTTTCCTAGCTATCAATCCCTGCAGTATTGACGTTGCCAAAGCCGTTGGCGGTCACCCAGCCTTCAACTGTCGACAAGTTTGGCACCGAGACTGTTTGTGGTGATGCAAGGCTGGTAGGCGAGCCCAGGGCGACAGTTTCGATGAGGAAGGCAACGTATGGGACAACGACTGGGAGCCTGAGACGGCCCGTCGGGAGGCTGTGATGATTCAACTAGAATACGCTATTCTCTTTAACACGAACAAATTGCCGTACGAAGTCATATTTTCTTTTAAATATGTATCATTCACTGAAATTGCACAGATCAAGACATCTGAGGCGAGGGCATTAATATCCAGCCATATACGGTAGTGAGGGCCGTGCGACTATACTACGTAAATGTACTCGGAGGAGGGACAGTGGGAACAAACGCGCCTTTCCTGCCTTTTTATCTCGCCATTGTCACTCCAAAAACACCGGAAGTTCCAGAACGCCCGCATTTTGCTCAGGTGGGGAATAATCCAAGTCATTCGGGCCTTTGCCGAGTCTCAAATTTGGCAATCGCTGGAACAGAGTCGTGAAGACCATTTCCAATTCCATGCGAGACAGGATTTCTCCTTGGCATCGATGAGGTCCATATCCGAAACCAAGTACCTTGGCGGGGTCGCGCTGGCGGTGTATATCGAAAGATTCAGGGTCTGACTCATCAGCATCGAGTCTGTCACGGTCCGCTGATTGGACGGAACAGATCACGCCTGTATTCTCCGGGATATGCTTGTCGGCTATTGTGATATCCTTTGTCGTAGCGCGTCTGCTGTTGAGCGCCGAGGTGGTGTTGTAGCGCAGCAGTTCGTTGACGACGGCTGGCGCAAGTGTCGGATCCTTCTTGAATTCTTCCAGCTGCGACGGGTGCGACAGGAGCGTGATGACGCCAAGGCCGATTGAATTAAGCAATGCCGCGTTGCCTGCGGTCAAGACGAGGAAGGCAAGATTGACGACGTCATCTTTGGTGACGTGTCCCGGCTTGAGCTGTTTCTCGACTAGGTCACTGATCAAGTCATCTCGTGGACTTTTGATCCGATCTTCAACGAGGGTGCGCATCTTGGTCTGGAGATTTTGATTCGACGTCTCGGCAGCGTTTCTGCTGGTGCTGTGTCGAATCTCGCTGTCTCTTGCCAGCTCCTCGACTTGATCGTCAGGAACACCGAGCATCTTGAAGATGATCTCGCTTGGAATCTGGTTGGCCAAGTTCTCCATCAAATCCACAGGCTGCGACTGTCGGCCTTTTTCGATCAATCGGTCAATATTTCTGTCTATCGTAGATTGTATTGTCGGCCTGAGCTTGTGGATTGCTTCGGGACTGAATGCATTCTCGAGCATGTTTCTCTGGCGCTGATGAGCTGGGTCGTCCATGTTGACAAACGTTGGCCGGGCTGACTTGGCTTTGTGCCCAGCCTCATGGATCTCTGGGTAGCCAGAGTGCCTGCGATCGGCTGACAATTCGCCAGATGCCAGCACATCGCATACATCCTTGTGCCTCATCACAACCCATGCTTTGGTGCCATCGTAGAGCTCAACTTGCGAAACGGGATCCCACTTCCGGAGCTTCACGTTCTCAGGAGGGGGCTGGAACGTGTCTGTCCGATGGAAGGGAAACTGGGGGGTATGCATTGTAGCAGTCGACATCTTGTTGAATGGTATAAATATTTTAACAAGCCGGAGACTTGGTCATCTGAGCTTCAACGAGACGCAACAAGCAAGGCACAGGCACCGACATATATGTACAGCGCCAAGAACTTGGAATATTGATCATTGTATCATTGGTATGCAATTCTTGTGTTCTACCTGTAGCCTCACATGCCACGGCCGCAACATAGGTCTTTTGCGGCATTCACGGCAGCGACCCCAACTGACATGATGGGAACTGACGAAAGCATTGCACAACTTTGGGGTCATGCTAATTGTCAAAATGACGTGAACTATAGAGGAATTTGGGGCAATGAAGTCTGAGTTTACTAGATCGCACCGGTGTGCATGACAAGCGCTTCGCTTCCGGTATGCCGAGTCGGGTATTGAGCTCGGACTACTCAACTAGCTGCATGTCCGGACTTCCAAAACCACGAGACATAAAGAGTATCAGATAGTTCTAACGAATTCGAGTTAGTCTCAATAGGCTTGCGCGACGGGCGAGTGTCTGGAGTTTAGTCTCAAGTCAAGCTGGCGAGCTGGCTACAGCTAGTTGGCAGTCAGCTTGGCTCCTGCCGCAGACAGGCTCGTATATTGAATTATGCTGTAACGGTGACGACACCAAAGCACGGCTCCTCTTCTCCGCGGTCTCCGAGGAGATAGTTGCAGTCCCCGGAGTGAACGGAACTTCATCTGCAAATAAATGACTGATGCGCGCTACTCGGTTTGACAATGTCCAGCACCTGCCCGCTGAGATTCTGGATCAGGACCATATACGCACAAACAACCCTACAGCATGCCTCAGCCACCACGAGAAGTCAAGAAGGGCGAATTCCCTGGCTCCAGCGCGGAGGAAATAGAGAACGAGCCCTCCTGGCGGCCTGGCCACAATCATCGCATTGGATTCAGAAATAATCAGAACCGATTTGCGGGGCTCACGGAGGAGGACAAGCACCACTGGGACAATGAAGAAGAAGAGCACCTGGCCGAGGAGGGCATGGAGAAGTATAGAACACTTCGCAAGCGATACGACCATGGCGACCTTCTCAATTTTCAGGATGTGATGAAAGGCCAGACGGTCAGTGCATGCGGCCAACGTAAAGTGGTCCCTGACTGATGCCAGTGATTAGGACTTTCACAAGCAGGATCCTAAGAACTACCCTCCCACTTGGCATTTCGTCGTAAACTCTACGGAAGACTTTATCAAAAACGAACAGGACTGGCCGGGTATGTGTTTTTCTTACATCTGATGTTGCATTATTGAGACAATATTGGTAGCAAACATCAAAGCAAGAAAACAGAAGGAAGAGTCCCAGTCCGATGACGATACCCAAACCGACACGGAGGAGTCTACGGATGGTTCAAAAGAGCAGTCCTCCAGTTCCGATACCGACCAAGACAATCAAGCGGAAGATGATTGGAGACAGAACAGAGGTGGTAAGCACTCGGACAAGCATCATGGAGCGTATGGCCCAGGTTCGGATGCCGCACGCGACCTTGGCTCAGCATACAAAAAGCTCAGGGATAAATACACTCCTCAAGAGATTGCTTTGTTGCGAGCGCTTCAGCACGAAAAGGAGTATACGCACGACATGAGACAAAACGACGGAAAGGTGATTTCACCTGTCAAAATAAAGGATGAAGAGCACCATCAAATAGGCATTGACACGCAAGACACAATGACTCCTGATAACTGGTACTGTACGCTGGAGCCATTACGAGAACTAAAGCTGATCTGGACAGGGTACCACGCAGTGCCAATCTTATCCGGCAGACTGGCCAACATCCTCTCAATGCCGAACCAAGGCTCTCCGACCTTTTCGACGCTGGGATGATCACACCAAACCACATGCACTACGTCCGTAGTCATGGGGCAGTTCCGAGGCTCTTCTGGGAGACTCATATCCTCGACATCAACAATGGCTAGATGAGGTTGACGATGGATGACCTCGTGCAGCGATTCGAGCCTGTGAACATCGCCATGGCCATGGCGTGCGACGCAGTTAGGAGAGGAGAAATGAACATGATTCGGAAAAGCAAGGGCTTCGGCTGGGGTCCCGGGGCCATGTCGAATGCCTATTGGAAGGGGGCGCGACTTGCAGATGTGTTGAAGGCTGCTGGAATCTCTCGTGACAACGTGCAAGCTGACAAACGTCTATATGTCCACTTCGAGGGCGCAGACAGTCCTTCCGAGGGGGCGTATGCCACGTCAGTAGCCTATGACCACGTCATTGACCCCATGAACGACGTGATTCTGGCTTACGAAATGGTAAGTCTGTCCTGCGGCAACATTGCGCAATGCTAACTCGGCAGATAGAACAACACGAAACTCCCACCAGACCACGGTTTTCCAGTTCGGGTCGTGATTCCAGGCTTCGTTGGGGCACGTTGCGTCAAATGGCTCGCGAAGATTTGGATCTCAGATAAAGAGAATGATTCCCATTATCATATCTGGGACAATCGCGTTTTGCCGTCCTTCATCACGGAGAAGGATGGAGAGTTTGCGCAGACCATGTTCCGTCACCCCGATACCGTATGTTACGAACAGAATCTCAACAGCGTAGTTGCACGTCCAGCGCAGGACGAGAAGCTCGATCTCAAGAAGGTCCTTGAGGAGGACACATATCGGATCGAAGGAATCGCGTATGACGGCGGGGGCCACAAGGTCCAGCGTGTCGAGGTCTCGCTAGACGAGGGAAAGACTTGGCTGTACGCAATCAGGAGGGTGAGTATATAGCAAGCACTCGGAGATGTTGTCACTAATTCTCGATCAAAGTACCCCGACTACCCTGTCCGTCACGGCGAGAAGTTTTGGACATGGTGTCATTGGCATGTAGACGTCGACTCGCTGTACTTCTCTCGAACAGATAGCATTGTTGTCCGTGCCTTCAATGTTTTCAAGAACACACAGCCCCGTGAGCCGATATGGAACATCATGGGCATGATGAACAACTGCTGGTACCGTGTCAAGCTGTCAGAGACTCCGGATGACCGGCGGTTGGTGTGTCGACACCCGGTCAATGCGGCAGGTGACGGCGGTTGGATGAAGCCCTCGGCGGAGAACCAACTTGCCGCTGCCAAGCAACAGTCAGACGTTCCAGATAAGCAGTTCACTCGGCAGGAGATCGAGAAACACTCTACCAAGGACGATTGCTGGTTGATCATCAATGACGTTGTGTACGACGCCACCAGTGTTCTCGATTGGCACCCCGGCGGCGCGTCTACCATCGTGGCCAATGCTGGGAAACTATCTTCCGATGTTACCAGCGCTTTTGAGAGCATCCACGACGAGTACGCTCACAAAAAGCTGCAGGAGTGTGCAATTGGTCGGGTGACCGACAAGGTATCACAGTACATCAGTGAGCAAGCCAAGGCGCATGCCGAAGCCGCCGCAACATCAGATCCAATGAAGTCAAATACTTTGTTGCAGAGCAAGCGATGGACTTCGGTCAAACTCATTGACCGCAAGAAGATATCCGAGGACACCTTTCGATACGTGTTCCGTTACAACGACGAGGACTCGAAGAAGCGATTGGGCCTCGGGACGTGTCAACATATCCAGTTCGGAATTCACATGCTTGACAAGATGCTTGTGCGACCGTATACTCCTACGCGCCCAATCTTGCAGGATGACGATGACGGCACATTAGACCTGGTGCTTAAGACGTACTTCCCTGACGAGAATCAGCCAGGCGGAGCATTCTCCAACTTCCTCTACAAGCTGAACATTGGCGAGAACGTGCAGGTGTCTGGTCCATCAGGCGAGATCGAATACCACGAAAATGGGCAGTTCACCATAGATGGTAATGATGTCCACTTTGAGAGGGTCAACCTGATCGTGGGAGGCAGTGGCATTACTCCTGGTTATCAGTTGCTGGAGAAAGTCCTACGCACAGCCAGCGACAAGACTCAGATTCGGATGGTTGACGCCAATAGTGCCGAGAAGGACATTCTCCTGAGGAAGGAGATGGAAGAGCTACAGAAAGACCATCCGGACCGGTTCCAAGTCACACACGTGCTGTCACACCCTAGCGACCCGGACGAATGGAAAGGCGTGCAAGGCCATGTGGACGAGAAAATCATCAAGCAGGCATGCTTTGAGCCAGGCGACAAAGTGGTGTCCTTGTTATGTGGTCCTCCAACGATGATCCAAAAGGCTGCAGTGCCGGCTTTGGTAGACTGGGGTTTCGAGGAGGACAAGAATCTGTTTGGTTTTTGAGCAATGTTCATAATGAGGTTTCTATGGGCTACGGACTTCTTGGTGATGAATGTCAGTTCTGTTTCATATTGGTAAAGCAAGCGTAAAACAACGGCCAATAAATTCAAGTGAGCAAAACTTGCCAAAACCGAGTTGGGCCGAGACAATGTATAAGCCGTAACGGGGAGGCCTAAAAATACCAATGAATTGACTGGTGGTTGCGAAAAATGACCTTGCGGAGGTGGGAGCGGGATGAAAGTTGGCGTAGAACCAATTTGGAGGGCGATCGCCAGTTTTATTGATTTGAAAGCATAGGTACGTAACAAATATTATGTCTCAAGTAACAAGCCAACCAACCTCTGTCGACTCTGGGATTTCAACATTATCTATTCCATCGTAATCCGGTACCCAGAAGACACCAGCCTTAACAAATGTCCCATATCCCCTCTTTGGCCTATCCCACCTTGACTCCATGGTGCATATCGCGGCTGCTTCTCCCTCGAATTTCCGAATATGAGCAAGAAGATTGATTTCCATGGCATCGCTTGAGCGTCGGTTGATACCTTTTGGGTCGTTTCCAATGATGTATGTTGATGCCAGCATGTGCGCATGTTTGTTGGATTCATAGGGGAGATTGGTGGCAAGGATGCCAACTTGAGGCAGCACTACACTGCCATCGCCCTGTATGATCCACGTGCTGACAGAGGGGTGAGCCGGATAGCCAGAATCATGAGTAAAGGTTTTGAAGAGTGCCCCATCATTCAGATGGCTTGGTGTGAACGGTAGCATCGACCCTTGCAATGCCACGCGTTCCACAGAACCGTCATTCGCATTCGTTACCCAGTCCACAGTGGCTATCTCATGGAAGCACATGGAAAACCCGGGTCCGATTTTGTTTCGCAACTCGTTCACGAAATCTAGAGGATAGAGTCCGCATACGAGATCGGTGTCATCATGATCTCGGATCTCACGAAATTGATCAACTGTCTTGCCCACATACCAGTCTGTAGCGCCGGCGACAGACATGATAGCCTCAGCTCGCGAGTTTGAGCATACTCGACTTCGGCCCATGATCAACGACTTCATCCGATTACCGCTGGTGATATAGGTCATGCCAGTTTTGGATAGACAACTCTCGAGCTCCTTCGCGCCTGGCGGCTTATAATCACCTGAGTTCCCCTCAAATGATTCCGAGTCTGCATAAACGAGCGCAACAAGATCACCAATCGTAATGGGAAGCGCATAGTCGATCGTCAACGGCCGCCAAGCCCTACTCAGCAACAGCATATCTGGTCGCATGAGGGACTCTTGTAGGGTCCACAAGGACGACATCCACCCAGGAAGTCTCTCTTCCATAGTCCCAGAGCCGTTGACGAGCAATCCGCAAGAGTTGGAAGCCAGCATTTTCGCGACTTCTCGGGACACTCCTATCCCCTTGAACCAACGGGGATCTGTTGTCGTTTTCATAAGCCAGCGGATGCCAAACCAGAGCAGCGTGGCTTGGAGTGGGATCCAATTCTCAATGTCATTGAGCCAAGCCACCGCAGTTTTGGCATTTCTGAAAATTGTTGCCTGTCGCGCCACTTCGAGTTTGCATTCCTCGGCCAGTCGGTCATCCGAGCAGTCTTGAGGTATGCAGAGCAGATCAAACCAGACATACTTTTCTGCAAACCCAGCAGCCTTGAGCATCCCGGGTAGTTGTGTCACGTCGAATCGAGTGTTTTCAGGAACAAGCCAAAGGTCAACGCCTGCAACTCTGGTCCCAGCGCCGCCCTTTCTCCATCTGCCCCAGGTATGGCTCACTATAGCATACTCAATGCTTGCGTGCTGCAAGGTCGCCACGGCGACAGTTTGTTCAGCTGCGATATCCCAAAGATACCGTGGTAGATTACCCGCAGGATCTATTGAAGCTTGGTCTTGGGAACCTTCTTGCAGCCAGGGACAAGGATTATGAATAGTTGGAATGTCATGCCACCACTTCGCGTTTCGAAGAATATCGAGGGTTATAGGCACCGTGGGATACGAAGAGTCTTTGTCATACTCAGTTCTCAGGCTCGCCAAGCAAGCATATGACATTCTTGCCAAAGCTGCCGTGAGAAAGATGCTGGTGTCGAAGAACTCTCCGTACGAAGGATTACAAGAAAGCTCATCCTCACAGCAGCGGATCATATTGTAGTGGTACTGTGATAGATCCGTCGCCGCGAATCGAATCTCATGGTCCTCGGGGGTTTCGTTGATGTATGCAGGATGCGCTGGGTCTGCAAGCTCGCTGATCACAAAATCAAGAACTGTCCGATCTGCTATAGGGACAAGTTCTTGCAGCTTTCGAACCTCTGTCTCGGGTGATCTCTCCGGCTCTCCCGAAATAACATAAGTAAAGAGTCCTATCTTGACCTGTTCTAGTATGTCGTCATGCTGCCTCGTCCACCATTCTCCTATGAGTGCTGTAATATGCATCTCAGTTGCGGAAATGCCAGCGAGGAATGTCTGATCTGCTCTCAGATGCAGCAGCCGGAACAAGTTTTGAAGCATCCGCATACTTTTGCGACGAGGTACGGAAGAGGGTTGGACGAAGGCCTCTATGGCATGGCCCAGTGTTTTACGTCTATGTTCTTCATTGCTGGTCGACATCTCTTCCAGTTTGCAGCCAGGCACCAACGCTACAACGGCTTGAGCTATAGTATGTTGCTGTTCGGAAAATTGTGCTTGGTAAAGGAGGCTGAATGTAGTCAGAGCCGGACAGAAACAATTGGTAAGGGAGGACCGGTCCAGTGATTTGTTTGTTCAAGGCATTTGACAAGATTGTGAAAGATGGCTTTGGTCAGCTTGTCGAATGGGAAGGAAGCGGTGCGGGGTAAGGAGAGAAATGCATGTTGATCTGTTGAACAACAAGAGGCTGAAAGGCTCCCACATGGATGTATCTAAGTGAATTTGACTATCGTCCTGTTGCAGAAGAAAGTTTCGGACCTCTCTTGTAGTCATTACTTCAAAAGTTTGAAGAATGCAAATGAAATGCAGTATACTAGGGCCGGTATACTACCTGGGTACACTTGTGCGGGCAGATGGTGCCCTAAAGCCACCCAATTTAGCGCCCGAGACACCTAACCTACCCCATTTCAGAACACGACGCATCGGGCGCCCGAATTAACCGCCTGCCGAGCTTTACCAGCTAAAACCGGTGACCTTCATGATCGTCTTTCTTCAAGTTAATTCAACTCGCAGTGCACTATCAAGAAATTCCTTCCTCTTGTCGTCTCGTCTTTGTCTGGCTCATACATGCTTCCCCAATCAAGCTGCACAGCTTTCATGACCAGAATTCTGGTCCCAAGAAAATAGGAATGTCCGAGGAAGAGCTTCGCGCGGAAGAGGCCTTGCTGGGCAACTGGCCTCGTCGACTCCTGCATGTCCCGACGATGACTTCGTACGAATGGGGAGCAGGCAACACCTACGGACCTTTCAAGTCTCCTCTGTTTAATGCCCTCACATATACATGGGGTCGATGGGAACTTCGAGGAAAGCAGAAGCCTGAAGTTTTACCGCTCGCCATCAAGAACATCTCGTAGGACTGTCCGCGCACCGACCCGGACCATTTCGCTCCCTCCCAGCTTCACAAAGTACTACAGCGCATGACAGAAAACGTCAATCCGACAACCTCCGGCCCGAACCCCCCTACTGTGGAGTTTGTGTGGTTAGACGTTGCCTGTATCGATCAGCGACGGACGGAAGCGAGATCTGCGGCTGAGATTGGGAGACAAGCAGCCATTTTTCGAGGCGCTAGGGAGGTATTCGCTTGGCTGACAACGATCCCGGACGCAGATCTGTCCTACACATTCCGAGATCTTAATCGCATATCTCAGGGTATAGCCATGCTCATGTCGGGTGGAACCGAAGACGCTCTTTCCGATGATAAGATGAAGCGAGGATATGAATGCCTGGCCTTCATCCTCAAAGACCCTTGGTTCTCGTCGTTGTGGACTCTACAGGAGGCTTTCCTTCGAAGCGACGCCTGGCTGATGGGTCGAGCAGGACATATAGCCTTCACGCATCGCAAGGTCAATTTGCGAACCTTGCTGGCATGTTGCGAACTATACAACAACGACATTCTGCGGAACGACTCGTTACATGACTCCTATTATCGTTCTGTCCGCCTGATTGAAAAGGCTGGACTGCTTGCCATGAGCACCGATAACGCTTTGGCCGTGTACACCTCGGCAAATTGTCGAACAACTAGCCGCGAAGAAGATCGCATCTATGGGATTCAGCAGATCTTTGGGTTTCGTCTTGGAAATTCGGCCATTTCGCAATCTTCAACGGCTAAATACTCTGCTGCAGAACTGGGACGAGAGTTTGCTGGTGCTCTTCTTCGGACGCATCCAGTGTTGAGTCAGATGCATGCGTTTACAGAAGTGTGCCCAGTGGGTAGTGCTTGGATGATTGGAAGCTCGTCGATTATGCCACGAGATGTTGTGGCGCATGTTGGGGAAAACGTCGACAAGTTCACTGCAGAGGAGATGGCCTGCGCTGCTATTGTCGACCCGTGAAGTCTCCGGGGTACTGTGGGGTACATTCGATGGGCTCGTCTGTAGCTACAGCCTGTTCTCAAGGATCAGCACCTACGTGAGCTCAGTTGATAGAGTTCCGCTGGCCTTTGTGCAGGAACTACGGAAAGTTCAGGTCTTTCTGGACACCAGCACAGAGCTTAAAGACTTGAAGGACTTCAAGTCGACGCTAGATTATAGAGATCTAGGAAATGAGGTGGCGGAGTGGCTGTCGGACCAGTACCCGGACGACATGCTTCAAGTCCTGCTTCTAGGGTGGAGGAGGTCATCGCACGGTATGAGATTTGCGCCGAAACAGATGACTGGCCTGATATTGTTACGGGCGCACATAGCTGGAAGCGCATATTATCGCCGAATTGGATTCTGTTGTTGGGATGAACCTTTACCTCTTGGGCATCCATCCCAACCTGAGTTCGAAAGCTCTGTAATGGAAATGTTACGTGGGCTGGGTTCATCTTGGCGAAGAGAGTCCGGAATTTTTGGTTGATGATAGCCTGGCGATTACACCAAGCACAAACCTGGCAGGCAACACATTTACAAAAGACTAACAACGAAATGAATCTATTTTTTACACTTTATAGAACTTAGCCTTGCCTAGCATGCGCAGTATATTAGCACAAATCTATTCGCCAAGTCATTCAGTCTATGATGCATCAAAGCTCGGCGCACTACAGATTACAGAGTAGAGAGTAGTAATTCTCGTTTCACTATTCGAGTAGATTCCATGCAGTATTTCAGGGTCCGGGTGTCCACTGTCAAGGCACGAAGGTGGCACTCCGCATCCTTCGCTGACCTTTCTGGCTAGCGTTGATCCTTACAGAACCGCAGACGATGTAAGATCTGGATCTTGTACTTGCATTTTGTCGCGAGGGGGATTTGTGTCAGGTCTCAATTGCCAGCCTATGGGCCATCAGATCGAGATTTTAATAAACAGCATAGATACAACCATCCCATTATGGAAGCATGAATTACCTACTTCATGTGTTCCACGATTCCACAGAGGATGACTCTATTCACATTGCTTCTTACAGCAGCTGGGAGCCCACTAGGGCGAGTGTTAGCGTGCATGAGCTGATGGGTCATGCCAGCGCACCAGGCTACCAGGGCGTGCTGAGGAGAACTGTATCTCAACGTCCATTTCAAAAGTGCGATGGGAAAAAACACCACGAATCCTACTTTCGCACTAGGCCGCAAGATGATTCACGAAACACCATGGGTGCTTTCAAGAGTTGCCTCGCCAGAAAACCCGGGAGTTCGCGATACCAATATCAGGAATTGCCTTCCAGAACAGCTTTTCGCATTTTGGAGTTGTTGCCGGGCGACAAGGACGACCGGATTTCATTCCAACTTCAAAATGTCGATTGGAACATCTCGACACCATACGAGGCGGTCTCGTATGCCTGGGGTGATGCCAAGAGCAAGGCAATGTGCACCTGCGACGGGCAGGATTTCATGATAACAAATAATCTGCATGATGGTCTACATGCAATGCGACATGGCAGCCAGTCCAGATTCTTATGGGCAGATGCCATTTGCATAGATCAAGCCAACTCCGAAGAAAGGGGACGACAGGTCAAACACATGGGCGACATTTACCGAGGAGCAGCAAGAGTACTCGTGTGGCTGGGCGGCGACGAGAATGGACAAGGACGGAGGGCGATAAGCGCCATGAAAGAAATTGCGGCGAAATGCATTGGAAGAACAGTCGAAGATTTGTCAGATCATGAACCAAATCTGCGGGAAGAACACGAGTTGTGGGACCTTCTCCCGGAACATATGCTCCAGGGGCTTGATTGTGACAATGAAGATTCATGGAAGGCCCTGTCTTGGTTCTTCTCCCGGCCATGGTTCAGTCGCCTCTGGGTGATCCAGGAGGTGGTCTCCAATCGTAACGTCGAAGTACTCTGTGGCAACACTCATGTGAGTTGGGACATCGTGGCATTGACAGCATCGTATGTACGACGCCATGCGGACACCAACAGTCATTGGGGGATGGGTACCTCATTTGTCGAAAATGCCTACTATATGCGTCGCCGTTTCTGGCTTGAAAAAGTCAGCCTCCCATCTTTACTCAATTGGGGCCGTTCGTTCAACGCCACAGACTCGCTCGACAGGGTGTACGGTTTCATGGCCATGCCCTCTTTTACCAATTCCGGTCTCGGTTGGGAAGCAGGCTATTCCAGATCAAAAATCGAATTGTACAAAGACGTCGCATATCATTGTATTTCGAAAACACAGAGCCTTCGGATCCTCTGCTACTGCCAGCATTTCCATCAGGATAACACATTCCCATCTTGGGTTCCGCAATGGGATCGCAAAGAATGCTACAAAGCGATAGACGACTCGCTGACGAAGGTTCAGTGGAACAGCTCGGCCAACACAAAGGTATCGTCGCATGTTGACCTGGAAGCCGGCGTGTTGGGTTTAAGTGGTGTCATTGTCGACACAATCACCTCCTCTCGTCCCCTCGCATACGACATGGAATCACACAAAGGGCAAGTTTCGCGCAATCACCCTTGTCTGGACTTTCTCGAGAGTCAAAGACACAATTCATCAGCCTACTGTACAGGGGAAACTCAATTGGAGGCTTTCTCTCATGTCATATCCGTGGGACTTAATATCAACCGGCGCAAAGCCTCGGAGACTCCTGGGGAAGTCTTTGCACATTTCAATTCTTATATGAGTCATCTTCTCGAAGCCACAGGGCAGGTCCCTACTACATTGGAGTCACTGTCGAATGCCGACGAGACCAGAAACTTCGTCGTGGACTGGCGCCAGTACGAAGCTCTGATTCAACGTCAATGCCGCAACAGGACACTTTTCTTCACGCAGGGCGGGTATATAGGGCTGGGCCCAAACGTACAGGCAGGTGACCTGGTATGTATCTTGTTTGGAGGCGAAGTACCATTCATCCTTCGCCCCAAGCAATCTCACTACAAACTTATTGGGGACGCCTACGTCCATGGAATAATGGAGGGCGAGATTATGGAAGATTACGAGGATGGTGCTTACAAAAAGACAGATTTTGAAATACATTAATTGGAATCTGCATCGGCGCGTTGCACATATCAGCTAAGGAAATTTATTCTGCCGTAGGGATTACGAGCAACGAAGTGATGAGATCTCTACCTGACCAATTAGGTACAATCAATATGAATAGTAGTCTGGACTCCCGGGCTTACGAGGTGTGCGCTCCGAGGCTCTGCCCCTGCATCAGTACGGCGCAGTATGGCGAAGATTCGATTCTGGAAGGACCTGAAAATTGGATAAAACAACAGCTAGCAACGCCGGCAGGATTCTTGTTTTCATTTGCCAGATTGTCTGCCGACATCGGGCAAACGCGAACTTCTCCATTCAATATCGCTACCAAGGCTCAATCATCTTTCAGGCCACGATATGGGCTAATAAAGCGCAACCAGTGTTCAAGTCGAGAATAACCCCGTCTTGTTGACTCACAAGTTGACAATGCACGTCTTTTTTCTGTTAATCTTTTGATTTAAATTGTTGAGCTCATCAACTCGAGTCTCGCACCATGTCTGATATTCTACCCCAACGCTCAATCTTATGCAACGCACGACTGAAGGAATTATGGCGATGTAAATGCTAAATGCATTCTATGGGAACGCGTGGGAATTGTCAGGTTGAAAGATTACTACCGTGATGATCCTCCTGTCTTGCACGAATTTTTCCCACCTTCACATGATTTCAAATCCTTGATCCGATGAGAGATTGCATCCAAGTCCACCATTGAAACCGGTAGTGGTGCCAGGATGGGCGAAGCTGTCGTCTTGTTATCCCTCGATAATACAAGGACGAGGCTTCAGACGACCCAGGGACACGACAAAGGGACTCTTCTTTTATAGATTTCCCTTAGGTGCATGTCTGCAGAAAAAAAGAACTGACGCTAAGTATTTGGTATATTTTAAGATTTTGTTTAGAGATACTCAAGGCCACGAATACGAGTGCCTAAAGGGGATCTTCTGGTTCTGCTTTGGAATTTGGCATGTCATTGGCCGGTACAGAGTCATTCTTTAGAGGGACATGTCGCAGTGACGCAGTTTTGCCTCCGATCTTACCATAATGACGATACAATATATCCTGGACCCTATTTTTCCCTTCCGCCATGCCCAGCACAGACTCCGGCCTCACCTTTGCTGACACCGTAGTACCGCCAGGGGATTGCAGCCATACAGTCCTTCCTTTTGATAACGACCTTGCTACTCTCTCCTCGGTCCTACCACTTCCTTGCCAGTCAAGTAGCCTCACCACATGCATGGCCAAAACTGCATATAGCTGGTAGGCAAGCCACAGGTACTGAACGGAGTCGTCCAACCAAAACGTAAATGTGAGGCCTGCAGGGAAGTAAAGAACAAAACAGTAGAGTAAAACCATTGCTATTACTTCTCTGAACCGATTTCCGGGGAAGCGCGAACCATTCCGAACGGGGTGACCGTAGTGCCGAAAGAATTGTTGGACAAGTTTTGCTGGCCCGACAACGAGTAAGAAACCATGCTGAGGGAGATAGATATTGAAGATCTCATGCTCGGCGGTAGAGCCATGCTTCTCGAGTTCCGGCAATGATGCAAGACCTTCGCGCCGTACACTCAAAGCCGCAGAGATTGTCTTCAGCAGCAAGGGTATTGCCATGACAATGGCCATCCACGGCGCGCCAAGAAATACTGCGCCAATTCCGACACCTATCGCCACTATCTCGCTGAGAAAGATGCAGACAAATGTTTTCCAGGTGACAGTATCCTCTGAAATACAATCGATTGATGATGACCGATGGGCGGACGAGTCGCCTGATTGCACCGCGCCAAGTTCAAGATAATAAATGGTTTGAACAGCCCTCACCTGGCGCGAAGGCTTGACATCACCGTCTTCTTGGTAATCGGATAGCTTTTTGGTTGCCGTGTCGCTCTCTTGGAATGTTCTGTCCAATGACCGAATGACTTCGACCCAGAACGCATTTCGGATTTCGTCGGATCGTGGATCGTCTGCGAGGCCAATGGAGTACGTGAGGTTCCTGTCGGTGTAAAAGGCCGTGCCAAGCATATTGCCGCGTCCGACACCCAGGTAGAGGCCATGTGTGCGGAACGTATCCAGCGCCTTTAATGCCGCCGCGTGCAAGGGGCCACCCATTGTCATGAGAAAGGTCTGCTTTAAGGCCACCTTGAGTGAGAGGTCATTGTAATACCTCTCAGGCCAGAATAAACGTTCAAAGAAAATCACCTCTGCGACTTCGCTGCCGACGTAGCCAAGAACGGCACCAAGCGCGCCGGTAAGCGTTGAGGACTGATCGGTTGCCATGGGGAGGCTAGAACTGAACCGAGTATGAATTAAGACTCGGACGCTCGTGGTGATCAACAGATACGGCACGATTCGGAGTAGAGAAAGAAATAATTTGTCAACATGTGATGTTTCTATACTTTTACTGGGCTGTAGAGGTAGCCAAAGTCTGCATGGTCCGTATATGCTTACCTACCCTTCGGTAATCCTGCAGAGCCAGCGGATCTAAATAATGCAAGTAATGATGACTTTCCTGAAAGTGACTTCTCATCCTCGTAAATCCACTCGACTGCCCTCAAGAGTAAAAATGGCTAGTTTACGCGGTCATCCAGTGATAACTCTTGCCAGGTCATCTCGGGGATGGCGGCGGTGATGGGGGGCAGTGAAAAAGAAAGCATTTTCCAATTGGTCAGTGGCGCAGAATTTTGGACAGGGGGCCGCCACGCTTATGGTTGAATGCAATCATGCCGCCGCTTACCGTCTACCCATGCAGGCCTTCCTTGAGATCTGAGATCCTACATCATGCACTCTGCCATGGTGAATATCCACCTGAGTTGCGGGGAAGTGTATGATCCCGTCCCAGATCTGTCGGGTTGAATCGAATCCCACTTGTCACCAATAAGCTCTCAAATAAGAGAATATTCCCAAAGCTCCATCTGAGCCAACGACAAGGCTCCTTTGTTGTCAGCAGTGTACTCAGGATACTTTAGAACTGGCAGCAGTTCTTACGGCAATATTCGGCATTCGGCAAGCTTTTATCGGTTTCTTCTGAGAATCACGCCTGTCAGACTGAGCGGGAAAAATTTAAACAAAGCCATGCAGAATGCGCTTGAATTGGAAGAGGAAGCCCTCGGCCGTTGGCCACGTCGACTTCTTCACGTACCGAGTCTGACCTCTTACGAATGGAAACCAGGCGATATCTATGGATCCTGGACGGAGCCGTCTTACAATGCCATCACCTACACATGGGGTCGGTGGCGACTAGAAGATGAGGAACAACCCAGTGTAGAGGCTCTAGGAGTGCTTAACACACCTTGGAAGATACCACGAGTACAACCAGTCGCCTTCACACCGACACAAATACTTGAGACCCTGCAGCGCGCAACCAAGTTTTATCACCAAGTAGACAATCCGTCGATTCCCGAGAAAGAGAAGCTTGAGCCCGTCGAGTTTGTCTGGCTCGATGTTGCATGCATTGACCAACGCAACGGAGAGCCACGATCTGCAGCTGAGATTGGACGCCAGGCTCTGATTTTCAAGAATGCCAGGCAAGTCTTTGTCTGGTTGAGCACTATACCGACTCCGAACCTTTCCAGTATTTTGGGGGAATTGCGGACCTTGCACGAGGTTGCCAACCGCATATTCTTATCCAGGGCATCTCACATACCGGATCAAACGCCAGCTCTTGCCAAGATACACTCATGCATTGAGACCCTCATCACAGACCCATGGTTCACGTCTCTTTGGACTTTACAGGAGGCATTCCTCCGACCCGATGCGGTACTCTTCAGCCGAGACGGAGTACCGATTGTGAACGAAGAGTATGAACCATATTGTCATTCATTCTTGGATATTTTGGGCTTCTTTGACGAATTCTTCAGAGGCAAGACAGAAGAGAGAAGTGTAACGGAACAGTATTTTAGGACACAACAATTGCTGAAGGACGCCGGACTTGGAGTGCTGCCGAGACTGAATGCTCTCAGCGCGTACACGGCATCGGAAAGCCGCAAAGCAACCAAGGATGTAGACAAGTTTTATGGAATACAGCAGATCTTTGGGTTTCGCCTGGGTACCTCGTCGCTTCAGGCCAAACCCGGGGCCACCTACACAGAGGCAGAGCTGGAGATTCAGTTTGGCCGACAACTACTGCACCAATACCCCGTCTTGAGCCAGATGCACGTCTTCACAAAGATCTCTCCAGTGGGCGCGGGCTGGCTTGTCAGTCGCTCCTCCACTGTGCCGCCCGAATTGAGTGGCCATATAGCAAACGAATACCTCGGGATGAGCCATGAAGAGATACCATTGTGTAAGCTCTCGGTACACAAAGCTCAGGGCGTCCACTGGGGACATTTCTCCGGAAAGATATGCTCATTTGAACAGCTGCATGCGGCATCCGAGAGGCTCGAAGCATCAACGCAGACGTGGGTCATTATACATCTGGACAAGACATCGGAGATACCGTCCGTGTCGAACTTCACATACAGAGATAGCCAGGTTGTCCCGCAGGGCAGGAAGCAGCGAGAGCTCCGCCAGTGGCTAGTACAGGACTTTGCGCAAAGAGACAAGCTGGTGGTTTTGCTGCTCGGCTCACACAGGGATATCGATTCTGATGCGGAGATCGAATACCACACCGTCGCGGCAATCCTTCTTCTTCAATGCAGGCAGAAGAATGGCTTTGAGTACTACAGGCGCATTGGATTTTGTTGGTGGGATCCGCGCAGTCGGGAGGAGGCTAGTTCGATGACGATCTCTGCAAAAAGCACAAATGTCCTTGGCGATATCCCGTGGGAGGAGAGAGAGGGCTATTTTGGTTAGGACGTATTTCACCGATTCATTTGGTTTCGACTAGGTACAGGTTCAATTTTATACAAGAAAAAAGAAATTTTCACTCAGCACCCAACTTCAGTGTGCCAATTTTTAAACAAGAACTGTGCATAGAAAAAAAAGTAAAACTAGGCATTTATCTTAAAAGATTGCGCAAAGCATCCCTCCCTTCAGCATTCCGACTGTGATATGTGACGGTTAGGTTAACCCGCAGAGTCTCTGATCCAAACCTTTCGTGTCCAAAGAGGATGGACGAGCCTCGTTTCTCTGTGCTGCCCATGGCAGAACCCTGCTTGACAAAAGCATCCGCTATCTTGTACTCAGTGGATGACATTCTGCCCACTCGAGAAAATCGTGATATGTACATTGCGAAGACCACGTATAATTGATACGACAGCCACATGTACTGGATTCGTGTCGGCATCCAGAGCGTCGAGCAGAGCAAGCCAATTGGGAAAATTGAGATGAACGACACCACGGAAAACAACTGCATCACCTCGCGCGGCCGGTTCCGTTTCGGGTGGCCATAGTGTCTCATGAATTGTAGCACCAGTGTGGGCGGACCTCGGAACAGCATGAAGTTGCCGTCCGATTGCGGACAGTGGATCTCAAAGTTGCAAGCCGGATCATCTGTTGAAGACGCAGACCCTGCCGAGACGAGCGGCTCACGTTCAAGTGCAAAGTAGGCGCTGAAGATTCTCAGAAACAGGGGTATAATCCAAAGTAGAGCCCAAGTCGACTTGAAAGCCGCTGCGACAATGGCTGCCAGAATAATGGCGGTAAGCTCCGACGTGCAAATGGCGAGGAATACCCGCAAGCTTGGTGTCTGAGTATCTTCCGAGACAAAAGGCAAGCTAGATTTCTTGTCCTTAGGCGTAGCTAATGTGATCTCCAAGTCGCTGACGGCCACCCGAGCACGCAATAATGGTTTTTCTTTAGACGTCCCGTCTTCGACACGTTCTGGGGACTGAGGTCGAGATGAGGTATTGTTGATTGGCAGCATTGGGAGACAGGCAAGAGCGCGCACCCAAATGCAGTTCCTCAAGGGTTCCGTATGAGTCTCATGCTTTTCTCCATCCCCATGCATTGTATACTGCCAACCCTGTTCGGGAAAGAACGCAGTACCAAGCATGTGGCCTTGGTGAGGCCCTTCGAAGAGACCATGCTCAAAGAACTTGTCTAGAGTCTTGAGCGCAGCCTTGTACATGGGCCCGCCCAAGGGCGTGAGGGCCATGACGCCAAGGACTGAGCTGAGTTGAAAATTGGCATAGGATCGTTGGGGCCAGACAAGCCTCTCGAAAACAGGTGTGATGGCGGCTTCTGCACCGATATATCCCAATACAGCACCGAATGCTCCAAAGATGTTAGCTTCAGTAGCCTGTGGAGAGCCAGAGGCTCCTGGGAAGGACTGCGAACTTGAATCTGACATGACTTTCTGCTGAGCCGACGCCAGAGTATTGAAAAGGAAAGCTGACATGATGGGCCGGGGGGCAGACGCCAGTATTTGGACGGTCGGGCAGCAGGCGGAAAGGGCAACCGAATTCGATGTGGACTGGGGCGCAAACGAGGAGTTGAAGGTCAGCACAATGCAGAGGACATGCGTGGGCTTGCGATTTCAACGTTCGATTGGCCTCAGATAGTGTGGGCGCTCCGCAGCGCTTTATACTGAAATCCCAGAAACAGCTAGCGACGTGGGCTTCTTATGCAGTCTGGGCCAGAAAAACTGACACCTCGTGCAGATAGGACTGGAAGCGATGGTGGCAATGCATGCATCGGAGTCTATTGCCACCCGGGGTCGAGGCAGAATCTCGTCTCTTCTGCAAAAGAAACCCCGCATCGATTGCGAGCCCATGACGATCCGGAAGCGGCATGGAGAACCCCCTTGATTGAGGAACGCTGATTGGATGAGAGCTGCGCTCGTCATTCGTAACACAAACGTCAAAAATCCCCGATAATTCGAGATCGTCTGGATCACTGGATATCGAGTTTGTCTGACTTCGAATAATGATAGTCTTTATTTAATAATGGCTCCAATGGAATTAGGCACATTGACTGCAATTGATATGACGGTACCTACCAATAGTAGAATGTAACCAAGAAGCAAGTAGATACACAAAGAGCCTCGGGACAAGGATTACACTCTGGGCTGTGCACTCTTCCCGCATAATTTTCAACAAACGATGTATGCATGCTCAACCACGTTGATACGGATATGTTGGGTCTCTCACGACGTAGCTTCTTCCCTTTCTTCTATTTGATTCATAATCATGGTTGCCCAGATGGCATCAGCTTCGGTGAGAATATGCCAATGGCAATCGACACTAGGGTCGGAGACGATGTCTGCTCATTTCAAATGCAACGTAAGCTGATTGATGATTTTTCAAACATGCAGAAATGGTGTCAATGATGCAGAGTTGGCTATATGATGCTCTAGTTCACTTCTCACCTTACACTAGAATGCTGCTGGATTGGGCAAGTCATGTCGTGATGATTATCGACTTTGACAAGAATCCGAGCCATGTGTAGTAGCTACCAGATAAGGGCGGTGTCTAAATTTTTGCGGCTGCTTGAGACGCTTTTTCTTGAGCGATGTCCATCTCGTAAGTCATGACAAGCTCATTATCGGAACATTTCAGAGCGTGTATAGAATTCTGCCTTGCCCCCCGCGGGTGGTGGGACTAAAGTGCAATTTTTGGCTCTAGTTCCGGGGTCTCAGGTTGGTGGATGATAGCTTATAATCCCGCTGCGACGATGAACCTCGCCCGAAAGATCATATCATGCTACAGGGATGCCTACGACGCCGAGTAGTGGGCTTTGCTTCATCAGAAGATTTCTCGGCGAGACTTCTCAATTCTGATAGCTTGAGCATGAGGCTCACCGCTGCTCCATCGCCTGGAAGAATTGCGCATCATAAGTACCGTGCATATAATCCTCAGTTCATGGTTTCGATCTTGTCAAACAGTTAGACCCAGCTGTCATCACATCAACGAGCCGCCCGACCAGTATATAAAATCGATGCTGTTGCCGTTTTGTAATATATCGACGGAACACTCGGCTCCAATTGTTCATTACAAGTCTGAGTAAGTACCATGGGAAGCATGGCCACGATGCAACATCCCGATAGGTTGCATTGCAACGCCAAAGAGGTCGACAGTCCCTTAGCGGCTACGGAGAACTTGGGTTTGACACATCATTGTGCTTGCTAGCGGAAAGTGCACTTAGAGGATCCTCACTATGATGCTGGGACCTTCGTCGACACAGAATTGCACTTTACACCGCTGCGAGGCGGCTTCATACATATGCATTTGTCTCTCCATGTCCTGCATGGCATCAACGTCATGACATCCGCAAGTGGCTATAGAAATACTCCGCCATGATTCATTGACAGTCTAGACCTTTTGTAATGCGCACATCGCAAGAGATTCCCACATATTGTTACAAACATCGAGCCCGAACAAGGATGGTTTACTGCTAAGGATTCGTGGTTTGGTTCTAAGACCTTCCTTGCTTGAAAACTTGCAGTGGCCATTTCTGAAGACAATCATATTCAATCATTTATCACAGTATGTAACGTGAGCACGGATACTTGGCCGAGTCTATCTCTTATGACTTACATGCTCGCAATTGCACATCGAAACTTTGTCTTTATTTGGACCCACAGGTGATCATTGATTTCAAAACAGAATGAACGTCTATGACAGCTTCTATACAAAAGTTGCAAGTCAAGAATAAAATAAAAAGTTGGCGGATTCATCAAACCTGTGTCTCCCGGCGTGGTTGAAAAAAATGGAAAATCCAAATGACTGTGCCACAACCACACATCTCATGGCCAGAACGGTATCGAGGAATAGCGGATAAGTATTAATCCGAAGACAACGACTTGTCCCACCTTGGTACTCATCTCAATTGCAAGCTCACCACTGATATATCAACACAGCCGAGTAATAGCCATGGACCCAGGCGACGAATTTGGGACGTGGCCACGCCGTTTGCTGCACGTGGAGTCATTGACAAGTTTCCCTTGGCAGCCGGGCAACGTTTATAATGGACGCCGGAATCCTAGCTATTCCGCCATTTCGTACACCTGGGGGCGGTTTGCTCTCCGTCCAGAGGATCCCAGGTATGCATCGGTGCAGCCACTGCCTATCAAAGGTATCCACTGGAGCGACTTCCTTCCTCGGATGGATCCTGATCATTTCACAAACGACGAAATATTGCACATCCTACGGACTGCAGTGCAATCTTGCGGCTCCTCCGCGGGGGAAGAATTCATTTGGCTTGATGTGGCCTGCATTGATCAAAACCCCAATAGCGCCGATTACTACCGGGAAATAGGACGGCAGGCCAAAATCTTCAGAGGCGCAACGCGTGTTTATGCTTGGCTTACAACAGCCAAAAGAGCAAAGTTGGAGCAGATCGAAACAGATCTGGCGGATATTCTTGACAAACCCTTGACAAGCCCATTGACAAGGGGTAGAGGAGCCCTTCCCGACAAGTCGCTCTCGACAGATTGGTATAATAGAGCAAAGGGTATCGTCGACGAGTACACGCACGATCCTTGGTTTACATCGCTATGGACGCTTCAAGAGGCCTTTCTTAGTCCATATGCAATCATGCTAGGGCGGAAAGGCCCAACGAGAAAAACGCAACAGTGGTTGGAAAGCAATCGAGCTAAAGGCATGTGGCCAGCACAGCTGGATCATCTCATCAAAGCCTGTCACTACCTTCGATTCGAAATTCAAAACACATTGGAAAGCACAGGAGACAGTCGATGTCAGTCGCTTATACAGGACCTCGACCGCATTGGATTTCTCGACGCCGTGTACTTGCAGCAAGAATGGCATTTCGCCCATGTTCCTGCAGCTCCAAAAGGCGCGATGGGCAATCCCTTTAGCCTATTGACCGCGTCTCACCTCCGACAGTGCTCGAGACCAGCGGACCGAGTATACGGCGTCATGCAGATATTCGAACTGCAACTCGGACGATCGCGTCCAGGCATGGAGCAGGCGGATTTCAGCCTCGAAGAATTGACGTTTGACCTAGGGGCGGAGCTCATTATGAGATATCCCGTCGCCAGTCAGCTCATCGTACAGCATTCCGGATGCCCCGAGGGCCAAGCGTGGCGAGTGCATGCCAACTCAACTTTGGCCGAGGAGTCTCACGACTTCTGGAGACACATCACCCATGTCTACGATGGGCCGGAAGAAGGCCCAGTCGATGCTGATAGACGAGGCGCCTTTCTGGCCACCCAAGGAAGAACCAAAGAGCGTCTCGGGTCCTTTAGTGGATATTGCACGACGATAGAAACATTCTTCTCGGTCTTTGAGTTCACATCGATTGCCTCGGTACTTCGAGTCAACCTGGATGCGCCTTGGGACACGGTATTTCCACGCAGGGGACTATTCTCTCTTGACGAGGTCACGAAGAGTGAACTCCTGGTGGTACGCAAGGCGTACAGAAACGTCGTCATCCTGCTTCTTGTACGCATAGAGCCACCCCCCGGCAGAGATGGGTCGAGCTTCTTTGAAAATGTCACCTTCAAGAGTTGGGGCATTGGTCTCTTGCTTGCGGAAGTTGAGGGGCAAGGACATTGGAAACGATTGGGAACAATAATCTGGGATGTCGGTGCGTTGCAATTTGTCCCTGATTTCTGTGTTCCACAGAAAGCTGTCAAACTTGTAGACACTCAGCAGATCCCTAATGCTGTAAAGTATATCCATGGTCGTGGGGAAGGCTGGGAGTGGAAGACGGGCCTTTTTGGGTAGGGAAAGCTCTTTGAGCACAGCTTGCTCCTTTCTACCTAATCATATAGAGGGAAGAGGCTGTGAGGATTGAAAAGCTAATTTGCCTATAAAAGCACTGGCAGTTATAGCCATTTTAGCTTTTGGATTGGATAGACTTTATAAAATTTCCTCGCTTTTGCCTCGTGAACTAGAGATGGTGGATAGGATGGGTTCAGATTCAATTGACATATGGAGAGGCTGCAGGCCACCACCCACAGGGAAGAAGGAGTCCAATAGTGTTGGAAGCCTGCGCCCCGCCATCTTGCCACGCCCAACATGCCACCGCAATCCCCGATAGAGTGTCCGCAGCGAATTCTAGACCGGGGGCACTCTGTCGATACTGGGCATCGAACGCAGAGTTTCGAGCAGCATGTCGGAAACAAGAGCGACGAAGAGAGCTCGCTTGATCGTGAAAGAGGATCAGGCTAGCAGTCCAAATCCGATGACCGCATCGATTGCTGCGCCACCAATGCGCGACCACCAGGCAAAATCAGTCAGCACGCTGGACCTAGGAGACAGCGTTGATACAACTTTGAGCGCAGCATCTGGAGGTTCAAATGAGACGAGGATTTTCGAGTCCTCGGCTCAAGATGATGCTGGAGGAGATTTTCGTGTGTCAGACCCGGTCCCTGGGTTGTCCCGCCGCTCACTGGGCGCGGCGATTGAGGCCTTTGTGAAGCCATCTAGACAGCCACCCAAGTACACACGCAGCCTTTCCAACTTATTTTATATGCTCAAGATCACTCGGGATGAAGCATCCCATGACCGTAAGAGATTCTCGGAAAGTCTCAGTCGAAGCCAAAAACACGCACTGGACTTGCTCAAGGAATGGTGGACTGGGCGAGATGCAGACTACGAACTTGTCTTTGTCAAAACCATGATTCTCGCATATGCCATTGCATTCGACGACGACGATGCCGGGCCAACCACAGTCTCATGGCTCAAGGAAAACGCGCCGGACAGCGACCAGGAGCTCCTCCGCGATGTCTGGCAAAACATGGAGGACGGCGACGAGTTCATCTCTGCCGCCATTATGAGCAAAGTGACAGAGGCCGACGACTACCCAGAAGACCACGAGCCGATCAAGGACATATCTTCCTATCACAATGCATTGCACCACCTCTTTCTCACCGAGCTTTGTGGAGAGGAACTGGACTACGAAAACAGGCTGGAATTCCTCAGGGATGCCAGCGTGATCGCTGCAGCCGAGCGGATTGCCTATACTTGCCTCGATTGCATCACTACACGCCTCGATACAGACAAATCCGAAGATACAAGCTCCCTGAGTTCAGAAGCAGGACGCAAGTTGCGAGAGTGTGTAAAATGCATTCCTGCGACCGTCAATGCCTGTTATTGGCTCTCAGACCAAGCACCCTCACACGAGCCTGCAGGATCGAGATCGGGCCTGCCTCATTATCTTTGGGATATTGAGAAGAGACGCACCGTCGCCGTCGCGGATATTATCAACTCTCCTATCGACTATGGAATCATCAGCCACACGTGGGGCCGCTGGCGTCAAGACAGCAGCGTGAAAGTGGACGGAGTACCCTGGCTCGTGCCGAGTCTGAGTCGTTACGATGTACGCGAAATTCCTCAAATGATATATGACGCCGGCTTCCCGGAACCATATGTGTGGATCGACTTGTTTTGCATCCCGCAGGAGATGGCAACGACGTGGCAAGCAGAGATCTGCAAACAGGAGCTCCCGCGACAAGCTGCCATCTTTCAAAATGCCGCCACGGCAGTGGTCTGGCTCAGCGATATTGACAACTGGTCCGCTATAGATCCCATCATTTCATGGCTGAGCCTCGAGTACATGTCGGCGCATAGCATGCCCGAGTATGACAGGGCATTTGATACAGCCTCAGCTCGAGAGGTCATTCGTGAACAAGCTTCTTCGTCTGATGGACTGAGCATTAGTACGACAGAAAAAGACGGCAGCGTGAGTCACGGTCCTCCAGGATGGTTCACCTCGCTCTGGACCTTACAAGAAGTCATGATGCGCCCAGACATGATTCTAGTCGATCGAAATTGGCTACCTTTGCTGGCTGGTGATCGCCTCGCCATAGACATGGACAGTCTAGCCGTGCTGCTCTCACAGTCTGCCAGCGGCACATGGAGAATGACCGTTCCCGAGGCGTTACCGAAAGGGGTCGAGGATTTCACCAAAATTATGAATTCAACGGGAATGAGCAATCTGTACTATTCAGGCGAACTCACAGCGCTCATCGTTGGAAGAACGCGGGTTTCGACTAGCTCGAGAGCCCCAGCCATCATGTCTGTGCTCGGGGCGACCAAATGGTTTGAAGGACAGGAACTCAAACAGTTCCAGACACAAGAGGAGCAAGACGACATGGTCTGCGGCCTCTACCCGCTAGTCTTCGTGAAGGAAGTACGCGATCGAGTTGGCGCCGGATTCTTCACGTGTTGGAATCAGCCGGCAACATGGCGTACTTGCGCAGATGGGCCTGGCGATGAAGTTGAGATTGTTTCGCTTGTGGGCACGATGCTTCCGTTTATGCCAATTTCGGAAACCCAGACTCAGCGTGGGGTCTATTCGAAGATGACGATGCGACGATTGCCGGACCATCCTTCTATAGCAGGCTGGGAGGTTCGCGCCGATGGCAGCGTCCTCTTGCCAGAAGTTGGTGTCATGGCCTCGACCGTGGCGAATCGCACGGAAAATTACCAAATCCGTCCCCTTAGTTGTATCGTACTGAGCAACGATCCGCAGGATACCGCCTCGAAAAATGCAATTTTTAAGGAAGACGTCGTCCTACAAGATTGGATTTCCGGCTTCGATGGGGAAGCCCACGCCATCTGTACCGCGACAAATGGGTTCATGGTCCAGGGAGTCATACTGTACCGCGCCTACACGCAACAACCCTTTGTCAAAGCAGGTACCTTTGAGTCTCTAGATACTCTAGAGAGGCTACCCATAGCAATGCCGCCCACTACGGGTGCCAATTGGGTGGTTGTGTAAGCATGAGCCCAGGGTATTTCCGGGGGGGGGGGGAGTAGCAATAATGCTTAAAGATTTTTTAATTCTCGCTGAAGGAGTAAGGTCTCTGCAGATGACGACCATTCCAATACCCAGAGGACAGATCCTCCATAAGGCGTCGTTCATTGGCTTGTAACGTCTTTTTCGTGATTTCGCAATCAAGTCGCGCTCGTCTTCTCTTGTCTTTTGCCAGGAAAGCCTTCTTGCCCCGCAAGCAGCGCGACGGCGCTCGAGGTCATCGTAGGCGGTGTATTGAGTATCAAAAAGCTTGCTCCAAGCTGGCGAAAAAGTATAAGCAAAGGTGTACCCATCACCAGTCCAGCAGGTGGAGTTCCACAATTCAAGCTCGCGATGAACACTTTCGTGGTCTTGGTTCATGTTGCGGCTTCAGACTGTCCACAACTTCGGGAGCTGCCGAGGCGGGGKTGGGGATATCTTTGGCGGTAGACAACAGGTCTCTGGTACGCGGGCCGATTACGACAGGTGAGTGGACGCTTGAACAGATGCCTTGGGAAACGAGATGAACAAACGCGCCATATTTGCGTTGAATTATGGTGACAGATAGATTTGTTGTGGTTTTCCATGTCCGCCTCCAGCTGCGAAAGGAGAAGTAAACCCCGGCGGGGCATCTATAGGGCTCTTGAGAACCATAGGTGCCACGTACCAATCACCCCAGTGGTGCTTACAGGCCCTATGAAGGGCCCCGCCTTTAGGCATACGCAGCCATCGACTCTGAGCATTCAATCGTGAAGGATCACTCTGCTGAAGTTTTTTTTCTGCCAAATTAATCAGCATTCATGAATAATCGCCAGATGTCTCACTTCCATGTCTTTCCCCTTACGAAGCAAACATCATGACGCCACCTTATGCCCTTCGCAGCCAATCTCGGTGGACAGGTGACAACCCATGGCCTCGGCGCCTACTTCATGTCCCGTCCATGACATCCTACCCCTGGAAACCAGGTAATGTGTATGGTGGGATAAAAGAACCAACCTACAACGCCATATCATACACATGGGGCCGCTTCGTCCTCAAGGAGGAAGACGCCGAGTATTCGTCCACTCAGCCACTCCCTGTGAAAGGCCTACATTGGCCGGTGCCGCGCGTCAACCCGTTGCACTTCACCCAGGCCCAATTCCAGCACATCATAAACATTTCATCGCACCACTATGATGTACACGACGATGATGAATTTCAAGCGGCCGAGTTTATTTGGCTTGATGTGGCGTGTATAGATCAGAGCTTCCCGCGCACAGCAGAGTACTACAGCGAGATTGGCCGCCAAGCCCAGATATTTCGAGGAGCGCAGGAAGTCGTCGCCTGGCTGACTACCTTTGACGGCGCACGTATGAGTACGTGGTGGAATCAACTGAAAAGGGTGGAGGAACCCGTCGCTGGTGTCGAGGTCGGAAACCCCCCGAGCATGGACCTTGACCTGTGGCTCGAGGGGGTGCGCGCGCTTCTCACCCAAATGAGGGCCGAACCGTGGTTCACGTCCCTGTGGACGTTGCAGGAAGCGTTTCTTTCTCCCAAAGCCACGATATTTTGCAAGGACGGCCGACATCGCGATCAGTTCGGCCGGGTCGGAATGGCCCACATCAGAACAGGCCTCTTGGTAGATTTCATCTATCGATGGACAGATATACTCAGACGGCTGAAAAGCATCCGCATCGCTCAACAATTCCACAACTTGTCTGTGAATCCAGAAGATATCTCGGCTCTCGAAAATGAGATACGAGGGATAGGAATTCTCGATGCCGCACGGCTAGAGGTACAACAGTTTCGGATCTTTGAAAAGAACGACTTCATATCCTCAACACCAATGGGAAATCCACTCGCGCTATTGGCTTCATCCCACAACCGGGAGTGTTATCACGTGGAGGATCGCGTACGGGGGATCATGCAAGTCTTTGACCTGCGCCTGGGCGAGTCCTCGCCAAACGCCATCCCAGGCAAAACCTATTCTCTGCCGGAGCTGGAAGACGAGCTCGGGAATGAGCTGCTTCTGAAGTATCCCATATCAAGTCACATGATCGTTCAAGATGTCAATTATCAGGCTCGAAAGGCTTGGAGAGCGAATTCTCGGTCGACGCTTATAGAAGAGGCTCATTCGCTCTGGCGGCAGATGGTCGATCAAGGTGCACCCGGCGACGTGGAGCGTGACACCGTCCTGGCTTCGAACGGTGCTCATCTGTCTCCTGAAACATTTGAAGGGGTCAATATGTTAGGCTTCCAAGGCCAGTTCACCAGGATGGAGACGTTTCTCGATGTACTCGGCGATCTTCTCGGCTACTTCACCCCTTCTCTCCATTTGGATGCTCAGTGGCTTCGAGAAATGGAGACGAGCCTATCGGAAAGCGATGCGCATTTGATACCGCAAAGGTTCAAGTGGCTGACGACACGATTCAGGCAACGCAACTTGGGCGTTTTGTACCTGGCACGGATACGCCCACCACCCAGACCCAAACATCACCGCGTGGACTATTGCGACTGGATGATAGGCCTAGTTGTCTGCCTCGAGGAGGGCCGTACAGATGTTTATCAGCGGATTGGAGTTGTGATACTTGATTTCCCACATCTTCGGGAACTCATGAAGCAGAAGGGTCAGGATCTTCGGAGTACAGATATAGTGTCTGACGCTCACCAATATCTCTCTAGCTGTACTGGCCAAGGCTGGAATTTGCTCTTGGGACATTTAGGCTAGCCAGCTCTCGTCAGTGACCACCGAAGAGAAGCAGGGAAAAAAGTTTTGTGGCTTATCCAGTACCCCGCGGGCAAGTAGCAGAATAGGCGACGAACACTTCAACAAAGCAAGAACGCAAATCCGATATGGTGTAGTGGCTAACATATGACGCTCTCATTCCTTATGATCCGTCATGCCCGGGGTTCGATTCCCCGTGTCGGAGATCCAGTATCGTGCAAGACTGATTCTTTTATCTCTTTTTCCGTTCTTCTACCACGGAGAACGCCCTTTTTGCTTACACATTCGCAGAAAGCTGGATGTTTTACGGCCTTGGTAATTCAAAGCGTGGAGGGCGGTCATTGACAAAGAAATTTTGTGTTTCCTAAATACCGCCCATAGAGCAATTCTAAAAGTTGCAGAAGTGAATGCTCTTGCATATAACTCGTACTCAACCAAAGTGGCCAACTTGTCTCTTCCATATCGATGTCAGTCCAGCCATTGAATCACCATGTGGTAAGTATTGCCCTCCAATCGTCAACATTCCTGTGTTCCATGTACAAAATCCAATGCGGCGATAATAATCATGAGCTCGGGCGCCTTGTTGCTTGCGCTGCTTCAGTAAAAGTAGCCCGACGTACATTGAGACTCCCGCCGATCCCTGTTGATTCCTACTCCCCAGCAGAAGAATGTTCAAAGCTCCGACGGGATAAACCTTTGCCAACCACGATGCGAGTCGTTTCTGTCGACTTCCCTGAGGAACCAAGGCGTACTCTGTCGGCAGGTACTCCGGGCAAGATGACCATTCTGGAGTAACATCCATCGATATGGTAATCAGACTGGCACCGTCGAGTCTGGGTTCCACGAGTTCGTGCTGGCTAAAAGCTTCGGCAACCGCAAGGAACTCGCTAAAGGGGCAAATGAGGCCATCAAATCTAGCCCAAACGATGCCTTCCACTCTGTTCAAAGTGAAAGTGCACTGAGATTCTTCCGCTGGCGCCAGTTCATCATGGCCCTTGGCTGCAGTTGTGGCTAGGTCTGATGCCAATCTTTGGTTTGGTGGAATCATGGAAGACGTGCTGCTCACCAGCCATGCGCTACCTATCGGAGCTGGGGCTGTGAACACGTGAAGTTGGCTCAGGACTGGATGCTTCTTGAGTAAATGAAGCCCAAGCTGCATTTGTAGATCTTGAAGTGTCCAAGCCTTGGCAGGGTCCGAATGAGCGGCAGATCTGCCGACGCGCGCACCAAAGATCTGTTGTATGCCATAAATGGAGTCTTGCTGCTGTGAGAACTGACGGTGACCAGCGGCCGTATACACAGCTAGTGCATTGCACTGTGACAGTGCCTGAAGCCCTGACTTCGTCATCAATCTTGATACCGCATCGTAGAGATCGGCTGGTGGATTGGATCTCTCAACGACCTCAGAAGCCATTTGTTCGGAAAAGCCCGTGATGGTGAAGAGTTCGGCTTGCAGAGGGACGCCAGATGCTGGCTGAGCCTTGCCTTGTGGATCTCTCGCAATGATCCCCTCGCGACTCATCAGGAGTGCATCATAACGGAGGTATGCTTCCTGAAGTGTCCACAACGAGCTGAACCATGGATCGGCAAGGAGGGAACTGAGCTTGTCGTGAAATCTGCGGAACAGCGTCCTGTATTGGGAATCTGCTCTGTTATTCCTGGTCTGTGCATGCTGAACAATTTGATCCGCCACAGTGTCCAGGTCAAGAAGAGTCGCGTTGAGATCTCTCGAGGATAAAGTGTTCAACCAGGCAACCACTTTCTCAGCTCCGTCGAATATCAAAGCTTGTCGTCCAATCTCAGCGACCGAGTCCGCGCTGTTGGGCCTTTGATCGATGCAGGCCACGTCAAGCCATACGAACTGAACACTGGACAGGACCTTCTCCCGAAGGTTGGAGAGGGTCGAGAAACCCTCTGCAGCTTTGCGTATGACCGTCTCCAACTCGCCGGCAGTAAATCGCTGTGGGTCTACTCGCGGTATCTTCCACGGCGTGCCCGTGATGTCGATCGCACGCACAGAGGGCTGCTCATTTTCTTGGAGTCGCCAACGGCCCCACGCGTAGGTAATGGCATTGTATTTGGGTGCGATGTGATTGCCGTATCGATTCCCTCGCCGCCACTCGTGGGAAGTCATGGTGGGTACATGGAGTAGCCGCCTAGGCCATCGCTTGAGCGCATCATCTGTGATGGAAGTCATGCTCATCCAAATGTTAAGATGTGCAGAGTGTCACTTAGAGCCTGGAAAGAAAAGGTTCACAGATATGGTCAGGTCTGCGGGGTACTCGTTGCAGGCTACCAGCATCACGTACCTTTCTTTCTATTCATACGTCGAATCCATGGTAAGGCTGGGAAGACTATCGACGGTGTGGCTGAATTCCTGCATGGAAAAGTGTGCAGGATCGATCCGCAGTACGTCCCACTCGACTTTGAGGATGGGCCAGCCTCTATACTCTTTTGCTAGCCGAGTCTCGAGTCCAACTCTCCCCTTTCATATGACAGGGCAGAAATAAAAGGCATGGTTGTCGTTGATCGTTGTACGGGTCGGTCAGTTGCCAGTGATGCGATTCAATACAAAATCGCCCGAGTGCCGCTGGAGGTAAGATGTACAAAGTCGCGCGTTACCCGTGCCGCAACCCGACATGGGCCCTAGCGCTCAGCAGTGGGGCGAGAACTCCCCAGGACCCTCATCCAGGCAGTTACGACACATATAGACATTCACGAGCCTCGCTAGTATCAGCCAGAGGAAACGAATTGTTCCTGCTTGTATTCATGAATGAATCCTCTGGATGGATGCGGGCCCAACAGCTTAAAGCACTGTCCAATTCACAGCCTGAGAAGGCGGTAGGCCGATCTTTTGTATACCAAAGCTGCCAATCTTGACCAGGTACGTCTTGCCCAGTACGGGTATTTCAACAGCTTGAAGTAGAATGCCATGCATCATTGGACCATCTTGGTAGAGAGCAACAGCATAAACATGCCTGGCCCCAGATAATTCTGCCAGCTTGGCCCAGAAGTTAGGGGACTGGTAAAACTCTTGGCCACCGTTCCAGTGAATGACTCCGGGAAAATCCTCGGTCAATGGGGCGTGAGACATTGCGACGATGCCAACAGAACGAATTCGGACACTCCCATCAAGACGTACTTCCCAGTGCTTGACTGCTTCGTGATCTGAAAGATCAACATGACAATTGTCGGGTACTGGACTAAGATAGTTGTCCCACCCATGCCTCCCTGAGAATGGGAGCATACTTCCCACTGAGTCGCTTCGGAAGGAACCTCGCAACAGACGGTCGAATGATATGTCAGTTCTGGACTTCTCAGCAGAAAGGACTTCAAAGAACTTGGCGCCAAACTTTATGGCACATTCCTGTAAGAATGCAAGAGGGTATGATCCAAGCACGAGCCTCTCGTCTTTTCGCCGCTTCGGATCGTCGAGTCTCAGCTTATACCACTCAGTCACGCCAAGAGCTGACATAATGGCTGGAGCTCTGCTTTCGCTGCATTGACGTATGTTGGCATTCGTGAAGATTCCCGCTGGTGACAGGGTATTGAGGACGAAAGAGAGTTGGGTGATGTCATTCAGCAGCCTCAAGGACATGACAGTGCGCGGTACAGTGGACTGTCGCGCCGCGGAGTCCATCTCCGCGCCCGTTATCATTGCCATTTCGTACTCCAACGGGAGACAAATGGGCACTGCGATCTTTTCCACCAGAGACATTGTCACAGTGGTTCTATGGATAAACTCCATGAGCGCCCTCAGCCCTATGTGTGCGCCGCTTTGATCGCACAGCGGCTCCCAACTCTTGGAATAAAGTTCTACATCTGGACACAAGATGGACTCTTGTAGCGTCCAGAGAGAAGAAAACCAAGATGCTGGCTGGTCAGGACCCCATTCTCGACCACTTTCTTCTGCCACTAGATTTCCAGCAACGGGTTTCGACTTCATGATCTCGACGCGCGAGTGCCCTGATAATGACCGAAAGATCCGCGTTAGCCTCTCGTCGATCATAGTCGAAGGAGGATCATTTGTGAGTTGCAGATGTCTCAGGCTCATCCATTCCATCGAACGACGGACCAATCTCCAGGAGTCGACATCATTGATCCATGCAATACACCGAGATGCACCATGGAAGATGGATGCTTGGTTGGCAATCTCGATGTCGGCTTGTGGGGACCCATCTTGGGGTATGCAAAAAAGGTCGAACCAGATGAACTCAATGTCCAATTGTCCTAAGAGCTCAGGAAGATTGCTGACGTCGTGTCTTGAGTTTTCCGGGACCAGCCATGGAACGCCAGCCACATTAGCCGCGGAAGGCTTTCGCCACCGACCCCACGTATGGCTGATACAAACGTAAGGCGGGCATGACTGAAAATTGCTCGTCGGTACAGTTTGCTTTGACACATTATTCCACAGGTGATAGGGCTTGGCAGCGCCTGAAGCTCGCGAATAGTCCCAGTGCGCATTGTGTGCGATTGGCCTCGGATACGGTGTCTGTTGAAACTCTTGACATCGCCTGGGATAAAGTGCAGCATAAGCGACACGCTGAACGATTGCCTGACATGCCGCACGATATCGAAAGGCCTGCAAGCGCTGCAAACATTCATAAGACATGTAGTACTCCCAAGTCTGGGGATGAAACTCAAGGAGGAATAAGTAAAAGCAATATGAATGGTACAGAGATGTCGAGTTGAGTGAGCTCTCGGCCTTGATAAGATACTCTTCGTCAATCGGCCAAGACGTAGAAACTCTTTCGATTCGTCTCTCCATGAACGCCCTGGCGGCCTCTGGCAACTTGGGGTCGCAATACAGAGAAGTCATCCATTCTGTGAGCACTTGAAATGATGCTCTCTGGGAGGCGGACAGAGAAGCTGCGAAGTCGGAGATGTCTTCGTTCGTGTCTGATCTGGGTCGGGTTTGGCAGAGTTGTGAAAATTCATCCCAGTTCCGCAAGGTACTGCGCCAGCTATATTCGCGGTCCAGAGAGCACTGCGACAGACGTCGTTCCATGTACGCAGACAGCGGGCTGATACTCCACAGATGCTCCTTCATTGGACTGAAACCTGTTTTTCTCTGTTCTTCGAGCGCTTTCCAGTAGTCTTCGATTTCTTCCTGCCAGGAAAGTCGCGCCAGTGAAGCTTGTTCTTGGATCTTCTTGAGCTCATCGTATCGTTGGACGTAGCTTCTGTTCAAAAGGTCCCACTCCGGAGAGAACTGGTAGAGTATAGAACGTTGATCGTCGTTATCGTACTCCGCCTTCCACTTCTCGAGTTCATCCACCACCCCATCGTGATTGTCACCAAGATGTATATCCATACGAGAGCCAAGCCTTTTGACGATCCCATATGAATGAAGCTCACAAGGAGGGAAGGCAGAGAGAGCTGTGTGAGAATAGCAATATCTATCCGGTGGAAAGGAAGAACTATTTCAGTTACCTGCCCTGCCGACGTAGCGGCCTGGTGCTTGCACAATGGTCACCTTGAAAAGAGTATCAAGAGATTCAGCTTGTGGTGGAGGGCAGAATATGTTCTCAGGCGGGCGAATGCTTTTGTTTGTGGTGTTTGTGAGATTTTGAAATCTTCCGAGGCTCTTGAGAGAAGATCAGCTGATATGTGCGACCATAAGGCTGCAATCCTACCCGAATGTTGGATTTACTGGGTGTAACTGGGTGGGTCACAGGAAGGAGCGAGGCAACAGATCATGTCGGTTGATGCGCGAAGGCCAGTGCACTAATTTGTACAGTCAGCCAATCACGTAGCTTGCTTAACTATGAGTCATACGCCGGATCCAGTACCTTCCTATATACGTAGAATTCAGTTAGCTAATCCGTAAGTACCAACACCAAAATCTTATGGGCATATCATTGAAACAAATAGAATTCTCATGATCTTGGGGGTCGGCAAAGAGGCGGTGTGCAGCATCGCATATATAATAGCGCGATGCCGCACGCTTCGGGACAACATAAAGCAGCTCATGTCAACAATTTCCCGAGAATCACAGCTGCTTGTCAGAAATGCAGGCCATGGACACTGACATCGACATCATGGCGGGCATGGAGTTCGACCCCGATGCCGCTCAAATTGTATCGAAGCGACCCATGAAATCGATAGAGGTGGTCGATCCCAGCCCCCGATGGGCAGAATCTTTTGTCTCAATCGCGCAGCGCATACAGACAGCCCTGGGCGACATCGTTCTGGGCATCGAGCATGTTGGGTCCACGAGCATACCGATAGCTGCGAAAGACGTCATCGATATCGACTTGGTCGTAAAAGATCCTCGCGACGAAGGTGCCTACGTGCAGGCACTCGAGAATGCCGGCTTTCAATTCCTCCTCCGCGATCCGGACTGGCACGACCATCGGCTCTTCGGTCTCGCAGAACCTTACGCTAATGTCCACGTCTTTGGACCTAAAAGCGCTGAGCACGCGCGACATCTTCTGTTTAGGAGATGGCTCATTGAGCATGAGGACGACAGGTTGCTGTACGAGAATGCCAAGAGAGCAGCAGCAGAGGCAGGTCGCGACGCCGGGGACAACGTGACCAGGTATAATAAGAGAAAAGAGCCAGTGATCAGAGAGATTCTTGACCGAGCGTTCCAAGCCCAGGGACTCCCCGCTCGATCGCTTGCTATCACCTGATCTGTTACGGGAAGACATTCATACCTTGATAATAAGTGAAGTGGGTGAGCAGGCAGATTGATTCCAGTGCCCCGCAGTGTAGGGTCAAAAAGGTGTGGGGTTGCGACGCTCTGAATTCAGTTTGGAACTGAAGAATAGTGGCTGGTACGAGATGCCGATATTGGCCAAAATCACCCGCTTTCGTATACACAATAAGTTTATTCACGAGGCCATCTTGTCGCTCAGGTCTCAGAGAAACTGGGCCAAGCATACCTCACCAATCTCCGGCTACGAAGTAGGACTGGATTCATACTATAACTTCATGAGCGTCTCGATGCGCGACGCTAGAAATACTGTTACACTCGAATAAAAATGTTTTTTTTTTCAAGCGGGCGCGTGTCCCGGAAATTTGTTTCTTACGTCTATCTTGGCTATTTCCCATAATGTAGCCCTGCACAGATTGTCAGCGACCTGGAGCGCATCCTCCCAACATGAAATCTCCCGCCTTAATGTGCCACGCCCCCACTACGTATGTAGGTATCTAGTTGGTTGGTGGTGACTTGCGAGGTGTTTTATAGTGGGGGCGTGGCACGAGTATAATTTCGCGGGAGCTTTCAAGACTTTTTAGTTCGTACTAGTTTCTTTTAGCTGTACTTAGCCGTCGAGTATAGCCTAGCCTTCACATCTCACTTGAAGTTTGCCAGAGCGATCATCATTCATGGCTTCCACGATCGAACCATATCAGATTGCCGTGCCTGAGGCTGATATTGAAAAGCTTAAATCCAAACTTGCTCTGGCAACGCTCCCAGGAGAAACAAATTACTCGGATGAGTGGAAGTACGGAACACCGCTTGGTGAAATCAAGCGGCTCGTCCATGTGTGGCAGAATTCCTACGACTGGCGGAAAGCTGAGGCCGAGCTGAACGAGCTGCCGCATTTCATGACCACCATTTCTGTCGACGGCCACGAAGATGCCTTGAATGTCCACTTTATACATCAGAAAGGCAAGAAAGCCCATAGCATCCCCCTCCTGTTCTGCCACGGATGTGAGTACACCCAACCCTCCTACGCAAGTATGCTCACTAACGAGCGCTGGCCAGGGCCTGGCAGCTTTCTCGAGGTTGTAAAGATTCTACCACTCCTTACGTCCGGTGGCAGTGATGCGGATCCTACTTTCCACGTGGTTGCACCATCCACGCCCAATTGTGGCTTCTCAGGGCGAACATCCAAGCCCGGGTTCGGGATCTCGCAGCACGCAGAGGTTTGCCATAAGCTCATGCTTCAGCTCGGATACGAGAAATACGGCACGTAACACGTCATCCAAAGGTCTTGTCTCTAGGCTAATCGAGATTTTATCCAGTAACCCAAGGTGGTGATTGGGGATTTCCCATTACGCGTGCAATGGGCTTCCTTTACCCTGACCATGTCCTCGCATCGCACTTGAACTTCATCCTGAGTGTTCCCTCTTCACCCGTTTCCACCCCGCTGCTTGTCTTGCAGTACCTCGTGGGGTGGTATACGCCAAACGAAAAGGCTGGACTGAAGCGTACCCAGTGGTTCCAGGAGGAAGGAATGGGTTACAATCAGATCCAAGGCACCAAACCGCACACCATTGGCTTTGCACTCGCGGACAGTCCTGTGGCTCTTCTTGCTTGGCTCTACGAGAAGCTCCACGAATGGACCGACTCCTACCCTTGGACCGATGAAGAGATACTCACTTGGATCAGTATCTACTATTTCAGTACCGCGGGTGCCGACGCGAGTGTGCGTCTGTACTACGAAATCACTCACCCTACAGCCGCGACCGATAATGACAGCAGCCTGGCAAACAGGCCCTTTGAGGGCTGGATGAAGTGGAATGCGATCCCTCTAGGATTGTCGTACTTTCCAAAGGATGTCATTGTGCTTCCCAGCTCGTGGGGCAGGACGCTGGGCCCTGTGGTATATGAGAAACGTCACGAGGAAGGAGGCCATTTTGCTGCTTGGGAGAGGCCTGAACAACTAGTCGCTGACGTGAGGCAGACGATGCAGAAAGCAAAAATATCGATTTCATAGAGTTGTTGAGATACATGCAGCCTACGGTATGCCATGGGGAGCATGGCATGATCCATTCGATCCTGCAATACCATCAATGTAGCTTACTTAGGTTACCATTGAGACCATTCGCCCACGCTGTTCCCACGTCCCATACGCAGAAACTGGCATCTCTCCGACTCTTCTAGGTCCAAGATGACTGATACGTTGGCGGGATTAATGACCAAAACTTGATGTTCATCAGGCGTGGGCGGAGGCCACGACGGAAACTGTATCTCCGATGTTCGATAGAAATCCATCTTCCGATTCATGATGAAGAGATGAAGGAATCGCGCATCACCGTTGCAATTGTTGTATCCCCCGGAAAGTCTGCGCCCTCGATGTTCTGTGAGCCGTCGGCTAGGGAAAATTGTCAGCACTGTGTGCGTCTTTCCCCGCGGCAGGCCCAGGACTTACACACCATCCGTGTAGTTGCTAAACAGGTATGAGTCCGTCCCGCCTTGTAGTTGATAACCAGCATTGAAGATCAACTTGTACACTGGAAGGCCAGCGTCAGCAAAATGCCGGGCAATTGACAATGGCATTCCCAAACGCTGCGGAACGTCTTACGAATGCGTTGCTGTAATTACTAAATGCTCTTCCTGCGTCCTTCAAAATCTCGAATACAGTCAAGTCGTCAAGATGGGTCGTGTTGTATACCGATTCCGGGTACAGTCTCAGTACGATCTCTGCGTAGTAGTCGGTACCATTAGGTCATAACTTGGCAAAGTCTTTCGGAACATCCTGCTCAGTCGTTATCCAGCTATTGGTGAACATGGGTCCTTGAACGCCCTCCGACTGATGCATAAGGACTTCCTAGAGAATGGATCCTAAATTAGAAGTTCGATGAGAACGGATTCTGGTCTAAAAGTTGATCACGGTGGGTAGTTCGGGGCGACAGTCAGCAAGACGAGCGTGCCCGAAAAGATATCAGCGTATCATCTGTATCATTTATACCAGCTTGTTGCTGATCAAGACCTTGCTGATTCGTGTATAGGGCTGATTTCCTAAATTCCTTGTCTATCAACACCACGCCCCAAAGCTTAATCCAATACACAACGTAACAATATCCTGATCGTCCTGATCATCATTTCTGGGAAGATCTCGCATTCCGCTACCATATCACGCACCAATAGTCCTGCTCTTCTTGTTCTTCGTCTCCAGCTCTCTTTTACAGTGTTTCGGCCTCGGTCACGCTGGCCCAAGTGGTCTTGGCTTCGGAATCTTGCCCTGATTGGTCGTGGCCTTTGGAGTCGCGCTGGTGTCTAGTAGACTTTGGAGAGCTGTTTATGTCTGCTTAGGCCTTGGGATTGGCGAGGTTATACTGCGACAAATAGTGGGCTACTGGGGTCCCCTCAGCATAAACGCGCGGACCAAGCCTAACGTATAGGCGGAAGATGCTTTCTCTGCATTATCCGCGGTGGAACGGTTTTGACGACCGCTGGATGCGTGAGGCGTTGTAACAACCTCTGGCTGTCGTCCCTTCGTCGTGAACTTGCGGACTAAGCTTGACGTGTAGGCAGAGGATGCTTTCTCTGAATCATCCGCGGTAAAACGGTTTCGACTGGCGGCGGTCGTCTTCTGTGCAGCGACGCGAGGCCCGGTTGCACTGTTCTCAGCAAGCGCCGTCTGGTAGTGCGACGACCCCGGTTCGGTCCAGATGACGCCGGTGATCCCCTTGAACCTGTCTCTCCATATCTGCAGGCCCATATCCACCACCGGCTTCGGCGACGCTGCGCACAGCTGGAGCTTTTCCTCGTCCTGATCGAGATAGGGGGTAAAATGGGGCAGGTGGATCGTCGTCGTCTGGAGGCCGATGAACGCGGCGTACCAGGTAATCCAGAGCTTTTCTGGGTGCGCCAGACCGGGCCAGTCCTCTCCTTGGAGGATCGAGCGGGGGAAGTACATCAGCCTGATGATCCAGTCAAGAACGCGAGGCCCACAGCTGTGTCCATCCCCGCGCACCTGTTCGACATTTCTAATTATTTGTGCTCGAACTGGCCCTTTGGATCGCTCGTCGTCACCGAGTCTCTTCCAGAATCGCTGAACTCTGTTGAGAAGGATGCGGGCACGCGACACTTCGGCGGCGCGCTTGGAGTCCATGACGTACAGCGTTCTGCTGCGCAAGTCGATTAGCCCAGCCACCCAGTGGTTATTGCGGCCCTTGTCCTCGTCCTCCTTGCTGAAGGGTACCGACGCAGTGATCATCAACAGAGAGACATTCTTGTCCTGCAAGCTACGGTACTATCGTGGAAGCTTTTTGGACAAGTCGGTGTCGTCCGTGCTGTTGGAAATGTAACCCGCAAAGGGCTCGAACGCCAGCCGTGGAGTCAGATCCCAGCGATGGCTCGAGATGTAGTGGATGACTGCCTGTATCTCAGCATCCGCCAGCCAATCCCGGCGACCGATCTTGCGAATTGCTGCCGCGATGTCCTGAACGGTCTGGTTCCAGTTTCGCTGCGGCAGCCATAAGGGCCTCCGCGCCGCGTCCCTGCGGTCGACGACGGCGGCGATATCGGCGACGGCACCACTCGCGTAGTAGTCGATGTCGGCCGGGCCAACGCTGGGAAGCCTATGGCTTGGGAGTGCGGCCTCATTAAAGGACGCGCCGAGAGGGAAGTGTAGGCGTTGTAGGATGTTACAAAGGGCCTCTCTGGGAGCTAGGTGGATCTTGGCCGACTGCGAAAAGTACGCAGAGTCTTTGGTCGCAAGTTGTTTGGCCGGCTGGCCAGGGCCATCCGCTGAGATCAGGCCGTGTTTTCCCATCTTGGGAGGAGAGGTGTCTTAGTCTGTAGATTGGTGAGCCCTGCTGCTTTTGATGCCCGCACCGTCTTGATCACGAATTTGCTGGAGCAGTGCAACACAGCCGGCTTTGTGCTCAGTGTGTTCCAGCGCCGGTAAAGATGGTTTGCAAATGAAGATGACAAGATCTGGTGATGTCTTCTGCTTGGCTAGTAGGAGGATGCCGTCAGTTCGCGATGCGTGATGATGGAGTGTCTTGCGCGATAGGAATGCTTCACATGTCTGGAGGATGGGTTGAGAGGAGGGAGTTAAGGGCAGTACAAGAAGCAGTGGGAAAAAAGCATTCCGGTGTTGGTATGTGCGCGCTCGTGCAAAAGCTTGTTGGCGAGAACTGCGATAGTGGGGGATAGAGCCTTGAAGCTCTCCCAGCCACCGCCGCATTGTGTCCCCCACATGGCTTTCAGCGCCGGCGAGAGTGGCGATAGTAGTGCACACCCCTTGAACTTGGTCAAGACGCCCCTAGCTACTTTGTGCTCTGTCCCCCACCTAATGTGCAATATTCTGCTGGCCTTGTATTAATTTCGAGCTTAGCCACTGACGCAATCATCCAAACTCGCATGACTTTTACTTCGTCCTTGGTACAATATCCTTCAGTTGGGATCAAAAACGTAATGACATGTTGAGGCATCACGCCAGTATTCTACGCAAAGCAGCACGACTTTGCAGTCAGACCTGCGATGCCTTCGATAACCAGTCATGACATAAGGTAGATGGCTTCTAAGTTGGATGTTCTAGTTTCCCATTGCCACCACAAGCTTCTTTGCTAACAAAATGTGGCAGGGCAACGGATATCAACATAAATGGAAAGCGTTACTGAAAGGGGCTGATCAAACATTTATCCTACATAACAGCTGAGCCGCTACTTTTAAACACCAAGTTCCAACGTAGAAGACGAACATTCCAGAATCGACGTGGACACTTCCCGCCATGGGAAGTCCAAGCACACTAAGCCACTAAGCATAGCCTTGATTTCGGCCTCGATGCTGCTTGTGAGAAGCCACAAATTCAGAGTGAAACGCACTCCAACGGCAATACCGCCATTTACCGCGAATTTGGTGCGTATATGTATGGGAGGAGGACTGAGCGGATACTTGTATCTCTCAAGATGTCAATATGGCCGCGGACTGATTGGGCAATCATATTTTCCACTTCGCCCGGATGTATCCTTCCAAGCGAGGTTTGCGACGGGAATCAATTAGTAGCAAAGGCGGCTCAGCGGCTTCTATTAATTCCATCGGGCGAAGGCTCTTGTTTTAGTTATGATCGATCGACTCAACTGCCGGGCAGAAAATATAAATCATGGTACGGCTGGATCCCGCCTTGAGACACACACCGGAACCACGCCTTTATTGCCAATCGGACCTCATGGCGAGCCGCCCTGCGAGAGAAGCCGGCCGGACGCAAACGCTTGCGATCAAGACGCGGCAAACCAAACAAAGGTTTAAGACATGCCATCGGGGCGCTTTATGCCTTGTCGAACAAGCACTTGTAAGACGATCAAGACGGCAACTGTCGGTCACAAGCGATGTAAGCGAATGGCAATTGCAAAACACGGCAGGTTCATGGAGAAAGAAGGAGTCCGGTGACGATCATGGCTTCCACTAGGTTCCATGTCGAGATGCTTAAAACCAGTCTGTTTGCAAGCATGACATAATGTATCGAGATTCTCCGTTCATATAAGTTTGACAGAGTTGGGGGTTGGTCCAGTCTATTTAAAGCACCTCCACTCTCCTGATACATCGAGTGAGAAGGAAGCATCCTATATGTTGACTCACTTCCTCGCATCCTATTACAAACACGAGCTCTTAGAATCTCTAAGAGTACCAACTCTACCGGAATCAAGATGAAATTCTCTACTGCAGGCATTGCACTATGTGCGATTCAGGCCGTAGCCAGCTCCGCAATTGAACCGAGACAGACCAAGGCCTGCACCGCCGGCGACAAAGTGGCAACGGTATGAAGATCCCCAGGAACTTCCTGCTCTTTCCCGATGCTGCTCCTTCATGTTGTTGGGTTTGCTGATGGGTTGGCGATACTAGTACAATGACCTGATCGCCCTCCCCGTCGATGACGGCAACACCGGCTTGACCTCAGCCCAGCTCAACCCCTACAAGGATCTCGATTACACCAGATTCAGTGTAATTTCGAAGTCGAGCGGTGACAACATTCTCTTCTACACTCTTTCACGTATCTCGGCTGGGACTCTCAGTTCTTTTCAGTAGGTCTTCTCTTTCTATGTCGATGTATATTTTTTCCCATTCTTCTTGTTGCGGACGTGGCCCTTGATACATGTGGGAAAATTGCTGATCCAAAGACCCCCGCCACAGAAGCTCTCTCAATAGTATCCTGGGCTCCTTGGGCCTCGGTATTGGTCTGCCCTCTCTCCTGGAAGCACCGCGCATCGTTGGCTCAAGACCCACGACTCAGTACCGCCTGCAAAGCTTCCAATTTGGTGAGTCTGCTCGACATGATTTTCATCTGTCCATGGTCGCTGCCAACCCAAGTGACCATGACATGAACCAGGGGAAACACTGACTCTTTCATACCAAGGCTGCTCGATCCGGGCTGGGGCACCAGGCGACGTGATCCCGATCCCCTGCACGGTCACCGTCCGGCCCGTCGAGACGCTGCGTCTCGCCCAGGGCCAAAGCTACAACTGCTCCTACACCGAGACGCCGGCGAGCGGCATCGGCGGCGGGCTCACCCTCAAGACGTGCACGCCCACGGGCTTGCTGGCCGGCCAGGGCTTCACCTTCCAGACCACGCCCGACATTCTCAACACCTCAAGCCTCGGATCTCTGAAGGGGCTTGTTGATACTGGGCTCGAGTTGCTTGTCGTCAGTGTGTTTGATAACTACACTTATCGCGAGTATTGTCTTTGAGGAAGAGAGTGAACTGTGTGATGGGAATTACTTGCAAAGTATTGATTTCACATGCCAAGTCATTCTTCCCGATATCTCAAGATAGTGGGAGCAATAGGTAATTCTCACAGTATATTAATATGGTACTGAGATACCACCGTATAACAAAAAAGTGACATTATCGCGTTTGCATTAATTTCCGACTTTAGTTGTAAACCAAAGCGATCGAAGCCATTTATTTCATCTGTCCCGCTGATCAATCCTCCGACGAAAAAGAGAAAATACCGTACAACAAGGTAGGCTAAAAACAATAATTCAGACAACTTTTGCTTAAACTGCAATTTAAATCTTTCAGGATCCCCAAAGCCTGACTTACAAGTTCTGTTCTTAAATTGTAATATGCTTGTCCGTATATTCTTTGCCGAGACCTCCATCGCAGTATCAAGGCAAATATATTTCCAGCCCACTATTCTTTTGATACGAAACACAATGTTTTAACGCATATCGTGCTCGATTATATTGTTATGACAAGTTACGAGGCTAGCGCTGGCAAACTTGCTTCTCAAAACATTTCTGTTTACACTAGAGGCCTGACATAAAAGACCAAAATACGCAAAGGAAGTGCGGGCAGACCGATGGATTTCTTGTGATTACCCTATTAAGACTAACAAATACCTTTCGTTCCTCTTCTGCTGTCAAGAATAATACAGGACGGTTGTTACTACTGCTCAAACAGCCACGGTGGACGCAAATTCGCCGGAGAGCGAGAGCCCAAGCACGCAACCTCGACGCATCCAGCCAAACTTCCGAAATGGAATCGGCGTCGCGATATTCCAGGACCATAATGAGCATATTTGGAAGAGTTTGTCATGATATTCCGTGCTTTGAGGGGAATGATTGGCTCCGTTATCATGCACCAACATGTATCTGTGATCAACGATGCTCCAAAACGTTGGACTTCGCTAATGTAGCCAGCCCGTTCAGCCTGCTCGTAGATGGATCGGCCAGTTGTGATGATCATTACGATACCTTTTCGGAGCGCCTTACCCCGAACAAGCTGGGCGAGCGTCGAGAACTCCTCGATGGTGAAGTGTGGATTTCCAAGAGATATAAGATCAGCGGAAGGATCAGTAGCCGTGGTTAATTCCTGCGAAGTGTCTCGCAGATCTTCGATCTTGATATCGATCTTCTCGATGAATCCCATTTCGTCGTCATACTCGGCAGCCTCTGGAGTGATGCCTCTGATGTGAAACATCGGGGCAGAGGATGTCGTGGCGAAACCAGCTCCAAAGGCCTCGAGGTCAGGGATCGTGGGATTTGATGTTTCAAGGCCGTGAATGATTGGAATGCTTGACCCAACCAGACCACCAATGTGGTATCCTAATAGTGGGAATATCGACTCATCGATTTCGTTGATAAATATGGGTGGGACACTGTTACCAATCTTGGGGGCTCGTTCCTCCCGTAGATGACAGCCCGTATAGGGAGCTCTACCCGTCAGCGCCACCATGACTTCGAGATAATCTGGGTATTTATGAGTACGAGCCCCAAGCACGCTATTAGCAAAAACAACCGCGTTGGACTCTCCCCAGCCAATTTGCTCGCCAATCTTCGGCTTTGTATCCAACAGATACGGCGCGCACGTGAAGCTCATCTGAGCACCCATTGCCAAGTAATGGTCTACTATGGCATAGGAAGCTTCTGAAAGCTCCGGGTCTGCCTTGAGCTCTCTCCAGCGCCGGCGGTCGACGTCGAGTGAGTTACAGGTCGTCGGTACTGCGAACTTGCCCCCTAGTTCGCGGAGGCGCCGAGGAATCGTAAGACTGATTTTTCCTGCATAACAACAGGCATCAATGTGCACCTGGGAAACGGTGATGAGGGATCCGGCCCCTTGGATGGCGGCAAAGCTGACGATGGTTTGCATTGCCAACTTGGCAGCAGCACTGCAACCTTCACCACGCAGCATCTTGTCGTCCTCTGGCGAGAGCGCTACTTGGGTGGCGTCTGGGGGGTCTTGCAAAACCACGCGCGTGCAGTTGTCGATATCAAGATATCCATCCGCGCTGATACGTGCCACACCGCCTACCAAGAGCGTAGCCCATAAATGCTCGTCTTCTACCATGATAACAGGAATGGACTTTGAGAACATGGTACCCGCTAGCATGACGCCCAGCGTTAGGATATCCTCACGAGCGTGGAAAATAAATGCTGCCGGGGCGCTGCCATTGACAAGCATTTCGATGATGACACCACTTCCACTGCATGATCCTCTGCCTCGCGGTACGACGAGGATCTTGTTTCGAATCGAGGTGCCCCGTAGCGGATGATGCTCATCTTGAATCAGCCCGCTCTGGGCGTTGACACCCATCATGAAGCTAATTGGGACATTGGTAGAGACGATCTCTCCCTGGGCATCGCCCTTGACCAGGAATCTGCTGAGAACTTGAGCATCTTTTCTTGGGGCATAAGACATCGTTACCCTAGTCCAGGGGTATTGAGAATGCCTTCAACATTCGCGGTGGTCCGAGGAATGGTAATGGTGGACTCGAGGAGAATGGGACGAGAGGGGAATGGAAGGAGGACTTCGAATGACTTTCGTGGTTCATAATTTCATCATGATCATCGTTATTGGAAACATGATATTTAATATCTCCCAAAGGTCCCACGCATCGTGAAAGAGAGGCTGATAAGCTCTTCGGCTTGCCTGCCGAACACAACAAGGCAAATGTGATCAACCGGAGCCACAGATACCCGAGGACTTTGGAATTGGTGTGCCTTAGTGGGGACATGAATGCACACCCCGCGCCCCGACCTGCTGCTGCTCCGTGGATCGGCCCATTCGAGCAATCAAATACCAATTCTTACCATGATTACTGGTCAGGCCCCAGACTTTTTCAGACCTACATACATGCCTTCCATGATTCGAGTTTGCAGTCCTCTATAGTTGAACAGCAGATGTACCGTAATCAGGATGCACATTTCGATCCGAATCTCGGGTCAAGGTTGCTACTCGTTGCTGCTGCGCCTAGTAATGCAGCGTGAAAACCTCGAGTTCGGGCTCAAAGGCGCTGCGTATGGCACCGGCGCTCGGGCTGGCGTACATGTCCCCGAACGGGTTATCTCCCTGCCCGTAGACAAAGTCATTGACTTCGGCGTCGAGATCTTGGTACCGGAAGTGTCTGCCCCCGTTCACGTCTGCATGCACCACGAGCCGGGGCTTCTGGGATGGCGCCAGGCTGCGCCAGTCGAGATCCTCGCGAAGGCGCCGCATCAGTTCCTGGTACCCTTGGTCCCCGCCCTCTTCCATGAACCGCAGATGGCTGAGCTCGATGGTGCGGATGCTTGTGGGGAGAGAGGCGAGCACGTCTAGGAGCTCGTCGTGATCCACCAGCACCTTGGTCAGTCTCAAGTGTTGCAGCTTTGGCCAGCGTCCCAGCGGAAGCAGCGAGCGCAGGCGAGGGAAGTCCTGGTCTGGCATGTCGAACTGATCAAAATCAGTTTCAGTCTGGAAGTGCAGGTATTCGAGGTCTGTCGCCTTGGCCAGTGCTTCGTACAGCCGTCCGTTGCCCAGAGTTCCCCAGGCGCCGTCCGCATCCCCGTCAGCAAGCAGGGACAGGTCCAGGGACCGGAACCCCGGGCGGGCGAGCAGGGCCGCGAGGTTCTCATACTCCTCGCACGGCTGCTCAAGGATGCGAGAACTCACGCCGGTGCTGACGTTGTGCACGTTGAATAAGAGCTCGTTGACTCGGTGGTCTGGCTGCTGGATCAGCTCGCGGAGGACAATGCTAACACCACGCCACTGCTCACGTTCGGCCTTCACTGACCACGGGCGCAGCTCGTAGGGCAGGTCCTCAGGACGGGGCATCGGCCAGCCGCGGGGGATGGGGTAGTTGAAACCATACGGGAATGAGCGGATCATGGGCGTCTTGTACAGAGGGGCGAAGAGGTACCCGTGGGCTGCCGGGGTGACGGTGATTGCACGGAGCGCTGGGAAGCGTGACAGGCCGTACCTCAAGGCAGCGATGTCGGATCCGTCCGCCGGGACCTGCTGCTGCTGGCGAAGCAGATCTTGATAGATTGCCCACGATTCGTGCACAGGTAGCTGCGCCTCCAGCTGCTGCATCCTAGCTCTCCAGGCAGGGTGCTCCTCGAGACCCTTGCGACTGCGCTCGTCGCCCAGGTTCTTACGACAGGCAAGCGAGAACCATCGTGGGACAGAGTGTTCGTTCTCCTCGTCTGAGGGGTAGCCTTGGTCCTCTTCTTCCTGCCCTAGTCCGGCTACCAGCTGTGCATCATCCCAGACTATCTCGGTGATAGCGTGCCGATAGACCTCGTGCTCTGCTATCGAGCGGAAAGTCTGGACATTGAGCGGATTGGCGGAGAGAAAGGCTCTCCCGATGCGCATAGGAAAGTTGTCACGCAACATCCGGCACACCAGGCGAAGATTCTTGATGTCGCAATTTTCCAGGAGAGCGGCTACAAGGCGACAGATCTCGGAGGGCATATCCGTGAGGTTTCCATGACCAGATCGATTGTTGTTTGACATGCTGAGCTGTCGTCGGAGTGCTGCAGCCGCTCCTTGGGTATCCAGCTCGAGGGGAACAAGAAAGCTGGGGCATCCGAATGACAAGTACTTAAATTTCGGATGGTCTAGAAAGACTAGACTTAAGTATGTAGGATGTGACCGGGATTAATCGACTATGCGGTCCTCGAGCGGGCCGGCCAAAACCCGGGCGCAGAGGTCCGCTCCGTTCGTGCATTGGCTGGCCGCTGTATTTAGTAAGTCTTATAGACGCGCGTCATCTTAGCCATCTTTTCCCATTTCTCGATTTGCCTCCCAGTTCCAGTGACGGAGGAACTTGCAAACCCTAATATATGCTTAAAATTGATAATGATTCCGACCCAGTCGCACGACGTCCCGAAGCCCGCCTACCCGTCGTTGGCGGGTGTCCTGGGGCAGAAACGGTTGTCAATATCGAGGTATTGTAGCTGGGCGAGGATAGATCCAAATAGAGCGACGCCAAAAATGACCCCTGAGTATGAAATACATTACTCATTCAAACGAGTATCCAAACGTCCGGTTCCTCAATTCAGTTCGAAGTTCAAGATTTCCGCACCTCTGCCACGTGCGAAGACATGAACTCCTCTGTGGCATCGACTCCCATGTACCTGTGACGGTGTCAGCAACTCTTCAGATGCGCACACAGCGTCTACTTACACGCTCAGAAGAATCTCGGCAAACTCATCAACATCAGCCCCACTGCCCTGCTCGAGAAAGCGCTGAAAAGAATGGTTCTCCACGACAAAGTGTGGCTTCTCCGCCCAGGCGCGTCGAAACTCGGCGGGAGACTTGGCTTCCCAGAGGTGACGTGAGAGCGTCCAGCGATGCATGTAAGCCCATGGATCGGGATCCTCTATTCTAAGCTCAGTAATCGCATCAATTCGAACTCGTGTGCCGGCTCACCTTCGCAATCTGGGTTCTTGAGCAGCTCGTACAACGAAAGCACCGAGTAGGCCATTACGATGGTCCGGCGAACGGACTCGGCGAATATCCAGCGCTGTAAGGTTCCATCAGATGACGTCCCACAATGATAGTCAGGAGTCGAGACTCACCTCCCACTCTGGCGGTTCTGCCTTTGTAACCCCATGCTCTAACCGGGCCACGGTGCTTAGGTTGTCGCGCATCTTGCACAGCTCCACCAGCCACGCGTTCAGCAGCGGTATATCCTTCTCGGCCTGCGCGCGGAGAGTAATGTCGCCGTCGAATAGCCGTATGATCTGGTACACGAAGAGGGCCTGCGCGCGCGCGAGCCGCTCGGTCGTGGTCGTGACAAAGCGAGCAGACTCAGTAGCGACAAGATCTCTGGCACCTCCGTGCAGGGCGCGCATGACCATGGGCGTGTTGGCGGGCGTCCGATTCGCGTAGAGCACGCTGGTGGAGAAGCAGGACACGATGCACTCTGGCGTGTAGTCGCGGTAGAGAAGACGGTGCATAAAGGGCGTCGCATTCCGCGTGGCCATGTCTGTTACGAAGGCCTTGATCCGGGTCATGATGTGGTAGAGTGGTGTGCTCGGGTCGTGGAGATGCCACGGAGTGATGTTGTTCTAGAGACAGTGAGTATTGCATACTTGTGTATATGACGAGCGATTAGATAACTCACGCATATTGAGGCCATTTTCTGGTAAGACTGCGTGATCTCTTCATCAGCAGGCGTGTCAGGACGCTCCGCAACAGAGTCGCTTTCGAAAGCAACAAGCCACTGATCCGTAGATGCAGGCACGTCGCTGCCAATGAAGTCGTCTACATGATCACCCATGAGCACATCACTGCTAACTGTATCTACCGGTAGTCGAAGCGGGGACTCGGCAGAAAAGTCCGGAACAAAGTCCGCATCTATGGGCCTCATGTAGTCCGCCTCCGATGCTAGGTCAGGGCCAAACAACGAGTGTAAAGCGGCCGCCGACCCTAGATCTGTTGCGTCGGTAGCGAATGCCGTCCCGCGTTCATCCTGTCTTGCACATCTACCTGCTTGAATGGCGGTCCTGGTCATGCTATAGTCGCAAGCAACATTCTTTTCTGCGCAGCGTGAGCATATCGGCATGCGCCTGTCGCACCGGCGCTTGGACTGGACGCAGGTGTGGCAGTTCTTCTGCCTGGATGCCGGGGCGGCGGACCCGGCTACAGTAAGGCCCATGTTCTTCGATTACCGGAGCCCTGATCTCGGAACGAACGTAAATGGACGTCTGGGCTACGGTAATGAAGTTGAATTTTACGGCTTTGCATGATGGAAAGAAGCTCCGAGTCGGTCAGGTCAGATCAGGTCGTCAGATTGATTGACCTGAGGCATTCAATTCTCCGCAACTCCGCTGCGCTCTAGCGTGTAGTCCGCTGAAACTCCGCTGGCTCCCTCAATGTTCCTCACAATTCCGCAGGGCACATGCAGAATGAAAGGCATCTTTGGTAATTCTGTCTTTCTTGGTTGTATTCTCTGTTTACATGCGATTATCAAAGGCTAGAATCTTTATTTTAAGCAGTTCCATTGGGAGTGACTTTTCGCACCACCGCGTCAATCGCCTCTGCCGTGTAAGCGAGATTCTTTGCATTCAATCCGGCGACGTTGATGCGCCCACTGGCCGGCAGGTGAATGTGATACTTGGCCGTGAGATCCTCGCATTGATCGGCCGACAACGCCAGGGTCCTGTTACTGATTAGTATGGATATTACAGTAAAGAATCAGAAAACATACGAGAAAAGACCCTTGTCTGTGATGATGTGGTCCCAGTTGCCGGGTGTCTATTAAGGTCAGCTTCAATGTTTCCTAGTCTGACATGATATACTCACCGAAAGCTTCTTGGTCAGGTATTCGTGCAGGATCGCTCGGTTCCTGTGCAGTCGAGCCCTCATTTCAGACAGCTCAGCGACCCTATCAATACATTAGAAAGGCTGTTTCCGAGTATACATCGTTGGAACCTACCACTTCTGCCTCAACTCGGCATCCGAGAGCACAATCTTGACCAGCCTCGAGCCGAACGCCGGGGAAGAAGAAAACTCCTGGCGGATCAGCACCCGCAGCTGGTCCTTGACGTTGGCCGCCGTCTCGGGCGTCTTGGCTACAACGTGCAGCGCGCCGCAGCGCTCGCCGTACAGGGCAAAGTTTTTGGAAAAGGACTGGCACACGATGACCTCGGGGCACGTCTCGGTCACAATATGTACGCCCGCGGCGTCCTCATTCAGTCCGTCGCCGAGGCCCTGGTACGCAATGTCGATAAAGGGCAGGTGTTCCCGGGCCTTGAGCTCGGCGGCCAGGATCTTCCACTGCTCCGGCGAGAAGTCGGCGCCGACGGGGTTCTGACAGCAGCCCTGGAGCGAGAAGATGCTCTTGGCCGGCGCCTCGCGGATGGTGCGCAGGCACGTGTCAAAGTCGACCTGCTTGGTGACCGGGTCCACGTGACGATACGTTTCTACCTCGAGGCCGACCTGCTTAAACAGGGGCACGGTGTTGCCCCATGACGGAACGCCGACAAACACCTTGGGGTTGGGCTGGATGTTGGTGGCCAACAGGAGCGCTCCGAGATGGTTGGCTCCGGTGCCCGAGATTGACTGAACGGTTGCTACCTGCGATTTAAACCTTAACACCACACGTTCGAAAGCATTCGAGTTTCTGTGAGACTCACCCTTCCACTAGATACCAGGCTGTTGCCTTCGCCAAACATGACGTTGGCGGCCAACCGCAAGAACTCGGGCTCTCCCGTCGTGACCTCATACTATAGATAGCAGGTCAGAAACAAACCCCATCGATTGCGTTTACAGATCAACGTACATCGTGACCGAGATCAAGCTTCTCAAGTCTCCTTTTGGCCTGGCGAACAAAATTAGTAAAGGTCACATCAAGTGATCAGGGGCCTCATTTACCTCTCGGACCACTTCCAACTCTTGGTACCGTCCTTGCTCATTTCGGTAAATGCCTACTCCAACGTCGACCTTTTCGGGAGACGTGTCGGAGTCTGCTCGCTTCTTCAGCCAGAACATGGGGTCACTGGGACCCGGTTGAATGTGTTCAAACATGATTGCTGGGGTTTTCAGTTCTCCGGTGTGTCTCAATTTGCGCAGTGTCTTGGTTATTCAATCTCGTCGCTTGCTCTTGTGCTGTGGGATATCTGACGAAAGTGCAACTTCAAATTAGCTGCTCGCAACTATTAACGGGCGGAGAGGACGAGATCGGAAGACCATATTGACGCATCGAGCAGATCCGGTGGAGACCGAATCCGGACCCGTACATGACGCGATACCCAACCACACACTTGTTCAGCAGATAGCTAGAAGGTATACTCGGGATACAAAGCCGAGGCCATTTTGGCACTGGAAAGTTGTGGACCAATCGGCGGAGCCACCGCGGGGCTCCATCGGCCAAGTATTCGAAATGCCGGTCGGCGTACTAGATGCCATGCCGGATAGCTGCCAGACTAAGACTTATCTTTGACATGGCGTCGTTGCCAAGGCTGCTTATCACTATTGTGACAGGTGCGTTGAGGTGTTTTCGGGAGCCAGATGAAGCAAATGGCTGTTCTTCGTGTCTGTATTGAATACAGACTGTTTCCGCTGCGACTGATTGCCAGAAACTTTGTTCGTTGTCCTCCGGGTTCCCTCGAACGTCCAAGTGGAGCTCCATCTTGAAATCAGTGCGGGTCAGGTAGTATCAATTAGTGCACCGAATAGTTTATCTGCAGTCAAAACTCAGAAGGCTCCCAATAGATGTTTATATTACAGCTATAGACCAATTTCATCCTCTACTGTTCATAAAAGTACAGTATTCGAGCGCTCCGAGTTCAGTCAATCACTTCAATCATGCGTGGTGCTCCAAGATACGGGCTCCAATTGTTCCTCGATCGGAGCTTCAAGTCCTATAATGTCCAATAGGAACCCGACCCGAGAAAGAGGAGCCATCTCGGCGGTGCAGCCGATGTTTAGTCACTCGCACTATACCGGACTGACAGGCACACTGGAGTCACATCTCACGAGCACATCTCATCGGATCCCAGATTGAGGTCGAACACGCCCAAAGTCACGCTGGAACTTGAAGTATCAGCATCGGACGGAAAGGCTTCTTGGAAAGCATTTGATTCTCACAATGACCATTAGAGGCAGAACGTTGAGGATCAGAATCCAGTACTAGGATGCGTGCTGAATTGGCAAAAATGAGGTCAGATTGATGCGACTCGAGATGCGACAAACGAGATCATTTCAGAGCCACGCGCTGAGCCACACAGATCCGCGAATCCCTCGACTGCAAAGTTTCGCGTTCCGGGCCCGGCATATATCCCCTACTCATTCAACCTTACTGCAGTCCCAGGTACACGGCAATGCACAGTCCCCCAGCGTACGGCGCCGTCGTGATCCTGAAGCCGTTGCGGGGGTCCTCCAGGTGAGCCATGAGCTCTTGATAACCCGCCTTGCCGGCAAGGATATTATCCGCGACCACCATGGCGCCGACTCTCAGGTGCGGCTGCACGAGTCTCAGGGTCGGCATGGCCAGGGGCGTCCAGACTGTATTCTCATGTCAGCTCTACCATCCAACGATTCAAGTCGCGGTCTCGTGCATCGTTCACTTACTGTCCAGGAGGAGAAAGTCGACCTGCTCAGGAAGCCCCGTCTTCAGCGTCTCGCGCAGATCGCCCTCCCTTAGCTCAATCCACCTCTCGACCTCGTCGCCGGCCTCCCGCCAGTGCCGGCGCGCCCTCTCGGCCTTGACGCTCTCGTTCTCCGTGGCGATGACCCTGCCCTCGCCGCCCTGGCCCGCGTTCTGCCCGACCGCCAGGGCGAGGTAGACGGTGCTCAGGCCGAACGAGGTGCCGGCCTCGATCACGTGCCGCGCGCCCGTGGCCCGCAGCAGGAGGTAGACGAGCGCGCACTTGTCCGGGTCCAGCGCGACGAACCATTCCAGGGCCCTCGAGGCCGGCTGGTCGTCGGTGCTCACGTAGGCCGGCTCGGCGAGGGCCTCGGCGTGCAGCCTCCGGAGCAGGGCGAGCGTCGCCGGGCTGGCGGACACGGACGACAGCGTCGTCTCGATGATTTCGGAGGTGGACATGTTGGTGCGGTAACGTGTTTAATGGACGTTGTTTGAAATGGATTGATGAGCTGATCTTGGGTTGTGAGAGCCCTGCTATAAATGCTTCTGGATCTACTGATACTTCAGGTCCATATTGAATCATCCGCGACTGGGCAAAAGTTTCCCCCGAGTGTAACTCCATGCCGCCGGGAATCGCAGGGCTGACTCTGTACCCATTGTTTCGTTGCAACAAAAACTAGGCCCGGCAGGTGAAAGCATAGTTCGGATCGACATTTGAGTCATCCGCGCCTTTTGTGCGGGGTTGCGCCGGCCGGCCAATATGGTATCTAGCATGACACATCGGTCATAGGAGCAAGACTATTGTTCACCAAACAATCTATTATTTCTCGTCTCATGTTAGGCGGTTGATTGTCGGACATCTTACGTTATGTGAATGTCCTCCTTTTCCGCAGGCCTGAACACGCGGGAGATAAATACTGAATCACTGCGCCACAGAACAGAATCCAAGTCATGTTTGTGCTACTGCTTTGAACAGGATGATGTATTTGCATGCTCAGCATGTAGGTATAATCCAAACCCTCAATTGAAATCAGAACTGAAAACTAGCTTTGACCAGTAGACTACCCCATTGATTGGCCGTGATCAGTGTATTGTCTGTTTCTGGTCTCCCTGAACTTGGTCTGCGTCTCCTTGCCCTTCCCTGTTCCTGTTACAAAAGAAACAAAATGTAGCAAACCATACTCTGATCACAATATAGCACCACAGTCAGTCAGTCAGTCCAGCATTTAATCTTGTCGCATCATCATGGCGGGTCGTGGCATTGGCCCGGGACGATACCAGAGGACTCCCGTCTCATCCACAGAGGTGATCTTGGCGGAGCTCTTCTCGCGATCCGTGCTGGGATTAGTATACAGTCTCTGTAGGCATGTTAGCAGATTGCCATTCTTGATACAACACGGTGTTACATACGGACTTGGCCGTCTGCTCCGCGTCGGCTTCGACCCACTGGCACCGGGTGAAGGCGGTCCAGAGCGCTCCAAAATAGGAACTACGGTCGATGTGGTAATTTCCCTGAAGCAGAGGCTTGATCGCATCGGTCGCTTCTTGTGCGTGGTAGTGTGGTATGCGGCTGAGGACGATATTAGCTGGTGTTCGCGGGTGAGTCACAGGGGCAAGCTGACGGGAAGAGATGGTGGATTACGTGTAGGTCCACAATATGATGAAAGGCGTGTCGCAAGAGCCATCCGGGATCACGGTCAACAGTAGCGAGTGCTCCGCGGAGATATGTCCAGGCTTGCGGCGTGTATTTGGGAAGGTCGGGCGATGTATGGTGAAGGTAAGTGATCATGACTATCGTCTTGGTCAGGTTTCGTCACTCAATATGGTAATGAGCGCGCTTGGGCGTTGGTACTACTCACCGATCCAATGATTGACCCATGCGAGAGGGATAAAGTAGGCCCATATGATTGTCCAGGTGCCGAACTTCTGTGCCATACCATAGACTGCCATTGACATGAGAATGATACCCACATCAGAAGCGACAATGTACCAGAACTCGTTGTGACGAAACAGAGAGCTACTTGGTAGGAAATGGCTGTTGTCCCACCATCCCCTTGACTTCTTGGGCGCCGAGTTTGGGCCAGCAGTGATGTGCGTCAGGAGATACCAAGGCCAGCCGATGATTTGTTGGATCAGAATCCTCAAAAGTACGACTATGGGCGCGTCCTCGGCGAGATGGTCCATGTCAATATTGCCACGAAACAGTTCGGCATACTCATCGCGCAGTGGAGGCACGTAATTGAGATCCGTCGAGACATTGTTGGCATACTGATGGTGTCTTCCATGGCTAGACCTCCAAGAGAAGTAGGGATTCATCAGGGCCGAGTGGAGAGTCCAGCCGACCGTGTTGGAGATGAACTTGTTTGTCGAAAAGGCGCCATGTCCACACTCGTGGCCAAGTACCCATAGGCCGGTCAAGGGAAGACCTGCCAAGCTTGGATAGACGATGTAGCAAAGCATGATACGGTAGAATGAGTGTCTATCTTCGAGTCGTGAATCAAGGTAGACTGTACCCATCAGGAGACCGAGGAACACAACCAAGTCACGAAAGACAAAACCAAGAGAACGGACGGATGAAGGCTTTAAGCAGTGCTTGGGGATCTGGTTGCGGAGCTGCTGAACATCGAGTGAGACATTCTTTCCGTCCAGCGTCGTCTCAAGGCTCTGTTTATGCGTCAGATACTTGTACAGTGAAGTTAGGGACAATCACTCACCCCAGCCTTGACCTTGTCCCCATGGACTGTCTCTGCAACCCAGGTACCCATGGTGAAGGTGATATCCACAAGTAGGTTTCGAGTAGGCAGGTATATAAGATGCTGCTGCAATGGATTGTACGAACAGTGAAAGGACAATGAGGTTTATTGACCCTGTGATGATTGATTCTGCCCTCCAAACATACGCGGGACTGCTCCCATATTTATACACCCTCATCTCTCAGTTCGCTATTTCGGAGGTGGCTCCGCGAGAGTGGCCGCGATAGTAGCAAACATTTCGACACTTCGGGACCGACAATCAGGAACGAAGATGATGATAGATCACATGTTGCGATTCTTAGAGACTGTTGTTGGTTCCGGGCATCTGGAACATCGATCGTGATTGCCTCCTTGCTTACTTCTTATCAAGGTGTGCCTGTCGTTCCGGCAGGCAGAAGGAGGATCGAAGCAAACATTCCATCGCTACTTACTCCTATCGAACATCATTTGAAGCCGCACCTCCACGATCACTGAAGATGAATGAAGCCAGCCTGATCGAATCTCAAGACAATGCGTCCTCTACAATATCTCGAAGATCAAATAGTCCACGGATCAATCGCTATTCCACTTCTCTTTGACCTCTCGTGGCAATCATTCACGCAATCGTTCAGCGCAAAGCTGGAAATCGTACGAATTCGATCCTTAGCAGACCATCAGCCCTCATCCTGCCACCGGCAAGGGGGCCATCATAACGGAACCGACCATGACGGTCTGGACCGTTGGTCGTGATTGTCAGATCAGGCTTATCAGTATGGTTCACACGACGATGCAAGACAAATTATTGCATCACAGCGAATATCGATATGATTTGCTCATCGCCGCCGAGGCAGGAATATCGAGCAGTCTGTCAGCTTTTATATCTGCAAGGGTAAGCTTTTCCCCGAACTTCCATCTCCGCTTTTCCAAGCCCCTCCAGATCGGCGACAATGCGGCACAGCATGACATTATTGCTGCTTAAGTGTAATATGACATGTACCAATATGCTGTGATACATCAATGGATCCAAGCAGGGATGGCATCAACCTACCAACAGAATATCGACAGCGCAGTTGGTCATGATGTGACCCGCGTTGGCTGACACGTTGGCAGAAGATTTCATCACTTTTCACAGACAAGTAGTCGTGGATCGGGATCGCTGACCATCTTACCCATCTCCCAACTCTGTGTGCCTTACCATAACGCCGAGAAAATGTCTTCATTCTGGGCCAGACAGCCTTTCAAGGCTCTTTACACTTTCTATGCAATCGCCGAGACGATCGCCGTCTTACCGTGGCTCCTGCTTCGATACGCTCCCCGAGGTGCTCGTCCGTTCAAGTCATGGAGCCTCAGAGTGTCCGTTGTGACCCCACTGGCGAGGCGCTTGCTAGGGTATCACGGCAAAACGCAGTCCAGCGGCATGTCGAGCGTGATTTCTGACCATAAAAAGAACCCGGACAGATACTCTTCAGCATCACCAGGCGATGCAGACCTCTACTCGGGAGTGCTCAAACCTGGAGCTGCGCAGCCTGCAGAGGTCGGCGGCCTGTGGTATCCTGCTCCCTTATTCCCAGGGTCGCCGAGTATAGAGGACGAGAAGGTGGTACTTCACTTTCCTGGCGGTGCTTTCGTTATTGCATTCGGTACAGATGCCAACGGAACAATCATCTCGGACGTCATGAAGAAGCATCTGAAAGCGACACGAACGTTTGTAGCACAATACCGCGTCTCTGCAGATGACTCGACACGGTTCCCGGCGGCCGTACAAGATGCAGTAACCTTTTACCACTACATCTTGTCTCTGGGAGCCCGACCACAGAATATCATCTTGTCCGGCGACTCGGCTGCTGGGAACCTGGTCATTGCTCTGCTCCGATACCTGCAGTCGTCCGGAAAGCTTCCCCTGCCGAGTGGTGCCATGGCTTGGTCTCCTTGGGTGGAGGTCACGTCGCAGGCGGCAGCAGACCTCGCGGGATATAGAAACGAGCCAGTTGATACTCTGCCCGGGAATCTGCTACAATGGGGTGCTGATTCCTACATGCCCGGGCCCGATCCAAGCGCCGAGGAGCTCGAATACATCTCACCTCTCAATCGCCCGTTCCACACCAGCGTGCCGCTCTTCATTCACGGAGGCAGCGCCGAAGCTCTATATGATGTCGTCAAGGAGTTTGCTGATCAGATGAAAGGGATTGAGCACAATCGAGTCCAGTTCAACACGACGGACTTGGCGCCGCACGACCTCCTCTTGGCCTATGCAGGGCTCGGGTTGCACCGCGAAATGGACAGAGCTGCTGAAGATGCCTTCAGATTCTTTGAAGAGAAGTAGGGGCGGAACCTGGCAGATGTTCGTGCTCCAGACTGCTGAAATCAGGATGATGTCGCTTTTGTCAACGACGGATGTAACGGTGTTGCGCTGGGAGGCCACGACCATTGGCAGTGTAACGGAAGCGGAGTCGCAATGAAGTAATGCCTCTGGCAAATATGTATGACACGGCCATGGCTTCAAGTGACTATTTTGTTAGTTATTATTGCTTTTCATGCATTCTATCATGGAACATGGGCCCGAAGTACCGGGTTGGTTGCAGAATGCGACGGCAGCCAAAAGTTACAGCGTACATCCGTTCCAGATGCGGCGACGGAGCGAGGCGGATCAGTGTCCCGCATATATGAATGCAGATCTAGAACGAGATTCAGATTCAGGTATATATAGGCTACACCCAAAGCTTGATTCGACTTCAATTTCGATCTCTTAGTGTATATCGAACATTCAAGTCACTGCAAAAATGCTCCGCCAAGCTCTTCTCCTCGCCGCGGGCATCGCCCAGCTGCCATTCTCCCTGGCTCAAGTCACTGCCGATTTCGAGAGCGGCTGGGACCAGACTGCCTGGCCCATCTACGCACCGGACTGCAACCAAGGCGGCTCGGTTACTCTGGACAGCACCACTGCTCACGGCGGCAAGAACTCGATCAAGGTTGCCGGCGCCGGCGGCTACTGCGGGCACGTCTTTTTCGGCACCACGAAGGTTCCCAGTGGCGACGTCTACGTGAGGGCTTATGTGTAGGTTTTAATCTCACGCCTCTTTTTTTCTATTTATGATTGCTAAACTTTCTTCCAGCAAGGCCACCACGGCCCTGACGGACTCGCACGTCTCCTTCATCACCATGCCCGACTCGGCCCAGGGCAGCAACAAGCACCTGCGCATCGGCGGGCAGAGCAAGATCCTCATGTACAACCGGGAGTCGGACGACGCGACGCTGCCGGACCTGTCGCCGCAGGGCATCGCGACGTCGGCGGCGCTGCCCACGGGCGCCTGGCAGTGCTTCGAGTACCACCTGGGCACCGACGGGACCATCGAGACGTGGCTCAACGGCGCCGCGGTCGCCGGGCTCACGGTCAAGTCGGGCACGACCAACGCCAACGCCGCCCAGTGGACGCGCAGCACCTACGTGCCCAAGGTCACGGGCGTGTATTTCGGCTGGGAGTCGTACGGCGGCGATGTGAATACCCTCTGGTATGATGACATCGCGATTGCGTCGACGCGGGTCGGGTGCGCGAATGCGACTTCTGCGTAGAGCCTAAGAAAAGCATTGGAAATGCTTGCATGATACATGAGATAGATTAGTTACTGCATTTGAGTAATTTAATTAGTGTTTCAAGTACATGGCGGTATATTGTGGCGTTGCATTTAGCCTAATCACGGCGGAATGCTACGCAGATGGACAAGATTGATCGTCCCACGTGAGTATTCGCATGACACGGCTCGATACAGATACTGTGTATAGCAAATTCAAGAGTCAGCATGTGAATAAATTTCTAGCTGGCGCAGACGTTTATGATCTGCTGAATGCACGCCAAGAGTAAACATGTTCGCACTGCTCCTCGACTCAAATCAGATGCTCCCGCTGGCGGCAGATTTCACAACACCATCAATCACCCCCGCGAACTCGGAAGTATGACTGAGCATGGGCGAATGACCGCAATCCATACTAAGAATGTTGGAACCCGCACTCGCCGCAAACATGCGCTGGAAATCGCCATTGAGACCACGGTCCCTCTCGCAGATCATGTATGAGGTCGAAACATGACGGTACGCCTCGTTGGTCAAGGGAAACTCCAGGGCTTTAGGGGCCTGGTAGAGGGTCTTTGACGCCCAATCCTTGGTCTCATCCGCAGGCAGATCGTGGTACAGGATCTCGGCCGTGTTTTCAACGATGAATCTACCGTCTGGCTCGACGGTGTGGTTGGGAGGGACGCCGTATGTGTTGAGTACGGATTGGCCTTTGGACATGATCACTGCTGCGAAGTAGAACAGGTGCACTGACAAAGATGGAGTCAGTTATACTAGATTGGGTTCAAATTGTGTGCACAAGCGTGGCGGGCGCATGGTGACACGCAACACTGGGTCATTCTTACCGACGCCTCCAGAAAGCCCGCTGGATTGTCGGTACTTGAACGAGAGGTCTTCAGTAACAGCCTCGGTACCGACGAGACCACCGTACGAGTGCGCTATCTGCCAGATCATCAGCGGACCATCATGAAGATTCAAGATCACTCCCAAATCAACCCGAATTGAAAGAGCTCATCAAAACGGCACTTCACAACGGCAATCTAATTTGGTCTGAACATACCACGAAAACCTGCTTTCCTTCATCAACAAGCTTTGCTATCTCCGATCGAACGACACGCGCATCGTCTTCCAGAGACTTGAGAATAAAGTCGGGCTCATCGTGGCCCGTCAAGCTGGGCAAGGCCGGTTGGACGACTGGGTATCCGTAGTCCCTGGGTGCATTGGCCAGCTTGTAGTATACATCTGGCAACTGGAAGGCACCCTGGATCAAGACGATCGTGGGCTTCGCAGCCGTCTGGGACATCTTCAAGAGGTCGCTGACTATTGTTGCTCGTCTAGGGGAGACAGGCTGAATGATACAAAAGTATTGATATCACCGCTCATGAGCTTCAGAGAAGAGAGGCGATTGTCTGTGGTTCAATTCGGAGCAGCTCTCTCCACTCTTGTTGATCACGACTGTATGCGTTATGTTTAGTAGATCATGTCAGCAGGCAGAAGCGTGCTACGGCTAACATGTTGAGCTTGGATATTCGTTCAACATTGCTGATGCAAGTGGGAGCTCGTCGCACAAATCCTTCTAGCTGATCTTGAGCACGCCTTTCCGATTGGTCAACTATGCCGCCATGCGGCACAATAAGCGATACAGCGATACAGCGCGCGAAGATGGGGGCATTGGCGTTGTAGGAATCTAGTAGATTACCAGAAATAATTTAAACATTAAATACTACTTCGATATTGTCTGAAACCGGTCGATATACGAATGCTTCTCCGGCCAAGTACCGCGCAAATGATAATCTACCGGAACATACCAATGAACGGCAACCTTACACGTCCAGCACCGCTCGTCGAAGTGCCCGTAGCCAGCGTCGAAGATGTGCCAGTCGCAGTCTGACTGCTGGTGCCAGTCGTGGCATGCGAACTCGTCGAGCTTCCCGTCGTCGTCGTCGTCGCCGCCTCGCTGCTTTCAGTACTCTGCGTCGACGTGGTAGACTCGGACGTGGAACCGCTGGCCTCGGCGCCGGCGGTCGCAGACATGCCGCTTCCCCAGGATGCGGTGGCGGAGCTCGCGAGATCGCCCGAGCTGATGCAGTCCTGGAGGTGGTCCCAGCCGTCCGACCATTGGTTCTCCCACCACGAGGAACGGTTGTTGAGGTCGTAGACGCCAAAGACGTAGTTGGCGCCCGGGAGGGTGTGCGCGTTGTAGAAGAACTGGGCGGCGCACTGGTTCGTGCAGGTGAAGTCTGATCGTGCCCACTCCTTGCTTCCCGGGTAGTCGAGATAACACCATGAAGAGCTGGGTATATGTATCAGTACGGACGCTGTCGTTGATATTCTTGTTGAATGTTCGCAAAACCTACCCATCCTTGGAACACGCAAAGGCGTATTCGTACTGGAAGATTTCACCAACAACAGACACGGGCACCTGCGGGCGAGGTCTTGTGTTGGTCTCGACGAGCGCACCGTCGCCCTCCGCCGTGCACTTCTCTGCAACATTTTTAACATAGTCGTTCAACGAGTCGGCGCATGTTGTCGTGCAGGTGCGCGCGAGGTCATCGCCGTTAGGGTTGAAGTTGGGGCTGTTGGACGAGACAATGCCCAGCAACGTCTGATCGCAGTCGATGGGCGCGGCATAGGCATCCAGACACTCCTGAGATGTTGTCGATGCCAAATGGTTGTGCACGTAGTACCAGTAGTCCTGGACGACCGTGTCCAAGCTGAAGCTGCAAGTGGCCGGTCGGAGGAGGACAGCCAGCGCCAAGGCCAGACGCTGCAGTCTTGGGTTGAGTTCCGCCATGGCTGATATTCGAGATGGGGACCTGTGATCGACGGGATCTACTTCAACAGACTCGGGGAGTCGAGTTTTAATATCTCTATGTCGGAGGGCATTCCGAGCATTTTGCCTCGCCTGAAGCCGCGGTTGCCTAGGGCAGGAGTCCAGGACCGGGGTCTTCAATTAGGCCCAAAACAGATAGTCTCGATGCCTTTTCCACCCCTTACGTCGTCCTGTCATTTGTGGCAGATTTCCCCTGTTCAGTCTGGACGAAGAGGGCAGTCATCTGTTTAGTTCGTCTTAGTTCAGGCGCCGTTGGCAACTAAGTGGAAGCCATTGTATGATGCTCTGGAGTCTCTCGGTAATAAGCTGCTTTATCGCTTCCGAGATGTGCGTACGGTCTTCATTCTCGAGATGAAGCTAGGTACTCTGTAAAGCCCGTGGGTTACTTCACTCGATTGGGACCAAAAAGAAAACATAATCAAATTCAGGGCAATTTCTCGACAGCATAATCCAGCCCCCGATGAGAGAACCAGATGAGTTTCTCACGATTGGCTGAAGGAGGCCTCGGGAATTACCTTGGTCATTGTAAGCTTATTTTTAGGGGTTTACAGAACCGTCCAGGCGCAAATAGCGTTGTTCTTAAATCCACTTCCTCGGGATCGCCAAATTGCAACGTCTTGGCGTCTATATCACCTCGCTCGCTTTTCAAACGTCATGCTGCCTGGCTTTGAAGTCATGTGATGATGTTTTCTTGCTTGTAAAATACATTGCGGTCGGCAGAATAAAATCGTCATTCTTTGCGTATATACTCGTGCCGCTTTGGTGGTACAATCGGTCAGTACCCCAAAACACGCCTTGCCCAAGTGTAGATGAACATTGTACCGTCAAGCTTCGGAGGAGGTTCAGCGGGCATTTCAAACCATGACAGGCCAAAGATACCTAGATCCCGGTCGCGGGGCAGCGCTCTACAGTGTATGGCGCAGTCATATTTAGGTCCTGGTAGGCCAATACGGCTTCGGCAACCAAGCACCGTAAGCACTGCTGGTATTGCCGCAAAGCCTTAGAATGCCTCGAATGTCTGCCTTAATACAGCCTTGATCACGTGAATTGTGTTGCATTATACGCGCCCTGTGTGGTGACACAACAGCTGGAAGGGCGACATGATTGGTCTCATGGTGAGCTGAGGACTGAGAGACTTTGGAGGCCGTAAGGCTCTAAGAAGGCGCAAATTCATGAGGAAGGTTCTTCCCCTCACATTGCAGTCTTTTCATGACTCTTCGTGAACGCAAGCAATGGAGGTTGGATTGCTCGAGGTATACTCGCCTCCAGAAGGGGTGGCAGCCGTTGCCAAGTATGTGTTCTATTGACCTCTTGGGCGTTTTTATCTGACTGGAGTAGTATTTGCTTCGTCCACGGCCTATTTGGAGGACCATGGAAGTCTTTCACCGCAAAGAAGCGGCGATCCGGGCCAGAGACATCATCGCAGAATGGTGAATCATCAAGTAAAGGCACCCAAGATGTATTTTGGCCTCGCGATCTTTTGCCACTTGTCGTTGAAGATGCGCGCATCTTCACTTTTGGATACGATGCCGACGCAGGAAGATTCATGGCCGCGGCTGGCTTGAATAGTCTTTATCAACACGCGCGAAATCTGTTGAATGCCATCTCGGACTTGGTGAATGAGGACAACAAGGTATGGCCGTGCCTGCCCTGTAAATGATAGACGCAATCTAACTCGCCAGCCACTACCCATCATCTTCGTCGCTCATAGTCTGGGAGGGTTTGTGGTGAAGCAGGTACGACTCCAGCGAACTTACCTGGGTAGCTGCGCGTGAGGCTGACGTATTCAGGCACTGAATCAATCTGCAACTACCACTGATGCCAGAAGAAAGCGAGCACTTGGGTTGGTTCGCGGCACCATCTTCCTCGGCACTCCCCATCATGGTTCCAGTGCGGCAACCTATGGCCGTCTGGCGTTCCGTGTGAGCAAGACGTTCGCCTTTCAGAGTGCGAACCTGAAACTCTTGACTGCCCTCAAGAAGAACTCGGATCAACTCGACCAGCTATCTACAGAGTTCTGCGAAACCTTGGAGAAGACTGGTAACCTACAATTGTGGTCCTTCATCGAGGAGAAGCAGGTCCGCTTCGGTCTAATCGGCATGCAGATTGTACCGGCCGACTCGGCCAGGATCAGACATATCAAAGAAGACTGGGGGACCATCTCAGGAGATCACAGACAAATCGCCAAGTATTCCGAAGCAAGAGACGAAGGATTTGTCAAGGTCAGCAATGTCTTGAAAGGATGGATCAAAGACATCAAACGCCACGAAAGTTAGTTAGTTGACTCCTCTGGGCAAAAGGCCGAATGATTGATCAAACTTTTATACAGGCGAATGGCTGCCGCGAACCGAGTATATAGGTACGTGTCGGAATCAATCTCAAGAAGATGCGCAACTGAATCTATGTATAGATTGCCTGAAGACTCTGAATGATCCGGCAGCACGAGACCGTGTCCAGGGAGTGAGCCAAGTATCTCAAACGAATCCACGTAGCTTCGAATGGTTGTTCTCAGACCAAGTACCATTCTCGACATGGCTTCAGGATGATACCGACAAGTTTGGGCCACTTTTCTGGATCACAGGACGACCCGGCTCCGGAAAGTCTACCCTGATGCGATTCGCACTCGAGGATAGACGCACCCTTGAGTTGTTACCTGAGTCATCCGGAGAACCAGTGGCTTACTTTTTTCATCTTCGGGGAAAATCGACAACACAGAAGAGTCTCAAGGGAATGCTGCAGGAATTGCTTTACCAGCTCCTTCGCCAATTCCCAAACTTCTATGAACAGATCGGCCCAATCTACAGACAAAGGGTCATGATGCTCGACCCACGCGAATGGGACCTGAGCAACTTGATGGACGGACTGATGCAAATACCGCAACTTGTCTCCAGGTCAAAGACACTCCGAGACCGAGTTTTTCTCTTCATCGATGCCTTGGACGAGAACGAAAATAGCCGCGATAACGAGGCATTGGTAGGTCTCTTCAAGCGCTTGTCTCGTGAGTACGTTGAAGCAAAGTCACAAAACACACCACTGTTGAAAGTATGCTTGGCAAGCAGGGATTGGCCGCTGTTCGAAAGCGAGCTAGGGAACAATCACCAAATACCGTCCTTCGCCATACACAAATATACCACGAGAGACATTGAGTCGTATGCCGCTACTCTTCTGGAAGAACCTCTGCATAATCTGCATTTATCTTCTGCACAACAAGACGATTACCTGCAGCTAGCAGTAGAGATCATGGGAAAAGCCAATGGAGTGTTTGTTTGGGTCAGAGTGGTGGTTGAGAATTCTCGCCGCCACATCAGAGATGGCACCTCGGTCGACTTTCTTCGAAAAATGATTCTCGGATATCCGAGTGAGCTTGACGAACTATATGAATATACCGTCAAACGCATACCAGAAGATTACTTAGAAGAACTCCAGGTATCACTGAAAGTCTTGTACAGCAGTCACACAGCACTGACACTCACAGAGTTGTATGTCATAACTCAAACTTGCACACATAAGCCGCCCACGGGGGATTTCCAGGCTTCAGGGCAAACAACAGCATGGTTGGCCAGTCGTTCTGGGGGCTTGATCGAAGAGATTACTGTGGAAGCTCCTCCAGACATGGATGTTGGACCGAGCCGTTGCCGGTCCTATTCCATGGTCCAATTTATCCACCAGACAGTCCAGGATTTCGTCCGAAATGGTATCAAAGGGTTACCGGAAGTCGCAAATAAGAGAACAATAGTTGACCGCCCTGGCCACTATTTGATCGCTTTCGCTCTGCTTCAGAAACAACCACCGCCGGCCAGTCTTTCTTTGCGTGCGAAAGACATCTTTCCATACTTGAGAGAGTGTGAGAAATACTGGGATGTTCCTGGAATGCGGAGGACATCCTCAGACGATGATGCAATGAGCGACCTGTACCCTATGTTATACGTCTCAATGCCTCTCGGAAGGGATCCAGCCCAAGACTCTTCCCGCCGGGAGTTGTCACGCAGATTTGGACGGCTGCTGCCGGAATGGAAGGAAATTATACACCAGTTTCTGCAGCACTACATGGACGATTACCAAAAGAGAAGTATGGTTACACTTCTGGTAGACATCCAGGAGCGATCCCTTGGCACATCGAGGTTCACCATGGATCACATATCCGAGGTTGGTTTAGGTGCCACCGGCTCCCCTCCAACAAAGATGATCGCCTCTGGAGGAAAGAGTAACACAAGAGGTTCGCCCTCTCTGGAAACCCGGCTTCCGTCAAGATTTGACGTCGTAAAAAGACCAGAACAAAACAGAGCGGCCAGGCTGCGTTTTCAAAGTGCGATACGCGCTATCATTGCCATCTACACTGTTGATCCAACTCTTTTCAGGAGCATCGTCAACATCACTCAGAATCTCTATTATGCGGAAGGATTTCCCTCAAAACCTTTGGACTATTACGCACAATTGACAACGATGGCAGCCTTAGGTCGACGTCTCACAAATGATCGAACAGACCGACCACGCATGCTTGCGAATATTCTTCGACATATCCCGGAAGATAGAACAGCGCTAGCTATGAATGGTGTATCAAGAGCACTTGTGGTTGAACCTAGCAGCAACGTCAACTGGGGACGAGGGCTTTCACCACTTGCTATCATCGCCACGGCGACTCCTACCGAAGAGATTACCGATAGGATGATGCGACATATGGCAGGAATGATGCTCGCTTCCGGGCGTTGTGGCGGCTCGTCTGACGAGGTGCCCATATGTCCCTTACCTAATGGAGGCGGAGTGATGCTCCCTCTTCTCAAATTCTGTGTAAGGTTCAAAGGGCAGGCGTCAGAGTCGTGGGTGCAGGAAATCATGGGGCATCAACACACGTTAAGCAACTTGAGCTTTGGAAAGTACGAGCGTGTAATGCTTTCTTCGATGGGTCTCACATTCGCAAAAGAGGAAATCGCAGACAACGATGAGGAGTCGCTGGGTGCGCGGCTGTCTCTCATGTTTGCGTCTCTGGGGCCAGCCATGTGGCCGGGAATTGGGTCTCAATATCTTTTACAAGGCGGCATGGACATGTAGTCAGCTCTTGACTAGTGTAGAATCCTACTGTGACTCGAGGTGTGCTTTTGAGCTTATGGATGTGATGACGACGTGGATTGAATAATGAGCGGCAGGAGGGCGACAGAAATCAAGAGACGGGGCTACAGACGAAATGTCGGTACCTTATTAGGCCTCGAATAGTCAAGGATTTAAAAGGGACGACAGACATAGAAAGCTTGGATCTAAATTCGTCGAGTTGGCTGTTTCTTGGGAGTAAGGATCAGCGGCAGCAACATACATGTTACATTGGACCATAGGAATCGATAGATATATAACTTTGGGTATTTTAGCCTTTGAGTAGGTACTTATCCAATCTTGCAATCGAAATCCACTACGAGCACATGACTCTTTCAGTTTCAGTCGGGGAGTATAAAGCAAGCGAAACTGACGAGGCATGATTTGACATCGATTTATTTTCTATTTGTGATCAAGGCACTAGAGCCACTGTAGCAAATGCAATCCATCTAAGGCTTGCAACGACCCATGAAGCGAGGGTACAAGCAAGTTGTCCGGACGGTGTGCTGGTTGGCTATCCAGGCAAGGAAACGCTCGAGTCCGAGACCGTATCCACCGTGAGGAGAGGTACCGTACCTATGACCTTGTTAGTATATATCAACAAGATCGAATGATTATGGGAAACTCACTTTCTCTGGTCAGTGTACCAGTAGTAGTCCTTGGAGTCGATGCCCTGCTTCTTGTAGGCCTCGAGAAGCTCCTCGTAGCCCTCCATTCTCATGGATCCACCGACAATCTCACCGACACCGGGCATCAAGCAGTCGACACTCTCAGTGACGCGCAGGTCGGCGGGGTCCTTCTTCATGTAAAAGGCCTTGATCTCGACGGGGAAGTGGGTGAGGAAGATGGGTCGGTTGATGGCGTCGGTCATCTTACGCTCGGCGGCCTCGGCAATGTCGTCGCCAAAGACGTGGGGGTTGCCCTCCTCGTTGGGGATGGGAGGATCCTGGGCGTTGAGCCAGTCAATGGCGTCCATGTACTTCATGCGCATGAAGGGGCGCGAGGGCTTCTGGAACGTAGGGTTGAGCTCCTTGAGGTAGCCGGCAATGGTGGGGTTGGCGAGGACAATGTCAATGACGCGGCAGATGACCTCCTCCAAGTGGTCGAGGAGGTCGGTGAACTCTATGTAGTCCAACTCAGCCTCGACGTGTGTGTACTCAGACAAGTGGCGACGAGTCAGCGACTTCTCGGCACGGAAAGACTTTTCGATACAGTAGACGTCTCCCAGACTGGGCAGGACGGTCTCGAGGTAGAGCTGGGACGACTGGGTGAGGTAGGCGGTCTCGTCGTAGTAAGGGGCGCTGAAGAGAGTGGCACCACCCTCGACCTGAGTCTGAACCAGAGCAGGAGGAGAGACCTTGGTCAGCTCGAGATCGTCGTAAACCTTTTGGAATGCGCGCTCAACAGCAGCCCTGATCTTCATCAGAGACGAAGCGTTGTCTCCACGAAGCACAAGGTGGCGCTGGTCCAGCATCTGCGGGTCCCACTGGTTCTGCTGCGACGACACCCGGTTGGTGATGGCGTCTTGGTCGCTGGGCGAGGCACCCAGGACCTCGTAAAAGTCGACGTGCAGTTCCCTGCCGTCGGGGGCGGTGGCTCCCTCGGGCACCTTGCGCAGCTCACCGTACAGAGCCAACGAAGTACCCTGAGCAAAGGTCAGAGCATCGTAGTTCTTGGTCAGGTCGCCAGCCTGAAGGACACACTGCAGGTGACCATAACCGTCCACCAGGGTGATAAAGGTAGCCTGCTTCTGCGCTCTCAGACGGTGGATGCGACCGAGGACCTTGACTCTGGTGCCCTTCTTGTCGCCCTCGCCGAGCTCGACATCCTTGCGGCCCAGCTTGATCTTGACAGCCTTGGGCAGGGACGAGTCCTCCTTGAGGACAATCTTCTTGGCCTCCTCGAGGTTGGCCAGACGAGCCTGCTTCTGCTTCTCCTCCTCGGCAGCGGCCTGCGCCTGCTTCTGAAGCTTCTTCTTGTGGGCGCTCACGACGCTGTCGGCCTTCTTGGTGGCGCTCTTGGCGGGGTCCTTCCACTGCAGGCGCACAGAAGGGTCCTCTCCCTCGGCCACGGGACCAGTCACCGACGCGCGGATCTGGTATTTCGGCGTGGGCTTGTCAATGTTCTGGATGTAGGCGTGGGGAAGGGATTTGTACGGCTTGGACTCGGTTCCGTCGGCAGTCTCGTCGTCGGCGCCCTAGGGTTTGGGTGTCAGTGATTGCTGTCCAAGAAAGGTACAGCAAGGCTCGGCGGGATGCAATCGTACAGCGTCAGTGTCCACGTAGACGGTTTCACCGCCGACAACGGCGTCCTTGACGCGCTCGGCCAGCTCTGATACTCCGGTCATGGTCGCGGTGCAGTTCTATGGCCAATTGTCGGAAATCGAATGCGTGATGAGGTCGAGCGGTCGCCTATCACTGTAGCTGGCAACTGACACTTTTTTGTGGTGTTGCGGGGCAAAGATAGAAATGTGCAGTGATCGAGTCGAAGGAGACAGTGGGATGAATAGGTAGCTTGGTGGGGTTCTTTCATAGGTAGTTACCAAATCGCTTCTGTTGATAGCGTATTGATTGGCTGCCAATGACTCACCCTAATCTCCAGGCCTGGGCCGCCGAATTGCGGTGCTGTGATGCGCACCCAAGGCCCGAGCTGAGCTTCATATCTGTCTCACACGTACGAATACAACTCTTATCGACGATGTTGCGGATGTAAGCTCCCAATCTGTACTCACACATGCAACCAACCTCCTGTCAATCTATCTTCAGTGCAGGGGATTCCGAGTCTCGGCCATTGTGCGTGCCGGCTGAGCAGACTGAACATACATACACCCATCACTTTCTTTGCAACGCAAATTCCAATCACATATCATATCATTTATTATACTCCGTAACTCTGCAATAATGACAGACCATCTCTCATGTGCACTTTTCAAGGTGGAATGTACCAACCGTAAAGTCAACCACATACGACCACAGCTGCTAGGCCATGTGGACATTATTTCCATCTCCATTCTTCCTTCTTATTTTGCCAACCATTTCCATCTTTGAAATAAGCAGACCAGGGAATAGACGAGCCAAGTGTTTTTACAAAACATCATATAAAAACAACGCGACCGGACCAAAGGACCCGAACGAACCCAGTAGCGAAAAATCAACGAGATAATTACAACATATTAGTCTTTCCCTGGTCCGACTCATGACAATTTCTTCTTAGTTGGCAACCTCCTCCTCGACCCAGCCGTTCAGGCCGCCCTGGATGGCCAGACCGAATCCGGAGCCCATGCCTCCAAAGCTGGACTGGTACTGGTGACCTCTGCGCTCGCCTTCGGGGTGACCAATGGCGCTGACGGGGCTGTTGCCGCCGTTCTCGAAACCGGGGTTGAAGACGGGCAGACTGACAGCACGGTTGTGAGATCCGCGAGGGCCAGGAGCCAGCAGGCCACCAATGGTAGTAGCCGTGGGCGTGCCATTGCCAGCAGCATAGCCGTTGGAAATGCTTGCGGATTGGCCGTGGCCAAAGTGGCTTTGCTGAGGAATGTCCAGAGACAGCTCGTTTGGCGACGAGGCAGCAGTGCCAAAGAGAGCGGCTTGCTGAGAGCTCAACATGTTGTGCTGCTGGTGTTGCTGTTGCTGGGCCTGCTGGGACACCTGGCTCAGATACAGAGTCAGAGGGTTGTTACCATTGCCAAACATGTTCGAGCCGCTTCCAGCTGACTGGGGAGAGGTGGCGCCAGTCGGGGAGACGCCGTTGGAACCACCCTGAGGCGGAGGCGAGGCGCCCTCACGAGGAGACTGAGCTTGGCCCTGCTGGAGCTGTCTTGGCTGGTTTCCGCAACGGTCCTTGCCAAAGTTGACCTTGAATTTTCTGTAGTCCTCCTTGCTTCGGATCGCCTCGATAGCCTTAATGGCGTTGGCAATGTTGGTAAAGTTGACAAAGGCGCAGCTCTTCTCGCGGAGGGTGTTGACCAGCTCAATCTCACCAAACTCGGTGAAATCTTGTCTCAAGCGCTCCTCGGTCCAGGTGTCATCAAGGTTGCCAATGTACACGTTTCGCGAGGCACCACCGCTGACGGCCAAAGCGATAGCAGGAGGCAGCGGGCCAGAGTGCTTTCCCCAGCCAATCTTGAGGCGGCGGTTGTGGATCATGAGACCTTGAATGTTACTCAAAGCGTAGAACGAAGCGGCTGCCGTGGGGTCGATAAAGGTAACGAAGCAAATGTGCTTGTCCGGGATGTAACGGATGTGGTGCAGGAGTCCACCTCGTACAACATTGCAAATCTCCTCAATGGTGGTCTCGGGGTGGATGTTACCAAGGTAGATGGTTCGGTTACCAAGGTTGTTGATACCACCGGCCGTAGTAGCAACAGCTGCTGCTGCGACAGACTGTTGAGCCAGTGCGCTGGAAATGACCTCGCGGTCTGCGCCAGTAAGCATGTGAGCATATCCGGGGTTGATACCGAGGTACTGCGCGGCGTTCTGCTGCTGTGTCTTGGAGACGTAGGCGCATCGGTCCTTGCCATAGTAGACTCGGCGCGGAGATTGCCACTTGGGCTCCTGGGGCAGCTGCTGAACGGCCTTCATCGCATTAGCAACCGACAAGAAGTGGATAAAGGCAATGTTCTTCTCCCGGACAATCTTGATCGTGTCAATGGCGCCAAACTTTCCAAGATCCTCACGCAGCTCCTCGTCGCTAATCTCTTCGGGGAGGTTACCCAGGTAGACATTTCGCGAAGCGCCAGACTGCTGAACAGCAAGGGCAACCGAGGTCGGGACCTGGGAGGGTTTGCCCCAGCCAATCTTGATGTCCTGGCCCTTGATGCAGAGCTTTTTCAAGATGGCATCAGAGTGGAAGTGAGTGGCAGCATTGGCATCGAGGAAAGAGATGAAGGCGCAGTTCTTGTCGGGAAGAAGGCGGACCGACTCAATCTGTCCGCTACGGACGTGACCCAGGATCTCCTCGGCAGACGTGTCAGGAGGAATGTTGCCAAGGTAGACGGTTCTGCTGGTTCCAGTGACCATGGCAGTAGGGCTCATCTGGACAGGCGAAGTGGGCTGCATCTGCATCTGACCTCCCATGTTGTTGAAGCCGCCAGTGGGAGACTGAGGAGCGAAGAATTGGGGTGCGCCGTAGGTCGAGGGAGAGACAATGGCCTGGTACTGCTGGGGAGACATGTGTCCCTGCACCGGGCTACCCATACCATTGTTCTGCTGCTGCTGGCCGGCATGCTGGTGGCTCTGCTGGTATCCATTGAGGTTCTGGAACTGGTTGTTGGCAAAAGCGGGAGTGCCAGGCTGGAAGGGGCTACCGAGGAGCAATTGAGAAGGAAGCAGAGGCGTGAACTGCATGTCAAAGCCAGTGCCGGGAGTGGTCATGTCCTGAGCATTGGTAGGAGCAGGGGGCTGCTGGTTCATCGACTGAGTATTAATCGAGGGAATGTTGCCTCGGCGAGGGTGTCTATCGGCAAAACCAGAAATGTTGGAAGTAAAGGCGCCGTGGGAGAACCCGGTATCGCTGTTGGAAGGCTTGGAGGTGTGACCGAAGCGGTTACCACCCTGGGAGGGCCCAGTAGGGATCCCAGAGACAGAAAGGTCCTGCATCCCGAGCAGATGAGGAGGGACAAAGCTGTCCCTCGATACGTGAGATAAAACCGCCGTTTTGGAAGTGATTATCGTGCCTTGAACGAGGCACGAATAACAATTGAACAAGCTGGCGACCAGGCTAAAATGTGCTAACCAAAGCGGTTGGCAGATTTGCAATCAAGCAAGGCCGGTAATATTATAAAAGCTGCTCTAGGCTGATCGAACAAATGGTAGAAGCTCGAATTTGTCCGAAGAAGGCGGCCAAACTCGAGTATAGGGGGTATCTCAAGTAGGTTTAAAAGAATTACTGAAATGGATGAATCAGTAAAAAAGGTAAGGGAGATCGACTATGTGCAACAGGTCGAAATCCGCAGTATTGAATGGCAGAGATTAGGTGCCGTCAAGCTTGACGATTTGTAAAACAGGACCGCTCGCTAAAGATGCCGAACAGAGTACGTGCTGTATCGAACCAGTAGAACTACCCAAGAAGACGGGGGTCGGAAGTGATTCGAAGAAGACGAATGAATATGGACCGTGGTCGAGGGGGCCAGGAGCCGAGTTTCTTTGACCTCGGGGGAAACGGTACGGTCTGGGGTATAGTCGTCGAATTCGAGCTGCGTCGGACAAAGGTGGACGAAGCGACTTTGATCTCCTCCCAAAGAAAGCGACCGCGTAGAGGGACGGCCGTGAACGAGCGTCGAGAAGATAGACAAATAACAAGGCGCCCCTTGTGTCTCGGGAGAAGCTGTGCACAAAAAGTCGAGGACCAGGGGGGGACAGGTCAACGGAAGTGGTCCTTCTCGGCCGGAGCTCCTTATTCCCCAGCGGCTACTACGAGGCAAGTCAAATCGTCGTCGTCGTCGTCGTCGAGCTGGCGGGACAAGATGAGTAAGCTCGAAAGCGCAAAATGTGGTAAGGATATTACGAAAATATAGTGAACGAGCGTAGGCAAGAAAAAAAAGGACGGAAGATGGAGAAAGATCTAAAAAGCGGAGACCTGTGGTTGGTCGGGAGAAAAAGGATCGAATGACCAGAGGAGATTGAAGAGCAGGTCAGAAGCAAGAGAGCGAGCGTGAGGGAGAGGAGTAGCAAAAGGTGGAGGCAAAGGAGACGAAGAGAAGGGAAGAAGGGGAGATTGGAGATGGGGTCTTTTGGTAAAAGATGATCAACCAGGAGCCAGCGACAGGCCCCAGAAGGTAACAACCCGATCACCGTTCAGGAGGAGAGGCAAGCGAAAAGGGCCCTGAGGAGGCGACGCCAGCACCAATACGGCAAGGACCACTGGAGCGAGGAGCCGGGGGCGGTTTAGCGCAGACTGCCCGAGCTGGCTGCGCTAAGTTTAATGAGTGCAGCCAGGGATCTGCCCCATTCTGTTAGCGGCAGGGGACCTGCTGTTCGAATGTTCAATACATACAGGCAACGCACGCGCACCAGCACACGAGTATCTCATCTAACAGGTGATGCACGAATGGGGATTTTGGGTGCGAGGGGGCTTGCGGTACCTGCAGCCACACCTGTATCTACCTACATTATCACTCCTGGCTGCATTCAATTGCATTCTATCACCACGCGGCTCTGGGATGTTGTCTGTGGGCAGGACGGATCGACGTTGAGCTACCCAGGTATTGGATCTATTGGATACTGTGTACTGGGTAAGTTGATCATAGGAAAGAAGCGCGGTTTGCTGCCACCCGGGATGCCGCCAATATCAAGGTCCCTTGCCTGCCTGTAAAAGTAACATAGATAGGTAGATATTCTACAGCCAAGCAAGAGGGGTCTTTTTTTGCTGCTAGGTGTCCCGAGGTCTCTCCATTCTTTTCTGACATGCAGCAGCGCCAACTCAACAAGAAATTGAATAAAATATTCTGCGCGGTCTTGCACCATCAACGGCGGTTATGCACTAATCTAACCTACAGTCCTGCAAGGTACGAATACAATGAGCCAATCCCCTTCAAGTATTTGATCAAGCGATCAAGCGATCAAGAAGCCTCAAGCTAAAGTTTAGAAGACGAGCTCAAGTACGTACGCAGTATTGGTCTGTCTTCTCAACTCTTCCTACACACACTGAAGTACTGGCGACTCGCCACAGCTCATGCGCACATGTTCTTCAGCGCATACACAACTGTAGTATATGCATGGATGCACTGACGAGCTCCAAAGAAAAAAGAGCCCAGATCTTCCAATTGAGCATAAAGCAGGCCAATCATCGTGGCCACGTCCGTACCCATTCATTTGGTCGCCCTATTTAGTGCGGAAGCCAAATAGGGGGTCTAATGTACAGTCGTAGTGATATGCAGTACCCGAGCCGGCAGCCCGCACATCAGCGATACAACGCATCTATTATACCTGCTATTTTCTATGTGGTATTATTGCCTGGCCTATCTCGCGTCTCACCAAATTCAATAAATAAGTGCCCAAGATTCTTATTAGTACAGGGCAAAGCACATCTTCACGTCGTCTAAGAACACATATATTTCGCTTAACGTTAACTCTTCACTAGTACCATGGCGGCTCATGCCTGTTTGCCTGTGTATCATGGACTGCTTGTCATGTCCCAAGTGTGTGTGTCCTGTCACGAACCGTTCCCACCGCCGTTGTAACAGAAAGAGCACTGAGCTTCTGCTCACGTGTCAGGCATCTCTCTCAACAGCGTATGATGTCCCAACAGTCAATACAAGCCAAGCCCGTCAAGTTTCCGAGTTGCACGTTTTACCAGTCTCTGTCGGTGCAAATGTTACCATACCTCGCGAGCCTCGGTCCTCGAGGATCTAGCCTCTGGCAACATTGACGGTGCCCCGGTCGCGTGGAACTGAACACGGGCCAGCCGCTGCCATCAATCCTGGAAGAGCGCCATGCCGGATGAAACATCTGGCAGCAAGTGCCATCCACTATCGTGTACGACGCCGGGACGCTTGAGTATTTCTGGAAGCTTGCTGCCATCCACCGAGATACGTGATACCTGGCCTGGAACTCCTGCTCGTGGGAAGAATAGCATATGCCATAAGCGAGTCATGCTCATTGCCAGCACATGGTCAACCTGAAGCATGAGATGCAGACAGTTGTCCGCTGGCGAATGGTTCAGCCCACGATTACAGAGGCATACGTACCAAGATTCATTATTCTCAAACTCACGCAACCAGGCGCAGCCCATTCGACTGTCCATCGTTGAACCCCTTTCGCGGGGTTGTCTCCTCCCCTAGCGTACCCAGGACCTGGGCCTCTCGGATCTTTAGCTGCTGTGCTGTTAGCTGTCAACTTTGGGTTGGGCGCCGCTCTTTTACAGTCCGCGGCCGGATCCTTATCGCACTGTCTGTCCAACCAGCGTAGCATTTTTTGCTTCTTTTCAGCTTCGTTCTCTTTTGAGGCTCTCGGTGCGACTGTCGAATTCCCATCTTGGTCGAGTCTGCAACGAGTCGCCACCCTCGATTATATGCAACCCATCACGCAACACAAATCGAATGGTCTGGTGTCGGGCGAGTGGAGTCGGGGTGCTATTCTGGGCGACGACACCTCATTCCCCAATTCAGCAGCTTCTCTGCGACACGACGTCCGAGTCGATGCTTCTGGAGTCGAAGGAGCCTGTCGAGCCTGAGCCTGTGGGCATCAGATCGACGTTCGTAAAAAAGACGCCCGGACTCTCGGAGAAAAGCTCAGACATGAGGCTCAAGAGACCAGTTGGCCTGCTGGCGTGAGCGCGCATTGATCAGGGCTCCGCCTGCATAGTGTTGTCTGGTGCTCATGATCAATTGACAAGATTGAGCTGGTTTGACAGCGGCAAGACATAGCCACTGTTGGACACGTCGTCGCCTGAAATTCTCCCATGATTGATTTCTTTCAGATATTACAATGCTCAGATCATTGCTGTCAGATCAAACAACTGACAGCTTGCAATAAGGTCGAGCCAACTGCTCGCCAAGTTGATCCGTTCTGGAGGCCGCTCAGTCAAGTTGAGGAGATCCCCCCCTGCCGAACCCCCTTTACCCAAAATGCTGCCCTGGTCATCTCCACAAGACCCTTGCTTGCGAGAGCTGTTCCCTCATGGGAGGGAGGGAGGTACATGCGGTGCACAATTAACTTCACTACGGCAAGGTACCCGAACGTGTTATGCAACCGGCCACACACACCATCTTCTTTTGTAGGCACGGTACGATATACTGTATACTACGCACTTATACCCGGTCCACCCCTTCCAGCTTCATTATTCACGGGGAATTTCTTTTTTTATCTTTTGAACGCGTCGGCTAGCCGTGGACGAATATTACTTTCCATTTCGGGCTGTCAGTGACTGTCCGTCCCGGGATATGAAAGCGAATTCGTCACGTGCTATTAAGAACTGATCTGCAACGAGAATCCAGGTTGCGGGAAAGGATGTTTCTCGAGAAACGAAACAACCGTGAAGCCGGGTATGTACCAGTGTCTCGAGCTGAAAGCCATCCTCATATCCAACTACGCCGCATGCCTACCTGAAGGAACAAGCAGCATAATACTCAAGCTAGATAAATACGCCGATTGGGCAAGCTGACTTTATAGTCTCGTATAAGTGCTCCTCTAAAATAGCTGGTCTAAGGCTCCGAGTGCTTCGTAGTGAATTGGCGCGATGCCGAGCAAAGACTATAACAGCTATCTACAAAATAGTCTCGCCTTGGATGGCAGTTCATAATTTCAGTCCCGTATGATGGCTTAATTCCCGGCTGTTCGGGTCTGTGTAGTGTACGTTGTACTGCCGTCATCTGCGGCTGACGGGTGTGTCCAGGACAGAATGCTGTGACGGTGTAACAATGTGCGACCTCGGGTCTTTTCAAGAGATTTGTGTTCCAATAAGCATGTACCCCTTATTATATGTATTTCGAGTTTCTAAGGTTTTGCAACTGGTCTTCGTAGATAGCAAAAAGAAGTTTCATACTCAGGAATATTTTAGACGTCAAGACTCCGTGAATGGACATGACTTGAAAAGGATGATAAATGATTCTGAACTGGCAGCGAATCTTTAATCAGGTGGTGACACCCAACAGCCTAATATCCTAGTCACAAGACATGCGAATACGTACCAAATATATGAATGCATATGTACAATCTCAAGAGCTCTGATGGCGAGCTGTGGTCTATAAATAGAGCGATGGGCAAACGACTCGTTCCTAGAATATGCTTAAAGGGAGCTCAATATCCAGCCGGCTCGGGCTTGACAGGGAATGCAGGCTTGTCAGCATTGGCCCGGCACTGTCCCCTCCAGTCTTGCGGCACAAACTTGTCAACAATAGTCTTGAATGCTTCCTGTAATCTGTGTTAGCGATGATTTCAAGAGAGACAACGATATTGATAGTCAATACATACCAGTGTACAGAAGCTGTCGTCGCCATCGAGATGCTTGCCTGCCGGCTTGCAACCGGGAACCTTCATGACCTGATCATTGTAGCGAAGTCTGACGTAGTAGCCATCCAGCTTTTCTTTCTCGTCCGCAGCCAACTCTTCCGTCTTCTTGCGGCCAATGCCCGGTGGTGGCAGACCTGGCTTTGTAGAAGATCCCAATCCAAACACAGAGCCAAGGCTGCTGAACCAACCTGACTTTTGCGTAGAAGGTCCCTCCATAGGTGGGATCGTCGGTTTTGTGGTTGAAGGCGTGGCAAGATCAGATTTCCGGAACATTTCAATAGCAATGTGGCTCGTGTATGGTGGCCACTTGTCGGTCTCGAATGAGCCCATACTGGCCAGGACAGCTGCCAACGTTGTATCATGGCAACCGCTCATGCCGAAACGAATCGGCGTCGCGCCCGTTCCAGCCTTGACATCGCCGTCGTTCAGGTTCCGTGCAACCTCATACTCACCATCGGCAGTGCTGCGCTCAGCTGATCCCACCATTCTCGACACAACGTCGCCCATGAGTCCTCCAATACCCAACATGCGATATTCTTGACTCTCCTTGTATCCGGCGAACCACTCTTCGACTCCAATCTTTTCAACAATTGCAAGGCCCTTCTTGTCATAGAACTCCTTTGGTAATCTCGTCTCGGGACCATGTGCTAGTGTGCTGTTGACCGTATCCATGATACCGCTGAGCCTGGGCTTTCCGTCTACGGCGACTCGCGGACTGGCCTCGGGCATCCACTTGCCATACAACTTGTTCAGGTATTCCATGTCGTCGGTCGTATTCCATCTATCCGACGCCCTCTGCGCAAAGGCACGCGATAGGGCAGCGAATCGTCGGCAATTGCTGTCGTTCGGGAAGAGTGTCTCATCGGCAATGGAACGTGTAAGGATCGTCGGAGCAGGGAAGTTGGGTGCGCGGGTGCCAGCAGGATACAAGCCGAGAAAGGTCTCCTGCAACGACTCCAAGGCTCTCGGAATGGGCGTGGCGCGGAGGTAAAGGCTATCGGCATTGGTTATGGTCGAGGGCAGAAAGCCCAATTGGTCCACGTAGAGCCTGCGCAGGCGAGAACCCAGGTTGAATGTCGTTTCCCTTCCCTTGTCTGTGAGCATTCCCATGTCGCAGATGGCGTCGAGCTCTCCGCCAGGACCCGAGGCTATTACGGGTTCGTCATTGGGTCCAAACGCTTCGAGGCGGCGTTTCCACTCCAGAGTGGTGAATTGCGGTGACGAGTATGAGCCATCCAAGACGGCATTTCGCATGTGCCGCACCGCATTGCAGTAAGGCCAGAAGGCGGGAAGCCCAGCATTGGAGAAACGAGCAGACACGGGAGAGCGTTCTCCGTGCCGAAGGAGAATCTGAACAAACTGGAGCTTGAGTTCAGACGGATACAGCTGCTTGAGCTCATCTTCCGTATACGGAGCGCGGGGGGTGAGGGTCGTCATGATGGGCGATCGGCAGTGCTTGACTGCATAGACGGGCAGGATTGAGCGATTGTATTCAGGATGGAAACAGTATCCAAGAAATGCAAATGCCTCAAACGTCAAGGCAGAGATATCTTGGGTAGGCAATGAACGAAAGGACCGCTGCGTGCTCACCGGCTTTCTCAGTTCGTTCAACGGCTCGGAACTTTCTGGGTTACTAAGGTATCGTGAACTGTAGCAATTAGGTGACGTCGATCGGGTCATGGCCCAACCGAGCACTCTCAGTGGTCCGTTACGATAAGATACAGCGGTAATAGCGCTGAATTGGCAGGGTTGAGAGCTCCACCCCTGGCAGCTGGAGTGCGCTAAACTCCGACATCAGAGCTACCCATTGATCGCGAGCGTGACGAACTTTTTTCCTTGCTGCAAAGGTAATCAATACCGATCTCTGCCCCCCCACGAATCTTTCCACCTACGACGCCGGATGTTATGAGGGCAGCCCAGTCAGTCTGCCTCATCTGTCGCCACCGACTCGCGACAAAGGCCGCTGCGCAACCACCGCAATGGCGCGCACAACTGTCATCCTGGCATGGCGCTTCGAGCGGCGCAGGTAACAGTCCGGTCGCTACGCCATCTTCAAGCCTGACCGCCCCGAATACTACGACGCCAGGAGACGGAGGATCGACTACACATGGATATGGTCGTACTGCCGATGGGGTGCAAAGACCGAAGCCACGGGCGCCGCCCGCGCCCCGAGGTGCGAACGGCAAAAAGGCGGCAAACTATGAGATGGCGGACCTCTTCAAAAAGATTGTCGACGGGCCGAGCACGGGGAGCGCTACTCCTGACAACTCAAATACGAGATCCACAAACATCAAGCTCGTTCAAGATGTTGGGAAACTGCAAGATATGCTAGACGCTCGAGCTCCGATCTTAGATGCCTTCAGGTTCTTGCAGACGACCTTGTATCCTGCCTTCAAGCAGAAGGATGTCACTATACCCAAGGTTTTTTATACAGTGGCTTCGAGCCTGCTACACGAGATGATCCACGTCAAAAAGGATCATATATTGGATCCCGACTTGCCTACTGTTGCCGTGATTCTTCGCATTTGCGCCGACTTGGGAGAACTCAAGGCATCCGAATGGCTTGCGCTGACAGGGGAATTGGTCAAGTATCTCTGCGAGATGAAGACGTCTGCGGACGACTATCCCTCGATCGAAGCCTTCGAGGACCATCTAGGCACGAAGAACCAGGTCATCTCGGATTTGGTAGAGACTTGGAAAATACTCTCACTGCCCAAGACCAGAGTCGCAGAGGGCAGCGCCGACGCCAATGAAATTCGCGATGGATTTTGGTTCCCGAGACTGGACAAGTTCGCCATCAACAAATACGCCAAATCCAACAACTTCTCACTGGCTCTCAGCAGCTTGTTTCCACAGTACAATCCCAACCAGCTAGGCGATAGGCTCTCCGTACTCGCCATTGCGACTCTTGCGCTTCTGATTGACGTGACCAGGAGCAACACGAGCTCCCGTCGTAGTGCTTCGCGTTTCATGGCCCAAGTCGCCCACTTGATGGACATCATCGGTGTGAACGAAAAAGCCCTACGAAAGGCCATCAAGATTACATATCCTTCCATTGAAGGCTACGTCATGGGGCATTGGCCCAATATTGAAAACCACCTGAAAGAGTTAAATCAGTCATCCAATCAGTCCCCGGAATGGCAAGGATCCTCTGCTTCGAGGACAAACAAGGGGTCGCACGATACGCTTTACTTTGAACAGAAGCTCGGTCAAGCATATTGGACCCGAAACTGGACCGAGGTTGATCGCCTCTGGAGAGAGTTTTCCGACCCTCAACCGCGAGGTACGACAGCCAGAAGAACGCCCATACCCAAGCAAAGCCCCCACCTCTTTGATTCGTTCATCAACACTTATATGGCTCTCAACAAGCCCGACAAGGCGATCGAGGTGTGGAATACGCTGCCCAAAGTTGGACTCAAGCCTACACTGAGGACATGGAACGTCATGCTCGATGGCTGCAAAAAGGCACAGAACGGAAACGGCCTCAAGACTGTCTGGCAACGCTTGATCAGTTCCGGTGCCAAGTTGGACATGCCAATCTGGACAACAAGGATATCTGGATTGATGGAGTGCAATGATCCAGCTGCTGCTATCACGGCGCTCGAGGAAATGGCAGTACTCTGGCGCGAGGCTCAGCAGAAAAGGGACAAACACGCCGTTCCTGTCACAATAGAGCCCATCAACGCTGCTCTCTCGGGGCTGCTCCGCCTCAACAACCGAGGTGCTGTTCAGCGTCTGCTGTCGTGGGCCAAGGAACTCGGCGTGAATCCCAACATTTACACATTCAACCTGCTACTGAGACCGCTCATTATCGAGGGGCGGGATAAAGAAGTCCAGGCACTTTTCAAGCACATGGAGTCTCTCGGTGTCAGTGTTGACGCTGCCACTTTCACATTGATCCTGGAAGGAACACTGAACCGACTTGAGGCATGGGATCCTGAAAACCTAGTCGAGATTGTCCAAAATGTCTTTGATGACATGAAGAAGGCCGGTCTCGAGGTGAACCACCAAAACTATGGCAAGATGATTCATCTGCTCCTGCGTTCTGGCGACCGTGCTCAAGAGTCGGTCAAGGCCGTATTGGGGCACATGTGGCAACAAGGTCTAGAGCTGTCGCCTCATATTTACACATCACTGGTCGAGCACTATTTTTCGCGCAGCCCGCCTGATCTGGAGACCGTCAACGAGCTGATCCAGCGTCGCCGTTTGCTGGACTATGACGACATGGACCGTATTTTCTACGATCGGGTCATCAAGGGCTACGCGGCTGCCGAAGATCACGAAACGGCGTTCAACATATATCGCAAGCTAAGCTCGGCTGGCTTCCTCGTCAATCTCGACGCTCAGTACGAGCTTCTTCATGCCCTTCTCTTGGTGGACAGGCGAGAGGATGCCCAAGGTCTTGTGGAAGACACGGTCAATAGATATGCCGAACGTCACGGCGACGGTAGTTGGCTAGGTCATCGGTTTTGGCACACGGCCGAGAGGAACGGCTTCATTGACTGGATACCAGACGTCCGAGGCGGAAGGGCTGTCTTGCGAGATGCATCATAGATCAAGATACAAATAGTGTAACAATATATGTAATCGCAGCTGGTGCATATATTCCCAGCTTCCAATGTCTGTTCGGGCCTGGGGCCGTTCTTCTCTCGCCGTGGAAAGTACGATAATGTTCATTTATGCACGTACATGACACTTCGAAGTGGCATCTTGTCTACGATTTGACTAGTAATGAGGGTGAAAGAACCCAAGGCTTGCCACGGGGTGTTTGACATGCTCACGCAAACGCACGTTGGAAGGCACCTCGACTGTAGCCACCGAAAAGGCAGTCGAGAGATTTTTCAGTCTATTGCACTCTACAGCACAATCGAAGAATCCGGTCATTGTATCTGTCAGGCCAGGCAGCGGCTGCTCAACCCTTCCTTCACGCGAACCGGGATTGAATGCACCCTCAGGCGTTTCAGAACAATCAAGTTCAGAACAATCCAAGTGCAAAACAATCAAGTGCGTGGTTCTGCACTTGACTGTTTGCACCATCCACCTAACTTGTCAGGCAACCACGAAAACTCTTTTATCTTCTGCCCACACTTGCCAGAATTTGTGCAGCTCCAAGTTCTTCCAACCAACCTTCATTTTCCCTCGACGCACACCATCTCAGTCTTGAGCGAGTGAGCCTCTATATATCGAGGCCTTGTTGCCAGCCAGAGATATATATTCCTGTCGTCTGCCGACAACAATCAAATCCTACCATCACCTCCAACGCGTCTTCACACCAGCTTGGAAAGCCATCACAACACCAAGCTCTTTCACTGCTTTCACCGCGACGTCATCCTGGCGAACATCTTCTGCCTCATATTCTATTCGAAAAGCACGTCGATTCCAACATCCCACGGGGGAAAGTCCAGCTCCTTCCCATCTCCATCAACTCGGCGCTCCATCCCACCGACTTGAATTACTGCGTCCCTTCCCATCTCCATCCAATCGGCGCTCTTTCCCAAGCCGCCCGCATTCCTCCACATCGCCATCTACAAGACGAGCTTCAGCGAAACAACAGTGAGCACCATGACGTCTCAATCGGCGAACACCGAGGTGGCTTCACGCCGCCCACTTACGTCGTTGCCCGTTGAGATCATCACCAAGATTTTCTCCAACCTGGTTCCGGACGTGCTGCCGACGGACTTCAAGGACAGAGAAGAGTACGACGACGAAAAGAACGGATGGAGAGTACCTTCCGTCGAAGACGCGGCCGGTCGAGATGCACTGCGCAATCTATGCCAAGTCTCAAAGACTTGCAATGCAATTGCCGGTCCCCTTCTGTATAGCAATATCACGATCAGCACCACTGCCCAGGCCTTTCAGCTATTTTTCGGAATGCTCATGAACGATATGGGCCATCACACCAGGAACTTTGCCTTCATCCTGCTTGATGATGCCGTCGGCGAATACCCCGATCCCGCCACGTTTGACGCATACGAGATTTGTCTGACGAACCGTGTTCTTCGACGCAAGGTCGAACAGCGGCACGCCTATCTGTTCTCCGATGACATCGACGAGGAGGAGATTATGTCGCCGCACTTTGTTTCACATGTCGTCATGCTGTCCGTCGGCATGATGCCTCGGGGAGAAGATGTGTTCCTTTCACTGCCGCGCCCCAATGACACACGCTTTGCGCCGATTGAAGGCTTGACTCTTCCTGACATGTCAAGCCAAGACATGCAGCCTGTCGGACCATGGAAGAGCGTTCGACTCCAAGCCCATACCACATTCAATCGGGGTACGCGAGATGCTGCCTTTCTATTGCTCCCGTTTGCGGCCAAGGCCACCCGCATCGAACTCTACGATGAGTACTGGCATTGCCAGGGAATACAAAAGGTGATCGAGAGAGGCGAATTGGAGCATACAAATGTCCAGCAGTTCGAGGAGATCAATCTCCATATCGGCGCCAGAAACATTGCATGGCTGACGACCTTGCTGGAGGCATCGACCAAGCTCAAGACTCTCACGCTGGGCTTCTACTATTGTGTGGGAGCAGTTCCCGACACAGAGCTAGACTCTGTCTTGTTGCCCGCAGCGGACAAGCTCGAGTCATTGAACATGTACATGATAGGACACCCGGGCTTCGAATTTCCGGCCATGGCATCCTTGCCATCATTCTTGTCCCTCAAGCATCTCGCCATCGATCTTCCTCTTCTCTGGGGCGAGGCATTCGTCGACAGTCCCACCAATGCCGCCAAGATATCCGGAATGTTGCCCCAGAGTATCCAGACGCTTACTCTAAGGGAGAGGATGTATGAGGATGGCATGGCTGACATCTTCACGAACAAGGACCTGGCTCAGACGTACAACAAGTGGATGGCTGAGTCCGTCGTTCAACTCTGGCATGATTGCCACGCCGGCGATCTACCGGAGCTGAGAAAGCTTCACCTCAACTTGTATGACTCCTACAAGTTCAGTCGAAGGTTTCCCGAGGAGAAAATGATCGCCTTACGTGGGCTTTTCCAGAACGCTGGTGTCAGCCTACACTGGTCGTGGTACCACGACCGGAGCCTGCATCAGCAGAAGAGGTTCCGCAAACCCAACAAGTGGACCAACAAGCCGGTCAAGAAGGTCTGGGACAACCATGAGTTCCGACCGGACGATATTTGTGACTGTTGCTAAGGAAGACGTATGACGTTGATGCCGTACTAAGTCCCTCCCTCGAAGCCGCCAATTCAGACTCAAGCAACCACCCGCCTTACCTCATGCTTTTTCAAACATCATGAAGTCTTGCAGTTGAGCAGGACAGTCTCCTTCTTGTGGTTTTTCCTTGCAGCAGAAACCCAGATCCTGGCCCGCCGCGGCCACCAGAAGGGACAGGGACTTTATATGGGAGTTCATTTGGAAGACTCTTTTAGACACGCAAGACAGTTATAAACCTGATTCACAAAATACCTTTCGTTTTGACATGATCATCGCCGTTGCATGTTCCATCCAATACCCACAGTAGCTCGACTCGCGCTCATGAATAACATTGAAACATTAAACGGGCAGGTACACATGCTGGAGCTTCTCGAGGCTTCCACTCGAAAGATTATGCCAGTGGAATAATCATGGAAGCAACAACCAAGTTTTGTAACCCTAACATTGGAGGCAGGTGCTCTGAGCTGCAACTGCCTCACTTTTCCTGGTTTCGGGCAACCTCGCACAGCGCCATTATTCGATTTCCTACGCACAAAACAAATCAAGCAAGCACCAAAGGAACCTCAATCAGCGTGCTCTTCTGTTCAACAAAATTCTCTCCGCCCGTCCGCCAAAGCTAACGGCGACGGGCATACTCTTTTCTTCCAGACCAGTCTATGATACGTCCTTTCTGACCAGATATTTGACGCCGATTCCCAACCCATTTGAAGCCATTACCATTCACCATTCACGATCCGCAGGCACCAACAACAACCCTCCGCTTCTAGCACCGCACGTCGGCTACAAGATCGCCGCCGACAGACAAACCAGTTTTCTATTCCGAGAAAGCAAAAGGCTGAGTTCGACTGGCTGGCTCGACAATTCGAATTGATCTTTCCCAGCACTTTCTCAGGCAGTCACATTCATTCAGTGACTCCACTCGATCAGCTTCGACATAGCGACACTGATGCATCGACATGTCTGCCAGAGCAACAGAGCCGGAGGCGGCAACAGGTTCTCGGCTTTTGTCTCTTCCACCTGAGATTGTGGATCGAATTTTCTCGGGCCTCGTCCCAGAGCCGATACCTACCAATGCCGCATTCTGGGACGGACACCTACTTTCCCCGCAAGATCTGTTTGCCCGGACTGCATTGAAGAACCTGTGCGACGTATCAAAACTGTGTCAGCAAATCGCCAGTCCCCTTCTGTATCGCAATGTCTCGTTGCATAAGCCGTCCCAACTGATGAAGTTGTTCTATGCCCTTGTCTTGAACAATATGGGCCGACACGTCAGACATTTTGCTTTCGTCCTGCAGTGTCCCACAGACCCTTTATGGCACGACAATGTCCACGAGATATTCAGCGCTGTCCCTTGGGAGGTATCGCAAATACTTGGGCGACTCACTCCACAAACACGTCCCAAATTTGAGCAGATTTATCCTAATCTATTCATGGGCAAAACTTCTCCGGCTACCCTTCTTTCCGATCGGTTCTTGGTCCACATTCTGATGATATGTGTCAATTCCATGACTCGGGGCGAGGATATCCTACTTGGGCTACCTCACGACAAACTCACCTACATTACTGGTGAGCTCCCTCCTGCTCAGAATACAGACAAGAGCCCTCAACTGCTTCGTCGTTCGTGGAGATCTTTCCGACTACGATGCGATCCCCAACTCATCACGACAGATAAGGCAACTTTCAATTTCCTATGTCAAATCTTGACTCGTCGGACAACAAAAGTCGAACTCTACAATCACCCGCGTCCTGAGCTTCCAGATTGGCATGATCCGGCCCTAGCTGATCTCTACGATATTTCCATGTTGTTTGATTCTTCTCCGAGTCTCGTTCGCGTGAAGGAGGCGAAAGTGTATATCAACAATTACTTCGATATCGAGTGTCTTCAATTGCTCATGGAACACGCTATCAATGTGAGACGAGTCACGGTTGGCCTTCCAGATTTTGAGATCACCTTTCCAGAGTTCCAGAACTTGGACCCAGGCGAGAGGCTCCTGGATGCAATGGCAGGCCGTGCCCCCCAAATCGAATCCCTTCACATGTACACACACTCGTACGGAGTGCTGCCTCACAAGTTCGATATAGCAGAATATCAAGGCCTGAAGAGTCTTCGGATCGATCTTCCACTGCTTCAAGGGCATCCGGACATGTGGGAGGAAGAGTGGGAATTTGATCCACCTACCACTATGTCGGGTTATATTCCGCCTTCGATACAGTCTTTGACCCTCAAAGAGAAATGGACAACAAGTCAGTCAATCGAAATGCTGACACACAAAGGTCCCGAGCCGCACTTCTTTGAGACCTACATGGATGGTGTGTTATCTGCTTTGCTTAACGATTGCCGAGGCAAGAAACTACCTGCCTTGAAAGATTTCACCTTGGAAGCCTATGACAAGGTCGAGAGTAGCGGGTTCTTCAGAGAAGATGCATCAATGATTGCTTACGAGCAGAAATTCCGCGAGCTCGGGGTTATCTTCCGTTGGATCTGGCATCATGATGTTCAACATTCAATCAAGTGCCCAGAAAACCTCTCCGGGCAAGACCTGGGCCGATGGAGTGGCAATGGACCAAACCACGTCTACGCGCCAAATGTGTGATGCTGCGACCAGCCTCAGACGACCACATGACGATTAATCACTGTTAGCTGTCGTTCGAACTTCGTTTTCATGTTCAACCGAGATGTTGCTGATCGACTTTTCCGCATCTTTAGTCAGATGAGGCCATTTGATTTCGTATCATCCAAGAGATGACTAGACAGTACCTATGTAGTTATAATACGAAGGGAATGGTCAACGAGGAATATGGTTTTTATTCACAACATTGGAGGCGTGGGTTTGATGTGACATCCAACCCGCCGATGAACCCCTGCGAATCGCGGCTCTTCGGACCAAGACTTCAATTGCTAAATCTGGGACATTGGCAGTGTCATTCGAGAAACTGACTGTGCCCCGACATCTCAAGATGGTGACGTCGTCTGTACGATTTGAGTAGCAGGCGGAGGCCCTACCATTTTTCTGGAGAGAACTAAAACAGCAACACTTGGAACGAAGCCATAGTGCACCAAATGTGATATGATGGAGCAATACTTCCGAGAGAGGCATCAAGTAAAGCAAAATAGGCCAAGTAACGAACTAACAGAGTAGAACACTGTGACCCGTCCTCGTGGATAGTCGATGGCGTGGCAGAAGTGCACCGCGCTAATGCAGGTACCGCTATGTTGATGAGCTCAAGTGATCGGCGATGGCGTTGCTATGATGCATACAAGTACTTTCTCGACATCATTGATTGCTATTGGATAGTGGTCTCGGTATTCCTGACTTTTTCAACATGAATCACTTTCTACATGTCGGTTTGTGTGAAAAGTATTGAAATACACCTCCAATTCACAGAATATCCATCAGTTGCTCTTCATCTTTGCTATTACATAGTATTATCTCACCATCCACCATGTCGCGAACCCTTATTTCGAAGTCTCTGCGCCTTTCGCAGCCAGTACTCAGACCCCAAGTTGGGTTCGCCTTGCCTCGTTCCCCTGCATACTTCCACACCTCGGCAGCGCGCGCGGCCGCTGCCAACCTGAACCCAAATACCATCTCGGCCATCACGGAAAGGGAGAAGCTCATCACCGGCGAGGACGGACCGGTCGCGGACGGTCCAACGGCTCAAGCTCAGAAATATGCCGGCCAGCAGCTCACCCAGGCCATCATCTCGGATATTATGAAGGGCGAACAGACACTCACTGGGCTCAACGGTCCTATTTCCGGCGGTCCTGCTTCTTTGGTCCAGAGGATGTTTGATGCTGTATGTGGTAACACTACATGATCATGTGGGTTCGAGTATTAACATACATTTCAGGGCGCCACGGGAGCAAAGCAGAGCTCGGGAGTGTTAGACGCGTCTACGATATCCGCCATCACGGATGCCGAGAAGAAGCTCACCGGCAGCGACGAGCCGGTCAAGGGAGGCCCGACGGCGCAGGCGCAGAAGCACGCCAACGAGCCCATCAACTCGCAGAACCTGCACGATATCACCGAGGGCGAGAAGAAGATTACGGGCGGCGAGAGGGTCAAGGGCGGGCCCACGGCGACGGCGCAGAGCGAGCTTGGTCGGAGTCGCTCGTAACCTAGGAATGTAATCATGTTGGAAATTAATGTATTAAAATTTGTATTAATTTACGGCTACAAGTTCAACACTGCTCTTATCCGGTTGTCCCCGAGATTCGTCAACAAATTGCCATCGGTAGTGTTTTTTGCCCAGCAGTTTCCATTGTCCTTGTCTCTCGCTGCTGAAAGTTCTGGTTTTATCTCAGTCAGTACTCATTCTTCCCTCTCATGTCATTAAAAATACATACCCGTGTTAAAAGACACCCCCTTGCAAGCATCAGTTCCCGAATTGGCATTATACGAAGAGCACACCCTGAGGCAGTCCTCAAACGTATACGCCGTGGCCGCAAACAGATCCACCCCGCCGCCGCTGCCGCCCGTCATGTCGACGCCGCACTCGACGCTGTAGATGAACTCCTGCCCGCCGGCCGGCAGGGTCAGCGTCTGGTTCTGCCCGGACCGCTGGTCGCAGTTGAACGAGACGACGACGCCCGACGTCGGCACCGACAGCGCGCTGGCGTCCGTCGTCTGGCTGCCCGAGGACGATGTCGTGGTCGCCGTGGCCATGGGCTGGTTCGTCAGAGAGGTGGATGCCGCGCCCGTGGCCGAGCTGCCTGATGCTGATGCGGCGGCGGCTTGCTTGGCGTTACTAAGATTTCCTCATTTTAGCACTCGAGAATCTAGTCTCGTATAATTGGCAATCGGGTGACAAGAACGCACTTTGTGGCTGTTACACCGCCCACGGCTCCTCCGACCGATGCGCCAATCACCACAATACCCAAGACGATGAAGAAGATGAACGTCGGCACCGCGAGACCGCATATCCGTTTCCTATCTCCATTCTCCTGCTGGCCCGGCGGTAATGCCTTGTATTCACCCCCAGCATACCCGGCATGAGCCTGTTGCGCGTGGTCATGATTGACCTGGTACCCTGCCGCGTCTTGACCACGCGCATACGTCCCACTGCTCGGCGTGTACGGATCGTAGCCGCCCTGCTGGCTGACCTCGAGATCGCCGTGCGTCGCGTCGCCGCCCGAGTGGACCGTCTCGAGGTCCGGCTGGTGCCGGTGGCCGTCGACCGAGTACGACTGGACCAGGTACGCCGGGACGCGCTCCTTGGTCTGGTCCCCGCCGCGGTCGAGCTCCGGCGCCTCGCTCTCCCTGGCAGGTGTCGAGCCCATTGCTATGGAAAGCAGTCAGAGGAGTCAGTTCCTCTTGTTTCGTCCTTACGACTCGCGAAGCCAAGTGCTGAGAAGAAAAGCCCGGGGACATACGAGATGACGGGACGGAACTGGGCCAAAAGACAAAAGAATACACGAAATCTGGAGCTCGAGAGTCGAGAGGGAAGATCCCCGTTGAAAGGCCAATAAGCCCCTACATCCCAGAAGGAGGAAGCTAGGACTCATTCATTCGAGGATGAAGCATTGTCACGCAAGCCGCCCATTCCCACGCGACAGACATGGGCGGGTCCCAAGTCCGAGCAAGAATATCTACCCAACAGGCCGGGTATGGAATCCCTCGAGTCTCGTTTGACTTTGGGAGCTAGTCTCTGAAGCGACTGGTCTCGCACCGGGGCACTGCCAAATGGAATCTCGCTCGGGGTTTTAATTCGCCAGCTTCCTCGATACCCCTGCCGCGCTTTCAGGGTCTTGACGAGAGCTGCAGATTCGCGTCAGCAGCCCGTGGAGGGAAGAAGGAATTATTATCAAAGAAGTTCGCTCTTGACGGCCCCCAAAAATAAATCATACTCATTAGTGTCGTTGTATTTGGTTGGAAAACTTGGCAGGGCAGGGCAGGTGGCCAGATCTGCCTTGCGATACTCATGGAATATTGCCTGTAAGAATTAATGCTGTGCTTCTACCGTGGTATCTCATGGCAGGATACTCATGACAGACGCATCTCCGAAAGCCTTAATCGAGTCAGATTTACGCAAAATATATATATAACTATGCCGCCGACTTTACTACTGAGCGGGAAATGCCTTGTCAAGTTGTCTATTGCGGCTGAGAGTAGCAAGCCTATTTATATATACAGAATCACGTACTACTGCATAGTCGGATCCACCCCGAAGCCAAATCAGGCGATGAGAAGAACCTCTGTGCCGAGTAAAACGAGGCATTTTTCCAGCTGGCTATATAGCGAATTCAAATAACCGCCAGAATGCTCCGCTACTTGCGGAAAACTCGTAGTCTTCTTGATGCTTACGGAGGTAATGTTATCGCGACCAATGAGAGACCATACCAAGCATAGTTTTGGGGGAATTCATCCCTAATGCATAACCTATGTTTGGCGTGCGACTTATAGCACCACCATTTCTCTACTTTGGGGTTCGCCAAGGCTGATCGATCAGCCCTACTACCCAAGGTAGGAGTCATCAGCAGCGATGCCGAAGAGGGTGTGTAGGTCGATGTGAGTCGGGGAAAGAAGAAGAAGATTCGGCGCAGCATTCTATCAAGTCGGGAAGTTTTCAGTCTCTCGCATATGCAGAGCCCTGTGAATACCACCCAGCTGAAAGGCAGAAGCCACGCGGCCGGTTTTATAAATGAATCCTTCTGCAATCTTGTCTCTGTTTCTTGTGGTAACACATGTAGGACTGACTGTTTGGAGATTTTTTTGGAGATTGTAATCTGTAGCAACATTTGAATAGAAGATCATTTCTTTCCTTCTCTACTGGGATTAGTTTGTGCGGCGCGGGCCGTCCGTTGCCCAGCCCAGCCCAGCCACCACGCTACCTACTCTTGACTTTTGGAGTCGTCCTAACAATACTCCGTCATATAAATACAGCACGCTGCGAAGTGCGTGTTTATAGTGCAATTGTATACTATTCCGTTGCTCCACCGAAAGAGCAGCGATCGCCTGTGGAAAACTGGAACCCGCAAAGGCCCGCCTGCCCGCCTCCTTATCCAGGATGGGGCCGATAAATCGCAGTCCTGAGCTGTATACACATGGCGAGTTCTCTCCGTACGAGTCTCGTTCCGCGTGAGGTTGTTATACATGTGCATCTTGCGCGTTTTATGATATCGATGAGCACATGTCGAATAGCAACTGCAGGCAATGCGACCACTGTGGCTAGTCAGAATATATCTGCCACTCTGTCGACGACAATCTCAAGCATAGCTGGTTGGCATTTTCGAGATCCAGTGCAAACCAGTGACGCTTAACTCCATCTTCGTTCTCGTTCCCATCTCCCGGAAGCCGCGGGGATAATTATCACCCGTGCTTTTGCTTCCACCATCATGAAGTCCCAGCGGACACTCCCACGATCATGTGGAGCCCCTTTTCATAAAATCATGAAACAGTTTGGGCCCCCCAGCGAACCCATTCACCTCTCATCTCGGGTTGTCGGCTCGCGCATGTCGTATTTCGCATTCTTGATCGCGCGTCGGGTGCGTCATCGCTGGAGACCGTCATCAGCCCTCTCATATTGCGCCAAGGAAACCAGGAGACGAAATTCAATTTCGTATTATATGCCCTGCAATTATCAAGACATCAAAGAATCGCCTCTGCAGCTGTAATGTTCAGATTGTATATTCGCCCACAGCGGACGGGTATTATCATTAGCTATAGAATTGCAGCATCGCAACCTTTCGGGGCTGTTATCTGGTAATGTAGCGAGTGACGTGGTTTGGCGTGTTTTACATCTCCTTTCAGACCTCAACCTGGCATTGTTGTAGTTGTTGTACAGTCTCGGTCTCCATTTCGATAGGTGCGATTGCGACTGTCAGTGTGCAGCCTTTCCGATCGTGTGAAGCCCTCCGACGTGCCGGACAAGTCTTGGACCCCATGTCTTTGCCCTCTTCTCTTCTCCAGTCAAAAGCAAACGCCCGACCAATGCTCCTTATTCATAATGTCAAGGACAAGGCTTATCCTGTTGCCAAACCCAAAAAATCCCTAAAATCATACAGTCGAAGAATCCGCACATAAAAGAGTGCGATATATTGTTGGTATCTCATGGAGTCCCGGCTCATTTCTCGGCCGCCACGGCAAGCTCGGCATTCTTTCTCGAGCGCTCGTACTTCAAGGAAGTGTCGCCCTTGAACATGGTGCCCAACAGCCTGTCCCAGATGGTGAAGAAGGGCTGGGAAAAGTTGGACTTGATACCCCAGCTCTGGTGGTGGATGTCGTGGTAGGTAGCATTGTTGCTCGAGAGGTGCTGCAGAGGATCCCAGGGCAGGGCGTATCCACAGTGATCATCGACTGTCTTGATCGTCGAGGCGGTGAAGAAAGCGATTCCCTGGCGCGCAGTCATTCCAGTTACCAAGTATGCGAGACCGGCACCGGCGGTGTCAAGAATAAAGCCCTCAACCGGATGGTTGTAGAGAGCGCCGTACGCGTAGGGGACGTAGAGACGGTGGTGTCGGGAGTGGAACTTGGCTACAGTTCAGTTAGCGGTCGCTCAACATTAGCAAAGCTTTAGGTAACTTACTGTACAACCACTTGTTCATGTGCATGGCGCGATGCAAAAAGTACTGCCATGTGTCGACAAAGGTGACGGCGAAGAAGAACTGCAGTCCTGGAACGACGAGGTAGTAGATGCTCTTGGCGACAGCTAATTCCCAGGCAGCAAAGGCAGGCACATCCATTCCGTCAGATCCGGCGAGCCCGGTGGTGAGGAAGGGGTAGTGTCCACCGGATAGAACTCCGGCCAGTAGCGGGTGGGTGGCAGACATGCTCTTGGCCATGCCGACGGCATTGAGACCAATCAATCCGAGCATTGCCGGCAGAGTGCGCTGCGCCAGACGAACCCTCGTCGCCCAGACGGCGACTTCGTAGTCTTCCATGCCCGTCAGCTGCGGGGGGTCCATCCAGCCGAGCACGGCGCCGACGACTGTCTGTATGATCTGTTGGACGATGACATCGCGAAAGACCTCGTAGCGGGTGGCTCGGTTCCTCGAGGCAATCTCGGCAGGCGTGTGCAGGCGGTATTGCGGCCAAATGTCGAGAGTGTCGATAATGTGGAAGATGGCAGAGACGACCCAGTAGGCGACGACGGGTGCGATCAGAGAGGTGTAAAAGTCGTCGAGTCCGGGAATGAGGTGTTGGACGGGTTTCAGCTCGTAGGACGGTAGAGGTGGAAGCGCCTCCGGCATCGTGACGTTCGAGGCCATCTGAGGCGATTGATAGTAGGAAAAAGGCGCCCCTTGCGTCAAAATAGCTGTTGCCACTCTTGTGTAGTGATCTTTGGAGCGGTTGAGTGTATTGCTGCTTGTAGCGGCGGCTGACTGGTGGGTGAGACGATTGCTGACGATTGCTGGGTGTGCGTCGCGGGTGGTCGATTGGCGATTGGTCGCGGGTGGCGAGAGGGAGCCTTGGGAGAGAATTATGTATGTATTGGTCGGAGGTTATGTACGGGGGGTCTGAGCTGGACTGGAAGCGGCGGCAGCAGATGTAAGCTGGAGTTGTGTGAAGGAATGAATAATATAACTTTCGGGGTCGTCGGGACCAGTAGTCGAGGCAAGGCAAAAGCGAGAAATTAAGTAAACAAGAGTATGATGCGCATAAGCATCTACTACTAAATTGAAGTAGGATTGGGGAAACCTGGGGAGGCAGAATAGGTATTTGGTTGTTGTAAGAGGGAAGGTTCGGACTGGCGATGATGACGGATGGACGAGATCTTTCAATCTAAAAAGAGTCGCCGCTGGAGAGTAGCACTAATCAATATGAATTGGCATTCATTCATTCTTTATGCCTGAGGGGGACCTGCTAAACCAGCACTAATAAAAATAATACTACCAGCAAATCAATCAAACCCGCGGCCAATGCAGCTGGCGCGGCGCTGAGGTGATGACTGAAGAGGCGGCAACACCCTTGTGCACGAAATGCCGATAGCTCCGGTTCCTCCTTTTCCTCATTTCAATTTCGCTTGTCCGCGGCCGCCCTGCCTGCCTCGCGAACTTTTTTTCTTTGCTGCTTTGGCTTTGCCATGTCTTCCGGCATCGCCTGTTTTCGCGATTATGTGGGGGCAAATTGGATCGATTATGGGACGACCTTCTGTGACATTTTGGAATCTGCTGTTCCTCCCAACATGGAAAACATGATTAATACATGTAGCGCGTGCTGCACGTCTCTGCCAGCTATATCACCCTTGTGTACTTTGTACTCTGGTCTCATAAAAAAGCTCGCTGTCCTCGGCGCCCGTTCGCCGTTCTCGACGTGCTACGGTGGAAAGATCACCTCTAACACCCAAGCGGACACTGAACTTGGCGCCAGGCAAAACCGGGTCGTCTTCATATGCAGATCACAAAAGGGTCTTCTTCTCATATGCGTACTAGTGCCGTGCCCAACTGGTATTCCTCTTACCTTATGGCAGAGTGGCAAATTGGCCCAACATGGCGCCGATTCTGGGCTCCGGCTGGCGGCTGGTGGCTTTCTGCTTTTTCGCGAACGCTTTTTCTGTCTGGCTTCTGGCTTGAACGAAAAGCTCCGCCCATTTTCCAGCCAATCCCTTGTTTTTACTAGCTTGGAAGGCCATCAATCATCAGATGACAGACATTCGCGGAGGTGCCGCCGTGTTAAACGCATGGTCTTTGCACCTTTCACCGTTACAAGAGATCTAACATGCACAGAGACGATTTGGCCTGGTGTTTACCTCGTAGATCTGATGGAATAATACCATGCTGTACCTCGTACATCTGCGCATCTAACATCCAGCCACTGTAGAGGACTATAAGTTCTCGGGTACCTAGAAACCAAGAGGCCCTCCGTGTAAACAATAGATCGGTCCATGTCGTATTTGTTTATGTAAAAAAGCATGAAGCCGAAAATCTCAATGTATGGATGAATGTGCATCCCACTTCAGAAGGCGAAAAGACCCAGCGCCGCGGCCAGACAACCCGATAATCAGAGCACTAAACTGCGATAGGCTTGGTCTACGGCACTATCCCTTATCGGCTACGTCCATAGAGCTGCCCGCCCACTTTTTTCGTGTCTGCAGCCTGTCAAATTTGAGCCAGTATCGATTTTCTTGCTGCCCCTCCTTGTTGATACCCTCCGCGAGGTTTGGCTATTTTTTCCCCTGCTTGCGACTCGACGGCCTAAACTTCTCCACGAAAATATTCCCTTCTCCTCCTCATCCCTCCTTCACCACCCATTTCTCTGCCCAATTTCCGTCAGCGTCGCCTCGCTCTACCGTTAAAATGATCATCTTCAAGGTGAGTTGCTCATACCATGCCGCTGCCTCTCTCGTGGCCACGATCGAGGACGCTGCCACCCCGCAATTCTGCTTCGCGACTCTGGCTGAACCCCGCAATCACAGGACATCGTTACCGGCTCTGAGCTCATCTCCGACTCCTACGACCTCAAGGAGATCGATGGCATCCTCTACGAGGCCGACTGCGCCATGATCCAGGTCGGTGGTGAGACCTTCGGTACGTCAAAAAAAAAAAACTCGCCATACGGTTTCCCTCCTTCTGCGCCACGCATGCTAACTCTGTTCTTTCCCCCCACAGACACCGGTGCCAACGCTTCCGCCGAGGAGGCCGATGAGGGTACCGAGGATGGTGTCCAGAAGGTCAACAACATCATCCACTCCTTCCAGCTCACCGAGATGCCCATGGACAAGGCTGGCTACAAGGCCCACGTCAAGTGTACGTTTTGAGATATACCATACCCGACAATGCGGGCACCCCCCAGATAGACGGACCTGACGCTAATGATCTCGCAAAACAGCTTTCATCAAGACCACCAAGGCCAACATCGAGGCCGACAAGTCCCTGGACGCCGACGCCAAGGCCAAGGAGCAGGAGCTCTTCAAGACCAAGGGTCAGGCTTTCATCATGAAGGTCCTCAAGAACATTGACGACTACCAGTTCTACATTGGTGAGGCCGGTCCCTCCGACAACGACGACCAGCAGTAAGTTTTGCCAACACCTTTTCCAAATACCCCAAGGAGAACCACATCTGACAGGCATCATCTAGCGTCGCTCTCCTCAACTACCGTGAGGACGGTGTCACCCCCTACTTCATCTTCTGGAAGCACGCTCTCAAGGGCGAGAAGGTTTAAAATGGGACACGAACAAAAACAAAATTTGATCTAAGGGGATTTGCGCGGAATTACTTGGCATAGATCTTATGATGTCGCCAAAAATGCGATGATCACGTCACGAAAACAATGAACTGCATTATGATACCGTTCCAGTAATGGGACGGACACCACAAAACAATTTGACTTTATCTTTCCATTATTCAAGGACCAAAGACTGCAATGTGTTGCGTGATGTTCTTCGAGGCCAATAATATTTGATGCCGAACCGGAAATGGCTCGATACAAAACGCCATGGGGGATCGGACATGGTAATTGTCAACCATCAAGGCACTGCTCGAGAACAACAATGCTGTATATTTGTAACTTGCGCCGACCCAATGCTCTATGCTTTGCAAAGACTACTATTTACATCGATTGTAACCACTCTATTCTCCCGCCTCAGAAAGTTGGCCTTGTGCTCATGGGAACGGGCGGCGGCGCGTCCGACTGACCACCCCGGGCAGGCGGCGCACTCAGCTCGGCCTTCTTCCTAGGCGGAGGCGGAGCGGGGGGCTTCTTCTTGCCAATGGCAGACGCCAGATCCCTCACCGACATGGAACTTTCCGACCCTGGCGGCTGATGTGCACCGCCGGCTCCTGGTGCGGTGCTCGGAGATGCACCCGCCTGCGCCGTGGGGCTGTAGCCAAACTTTTGACCTAGGCTGTTGGCCGTCCGTATGCCACCGGCGACCTGCTCGCCGTGGCGCTGGCGGAAGTTGTTGGCCGTGCTGGCGGCGGCCTTGGCGTCCGAGAACGAGACGGTCGAGGGGTCCTTGTGGAACTGGGAAGCCGTTTTGAGGGCGGCCTGCTTCTGCTGCCACGTCGTGCCCTGCGAGGCGGCCGGGGCCGGAGATGCAGAAGCAGGCGATCGCGGCGGAGGGGCCGGGCTGGTCTTGTTCCCGATGCCGAAACCCGGGACGGAGATCCCGGCCGCGCCCAATCGGCTCGCCGCGCCTTGGTTCAGCCACCCATTCTCCGCCCTAGGAGGCTCCGGCGTGGGCGCTGCCGATCTCGAGGGTAGGCTGGGCGAGCCGGTCCGCACCGGCGAGTTGGTGCCCGATCTGGGTGGGAGACGAGGCGGCAGCGACGGGGGCGGGCCCTTTGCTACCGTCCCCGGAGCCGTGATCGCTGCGGGAGACGCAGTTCGTGCCAAGGGGGCCGACCGCCCATCAGCGCCGTCCGTCCGTCCTGGCGGCGGGGGAAGGTGTGCCGTAGACAGACCCGTGCTGTTGAGCTGCCATTTCTTGGGCGGCGCCCGCGGCTCCGCTTCGGTGAGGCCTTCGTCTTGCGGTGCTGCGCTCGAATACGACTGCTGGGACCGGGCTGGGGGAGCCGGCGGGCCCGGCCTCGACGTTGATGATGGCAAGGCGGGCGCATAGGGCGACGAAGGGGACGGGATGGCTTGCGAAGGGTCGCGCTTCGGCGGCGGAGCAAAGGAGGCCGGGTCGCGGAGGGACGAGATGGGGGCGGCGACGTGGTTGGCTCGGTCTGCCGCAGCCGGGTCACCGCGACCGACGAGACTTTTCTATGACACCCTTTTGTCAGTACGGGGCAATGTTAAAACTGGAATTGAAGCAATCGTCAATCTGCTTCCTTTATCCGGGGGACCTACCATTTGGCCCCTCAATGATGTCCCTTCCTTCTCCGGGTGCCACTGCAACAACGCGTGTCAGTAATTGCCATTCTCGGAGTGGTAAACGTGTTTTGAGTCGCTCTCTTGGGTACTATGTCTGAGTTGCTCCATGATAGCACCACATCGTGGAATTTGTGCTCATGAGACAACCCAGAGCGGGTAGATAATAACATTGGAAGTTGCTTACGCCATTTTTGGCGAGATCTTTCCACTTCGACGACATGGTTTCTCGACGAGTTTTAAGGTATGAAAATCGACGGCGGCAGGTGATCACAAGGAAAAGAAAGTCATTCTCGACGATTGAATAGAGCTAATAACTTGGGGAGTCTTATCAGATGTCAATCCAGACGGGCCGCCCGTCGTTTGTGCATCTAGCTCCAGAAATGCCGGCAGTGCTAAATCGCAAAGTGGGTATGACGTGCGAAGCCGAGCATGCGCTAGAATGTACTCTGTACGGATGGAGGCCCAACTCGAGCATCCCAGGGGTCTTTCTTATCGGGTTACCAGGTCACACCTGTATTATCAAAAGAGTACTGGAATGTGACTGGAATGATCCATTTGTATAGAATTAGAAGACAGTAAAACTCAATTACAGTCTTTAACACGACTAGTCGAGAGTATTGATCCGTTCAGTTGGCATCTTCAGCAGTATGGCCGCATTGATACATGTGATTCAGTGGACTGGGAACCCCTGGCAGTTGGACCCCCAGTGACGGGAACCCCTCCAAATCAAACCCCAACCTAAATATTGACTTGCAAGTGCCCGCGACGCGCTTCTGCCTCGGACAGTCGCGATTACCACTTTAACTCGAAGATGCAATCATGTCAGCCTCTACCAATTCGGATACCGAGCTCTTGACTGAGCATTTCGGCTATCCGCCCGTCGTAAGTAGGAATCAGTCATCTGTCCATTCAACACGCGCCAGTCAACGGCGCCTGCAAGTCGCGAACTGACCAGTAATCCCCATCGCAGAGTCTCATCGACGACATCATCAACTCGGTCAACATCCTTGCCGACCGCGCCCTGACCTCAGTCGAACAAGCATTGCTCAATGTGCCACCCGCGGCCATAGGCTTCAAGAAGCCAAAAGGCTCCAAGGCCGCCGGCGCGCCCGACCCGGCTGAGCTGGCCAAGAATGAGATCGACGCCGGCACGCATCAGCTCGAGACTCTGCTTTGCGCCAGCATCGACCGCAGCTTTGACAAGTTTGAAATCTACATTCTGCGAAATATTCTCTGCGTCAAGCCTGTCGACATTAGGAATTGGATGAAATTGGGCCACTATGAGGGATTGGACTTTTCCTCGCTGAGTATCGCCGACCAGGCTGATGGAGAGGGCAACGCGAGCGCGGAGGCCGGCGACAGACCGACACTCGCATCGATAAACCAGCTGCGCCGGAGACTACAAGAGAGCATGCGGCTGAACGTGATGCTGCACGAAGAACAGCAGAGGAACGCGCAACTGCTCGCAGACCTCCGGGGTCTGTTGGGAGCGAGGGACGACAAGGTCAAGGACGAGGGAACCTCGGCGGGCGCAGCAGCGAACGGCGAAGATGGTACAGCGGCGGCACCGGGACCCCTGGCGTTCCTCCGCGATGGTGTCGCGCAGCTTAAGGATGCTGGCGCCGACACGCCGCTGAGCACGACCACGGCCTTTACCCTGTCGCAGCTCCAGGCGCTGCGGGCGCTGTCGACGTCGCTGCGGACCATGTCGCCGCATCTGCAGCCTGCCGAGGGCGCAAAGTCGGACGAGGTGGATCATGGCCACAAGAGCTGGCGAAGAGAGAGACTAGAATACGTTGAGACGGCCACGAGGCGGCACCTCGAGAGCGTCCAAGGTCTCGAGCTGGGCAAGGACGGAGAAGTCAGGGATGGAGAGTGGCAAGCCGAGGGCAGGAATTTGGTCCGAGGCGAGGTTGAAGGACTGGAAAGAGTCGTTTCCATGTTGGGCGGCGAAGCTGGTGCGCCGACCTCACAGGGTCACGATGATCGCATGGACGAGTCTTGAGACATTTTCGTCATGGTACTATCTTTTCCTACGATGCACCTTGTCGTTGCTGGGGAGTTAAGGCGTTGGGTTACACAGTCTGGATACCATGTCAAGGGTCAGTGGAGTTTCAGCACGCGCGACACGACCATGATGAGGAAATGGTCGAGCATGGCTTTACAGCTGAGCATGGATCGAGACAGAATCATTGATTTTGATGAACAACTGAACCTCCAGAAGAGCGCTGATACCTTTTGGACTGCCATCAAGGGTATAGCGCTCGTATAGTCGTCTCCAATTATTTTAATGTTTCAAGAATCAAGTGGATATACGTCATTCTGTTATAGGAAATGTGATGGAAGACGATTCATTGTCCCCAGCCACACCAGCATATCCTATCTAACAGTCCACCCAGCCGCATGCCTGGTACCCGGCTGCCAGGAAACGAACAGTCTGTGCAAATACAACATAGGCAGGAAGTGCTTCGTTTTGCCGCCGCCCCTCTGTGATTGGCGTCATATTGTCCCGGAGCCGACTCCCGCTTCGGGATACGAGAAGATCGTCGGGTTTGCCACGGAAACAGGCAAGAACCACGGCCATTCGTTGGCGGTCGAGCGTCATGTATAGTAGTTACATTCTTGAGTCTGAACACCGGTGCATTGAAGGTGGATCGATCGTGGACATTGATCGTAGTATAAGAGGATTATCAGATCCAACCTCTTGGTATTGCTTTCGAGTATTGTCTTTAGTTGGGAAACAACTGAGAATATTCTGCCGTCGCATTCAAGTCACTTTAATTATGCAATTCACACTCGCAGCTATTTTTGCGGCCGCCGCGTCGGCCAGTGCCATCGCGAGGCGCAACGATACCGGATCATATTCCGTGACGGATTTCTACGCGAGCTGCATCCCGCATTCGACACTGTGCAGGTGAGAAGCCTCCCTCCCACCCGCCGCGCCACACGAGACACTGGCAACTGACACTCTCCCCACAGCTACCAATTTGAAGTCGACGCGGCCACCAACTGCACCCTCCTCCTCCAGGGCCCGGACATCCTGCCCGCCGTGGCGCTGACGGGCTGCGAGGACCCGGCGTACTCGTGGAGCGTCGCCACGACGGACGACGGCGGGCTCGAGTTGAGCATCACGACGGCGGCTGCGGCTGGCAACCTCACGGGCGTGCATGATATTGAGAGTGATGAGCTGGAGATACAGAACAATGGCGCGTCGTCGAGCCAGCTCTACACTGGGCCTCTGGATTTCACCGCGGCATAAAAAAGATTTTGTCTGATATCTTTCTATATGAAAGCTAATTTTATAAGTTCAAAAGCATTTGTACTCAAGCTACGTGGGATACCATGGTCAAGGAATCTGCGAATTATAACGAACTCTTGAAAATCAATTTGATGTCGATTATCCCATTACGAGTCAAATCACATTAGAGACCTTGGTAGCGATTGAGATTCTTTACGGGGTTGCCACAGCTGAGCTTCGGACGGTTATTTAAGTCTTTTCGTTCTTTGTTTTCCATTTATATAACGCTGTCCGTTTTCGGCATGGCATATCTGAGCGGACCAGAGAACAAAGCATGACTTCATCGATACCACGACAATGAGGCCGACTCATCCTGGACGCAAATTAATTTGCCAGATCAATCATTGCCAAGATTGTGTACCGTAAATTCGGCCTCGACACGGGTTCGGGTATATCCAGAATGTCGACGACAGATAGCCAACCAGTTACACCGGTGTCGCCATGGCGACCGGGTAGACTATCACTTGACTCAACACCGTCAGAAAGTCCTCATCTATCGCCAGTTAGACAAAAAGCACTCCGCGGAGCGTTATCGTCTCATGGATTGACAAACCTCGCAGAAGGTCAGGGGAGGAGGCCAACCATTAGTATCGACCGCATCAGAGCTGGGAGCATATTCAGCCCGACCGATAGCACCGATCACGAGATGGGTGAAGGCTCGGAAGATGGATCTCGAAGGTCGAGCATGGCAACCGTGGCGGAAGAGATTCAAGATGCCAGAGACGACGAGCTACACTCGCGGCATAACCAGCCGCTTATACACACGGGGGAGCACCTGTATCACGCTCGGAATCCCATCATTGTTGGACTACTGTCTATCTTGGTACTTTGGGCAGCGACCTCTATCGGCATGACGCAATTCTCTGACGCCGTATACCGGGCCTGCCAACTGCCCGTCGTGCCAGCCATTGCGTCTCGGCTCCCCATGGGCCTGTGCGATTCGGCACCGCTGACCGACGAGACCTTTACCAAAGTCCTCGACGCGCAGGTCCGGTACGAAAAGATATACAGATACGTTGAGAAGCGGGCCAGTCTCCCGGAAAAAATGACCGAAGCCGCCAAGAGAGCGGACGCCGACGAGTCGACTTCTCCCGAAAAGGACGGCGGTGCGTCGGCGGGCGTCTCCGCCAAGAGCAGCTTTCTGCACAGCGCCGACTACAGCCACGCCGTGCTGGACCTCGCTTCCTTCCTCAAGCAGGCCAGGGAGACGGCGCAGCGACTGGTCGTTGCCGACAAGGTCGCCAAGTCGTCTCTGAACGCCCTCTTGTCTACAAAAGATCGCTGGACGTTTCTCAAGACCGCCGGGTATCGGAAGTGGCAGGTCATGAGGGTCCACGACGCCCTCGCGGAGACGTCGGTGGCCCAGATCGCGTTGGTGATCGGCGGCGCAGAAATCGCGCGTAAGAAGATCGAGATTCTCGAGGGTGGCTTATACAGCATGGAAAAAGGCGCCGAACCGGAGCAGTCTCCCGTGCAAGACATCATCGCCCACCTGCAAGAAGCCCACGCGCTCCTCGAGCTGGTCAAGGACGGCGCCGAGAAGATCCGGGACGACCTGCTGGAGGCGCAGAGGTCCCGCCGGAGCCTCAAGCGGGGATCGAGGACAGCGGGCGCGCACAACATGGCGCTCGAGTCGATGGTGGCCATCTGGGGCGGGCAGATGTGCCGCAACGTCAAGCTGCTGGGGGAGGCGCTGGCCGGGCCGCGGGTCGTCGATGTGGCCTCGTCGTCCAAGACTTTTGGGACTATTGACCCGTTGCTTACGACGACGCCGAAGTTTCGGGTTTGACAAACACCGATTTCCATGTGCGCATGATGCTTCATGGGAGACTCTGAAAAATTCAAGACTGTATATAGTAGAATAGCACCTGGTTACTGAATTAAAGACACGCTTGTGGACGACTATTTTCATACGGGCTATTGACTGATGTCGAATCCACATCTGTCTTTCTGCAGCATCTAGCGGTGCTGGTGAACAGAGCCGGACCCCATCCTCTCCGAGTCGCTACCACCTTCCTCGATCGACACCGAGACCTCGTTGGTCTGCGTGATGATGTGCTTCTGGCTCTCCGAGTCGTCCCCGAGCTCGATCCAGTTGCCATTAGCGTTGTTGCTGCTGCCGGCGCGGATGACGGTGTTGTTGCCGTTGGTGCGGCTCAGGTTGCTCATCTTGACGCTGCGGCTCGTCTTGCCGCCCGTGTGGCTCCGGCCCTTGCCGCCGCCGATGGTCGCCGTGCCGAACTGGGAGCCCGAGTGGGGGTCGTACGAGCCGCCGCGGGACGACTTGTCGAGGATGCTCTTGAGGAAGCGGCGCAGGGCCGGCAGGGAGCCGGCGATGATGCCGACGCCGCACTCGATTTCGGACCAGATGACGATGTTGGCGATTTGGTCTGGTGACAAGTCAGCATTCCTACAGTCCATGTTCTCTATCCAGCGGAAAATTAACTTACAGTAAGTATCAGTCGGCGCCGTATAGGCGCTGAGGTAGGGCAGGCGGACCAAGGTGGTCACGCTGGCGACGGCGCCCAGCGCCAGGATGCCCGCGACCGAGATCTTCAGCCTGCGCTTCATCTGCAGGTTCCAGACGATGAAGCAGGGGATTATGGCGCAAGCCCAGTCGGTGACGATGGACGACGCCGAGATGTAGTAGCTCAGGCGGGTGATGATGTTGCCCGTCATGCAGTACCCGATGCTGGCGTCGGCCTGCAGCACGGGGTCCCAGTTCTTGGCTATGGGCTGGCAGGTGATTACGACGGCGATGAAGCCGATCATGGCGCTCACCGTGGCCAGAAACATGACGCCCCACAGGAGGAGCCGGTACTTGACTTCGGTCGTGATGCGAAATAGGGAGAAACAAATGCTGCATTTGATAAAGGGAAGTGTCCAGGCGTAGGTGACTTGCCACAGCACCAGATACTACTTGAAATCAGTCGAGCGTCTGTACTCGGGAGAACAGTTGTCGCATACCATGACGACGGCAGATTTGTTCCAGTCCGTGAGGTCTTCTCGTGCATCGTGGCTACCCAAGCTCGCATAGACGTCGAGACAGGCGAAAATGGAGTTTGTCGTGAATAAGCCCTATATGGAGAGCCGAAGCAACATGTTAGCCTCCAGAATCTCAAGTATACTTCTATGCTAGCTTGCACTCTTGTGAGCGAACTTACCACTGCGACCACCATCAACCAGTCGTCAATCCCAATATTGCCGGCCTCGACACGCGCAAACATCCGCAGCGACACGGATAGGAGCGACAGAATGGTCAAAAGTATGGTGATACACAAGCAGGCCACGCCGAGCCCGTCGACGTCGGTGAGCCAGTTGGGCGTCATGTCGGTAAAGTAAACAAGGTCGCCGGCCATTTTGACGGCGCGGTCGCAGTTGGCGACCTAGAAAGGAATGAAGAGAAGGAAATGGACAAGGAGATAGGATACGCAATAAACGAGTGACTGAGCAACGCCAAAGACGAGATGGAACTCTGGACCTGGTAAGAGGAAGGGGATATATCAATCACCTGCGGTAGAGATTCATCATCTCGGCGGTATATCAGACATGGCTATACCATACATATCCCTTTGATCTCAAGACAATCTTCCCGAATAGTTCATTCAGATGAATCTTCACGTCTATTCGAAAGGGGCCCATTCTTGCGAGAAGAGGTACTTTGACCGTAGACCCCCAGTCGCAACATTCAAGGAAATTGTCTTGTATGAAGCCCCTACAACTGACTGTCCCACGAGGATTCGAGGAAAGGCATTGTGAAAATCTTTTCCGGTTACAGTATAACCAAGGGTTCTTAGTCTGGACCATCAAACGACCAAAGCTGGGTTTGTCGGGGAGGACACCCGTGGACTAGATGAAGGATTATGTAACGAATTTCCCTGCACAATTGCTTGAAGTCTATGGGCACATGTTATACTAGTATAAACCGACTATAAGAGGCGAACTACATAACTAGATAGGCTTTTGAGCAGCAAAGGCGGGGCCCGTAGGCTGTCGCTGGAAATAAAGTGACCTCTCATCAGAATCCCTCGGACCTACCTCGAGGCTTTCGGCCGAGATTGTTCTTTGTATATGGATTGGATAGGGTCTTTCCCGACTGAATTTACTTTGAAGTCCACTGCGCTAGTCAACGTCTTAATGATATCGCGATGTGGCAGCATAAGGATTAGGGGAGGACGAAGGATGAAGTTCTCGCGCCTAGCAAGGCCATCGGGATATACTTCCGCTCTTACGCATGCCAATCCGGGACGAAGCAGGTCGATCAGGTCGAGCCCCTCGGATATTCTCAAGAGCCGCAAGCGAAGCTTCTCTGTACATTCAAAGATCAATGCAAAGGAAGGACGGATAGCCGTCGGTAGCAAGGTCCCTTGCCCCAAGACACTCATCCATGTGGGCTGGACATGGTTCCCACGAGTGTTTGCCCAGAAAGGCGGGCAACGTCTTTGGACGAGCCCGGCGAATCATGTTCGTGGTGAATAAGGTTCGGGACCGAAGAGCTCAGCGAGAGCCATGCGGTGCACTGACATTGTCTTCCAGGTCAGGTACAGCTGGGCAATCGTTGAGATCCAAAACTAAAGAGCACCCCGTATCGTATCGAGTTCCCAAATACGCTGCTGCTCCATACAGAGGCTCATCTAATAAGCAAGCTAGGTGACGAATACGCTAGCCAACGGGAGGCCCCGGAGCGGCTCCTTTCACGATAATTCCCGTATGGCTATTCGTCCATGGCTAGAAGCGGAAGAAATGATTGCCTCTTCCGGCCTCCTGCCCATCGTTGCTGCGAAGCCAATCGCCGAGGATTATATAAGTGTAAGTGGGACTGAGCAAGGTATCGGGACACTGGCCAGGCAGACTTGAGCCTCACTCATTGGCCACTTTGACCTGGAAACCCCAGCAGCTAATAAGGTGCTCCTCATTACAGAGGTGCTCATTGCTCGCTGCTGACTCAGGTGATCATCACTCTACTAGGATACCACTGGTGCCTGTGGCGATACCCTGAATCCTATACTCGTCGCTGTCTACCTAATATAGCTGCGACTGACTTGGTGGAGTACACTGCCAGCGAAGTCCACGTGCACTAGACAAACAACATCATGTTCTTATTATATTGGTCGATCGTGAGAACGTCGAGCAAACAACAACGGCTTGGCTTTTTCTATCATGTCGGCCATGCGCGCTTTTGCTCAAAAACATTTTACACACGTCTCAATCTGCCCCGTCTTGTTTGTCAAAAGACTTATGCAGAACCGTTGACCCCTAATGCGCAGACAGGGTGCGAAAATGCGAGGCGATGGGGTCGGGGTGGATCCCAGTCCCCATCCGAGAGCTGCGCCTACGGAAGACGGGAGAGGTGCCGGTAGAGAAGGAGGCTAGTTACAAGGCTGGCTGTGGTGGGAGGAGGAGGAGGAGGAGTCAGCAAAAATCGTTCATTCGCGGCCCTGCAACACGGGCTTTGGGGCCCGAAGTGTGTAATGATCGGCGCTCCGGGTGGAGCGAGTATGTTAGGCGAGTATGTTAGGCGAGATATTTGCGACTTTCACGGATTCTGGGAGAGTTCATGGGCAGACAGCATGTCGCTGCGAAAAGGGTTTCATCGCGGCGAGAAATCAGGCGATCAATGAAGACATACCCAGGTCTGCTTTACTAGAGTATGGACTGCTGTGCAGGGTGAGCTAGTCGAAGAGCTGAAGCCCTCTTCTCGACACCAAGCCAATCATGATGGCCTCCAAGTGAAAGGTTGCCTGATAGCGGTGTTCCTATAGATGATTCGCGTTGCCGCTGCACCCTGACTGATACGTGGCATGCACTCTCCCTTGCTTGGAAATTTCTTCAACTCACCACCTCCTTGTTTTTCAACGGATGTCGTTGAACTGCCGGTCAGAGACCGTAAGATGGAACTTCTAGAAAGCCAAGAGAAAGAAAAGGGGTATATTATTGGTATCCTTGGCTGAAGATCGAAGGATTCGTCTACCATTACATCCTGGAATTGCGCAAGGGAGCGTTGGCGAAGGAGTTTGTTCGTCTGGGTCTATTCAATGTTATTGTCTCCTTGAAGATGCCGTGTACACTGGACGAGTAGATTGCACGTGAGTTCGCTCCCACCGAATAGTCTGGGTAGGACGTATTCCCTGCAAAGTCTCATCAACTTCTTTCCAGGGTGCTGGTGTTGGAGAAAGACCTAGCAAACCCCAGGTCGCTGTGAACTCTTCACGACCCTGGTTGGCGGGGGTTGCAGTGGTCTACAAGGCACAAGGGTCTCGGTTTCATCCATCATAAGTTTACACATGCTTAGCACATCATATCATACATCGGTAGTCGAATTTTGGGACAACGACCCAAACATGGCAAGGGATTAAAGACCAAGGAGCCAAGAATAACGGTTTGACAGTCCACAATGGAGCTTCCAGTCAAAGTTTACTAGCAATCAATGTATGAAGATCAAATAAAAATCCCCATTTTCAAAGCGTCTCCCTGGTCAAGTCCCACCCTTTCTTCTCCGCTCTCCTCCCAGTGTATGGGTGCACAGTGAGATATCATGACTATAATTGGTTGAAGATCATAGCCGTCGGCAACCTCGTCTCCGCATTCTTACCAAACCCATTGTCAGGGACCAGACATATGTTCAGTTCTGCTTCTGGGTGGCAGTCGCTCAAACGCTACATGTCAGCTTGCTGGTAGATGTATATAGATTCGAGCTCTCCCATCATTTGTGAAAGAAGACCATTCCTATCTCATCCAGCAATTCAATCACCAACTTCAGTCTCTGACCATCTTGAGCTTCACCTCTCTGAATACATAGTAAATATGGCTGGCGTCGCTCCAGGAAAGACCTTTACCCCTGGGTTGGACTTTTCCAACCAGTCTTACAGCAACCTCTCCCAAAAGGTCGAGACGGATGTGAAGAGAGCCCGCGAGATCATCAAAGAGAAGCTCCCGCTCCTCGGTGAGCTCAAGGCCCTGCTACAAATCTCTCTGGGCGACAAGCCGCCGTTCTGGATCGACGCCCGCTCTGGAACTGCCACCATCCTCGAGTCGTGCAGTGACGAGCCGGACACGAAATTGACCATCAAGCCCGAGTACATTTCGCAGTTCTACGAGAACAAGCTGGAGCCCAGATATGGTCTCTTCAAGGATGCCTTCTTCAACGAGGCCTCCATGCCGCAGGGAAAGATCACCGTGGCCATCAAGTTTGCCGACTTGTTGACTCCGGTACCGCCAGTGCCTCCCAAGCACGCCGACCAGTTCAGTCGTCTGCCCGAGGCCACCGAGGATATTGAGCAGGTGAAGCGGGACGTCAAGGAGTTTGGTTACGGTATCGTAAGTGATCATACAATTTCAAATACACGCGCTCGTCACTAATGATTGAAACAGGCCAAGAACGTTCTGTCACCAGAACAAGTCGCCATCATGAAAAAGGCGGTCCAAGAGCAGGCGGCCGGCGAGCGCGAGGCGGGCATCGCGCAGGTCGACGGCGGCGCCACGGGGCCGAACCAGCGCATCTGGACGCTGATCAACAAGGGCGACGACTTCCTGGACCTGCTGAACCACCCCATCATCGACGAGTTCGTGCCGTGGCTGCTGGGCGAGCACGCCGTCATCACGACGTACACGGCCAACATCGCGCGGCCGGGCAACGTGCCCATGCAGCTGCACACGGACCAGGTCGCCGTGCAGCCGCCGATCCGCGACCTCGCGTTCGGCATGAACATGATGTTCTACCTCGAGGACATCACCGAGGCCAACGGCGGCACCCGCGTGTACCCGGCGTCGCACCTGGGCCCCGTCGCGCCCCCGGACATCTTCACCGTGGACGGGACCGTGGCGGCCGCGGCGCCGGCGGGCTCGGTGCTCGTGTTCGAGTCGCGGCTGTGGCACGCGACGGGGCCCAACGTGGAGAAGTCGGGCGAGCGGCCCGTCATCCTGCTCTTCTTCATGCGCTCCTTCATCCGCCAGCAGGAGAACAACTTCCTGTCGCTGCGGAAGGACGTCTGGCCCAAGCTGTCGGACCGCCACAAGCGCATGCTCGGCTTCTACACCACGGGCGCCCTCGGCGGCGTCGACGGCGAGGTCCGGGAGGGCCTCTTTGTCGAGTGGAAGGAGGGCGTCGGCGAGATGCGCGCTCCCCACAAGCCCTTGGCCTAGACTTGCTTGTCGGCTGAGGATAGGAGAAGCGGCTTTGTACATAGGATCATGAACATCAATATTAATCGATCAAGTAGCATACAAGCGACTTCCTCCTGTTATAGCCGGTGTTGATGTGATATCGATACTCGTGGGCAGAGTTTCTACTAGGCGACGGAAAAAGCAATCGTCATATCATTGACCCATGTTTTCAAGCAACATACAACACGCTTTAGAGTCATGATTCGAATGTTGTTCTCATGAATGAGCGTTTTCATGAATGAGCGTTTGATGCCCTTCCTCTTGAATTCATACACCGAGTGGCATCGTATACGCCCTATTTTGCCACAGAAGCCGACTATACTCAACTGGCCGCGCACCGTCCACCATATGGAGCGCTGAGCAGACCGGGGTTGACTGTGGCGTAGCGGACCGTCCCGGAACTAGAACTAGAACTTTGGAGCACAACTATTATAATTATTGCGCGGCTTGGGTACCATCAGCGCCCATTTCTCGTGATATTGTGCCTGGTTCACCTTTGCAGTTTGTGCGTATCTGGCATGAATGACTGTCCATGACAATAGGATAATGGTAACTTCATGTCCGTTGAAAGACTTCTACAACAGCCCGCATTTACGAGGCACCAACCAAGCGGATCAATCAGAACATATCATATTACTCAAGGAGGCCGCCGGCTCGATCGGCTGTGATACTCGCGCAAAGAAAGTGTCATAGTACAGACTTGCGACTGATCACAAAATATCAAGCTGAAAATCCCCTTGACCAGGTAGTTCCCTGAAGCTAAACACTGTACTGAAACATACATGTCTTGAACTTGGAATTCACCTTGAGTCGTTCCTTGTTATACAGCAGGGCTCGGAAGATTCGGATGAGGAGGTGTCAATTCTGACGTGTACCTATGCCGTAACACCACCCGAGAGACAGGAAACTTCCAGCTGAGTGTCTATGATCGGACGTCTGTTCCGTGAGACAACATTCGGTGTATTAGTTGCTTAAGGGGGAAACATGAGACACCTAAAAGATAGTCGCGGATGTATGATTTTCTCAAGCAAAATTCTTTTCAATCGAAGTAAACACATGCTGTAAGTAAATCTCAGTTGCATGGTTTGATGTAATATAATGTGAGCTTGATTACTTTTGTAAGATATTATTATACTAATTCACCACACAAATATCAGAGCCTTCAGATTACTGGGCCTCACACTCGCTTCAATACAAAGCTTTTCTTCCTTCCAAGAAAACAGCTTAGACGCAGAGGGTAGCCTCCAGGTTGACGGGCTGGGGGCAGCCGTAGACCTTCTTGGCGCCGGGGACGCTGTAGCAGGCGGCGTCGCCGGCGGCGCAGTCGAACACCTCGCACCCGTCGCCGGGGGTCAGGATGTTGTGCGCGTCGGCAAAGGGGTTGCCCCATTCGCTGGTGGTCAGAGGTTAGTAAGTAACATCTTCAAAGCGAGACGGATGGATGGAAACAACTTACGTGCTGAGCTCGTAGTAGGCGTAGTCCGGGGCCGTGGAGAACGAGTAGCCAAAGAACAGTGGAGCGTCAAGAGTCTTAGTCTTGGCGATCTTCACAGTCTGTTTGAGGGCAGCGGATTAGTATTTATAAAGGAGAAATATTGAGCGGGAAACAAAACTTACAGATCCGGCAGACTTGAAGTCCTCGGCAAATTGCTGGCCGGGCGTCACGGTGGTGAGGGTGCCGGCGGCGCTGCCGTCAAAGGGGAACGACTGGACGTAGATGTTGGTCTGGCAGTTGTTCTTGACGACGGCCTGCTGGGCGAGGGCGCCGGTGGCGACGAGGGCGGCGCCCATGATGGTAGAGAAGGACTTCATCTTGACGGCGAGAGGTGAGCGAGTGAGCGATTGAGTTGAAGGAATTAATTGATTAAGCTGGAGCGATTGGAGAGTAGAGAAGATGTTCTGTCTGAGCTGAGTTCGTTCGAGGCGACGCAACGGCCGTATATGTACTCTGAGCCGGCCGACGAGGTGACATCTTGGCGGGAGTAACGTAGTCAGTCAATCAACTGGTCAACGTACGTTGGGCGCAGTGTCTTCGGTAGCATCGAGTGACACATTGGAGAGTCGAGGCATCGCAGTGTTGCCAGATCCGGCATCCCATTAGACATTCGATCAAGGGAGGTCCACGTCCGGGCTCAAGGAATAACCATAGTAGAAGGGCCTATCAGCTGACCTGGCAAGACCCGGGGGCGCAATACGAGACTCTCATCTTCGTATCACTTGGACACGAGGGCGGGGTTGGACAGTGTCGGGCAGGGGTTTCCAGGCCCGGATCCAATCACGAGTCCACTTGGCACTCCAGGTCTCCGCAGAAAAGAGATCTAGAGATCTAGTGACCGTTCGGTAATGCTGCCGAAGCAACCGTCCTGCAGCGGTGAATAGTACAATAAGCTGTCCCCCCTGTCCCCTCTGGGACTTCTAGAACGATCAAAAGACCTGCGTCCCCATCAATAACGATGGATCCTTCTATTCCGGGTTCATCATACAAGCAGTCGCTGGGAATCCCATGGTCATCTTACGGTTGCAAGCGGCAGCCTGCGTAACACGTCTGCTTTTGTTTTCACTGTTCAGCACTCGCTCATGTTTACAATCAATCAGTGCTATTGTTACTTGTACTAACAGGCTCGGTTTATTCTTTAATCGCACTTCCTGAAGACGTCGTATTGATAACTATGATGCACCTCAGGATTCACAAACTGATCTCACGAGATGTAATACTCTTGTCCCTTGGCATTCAGGGCTTCCGTGTCCATTATCACGACGCTCCACTTCATCTTCAATCTGAAAATGGGTCACCGAGACACGAGTTTTGCAGTTATGGATGGCATTGACAAAGTTTGCCTGTCGAGTTTGCTTGTGTTCTTATTTTGGACAGTTTGCCCCTGAAGTTTGCCCGCATTATCCCGTAGGCAATTGGATTCTTGTCTTGTTCAACGTGACGCCTGTCATCTCTGTGCACTCACCACGCGATAAGCGAACACTTCGTTTACCTGGCCATAGGATCAAGTCCTTCTAGAACGAACAAGGAACATTGGAAAACAGATTGAAGTGATATGGGCGTCCTCCCCATTTCTAGATTGTGAGAAGCAAGTCATAGCGAACATCTTCGGCTATTCTAGACTTGCGACAATCGATGCTCACGACTGTCAGTCGGAGCACGGAAACGCCGGCTCTTTTATACCGACACGAAATACCGAGACATATCGGCATCCTCTTTCCCTCCTGAACTGTTCTATCATCCAATGGATACGAAAAGCTGTCGAGTACTAATCATCAACCCACGCTCCTGGAACGGGCTGGTCACCAGGCTCAGCCATCTCCCAGAAATCTCCAGCAAACACATCCGTAGGCTCCAACCACCAAAGTGCCCAGTCGTCGACATCTGGCCCGTACTGGAACCCAATGAGCTCGAGGTCGAGCCTCTGGTAATTGTCCCAGCAGATCTCAATGTCGTCGCCACCAGAAACTCGGTACAAGGAATGATGCCTTCCATAGCCTTGAATATTGAAGATCTCTGCTTCTCGCTCACCATACTTGTGAAGATCAACACCCCCATCCTTGAGTACTTTGAGCCATGCCTTTATACCAATGTCCATGTTGCGAAAATGTCTCCAGAGCGACATTGTACGTTTCGGAAATCGCTGGTTTCGAGCTTTCCGGGCGCGCCATGGTAACATGGAAACGATCAGTGAAGCAAATAACGGAGTTCTGAAGTGATCCCATCTGGCAGCAGGGGCTAGTTCGTGGTACTCCTGAACAAGTGGTATTATGTCCGAAGCAACCAGGGCCCACTTCATTGACGTTTCTTGATCGTGCCAGGCAGCGCTTCCAACACCTATTGCAAGAGCGTGAAGCAGAGTGTCGTCACAATATCCAAGGTTCAATCGACTGGTGTAGATGTACTGCGCTCGAAGAATCCCCTGTGGTGTGAGCACATGTCGGAAGAAAATCGGGGCCATGCGGTTGACTGATAGTGCAAGGAGCCATGCAAACTGAATTCGCTGTTTGCGGAAAGATTCATGATAGAACTCGTCATCCGACCATATCTGTCTCCTGTTAAGGTTGAAAGAATCTAGATCGCCGTGGAAATTGCTGAATAGCTGAAACCGGACATGATCTCCGAGATCGTCTGAACGCAGCAGGCTTCTCAGCTGGTGCAGTGCCTCTTCGTCAGGAGCACGTCGCTGCCATATGATCCATACAAGCGGCCTGTGTAGCAGCTCGCGCTCCAAACTCAAGAGATAGTTGCAAGTTTTCCACGCGCCGAATCGTAGTGCGAGCTGGGTTTTAATGAGTCCAAGTCTCCGTTATTTGGGCAAATTGTACTCACCTGGCACAGGCTCCGCTCATTGCCCCTTGTGTCGATGAAGCGATCTCGCGGGGTAAATTCCCTTCGCTCAAAAGCTTGATACATGGCCTTCTCGTCATTAGACTGAATCAGCTTGACGGCCTTGTTGGTGTGGCTGTCGTGGAGTACGTGAACCTTGTATGAGGCCAAGGATCCTTGCCAACCCATGTAGCTCTTTTCAACAAATATCTCGAATACTCGGTAGGTGAGCCAATGTGGCATCTGGAATTTGACTTCAAGCGTTGCCACCTTGGATTCCGGACTTTGCTTCTCCAGACGCCGCGAATGCTTGGCTGGTGGTGAATCGTCAAGACCATTACTCTTGGGTGCCGGGGACATCTCAAGCATGAGTTTCCGAGTAAGGAAAGGAAATCCAATGTGGATTCTGCGGCCCATGAGCATATCACTGGTTGATTTTGATTTCTGAGCCCTGGAGGGTTTCGATCCAATCAATTCCACTGCCTTTTGCACGGATGCACAGTCTTCATATGCAGGCGATTCCGATGGGAGGTTGGAACCAATTGCGATTTCACGATCCTGCCGAATCCGCGATATAATCATTTCGGGCTGAACCCTTTGCCAGGCACTTCTTCTATTAGTATCACACTCGCAAAAGATCAGGGACGAATCAAATACATGATGTATAGCTGCTGTGTCATGGTGAGGCATTGCACGGCCGTATACAAGCGATGCTCAAGTCTCGCAATCGAATCCTTCTTGAGCACCAGCTTGGCGGCCAAGAACCTGCGTCGAAACCCTCTAGAAGTCTGCAACTGCCTGGTCAGGTCACTAATCGTGCTAGACAAGTGGTCTGCTGCCTGTTGGCATTGGTCGATAGCTGCGCGCAATGAGCCGTACAGTGTGACGGAGATGCCGGGCTCGACGGCATCGTGAACGTTCAGCTCGTGGAGGGCGGCAGCAATGACTTCAATCTGCCCAAGAAGAAAGCTCAAACTCTCGGGAGCGTCGCGGATCTCGTGGAAAAGACGTCTGAGCTCCAGACCCGTCGTCAAGATTTGCCCTGCAAGCTGGGCTACGTTTATGCCGGACGCGACCACACCGAGAATCTCCGCCATAGTTGACTATCATTTGTGGTGTTGTGCAGTTCCAAGTCTGCGTTCCGTAGAGAAGTCGACGGAAACGTGTCTCGTCCTCACAGGACTTTTCAAAGGCCCTGGGCTCCATGTCGTGGCTTCTGCTCTAGGCGTCGACTTCAATTCAATCTTGCCCCTGAGAAGGAATCGGCGGCGTTGCTTTTTGTGTAACAGAAAAGACGTGAGAATGGCATTGAGCACTGTCATTGCACGATGAATACTCTTGGCACACGTGGAGGATGAGGCGAGATGGGGGCTGAATGCTATTCTGGTGGACAGAGAGAGATACCGTTTGGGGGCAGGCGCATCGCATCCCACCAGTAGTCGACGGCCGTACCTGCTTGCCTGTATTGTATTGTTGAATCTTATATTTGTGACCGAAAAAGGCATCGAAGCTGTGCTTATTGGAACGTGCGAGCTGAGGAGGGGTCAAGAACGGACCGTTGCCTGTCAGCAGAGATTAGTAGGTATCCTTCTCGTCTCTGAAGGCCATGACAACTTGACGTCCATGAAAACGTGCCTGTTGTAATCCATCGCATCAGTGAGCACGGTTCAGTCGACATGACTGAAACGTCGATGAGATGAAATATGAACCTTCTAGAAACGACTATAATCTTTTGTCCAGCCACTGACTATAGTGGAGTTCCACGCTGGCGGTGCAGCGAGTTGTGAATATGGAAAAACCATATGGAGACGAATTCACACTGCTTATAGGTCCATTCCCCAGACTTTCTAGGCACCGACAGAGGGTCCCGCTGATTAGCGCCTTGGTACGGAGAACATGCGTACTATGCCTTCAGCTGGATGACTGCTCGAAAGAGGAGACGGTGAGATCTTGATCTGACCATGGCCGTTATACGGCGATTCAGTGAGTCACGGTCGGTGCTCTGTGACTGTGTTACTGGGATTATAATAGGATTCATCGAGTAGGTTCCGATACAAGCTTTCAATCACATCAAGTTGACTCGCCTCACAGGTCCCTTCACTATCGTCAAGATGAATCCTCCACCAAATCCTCGAATCGCCGGGTTCGTTGAGCGCTGGTCTCAATTGCCCGTCGAGTTGATTGAACCCATCTTGGCCAAGTTACCTCTGCACCGGCTCCTCGAACTGTCGCTCTCGCCTAATGCTTCCCCTGCATTCATCGAGACCATCAAGAACAGCCCTTCCCGGGCGTGGCTGTTCCGAAGCAATGGGGAGAACAATTTAGACGAAATCCGGCACCTGTACAAGGCCATCAGCACTCTGGCGTGGGCATATGGTCACAATACCAGAGACCAGACCGAGATCACGCGTGAGCACTTTGCCATTTATGACGTGGGCTCTGGACCGCTGCCCAGTCAGGGAGTCTCGCATAGAAACCCGATGCCCGAGCTGAGAGATGGTTTCATGCGCCTATTCCTCGATATTTTGCCTGTGCTTGGACGAACTCGCAACCTCTCAGCAACTGTGTGCCTCTCAGCCATAAGAGCGCACGACTTCCAAGCCCTATGTGTGTTGCTCCCTGACGATATCATGGAGAGGGTAACGTCTGCATCAGAACTGAGTGACGCTCTATCGGCTCTTGGAGTGCAGACCACAACGACGCCGCCGCCGGTCCCCGAACTACCGCTGGAGGTCATCAAAACAAGAGCCTATCAATTGTTGAACCTGGAATGGACCGTCGAACAGGCTCTGCGCTTTGTCCCATACCTCCTCCAGGCGTACGCGGACTACTGCCGGGCTCGGTCGTCGGAGTTGCTTCGAATCAGCGAGTTGTACGAGCAATATCCCACTCTCCTGAAGAGACGCAGCGCCCCCGAGCATCCGCTACGAAATCTGAACCACATCCCAGCCAGGCTTCGTGCGGACGCCAAGAATTTTCTCCGAAAGCCTCTGAGGCGCGGCAAAGTCAGAAGCCAGTATCACTTTGCCGACGCGTATCCCACCTTGGTATCGTATGGCTGGTGCATGCGCCTTTTCCAGATTGTGGTTGAGAAACATCCCGTGAAAGAGGGCGGCGTCTATCCAGATGAGCTCCTGCCAGATCTTCAGCTGTGTCTTGCGGGTATCTCAAACAGAAGACCACATGCCCAGGCAATGGTGCACTCTCCGGCCGAGCTCGAGTGGCTCGAGGCTTGCGTCCACTGCGTCGACTGGATGTATGCCAACGCTTCGCATCTCGGCGTGGATCTTCGCGAGTGTATCCAGCCTCAAGCAGATATCGGTTCCAGGATACTTCTCAATGCTCAAGACTTTGAAAAATTCATCGACGAGGAGCCAGTTGAGACGATTGTCGGGCAGATTAAGCTAGACGTGGAGATCTGCGATGATGCATCTTCCACCAAGCTCCCCAGTCTGCTGGGACTTTATCTGCCGTCTTTCAGTGCACCAAGAGCAAGAGAGATAGCAGATAGATTGACGCCTGGACTCGACATTGCGACTCAGCAATTGATTTATAATGACACGGCAAAAAAGTTGAAGCGCGACATACACAAGATCCCAGAAGTGAAACCAAACTACGACGATCACCAACTTCCACATGAGGCTCTGGAATCGGGGCCGAGTGATGCTTCCAACGACACGAAGAACAGCTGGGCCCAAGCCGTCCGGCGCTATGCAGATTCCAGGCCCATCAGAGGCCCTAGAGATCAGAAGCACTGCTACATCTGCCGCTACGTCGTCCGAGACATGCACAAGACGTTTCCGTCCCTATGCAAGGCGTGCGGCGAGTTCAATCTGGCCGGGTCCAACCTGTCTTTGCCCGAGAGCCTCGATTTGAACAACAGAGTGGCACTCGTCACTGGCGCTCGCATCAATCTCGGCTATCACACTGCCCTGCGACTCCTGCGCTGCGGTGCCCGTGTCATCGCCTCGACTAGGTACCCCGAAGATGCATTGTCTCGATACCAGGCCGAGCCCGACTTTGCTGTCTGGAAAGACAGGCTGAGGATTATCGGCGCCGACTTCAGGGCCGCGGCGGATGCCTTTGGTCTCGTGGAGCAGACCAAGAATGTCGTGGATGAGTGGGGAGGCAGACTGGACATTCTGATCAACAACGCGGCTCAGACGCTGACGGACAGCATCAAGAAGGAAAAGGGGGCGGTCGCGAGAGAAGCCATCTTGTACAGGGAAGGCGGCACGAAGGCGACCATCGTGGGGCACAGCTACATACCGCGGGTCAGGGGTGCCGCGCCGGACAGGCTGATTGGGGCATCCGAGGGCAGCAACAAAGAGAAATTACTAAAGGATAACCCAACCGACGACGGCTTGGTACATACCTTACCATCCGAGACTTCTGCACTGCAGCTCAAACAGGATGACGAAGGCCCGTCGTCCTGGGTCCAGTCCATATCCGAGATACCCTACGAGGACGTGGTCACGGCGCAGAGTGTCAACGCGCTCGTACCGCTCATCCTGATGCGCGAGCTCCTCCCCTTGATGTACAGACAGCACGACGATGACAAGAAGCCACAAGGTAAGAGACGTGGAGTATGCCCCGCATCGCGCATATATGACAGAGAACTGACAGCAGAATTGATAGACCCCAACCGCCCGGCCGCCTACGTCGTCAACGTCTCCTCCCGCGAGGGCATCTTCGAGTCGTCGCACAAGAGCAGCGCCAAGCGGGGCCACCACGTGCACACCAACATGAGCAAGGCGGCGCTCAACATGATCACCGAGACCGAGGCCGTGACGGCGTGGCGCGGCGGCCGCCGCGTGGCCATCAACACCGTCGATCCGGGCTACATGAGCGCCGCGCCGGAATTTGAGAACGCCTACGGCGGTGAGAGACCTATTGGCTGGGAGGACGGCGCCGGTCGGGTCCTATGGCCTGTTGCCATTGGCGAGGGTGCCGAGCAGAAGCCGGTCTGGGGGCGGTTCTTGAAACATTACGGTGCCTCCAGAGTTGATGTGCGATGGGGGCGCGGGTGAGGGTGCTCAACAAGTAAATGTCTACAGTAATTCATATCCAATGACAAAAGTGTCCCGCAGGTTGACATTGCTCAATTGATTGTTGGTGCAGAGTGGTATAATTCAGTAGCCCGTAAACAGCAATGTTGTCAAATCCTCAAAACTAAGAGCCGAACACCTATCCGACTTGCTGTGCATTTCCCGTCAAGTATATATATCCCGCCTAGTATTCGAAATCATCATCGACGCTAGGCCCTTTGTTCTTGGTCACGGCCTCCTGTTTCCTGTACATCTCGGCCACCTGTCTACTGCTCGTGGCCTCGTCGGGCTTCTTGTCATCTCTAATCTTGATGAACCGGGGGAACCGCAGACTGATGCCCTTTTCGCCAGCGGGGTCGACGCCTTCCTTTAGGCCCGCCTTGTACCGCGGGCTCAAGGTCAGGTCGGCAGTCTTGACCTCCCAAACGTACTTGGGCTCAAACCAGACATCCGGCTGGTGTTGGCCGCCACTGGAGTGCAGGTAGAAGGGCTTGGGGCGGTCAATGACAATCTCCGACAGCGACTTGTGCAAGTCCTCGAGGACTTGTTCCGAGAAACCCGTGCCAATGTTGCAGACGGTCTCATATGTATCGGTACCTGGGTTGTAGCATGCAAGCAAAAAGGCACCGTAGACAGAAGTACGTTTGCCCTTGCCGTAGTAGGCACCCAGCACTACGAGATCCAGGGAATCGCCGACACCAGAAAGATAATCCTTCTTGATCTGTGAAATGGGTCAGTATATACTAAAAGGCACAGGACAAATATCTTACCTTGAGCCAGTTGCGACTGCGCTTACTGGGCTCATATCCACTCTCGGTGCCGTCAAGCATCTTTACCATGAGACCCTCGCAAGAAGCCTTGACACTGTCGTCGAGGAAAGTCTGAATTTCTTCAAGCTCTTGGCCATCCATGCTTGTAGCAAAGGCGAACTCGCCTTCTACAGGCTGGAAGGACTTGTGTAGCAACTCGCGACGTTCGCGTAGTGACTTTTCCACAACAGCCTCACCATTGAGGAAGAGCAGATCAAAAGCAAAGACACAGACCTTGATTTTGACATCTTCAATCTTGACATCCTTCTTCTTCCTCGTCATGAGCTGTTGAAAGGGCAAGACCTTTTTCTCTGTCACATCCCAAGCGACTGTCTCACAGTCTAGGACAAAGCTCTTCGTGCCATCCTTGACCCACGTGTCGAGCTTGGCCAAGATGTCTGGATATTTCTTTGACAGATCCTCGGAATTCCTAGAGAAAATGGACGCAATGCCCTTGGCGGCCTCTTTTGTGGCCCCAGGCACGCCATCAATATACTCATCCTTGTGCTCCTTGGCCACGTAATGGATCTGAGCTCTCTCGCCATCGTACTTGTACTCGCACGTAAAGGTTTGATTCTCAAAACGGTCCAAAACTTCAGTGATGGCTTTGGTAGGCTTGGCAAGCATGGGCTTCAATGGAACACCAGGTCGGAGCTTGCACTCTTCCCGCAGTCTCATGATGCCGCTCTTGAGCATGGTGGGGATAATGACATCCCATGTGGGAAGTTCACTGGGATCGACTGTCAGCTTCCACCAAAGAACATTGTCACTTCTATACATACCTGTAAGTCGTCTTGAGAGCCTGTTCAGCCTGCTCCATATCGGTTGTGCTGGGTACCGCCCCCTTCTTTTCAAATTCATGAATAATCATGGCTTGTGCTACAGAGACCAGAACGGTCTTCTCTGCAAGCCCGAGTCGCAGCTTACCCTCCAAGAATCGGATCAAGTACTTGGCTTCACTCGGTCCACCCTTGTCCTTGTGAATGTCAACTTTGCCGGTGGAGTGGGCGTCGGCAGATGACAAAAGCTTCTTGATACCGTCAACCTTGCGTCCCTGGGCACCATTACCGGTAACGGTGGCAATGCCCATTAGGCCTTTGTGGACGCCCTGTACAGTCAGGGGCTTGGGCTTGAACATGGTCGGCTGGGTCGACCGAGACTTGACGGCAACAAGACCAAGATCACCAATATCTTTCTGATCGGCCTTGATCACCTGCAAGCTTCTTCCGGTCGTTTCACCAATGGCTTTCATGATGAGAGACTCGCCGATACCCAACTCAATGCCGGCGTAATCGGGTGCAAGCTTGTTGATCATCAAGTTGACGACAGGAAGAAAATCATCCGGTGTCAAGCGAAGAACTTGACGCAGGAAGAGCGCGCAGTGTTCAGTGATTTCCAGCCGCTTCGTCGTGAGCTCGATGAGCGAGAATGTGGTGCAGAGTGCAGCATACGGCACAGGTGTGCCTGCCTTCCAATCGGGGTAAGGATCTTTGGCCTTGGACTTGAGTTTCGTCTGCACCTTTTCCCGGGCCTTCTTTGCGACTTCGGGCTTCTCGTCTTCTTCATCAATGTCCTCCACTTCCGAGGCAGATTCGGTGGCGCTGGCCTCTTCCTTGACTGGCGCATCTTCTTCCACTGGCTCGGGCTTGGTCTTTTTCTTGGAGGCTACAGCTGCCGGCTTCTTGGTGGCCTTCTTGGGAGACTCCTTCTTAATCTTGGGTGACTTGACCGGCTTTGCAGGTTCCGCATCGGGCATGGCCTCATCTTCTTCGTCCTCCTCTATCGTCCTGCGACTCCTGCGCGGCCTCTTTGACACTGGGACATCTTCCTCTTCCTCGTCGACTTCTTCCGACTTGACTTTTGTTGGCGATTTCTTCACCTTGCCCTTGGGCGACAGGCTCGCTCGGTCTCGCTTCTTTGAATCCGCTGGCGATTTCGCCTTGGGCTCGGGGGACTTGGCACTGCCACTGGATGCGCCATTCTCTTCCGTCTCTGCGACATCGTCCTCTTCCGTCCTTTTCGAGGCGGGTTTGGTGCTGAACGAGAGTTTCGATTGCGTCTTTGGGGCGGAACCGTTCGGGGCTCCAAAGAACTTCCTAAGACAAATATCAATACCCAGTCATGATACAAGATGACAAAGACCTTGCAAGGCAACCGACCCCAGGGTGGTTTGCGAGGACTTGACATACCCCAAGGTTGCCTGTTTGGGCGCCATGTTGACGGTAGCTGTGCTGAGCAGTCTCTTGGACGTGCTCGTCGCAAGACCAAGGATGAGACGACGGGAAGCCAGAATGGCAATTGGTGTTGCAGAACAATTATAATTGTCTCGAGTCCGAATTACAAAGAAGAGTCCCAATATTTAAAGACGGCACAAAAGGACCTTTTGGAATTGGGAATGGGGAGAGCTGCCTAGAATCAATCAGTGCTTCTGATTTCAGTGGTGTAGGCAGAAGAGCCCCAACATAACCAAGCTAGCGACGCGCCTGCCCGCGTTAATTGAGCTGGCTGAGCTTCTGGATCGTGACGCGAGACGAATGCGTACAGTAATAAGAATACAGTCTACGGATCATACAGCACTGTGCCCCACCTCGAGTATATGTACATACAGCTTTATCGATTATGCATGCAACTTAAAACTTGGGAACTGCGAGATCGCACCGAGGCCCGGAAATAGTATCCGCAGCTGCTCCAAGTTGAGTGAGCTTCCTCTTCTGGGGTTCTCTATTCTGCAGCGGAAATATGCTCATATTTGATCTTTTGTTCTTTGCTTTCGACTGAACTTGTGCTCAGTACTTACCCAGGCGTGTGTCTTGGTTATTTGGTCCCCCCTCCCAACTCACGACTATACTCTGCGACACGATGACCTCTCCACGCACCACCTCCCTCCGCCGGCTCACGCAGCTCTCGTCACAAGTCTCGGAGTCCTCGCGATCCATCTCCTCCTCGTCGGGCGGCCCGATCAACCATGCCGCCTACTGCGCGGCGCACCCGCCGGGGCCCGTCCCGCTGCCCCTCGACGCCCCGAGCCTGCGGGCCTCGATGCTCGCCCGCCCCGAGGTCCTGACGCCCGACTGCCTGAGCCCGATGCCGTCGCAGCTGCTCAACGCCTCGCTGGCCGACTTCCTCCCGGCGGCCGCCGTCCCGCCGACCCCGACGACGGCCCTCGCCGAGGCCTACCACCTGATCCACTTCCCCCTGCAGCTGCGGCCCTCGCTCCTCGTCGCCGACGGCACCGACCCGTACAACCTGCCCGGCGCGCCGTGGGAGCGGCGCCTCTGGGCCGGCGGGCGCGTCGCGTTCCACCGGCCGCTGCCCACGCGCGGCCAGGACGCCGTGTGCCGCGAGCACGTTGCCGACGTCAGCGTCAAGGGCCGGCCCGGCGAGGAGAAGATCTTCGTCGACGTGGTCCGGCGCTACGGCGAGGGCGCCATGTTCGCCGACGGCGACGAGGCCGTGACCGAGAGCCGGACCCTGGTCTTCATGAAGGGCCGCACGCCCGAGGAGGCCAAGGCCGAGGCCGCCAAGGGGGCCCGGGTCGTCAAAGGTGAGGAGGAACGCCGGCTGGAGACCATGAGATGAACGCCGAACTGACAATAATCTCTATCGCAGTTCCGCACAAACCGAGTTACAAGTACACCCTGACTCCGACGCCGACGCTCTTGTTCAATTACAGCGCTCTGACCTACAACGCCCACCAGATCCACCTCAATCCGCAGTACTGCCAGGAGGTGGAAGGCCACCGCAACCTGCTAGTCCACGGCCCGCTGTCCCTGACGCTGATGCTCGCGGTCCTGCGGTCGCAGCTCAAGGCTCAGGAGAGGATACGCAGCATCGACTACCGCAACATTGCGCCGCTGTACGTCGGCGAGCCTCTGTCCATCTGCATGCGGCCGCAGAAAGACGACGCTGGACAAGAGCAGAAGTGGGATGTGTGGATTGAAAACAACGAGGGCGGACTCAGCGTCAAGGGGACTGTAGTTGTTGGCCGCGAATGAGTTGGCCGAGGGTGGCAGGCGATACCGACCGCAATGTAATAAAATAGGTGAGTGATACCCAATGTTTGAAGCGCACCATGTTGGCTTTTCGTAAAATGTAGAAAAGCTTTTCAGTGAACAATTTACACATAAATACAAGAGCATCAGTGTATGGGTATTATTTTATTTGTCTCTGTGCATGAGAAACCAAGTCCTTGAAGTTCTCAAGTTTGTCTGTCATGCGCTCTCCGCCCGGTGTGTATCTTATATAGATCATCAAGGTCGTTCCATCTCGTCAGTCTATATTACATGTGCAAGCCCCCAAATCTGTGTAGGTGTAAAGTCAAAACTATGTTCATAGAAAACATGGCAAGAAGTAAATATGCCTGAAACGAGCAGGGAGCACCCATGAGTTTCTGCTATTCCTCCTGCACCAAGTTTGTGCATCCGAAAGTGTCGTATATGACATTTTCAGATGAAGAATTGGGATAGTCCTATATCTGGACACCCCTATATCAATGTTGTGAGGCTTCTTTCGAAATTTGTTCTTCGATTATGCAAAGCTCACACCAAAATAGTATTCACCGTTCTCGCCAGAGTCCCGCGCGCTCTAGGTCACGGGGCTCAGGAAGTCGCTGAGTATCAATTCATCGGCACTTGGCCGCTTGTTGTGATCGATCTCGAAAGTCTGATTCAAGAAGGCCTTGGCTTCGGGGCTGGCCGAGTCGGGAATCGTAGGTGTTGCCCGACCGCCTCCAATCTTGAAGATTGCTTGGAGCTGAGAGCAGTCTGGGAACGGGTGGTTGCCCGTCATCATCTCAACGACCAGGCAGCCGAGTGACCAGATGTCTGCCTTTCGCGTATATGACGTCTGCTTGACGACCTCGGGGGCCATCCAGAACACAGAGCCCTGCAGCGAGGGGCGGTGCTTGTTGTTAGCAGCACCGCCGAGGATGTTTGTGGCCTCGAGCTTCTTGCTGATACCGAAATCGGAAATCTTAATAGTTCCCTTGTTGTCCACGAGGATGTTGGCGCCCTTGATGTCTCGGTGAATGATGTCTTGGTTGTGTAGGTAAGAAAGACCCTGAAGGATTTGTCGGACAAAGCTTCTGACGAGAGGCTCGGGCAATGCGCCGTATGAGTTGAGCATTGTCTGTACTGAGCCACCCGGTACATACTCGAGGAAAATGTTGAGGTGCTCCTGGGAAGAGCTGCAGCCAAGATACTGCACAATGTTGGGGTGTTGCATGCTGCGCAAAAGACTGATCTCGCGCTTGAGCGCTTCAATCATGCTCTTCTTGCGGGAGTCACTCTGGCTGTTGGCACCTGGCGAGGGCGTCTCGACCTGCTTGACAGCAAGAAGCTCACCAGTGATGGCATGCAGTGCGAGATACACACAGCCGAAAGAACCTTGGCCGATGAGAGCACCCTTCATCCACTTATTGTCATCCCATGACTCGCCGGCGAGGAAGCTCTGGAGCTCTGCATCTTCGTCTTCACCATCCTGCTGCAAGGCTTCCGAAATCTCCTTCAATGAACCGGAACCTTGAGTACTGGTTTCGCTAAAGTAACTCTGTCTCATGACGTGGCTCTGGCCATCAGGATCGGTGATACTAATACCGGTCGCACTGTCGGATCCGCTATCGGCAAATGAGACGTAGGACTTGCGATTGGGCTCGAGGGCGGATTCCTCTGTCAGTGTGCCAAGCACAGAGGACGCAACTGAATCGCGGTATTGGTGCTGCAATCGGCTGGGTTCCCTCGCTCTTGGCTTTCCCGGCTGGCCATTGGAAGTGAGCCAGCTGTCTGCAATGGTTGGGATGGGAGGAGCGTCTGCTATACTAGACGCAAAACTGAGGTTACTCGCTACACTAAGGCGGCTGTTAACTCTGCTGAGGCGCGTAGAACGACGCATGGACAGCCTTGCAGTCCGGTCAATCTCGTCTTTGGGATGATCGGGGAAGTAAGAAGTCAGATCAGACGTAATAAGCTCGCTTGGTGGTCTGAGTCCGCCAAACTGCCGGAGGAGTTTCCGTCGAGGTGCGCCCCGCATATCGTCAGGCGCTGGCCGCTCCAGGTCTCTGGCGGCGCTCTGGAGATTTCGTTCACGGTCCTGGAATGAGAGAGGCGACAGCGGCTGCTGTAAGCCTTCGTCCCAGTTCTCACCCAACAGCTTTTGAACCTTGAGCTGACTTCTCTTATCTTGTACATTCTCGAGAGCTCGCGTGTGGGTTTGCTGGGCCTCTTCCATGGCGATGGCAGCAGCCCGCTGTAACTCGGAATCTCCGGGTTCGCCGGCCGGGACTTTTCGGAGAATGAGGCGACCTCGTTCGGGGCGTTTCTGGTCCTTGATTATACGCCAAAGCTCGGTGTCACCAAGTCGCCGACACTGCTTAGGGTCGGGCTCGACACCGGCTAGCACCCAGAAGCAGTAGTTCCTATCATGGTCTTCTCGGAGGGCGAATTTTCGTAACGTTACGCGCATGACCTCTTCACAAGTGCTGCATCCTGAGATCTTAACGACCTTTGTGACACCACCTGTAGAGATGACACGGATAACGTCTTGACCCTGTGGGAGTCCAGCCATCAGCGAGCCATCCGTACTTGATTGGTTTCTGGTGTGGGTATTTACCAGGCGTTGGGATTGGGGTTGCTCGGGTGAGCTGGGGAATCTTCCTGTATTAGGGGTCGCATTGCTCATATGGACCTGCTGGTTGGGATATCTCTGGCCTCTGGCCGCCCGGAGATCTGCGCTCGGCAGCGGCGAAGTAGGTCGCGAGGTCTTGCCGCTATCGATGGGGGCTCTCAAACCACTGTTAAAGCTTGAGAGATCCACCTGTCGGGAGTATCTCTTGTTTGAAGACGGGGTCGGCATTGCTCTGCTACTGGCAGAGGTGGGCGGTCTGGGAGACCCGGTGGAGGGGGTGTATTGAGTGTCTGCCAATCCACCAAACGAGTCCTGGGCACACAAGTGTTAGAAGATATCGACGCGGGGCCATCTCTCACCGCAGATGGTGCAAGCACAAGATGAACACAACGCGAGGGAGGAAGACTCACCCTATTCCGCTTCTTGACATTGGCATAAGCTCTTGTCCTCAACTTCTTGATGCCAAGAAACAGGCGCACACGATCGCCAACCTTTTCGATTCCCATTTCCTTCAATACATCCTTGTCCAGTTCGAGTAGGTTCTCGCCGTTGATGTGGTTTTTCCTGAATAGCTTTTCGTATTCGCCGCACTTGACGCTTCTTAGGTAGTCGGCAACTTGATCTTCGTTCCAGTTCTTGACTGCGTCCGGGCCGTCCAGATCCGAGAACTCGGACTCGGTAGGACTGTTGAAGCCCTGGCCGGACGACGGCATGGCGTGGGCTCTCCTCGTGGGCGGCATGTTGGAGGATGAATTGTTGCCAACGTGCGCAGAGCCCGACGATCCGAGTGGTGCCGGGTAGGACTTGGGGGCTAGCATGGCCATTGTGTCCCGAGTATTGCAAGAGGAACAACAACTTCGTCCGGTTCCTTTGTGTTTTTAGGCCGGCATGAGACTCGAGGAGATGTCGGGAAGTGAGGATTCGTAGGATTCGTTGGGCAGCGGGAAAAAAGTGGTGGAAGCCGCCACGAAATGTTCCGTCGATTGGTCCGTCGAGGTGATATTCCAAAACCAGGAAATACAGTCTATTTGGTGGTCCTTGAGCCGTGCTCGCCCTCTTATCACTGTTCGTGAGGAATCGTTCACGCCTGGGAGGCCTTTTGGGGGTGGTATTTCCCGCTACTGGGCTCGTCCTCGCTGGGCCGATGGTATCGTGGAGTTCAGCAGATCACAACGCAGGCGGAGCGCCCCGACTTGCTTTCGAGGTGTTATAGCGTGGCGCGGACGGGGCAGCGTCGGGAACGGGCAACGGTGAGAGAGTGGGCGTTGGCAGCTGCAGCTCCAGAACGGGTGGGAATAGCGTCGTTTTGTTGGAGCGGTGTCGAGTGGTTTATTGCAGTAGAATCTTGCAGCCAGCAAATCCGAGCCCGCCTTTGGCTGGTTGACGGGTGGGCACCAGATTGTTTGGCGGTTTCAAATAGCGTTGGCCGCGTCGACCGGCGGCACTTTTAGGCTCTCGAGAGGCTACCAAGCGGGTGGGTGCTAGGCCTAGCGCCTGCAGGCCCTGGGTTTTTTGGCTTTAGGGTGCCTTGAGAGAAGAGCAGAGATGGATCCCACTAAGATCGGCCCACCCTCTCGACATGAAACCGCTTCCCCCAAGGTCGTTCACAGTTGCTTTTCGGGGTGTTACGTTCATCAAAGAGCACATACGGTAGACGGGCAATCAGCCCATACAGCCTCGGTTTAGAGAAGCACAAGAAAAGGCTGTCCTTGTCTGACTGTGTCGCGGATCCCGAAGATTGTAGGAGCCAAGGCAGCCTGACGTGGCAGGAGATAGATTGCGAGGAAAGATGGTGCCAGCTAGGCAAGACTCGGGATGACAGGCGAGGCGGAAGGGAGTGGAATTTGCGAGGGCAAAAGATCAATGCAGGACGGTGGTGCGAGCCGGTGGGCGAGGGAGAAAAGAGAGAGGGCGAAGAAAATAAAAAAAGAGGGGATTGAGAGCTGCCGTATCTGGTTGGCGGACGAGAACTGCTTCGGTTTCAGTGGGCGAAAGGTATTGGCTCATGTTTAATATTATTTGACCATGTTGGATGCAGTATCTGAAGCGAGCTACCCAACCTAAGTTTCCCCTATGCCCATCCTACGCTGATGTAACTGAAAACGGAAATACACGTATATGGAAAGAAGATCGCGTCTACGAAGTACTCGATGCTTTGAATCCGCAGCCCGTCTGTACGTATGTATGTGATTGACGTGACCTGGAGCCTCTCTCTCTGTTATGAACAGGGAATCGCGAAAACAAGCTCGCGTTGGCCCAGGTTCCGCGAGATCAGACTGTCCCGAGGCGAGGGTGCCTTTGGGGGGTCGTATTCTTGCTCGGGCATGGTGATGATCAGTTGTCCTTCCATAAAATCTGTGCCTGGTGGCAGGCTCCAGGAGGTCTTTCGGCGGCGCAACATGCCGCCATGATTGGCCTATACTCCCCTGTCGCTGACTATCTCGGCGGCAGCTGGTGTCTGGTGAAACTCGGCAAAGGTGGACACCAGACGATCAGGGCGCTGGCCACTGTTGCTCCCTCTCTCACAGTGCAGCCTGGCAGTTGCAGGCCACCTACAGAACCGTTGTGCTTGTTCCTGAGTGGCTCTGCCCTCTGCCCTCAGCCCTTTTGCCCAGCAGCCAGCAAGCCACTCACTGTGCCCCGAACGGCCCCCATCGTCATCCTGCGCACATCATGCCTACTGCTGTCCGTTATTCGGCGCCCAGCATCCCAACGACCACCACCCAACGGACGTATCCGACGACGATCTGTTGGTGATCGACCACACAGAATGCTGCCATACCCCATTGAAAAGTAAAAGACTGCAAAAAAAGTTCACGTGTGGTATACAGAATCGAGAAAAGGGGGGGGGGGGGGGGGGGGGGGGGGGGGGGGGGGGGGGGTGGGGGGGGGGGGGTTCCGACTTGGAATACTATGCCAAGTGGTAAATAATCGTAAATGCTTTGCAGCTTGCAGTACTATATGCAGCCCTGAGAAGCTTGATGATCAACATCTGCCAGTCTGATCAGCATCATTCTACAGATCTTCTCACAAGTTTTGTGCTATGCATCAAGGGATCATCCAAACTCAGGTACTAATACTACCATTATCAGGGCTGATAACTTGGTAAATGCTGTCGCGGCTCGTGCTTGATGGCCGACTCATCCAGGTCTGATGGTAGTGTCAACGGCGATGCCCGTCCGAATCGTCTTATCACGAGCACTGATGATTCCAACGGTGCATAGCGTCGCGTCCCGAGCTCATTTCCCTTCATTGCGCAAGCGCATACATAGTATGATCGGTCGACACCAGACACGTAAGATGCTGCTCCCTCTTTATTCATTCACCTTTTACAGCCTACAGCTCGCCACTCGGATAGACATGGGTTTACCTCGCAACACTAGATTTGGTCAGGGGGTACCAACATGAATATTACTATGCAGGTATGCTAGGGCTCCTGGCGTCGTTATTAGACACGGTCTGTTGGATCCGGGGGCCAAAAGTCAATACTGCTCAGTGCTCACTGCTGGCTGATGGATAACCTTTCTAAATTTTCAACTTTCTCCCTTCTCCGGGGAAACAGATCCTCATCAATGGAGTCGCCGGCGGGATCGGGGAAACAATTACAGGCCGCGCACTGATACGGGGGGCAAGCAAGCACCTGAGCGCCGGGCAAAAACGAGCAGCGATTGGTGCTCATCGTGATGGTGCTCCTGGCAATTGTTCGCCAGGCCAATAAAGTCGTGATATCGGATCAAGCGGTTCTGATGGAAAAGCGGACCTGATCGCTTCTCCCAACCCAAGGGACTTACCCTGCGTCCCGACTTCAGGGGTCCCGGACAGGGGGCCAACCAACGATCGCCAATGTGAAACTCGCCGCGTTTCGACGGTTCGGGGTCTGTGAACCCCCATCCCCCCCAGCTTATCCAGCTTCACGAGCTTTCCATTTCCGCCAAGCCTGCAAAATACACATTCACAGGGCCGACACGAGACTTCGCTATTAGCCGTGTGTGCGAGCCGATAAGAAGCCGATGGGTTCAAGGCATCATCTTTTTCAGCAATTCGTCAGCGCCAATACTTACGAGACCTCGTCTCAGACGCCCAGAGATTGTCGCTGCTGATCACGACAAGTTCTCTCGATCGTGCCATGGAGGCTGACATGCATCTATCTCTTCGATGCCCGGGCAACAACAAGCACATGTGCCAACATGCAGAGAGATGAAGACCCCAAGGCAGTCGGGGCCCCGTTGAGGATGTGGTTCCCATTCCATCGTGCACAATGGGATCCGTCGTAGCGTATCCTCTGGGTCCCGATGGAAGAGTCCCTACAGATTACTTTGTTGCTCATCCGGCTGAAATCAAGTTTGTTCCGCTGCGCCGCATCCCGAGGGAGCCATCGCGGGATCTGGGGTGTAGTAATCTGGATCAACGGGTCTCGTGTTCTCACCGACCTCGAAGACAGGCTGGTCTTCCCATCAGGATGCTATAGCTCCATGATGATATATAGTAGGTAGGACAGCTCACTTCCCACGTGCATATACGGGAATCACCCTCATGCACCACTGAAACTGCCAACCTTGGGTATGTACGGTGTACGATACTGCGTAGGGCAACTGGCTCCTGGCTGTGTGCTGGCAAGCGGCCACTACTTCTGGTCAAACTCGCACATGGGATTCCCGAGAGCCGATGATTCAGCAAGTCAGGTGAGTAATCGTGCCTGCGAAAGCTGCAAGTCTCATAATGCACGATCCTTTTCGACTCGTCCTGCAGTCGTCAAAGAGAGCTGCGCAGACGGTTAGCTGCAGCTTGTCGCAGTGCCCAGCAAAGCCAATGCGGTCACCCGCTCAACATGGCCAAGACATTGTTTCGATTCATTACACGATCTCATACTATTTGAGTATCGAAAATACGGTACGGTGAGTGATGGATGAAGTTATTCAGAGATCTATGCCTACTGGTTCCAGTCCAGAAGATGCCTATCCCAATATAGTTAGGCCACCCATGACGAAGACGTCGAGAATTGTTCTTCAGACTTCAGCAGTCGATAATCGAGATTAACCATGCCGTCATGATGGACACAGACAAAACGCTGGCTCCGAGCTGATCAACATCTTTGCAGCATGGTCCAACACATGAGTCGTACTTCGGCATCGTCCCGGGGATAGATCGTGACAGCATTTGTGGGCCAAGATTCAGGGCTCAAGGAGAGTTCCAACAGGATGGCTCGGGGGTGTGATCCGTTCCATAGTACGGAGTAGTAGTGTTCAATTCCACCCGGGAAAGGGGGAGGGAGACTGGAGATCGAACAAGCGCCGCAGTGCAATATCATCTCCACATTCAAGATGGTAATAAGATCGTCCACCTACAACACATCTAGAGCTAGGCTGAGAAAAGTCGAACTGCAGTGTATTGCGGCGGCAGGCAGCTTGCCAAGAAGAAGACCTTGGTTGCAAGCCATGGATGGACAGCGATGAAGATGGACAGACGCGTAACCAAAACTGTGATAACGAGTTGCGTTGGTCTGTTAAATTAGCGATTAGCACCTGTGCCTAGCGAACAAGGGTCGATCGATGACGTCGCGATCCGCATCTCCCGTTGGATGCAATTCTTCAAAATTGGATCTGGGAGAAGATTGACTTTCTGCTTTGGTCTTGGGCCAGGGGAAGAAGAAGTTGCTTTATTTTCATACATACAGTTTTAACATATGATATTCGACTCGACTGCTCGATCAACTCCAATGATTCGCAAACTAGACAGCGCCGTTCCCAAAGTCTAAACAATCCCCCCATATCCCCGCTTCGTGACGATTTTGGGCACGCAGGCGCCTTGTCAAACTGCCCTGTGTCTCGCCGCGGCTCTCGTCTCATTGGGCCATCACAGCTTGACCAACAGGTCCCCTGCGCCGATCTTCATTGGGCAGACTCAGCTGGAGAAAACCGGTTCCCAATCGTACACGGCCAAGTGACGCGATACCATCCCGTGCTTGTGGCTAGCTACCGGCGACCACTCAGCTTGCGCAGGCCAGAAAATCCCACGCAAACGTGAGGAGGCGAGCTTAACTCAACGTCGTCCAAGTTTCCATCCTTCTCCCCTCGGCTCGATCAACACTGCTGGGTTTCATTCGGGGTCGCTAGAGATATCTCAACCTTCAGCCATACTCCGTACTATGCGTATACTTTGAGGTGGAACGTTCAGGGGTCAGGACTAAGACACGGGGCCCAAGGCGCATGCCTAGTTGCATCTGTCACCCACCTTCACACACATTCACATCACCGAGTCGTGCGACAGACGTTCGGGATCGGGGATCTATCCGGCATCTCCAAAGTCGATCACTCCGCTCAGCAACCACATAGTGGTGATCTGTTGGTCGACACGGAAACAGTTGAAACCACAGCATAGCAAGGCAGCAGTCGCTCGTATACTTCCGGGAGGCTGTCTTGACTAAATCAATGTATCCCGACTATCCAGATGGATTCTAGAAATGCGGCGCAGCACATGATCGACGGGAAAGGATCGTCAAAGACCCAGAGGCGGTCCTCCTTCTCGTCCACCAAGTCCACGATGAGGGTATTCAGAAGCCTCAGCATCGGTTCCCAGATGTCACATGTCTCCAACGCCTCTGATCCTGACATCGCGGCCCATGGCACCGAGAGGAAAAAGTCCATGTTGCGCAAGGTCAGACCTGCGGACAGGCAAGATCTCGGGCGCCGTCCTTCCAAGGCATCCTCGGAGGACTACATAGAAGTCCTCTCCAACTCGACCAGACCGACGACACCCTCGGGCGGCTGCAGTCGGGGGACCAGTATCTCCGGTGAAGGAACGACTGTCATCAAGTTTGGCCCCCTCAAGGAAGAAAGCTCGGTCTTGAAGACAAAGAGAGAGTATCTGGTCCTGACGACGAGCGGACTATTCAAGTTCAAGAATCGCCGAGTCGCTACAGAGCAGTTCCCCCAGGTCTCCGCGTCAGCAAACACAAGCGACGCTCTGACACTGGTTGAGTCAAACGTCTCTTTCCGGGACGTTGGCGTCGGAGCCGATGTCCATGTCCCATTGGACAGAGTCATTACGGTCTACAGAGATGAGGGGACAAAACCCTCCTTTGGATTGGAAATATGGTGGAAGGACCCGGCCACGACGGGGTATTTTGCCAACATCGAACTCAACTTTACGCTTCCAGAGGACCGAGAGGACTGGTTGAAACAAATTCAATACGCAATCAGGCAGCGGACAAAAGCTTCCTGGGTCGAGGATCATCACATGACTATGGACCAGGAACTCGAGTTGGATCTGGCTCGCATCCTGGAAGCAAAATACCCCCACCAGAGCGCTCATCTGGACATATATCCTGTAGTACCACGTAGACCATATGGTCCAACACGATCCAGCTCCAACGACTCCAAGAAGGGTTTCAGGGAGAACTCTTCATTCTACCTGGCTTTCAGCAAAAACATTTGCTTTTTGGCTCAATTCACGAAATCTCCTAATGGCCACAAGGTCAACCCCAACGTCGTCCAGTACGGCTTGGTTACACTGTCAAAGGTCAACGCTCATACTCATGATGAGAGGTTTGACCTGATCTTTCGGTATGTATTATGTTTCATGACTGACAGTCAAAGTGCTAACTCGCCCTTTAGATTGCCACTCGATAGGCCAAGAAAGCTTGAGCTTTCGAGCCGATACCACAGAAGTATCGTGTCGCGTTTATTCAAATCAGACACTTATCTAAAGCCGGCATGGCCCCTATGGACTCGACGGGAGACATTCCTCATTGAGGGAGAATCGCAACAGATACCCTTGCCATCGGGAGAGGATTATGGAGGTTTCAAGAGAACGCTCGAAGCGTTCTTGGAAGGCTATCACTCCGCATCAGTCGATTGGAAGGTCAATTGGCGGGATGTCAAGTACGCCCCAGAGTTTCAACTCATTCCTCCAGCAAAGGATACGACTTATACTGCCCATCAGCTTCTTGCCGTCTTCAGGGCTCTCCGCTTTAATGATTTCTTCAAGTCTCTGTCATTTCGTGGCGTCGACTTTTCCACCTTGTCCAATCTCTCTGACAATGCATTTCGTATGGAGCCGACTGCATGGCTGTCGAGAACTGGTAAGTCCTCATTTCAATCCTTACTGGAGTATCATAGCCACTCACAAAAGTCAAGGCAAGCGAAGTCTCACCCGCGATGAATTTGAGATCGTGGAAAAGTCTTCGGTCTTGTTCCAGGAGGTAGTCGCCATGTTACTGGGCTCAGAGTCCATCAAACACGTTGATTTCAGTGACGTGCTTGCCAGAACAGCTGTCCCGTCAACTCCAACCTCGGCCGTATCGGGCCCATCCTCGAATTTGGGATGTGAGATCGTCCCGCCCATCATTCTTCTCCTCCGGTCATTACAGAGTCGGTGCAAATCAATCATTCTCAGTGGCAACCGCCTGGACCAAATTGACGTCACGGAGATCTGTAAGTGTAGCTGCTCTCGGCTATCGACAAGACACGTACTAACAGCTATGGTCCAGGTCAAACCCTTCAGTCGCAGCCCAGCAATCTACGGGGTCTGGGCTTCTCCCGGTGTCAACTCGACGAGCTAGCCATGGTCACTCTCTGGGACGGGATTCACGAGCAACGCCAAAGCCTCGAGTTCCTAGACCTCTCAGGTAACTTTGGCGGCCTCGCGGCAGGCAGGGTGGCAGAAACTTTGCGCGAAGCGAGCAACCTGCGCAAGTTGGACCTCTCTTACTGCCTGAAAGGAGCACTCGATGGCCCTCCACTCCGACCGTGGACCTCATCCCCTTACAAGGATCCCTGGCGGCTTGAGGAAGTAAACCTGTCGGGTTGGAAGGTGAGTCGTGGTCACTGATATTCCAAGGATGAACATACTGACAATCGCAGATCAACTTTGAAACCATTAGTGGACTCCTTCGCTACATTGAGCTGGAAGAGTCTGACTGTCTTCATCAATTACAGTTGAACAACTGTGGAATCACTGGAGAAGTAGCCACGGCCATCTTCTGCAGAATCGGAAATGGTCGCGATATGCATCTCCACTTGAGCAGCAATCCCCTCGAGGCCGGCTCCATTGATTGGATCGACCTTGTTCAAGGAGACGAAACCCCAAAGAGATTGAGTTTGGATATGATTGAGTTCAACGATGAGGATAACTTTGACAGGCTCCTGAAGGCACTCGCCAAGAACAGCACTCTCGAGCAATTGAGCCTCGTCGGAACGGGACCTCCTGGCAGGGCCAGCCCCAAGACTTCAGCGCTACTGTCTGCATTCCTAGAGGAGAACAACACGCTGCAGTTCTTGGACTTTTCGGGCTTCAGTGGAAAACTGGAGGACGCTCACCTCGGCTGGGGTCTTTCGGGGGCTCTGGGAGGACTGAAACACAATGAGTCTCTTCGCCAGCTTCGTGTACGGAATCACGACATGGGCTCGGCAGATGATATTACAGAACTTTGCAGGGTCATTGCCCTCAACAAGGGGCTAGCAATGCTCGACATGCAGAACAACAACTTTGACCATCATCAATTGGCAAAGCTTGTACATGCGTTGGATATGAACCAGCAGATCATATCGTTCCCAATCACCGAGGCCGATCGAGGCAGTGCTTTGGAGAAGGAGAGGAAAGTCTTTATCAAGACTCTGAAGAAGCCGCCCAAAGGCTCTCTTGGAAGATCTGATAATGCACGCCTACAAGGAATCTTGGATTGGCTTCGCGAGCACTGGAGCTCCGAAACGCAAAAGGTCGAAGCGATACTCAAAAGAAATCAGGAAAATCCGGTCAATCATGAGCTGGAATTTGATAGAGAATGTTTGAACGCGTGGAACGACGAGCGCCTGCCTTTATGGCTTACCCGCAAGGCCTCGGGGCGCGACAAGTCCAGAGCTCGGAGGGACACCATGATGTCCAGATCAAGCACCTTTACCGATGTGAATGAAGGCATGCTGTCTCGGTCGAGCACGTTCAGCAAGCCCGAAGACGCCACGCTGTCTAGATCGGGCACATTTGGCGAGATTCCCAGCTCTTCGGCATTCCCTAACGTGCTGGGCAGTCTGTCTTTCGGTCCATCGGAGCCCACGCTCGGCACATACACGATTGAGGAGGAGGTTCCAACGCCGCTCGCGGAGCCCAGCGTCTCGCCGCTCAGCTTTAGTATGGGCGAAGACGGCCATGAGACCACGTCACTACAAGACGACCTATGGATGAAGCCTCACGCGAAATAAGAAAAGCTTGTACATACGCACGCCACTTTGAAGGTGCGGATTGGAAACGGAGAATATTGGATATAAGTTAGAGCGGCGTTTCCGAGCTTTGATTTAACATGATACCCCCATCAGCAACATTGGGAATTGGAATTTCTTGTTTTAGCAATAGATACCGTAGACGAGATGATTTATTCAAGTTTTGCATTGTTTCTTCGGTTCATCAGCATTTGGCATTGTTTCGTGGTCTATCAATATCGGAGAATACACCTCGCAGATTGGCGACAAAGAAATCAATATCGCTTGGCTTTACTTGTGTATATGCAATCCGGAAATGGAAATCATAAAGACGCCAATAATATTGTCAACCGCACATTTTGCAAAAGACACTCCGAAATTCAACATCCTGCACCACGCCAGTCCGTCCCCCCTCCCAAGTGAACGAGAAGAAGAAAAAGAAATGCCCAAGAAACTCACCGAGCGGGCCGAGTCCGTCGCCCGGATCCTCAAGACGCGCTTCGACCACGACGGGCGGTACTTCCTCGAGGCGTACGTGGGCTCGGGCGTGCAGGCCGACGTGTACCGGATCCGCAAGCGCGGCGGCGCCGAGGCCGGCGTCAACTTTGGCCCGGAGCGCGTCGCCGTCAAGGTCCCCGCGCCGCCCGAGACGCACCGCTGGAACACGGGCGGCGGGCTCGCCGTGGCCGACGAGCGGGAGGCGCTCAAGCTGTTCTCGGGCGCCATGCACGTCGTGCGCATCCTCGAGATGCACGAGGGCGGGCCCGACGGCGATCCGCTGAGCAAGAACTTCGAGGGCGCGGCGAAAATGCCTACCAAGGACTGGATGTACATGGAGTGGCTGGATAATGGAAATCTCACCGATTTCATGTTGAGGGCGGGTAAACCGCCGGCGCGGCCGCTGCCCAATCGTCTCATGTGGAGGATATTCTTGTGCCGTGAGTAGGGGAGATTTCCAGGTCGGCGTGTGGTTTTGCTGATCGTTTTGTGCTAGTCGTACGCATGGTCATTGTCTGCGCTGGAGCGAAGTACACGTCACGGGCACGAGCAAGCTGGAGGAGATACAGAAAGGTCATCCGAAGATGATTTTAGCCAACACTGATATGCATGGAGGAAACAGTAAGTTATCGTCTGTTGTGTGATCGGAAAAAAAAGAGAGAGTCATTTGTCCAAGCAATGAGGGTTATACTGAATCACCTTCGGGGTTACAGTGGTATTTGGCGACTTTGTTCCTGACAGCCCGGACCACGAGCATCGCCTGTCGCCCGTCCTGAAAATGATCGATTTGGGCTTCATGTACAAGACGCAGACGGAAACGTGAGTTTAATCAGTCGCCTCCCCATATGACCGTGAAGCTGAAAGAGAGCGACAGGGAAGAATTGTGGAAGACAAATGTCAAAGAAATGACCATGACGATTGGGGAGGTAAGTCGACCTTTTAGTTGCCACTTGGCTGAGGGACACATCTCTTCCGACACCCGTTACTGACCGATGCGTAACTTTTGGCAGGAGATGCGCATGCTGCTCGAAGTCGGCAACAGACCGACAAAGGACCTGGACTCGGACCTCAAGAAGATCGTCACTTGGTTCAATCGTCGCAAGAGGGACTACTGCCCGGATCTGGAGGAGCTGGTGCCCTGGGTCGAGAACGCCGTCAAGGGCAGGGACGCGGCGTGGTATAAGAAGGAGATGCCCGACATGAGCGGGGAGGCGCTTCTGAACGAGGAGGACGATTCTATTAGGCAATACGTGATTGACATGATTGTAAATGCGAGTACCGAGGCTGAGGCCGGGCCGTAGAGAGTGATGGAAAACAGGAATGTATATAGAGGACTTGATATTATATGGAGTAGAATGGATGTCTACATTTGGATGAAACAGTGGCAGCCAATGTGAGCACGACCAAGACTTGAGCAAATCATGACATATATCTATCGCTACCTAGGTACCTGATATAATCAAAAGTGCTCACCGGGAGACCACGGGCAAGAGTAGATAACTCGCATGGCTCTGCCCGGTGTGGATATGATGAAGGCCCTGGTTCGCATCCACGGGCTCCTTCAGCGTCAACATCTCCATCTCCGGAAGGCGGAGATCGTGCCCGGCTACGCGCAGAGCTATACCCTCGCCAGCCGCGAACACCATGCCGATTGGCCACAGAGGAATATCTAACTGAACGATCTCGCCGTGTCTCACGGCTTGGACCTTGTCATGGGCGTACCACGGAATGTTGCCATGCATGACTTTGGAGACGTGGTGGCTGGCACGAAGTTTACCATCTGGACCCAGAAACTTGGCAATGTTGGTGTTGGGAACCTCGGCCTCGGGAATAGGGCATTGATAGTTGGAATGCACAAATAGCTTGCCTTCCCTTGAAATCTTTCGGATTTGCACCTGGACATCCATTTCTGGACCTTCTTCGTACGACATGAACAGCCTGGCCACAGGGTATCCGGCCAGCTCGGTGTAAGCGTCAAAGTTGACCGTAAAGTCGGCACAGTCCGTGAGGTGGTGACTCTGATACGACGTGGTGGCAACACCCGAGGGTGCAGACAGGCTCATGGTCCGAGTAGTAGCGTCGAGGAAATACGTCCTCTGCTCAACATTAGGCAGCGGCCAACTCTTCTCGGGGCGCTCGACGATGGTCGTGACCTCACTATCGTTGAATCCTAGAAGAGAGAGGCGGAGGCGGGGAGTATTGTCCCATCCATTGGCTTCGCCTTTGACGTAGCGGTCGAAGAACTTCTGGAGATCGTCGTTGACCTCGGGCCGGTACAAGTCGCTCCCTGATTTGGAGTCAGCGTGGTGAATATATTGCTAATGCCAAAGTTGCCGTCTCGAGTGCTTACATTCTTGATACGGATGAACACGCAGCCACTTGTCCGCAGACTTGGCCCTGACAAACGTGTCAAACGACCCACGACTATGCAGTCCAGTCGAGAAAGATGCGGTCAGATACATGGGTATCGAGATCTTCTCCACGTCAATGGCTTTGTCAGCCCAGTATTCGTCGAAGAGAGGTCTTTTGGATGGCATGTCGGTCGAGTTCTCAATCGAGCCGTTTCCTGAACGAATGTTAACGTCACCTCAGCTTTACGGGCTAACCCAGAGCATACCGGCGAAGAAATTGGCGAAGCCGTCTCCAAAGAAACCAGCTCCAATGATGCCGCCGCGAGCCGCCGAGTCTCGGTAACTATCGTTCTGAGCTTCCCACGGAGCGATGGCTTTGAGTGCTGGATGATGGAAGCGAGACGCGATGTTGATCTGGGAAATTGCAAGCCACTATCCAAGGCAAACGTTAGAATCAATCATGTGAGAATGTCATCTCGCCTCATTGAAGGCATGGCTCAGAGCAATACAAACTTACCGAGTTCCCTGCCATTGCGACAGCTCCCGAACACCACGGCTGTTTCGAGGCCCAGTCGATAGTGTCATAGACATCCATCGCTTCCTGATCAAAGGTCAGAAAATGAGTTGGTGAGTACGAGCCTTGTTTGACATACCGCTTCACCCCACATGAGAATGTCACCATCCGAATCGCCAGCACCCCGCGCATCAACGTTCAAAATGGCATACCCCCGAGCCACCCAGTCGGCCGGGTCCGGGGCCTCGAACTTTTCGTAGCCCGAGGTTGCCTCGAGAGGGATACCACAACGGAAAGGACCCATTCGATCGTATGTCATAACGCCTGTGGCCGATATCAGTCCCAAGCTCGCGAGTGGCCTTCCAATTCAACGCCGACAACTAACCTCCACCTTTGCCGTACGGACTCCAAGCGATGACGGCCGGAACCTTTCTTCCGTCGTCGCTGCTGCTGGGGCGGAAGATGTCCGTGTACAGCTTGGCGCCGTCTCGCATCAGGACCTGTGCATCCCTCTCGAAGATGGTCTCGACGGCGAAAGAACGTCTCCCTTCCGAGCGCTGGTGGCCTGCCGGCAGTACAGTCTTTGACGGGTTGAATCCATTATAGAGGTACGCAGGATTGGCTTCGGGCCGGGCCAGCCGCGTGAAGAGTACGTCGGGAAAGCGTGCAGTGAGCCTTTCCATGGTGTTGTGCGTTTTAGATGTTATACAATGTTCTATGTCCGATGGCTGGCGATGTTCGGAATGCTTGGAGTTGACGTTCTGAAGTCTTCACTTATTTGATAGTCTTGGATGGGGCTACGGATATACAGCTATATCCGAGATCAGCGTAGGTTTTGGAGTCGAGAATGCCGATTGGTCTTCATATTCCCGTTTGCTCTTGGCTCGGCTCTGAATATACGTACCTGGAGATCACCTTTGGACATTCATACGTATCGGCATCGGTGGCGGCGTTGGGGCAATCCCGGCGGTGGCCCATTACTTTGTGTACAAGCGCGAACGCGGGCGCCATCCACTTTCCGAAAAGCACTCGAATCTTGATCCAAGTCCCGGCTACGCGGTGTTTTTTATGACCAGTCCCGCAATTCACATCTCTCCGTCGCCTGACTAAGCGGAGTATAGGACCAGTCGATCCACAAATTCCATCGCTCTGACTCCCCGCCCCGCGCCCGATAGCGTGAAGTCTTTCTTCTTTCCTCGGCATCAATCCCGTCACGCCACAAGGTTTATTTAACGGTCTTCTGTCTGCCCAAAACTGTCTCTCTGTGGATAGTGTTGACCGACTATCCATATTCCAGCATGTTTGGACCGACTCGTAGTCTGTTAAAATATCCAACATGTCTAGAAGTTCATGATTTCTTTACTCTTTTATGCTACTTTGTTCCCCTTAATTAAGCCACCACCTCTTCTTTCCCTTCTCGTCCATATTCTTCGTGTGTCCCGTTTCACGCAACTGGGGATCTTCCAGCATACCTGCCAGCTTGGCGAGACCAGATTCTTCGAGCCTGGTGGATAGAATATACTGAGAACCCCGATCATTAGAGCGAATCCACTGGACCACGATGCTCAAGATGTAGCACGGTCCTCCCAGGCCGAGCTTGGTCATCAGCGGGATCTCGCGCCGCCCTCCCTCGAAGTCTATACCTTTGACTTGCCGCGACGAGTGCGATACCTCGGAAGCTTGCCACATGCGCCCCGTGGGACCCGTGTAAGCGCCCGGTTTGAACGCGAACGCCTCCCAGGGTGGCACCAGCGCGACGAGGTCCAGCACGAACAGCTGCTGAGGTCCTTTTGCGTCGGCCAATAACCAGAGCCCAATATCTGCCTCGATGTTTCCGACATGCACTGGTACTTGTACCTTGAACGGCAAGTGGGAGGCTACGCGCCGAAGGGTCCTGCTTTTCGGGTCCCAGGTGAAGTTGAACCCAGCGGGCCGGCCAAGTTTCACAAGCTCCGAAGTCTGCTCAATCATTATGTCAAACTCGACGCTCTGTTCTGAAAGTGCGTGGGGCTGATGCTTCATGGCAAAGATTGGTCTTGTCTGCCAGATCCTGTCCGAATACATTACTTCAGGATGTTCAGCAGAGACCCGAAATAAATGATTGCGCTCGCCCGCCGCTGTGGAACCTATAGCCAGGACTTTGGTAGGATCGGAGCCGAATTTGCACCGAAGTGTTACATAGGCTTGGGAGTTGATATCTATGGCTCTAAGACCAATGGCTCTCCGACTTAGGTCGAATGAAGGTAATTCTGGGTGCCTCCAAGATATAACATCGGCCGAGTGGGCGAAATCGGCAGGCGTTCTGGCCAAGAACCCAAAGGGGCCTGCGTCGCGTTTTTCTTTCTGCCACCAAGCAAAGATGGACTCGTCCGTCGTATCCTTGAGAATCTCTTCTTGCAGCCGCCGGAACGCCTTGACCAGGCCTTCGCCATATAGCAGTGGCATGTTGACGTCGAATATCCCCAGGAGACAGTAGGCTCTGTCCTCGGGCCTTTTGGTGACTCGCTGTGAAGCCCAGGACATGCGGCAAGCTATACTGGCGTTTGCCAAGCTGTCCTCACCACCCAAATATGGTTCTCCAATCGATGTGATTTTTGACAGTCGGCGAGACAGCTCGGCCCTCGTACCGAGTTCTGCCCAAGACGACGATAAGAAGATGACATTCTTGGGGGCTAGAAGCTCTTGCAGGGTCCAGCCGCGCGTGAACCATTTGCTCTTCGATAACTCGGACTCCTCCTCGGCGATGTCATCGATGGTCGACACGTCGGAAAGAAAGGCAAAGCAGATCTCTGATTCCTCATACCAGCGGTACATTGAATTGATGGCTTCGGAGAGCTCCGCGCTGCTGCTCTTGTCGATGCAGCAGGTATCAATCCAAATGTACCGGAGGCCATGTCCGTGCAGCGCGTATTCACACGCGCTCTTGACCTTGACATACCCGCGCCTGCCGAGGACGGCGTCTTGAACGGGCGTGTTCAGGTCGGCCAGGCTGATCTCTTCATCCTCCCAGCGATGAGAGAGGATGGCGTAGGGCGGGGTGACCTCGTCCACCTCGACGACTTCGAGGCTCTCCGCGTCCAACAACCTCATTATCTTTGCGCAATCGCGAAGCCGAGTCAGTTGGCATATAAAGTTATTTCAATGCATTATAAGACGCCAGAGATGTATGCAACTGAGTTTGATTCGTCACCCAGATGCAATCGAATGCTCACATGGGCATTGGAACCGGGAAGAGGGCAGCCAAGCGGGGTTGGGCGAGGCTGTGGACAGGGGCGCTTCGTTCGATTATGAACAGTATATCTTTGTGCCGATATCCTGCATTGCTGATTGGTTGCGATGCGCCCAGAAGTGACAGGTTTGCATTTGCAGTTTGTGCAATGAGAGTTTGCATTTGCACGGAAAGTGTAGGCTGTGCAGCCCATGCATTTCGAAAGTCTCTCATCATGCGCTCGCATGAAAGAGTGAGCAGATAACCCCACAAATGTAGGTGTTGTAAATACGAAGAAGTCCAAACGATCGTCGTAATCTAGGAAATCTAGACTCCGTAGAATTCGGAACATTCAAAGACGAGGTCAGCATGTTATCTATACATTCTATTGTATATGAATAGCTGGTTATGTTTTGAACTTGTATTTCCTTGCGGATTACAATATCACCACCCTATTCATAAAGCATTACCAAACAAACACTCCTACTTAATACTGATACGGTCGACGCTTGGATTGCTCTTATTCAGAGCCGTAATTCAGAAAATATATCAGTTTTATCAATTTCAAAGCCACAACACTTCTTGCCCTGCTCTCATTGTCACTCATTTTTCTGCTTGTTTGGCCTATCTTACCGTCATTCCAGTCTCAAGGCTCATTTCCGCACCCAAAAACAGCAATGCAACGACGTCTCAATCCCCACGTCGTATAGCTGTACTAGGCATCAAGTTGAATTCATCTGGCTACTCAGTTCAATTTCATGGATGCTGAATAATTGCGGCAGCACTTCCACGTCTCCAGAAGAGCATGCTTCGGTCTTGGATGGCTCGTGGCCATTTGTAGTCAACGAAGGAGTCCCGACAAGCACAACGAACATCAGACGTATCAATGACTTCATCAGTAGCAAGATGCAAGCAAGATGCAAGATGTCGCGGCCATGAAAGAGATGCGTGGATGCCATGTCGGAGGCAATCAAGCGGGGTGACTGCAATGCTTCGGTGTTGATATACTATAATTATGCAAATTTACGGCACTCTCGACCAGGGGTATCCCGCAAGGAATCGCATAGGTGCATAATTATAGCCGTTGACTTGTGAGAATGTGTGGTGGTGAATGCATCCAAGGTTGGCGGCTATGCATGTTGAAAGTCTTGAGCAAAGTCAATTCGAAAATAACTTTCGTAAGAGCCGTATGTGGATATCGCTCTTCAAAGAGAAGCTGCATACCAGGCTTTCCGATAAAGAAAATCCACAGCCGCCTCTGGACATACTCAAATCAATGGCGTCCCCAGCTTTCGCGACCGGCCGAGTCCTCCTGAACATGTCCTACCCGTGGCGCTGACCCTTCGAGCCCATCATGTCTGGGCCCAAAGGCATGTACCGGCGCAGGAATCGCATCTTGGCATTGGCGTTTGCTTTCACAGTTGCTTTCACTTTTCATTGGATGAGAAACCATCCCTTCGTCACGCCTCTGACTGATGCTGCTCCCGAGCACGGGTCGACATGCCCGAAATCCTCGCTGGCCAAGGATGTCGCCGTCGTATTGAGGACGGGCGCGACGGAGTCGCAAAAGAAAGTCCCCATTCATTTCGAGACCGTCATGTCCTGCGTGTCAGACTTTATCATCTACTCGGATTTCAACGAGACCATTGAAGGCCACCAGGTGTACGATGTGCTGGCCAACGTTAGCGATGCCATCAAGGATACCGTACCCGAGTTCAATCTGTATAATCATCTCCGGTCCCGGCAGAGGGAAGGCCTGGTCTACAAGACCTTGTACGGCAGCGGACCCCAGGGCGCCCTGGAGAACCGAGGCTGGAAGCTGGACAAGTGGAAGTTCCTGCCCATGGTGGACCGCGTGCTGCGAGACCGGCCGCGGGCGAAGTGGTTCGTCTTCATCGAGGCGGACACGTACATGCTGTGGCAGAACATGCTGCGGTACCTGGCCCGGTTCGACGCGGCGGCGCCGCACTACCTCGGCAAGCACATGTACATCAACGACGTCTTCTTCGGGCACGGCGGCTCGGGCTTCGTGCTGTCGCGGCCGGCGGCGGAGATGGTGTCGGCGCGCTGGCGGGCGCACATGGCCGAGTACGACGAGTACACGCAGACCGAGTGGGCCGGCGACGCCATCCTCGGCAAGGCCCTGCGCGACGCCGGCGTCGACATGTTCTCGTCCTTCCCCCACCTCCAGGGCGACAGCCTGACCACGGTCGACTGGAACGTGTCCAAGCTCGGCCGCGAGCCGTGGTGCTACGCCCCGGCCACGTTCCACCACATGAACCGGTCCGAGTTCCGCGAGCTGTGGACGTTCGAGCAGGCCTGGCTGTCCGAGTACGGATCGGACGGCCCGGCGCCGCGCTTCCGGGATGTCTTTAGGAGCCTCGTGCTGCCCAAGCTGAAGCCGGGCATCGACGACTGGGACAATCTGTCGACGGGCATGGACTTTCGAGAGATGGTCCTGGGCTCGTCGCAGCACTGCCGGGCTGCCTGCGAGAGCATTCCGACCTGTCTCCAGTTCTCCTACAACAAGGGGGCGTGTTTCATCTCAAGCCAGCTCAAACTAGGCCATCCCGTTGAGAGCGGCTGTCTCGAGTACTCCAACGCGGAAGGGAAATGCATCACGAAACGCGGGGAGGATGACACGACCAGTCAGGGCGCTGGCGTCTCGTCTGGTTGGATCATGGGTAGGGTGGCTACGTATGTCAGTGATTTGGATCGGTCGTGTGAGAATAGAGATGAGAGTGATTGGATAGTGCAAAGCTAGGTGTAAGATGATGGAATGCTTGAAGGCCCAACTTGACGTAGGAGATGGCCGTTACTGTTTGGTTATTAGGTGTAGTCATTTCAAACATTGTAATTTAGGTTCAACTTCCAATCTGAACGATACTTCAGGAGAGCTTGGAAGAATATGAGGTAGAGAAATTATATCTGATTTTTGATAACGCCATCGTTGAGAGGAAATACCGCTCTTGTGTTCTTGATTATCAATGAAGCATAAGAATAGTAGCTGGTGAATTAGCTGGCAGCCGCAACAGATGGATGTGTTCTTCTCTGGTTTTTCCTTGAGGAGCTGGTTAGCAAAGGAGAGCGACAAACAAAGCACCGCAAGCGGCCAGTTGGCGGTAAATGGTGAGCGCTTCTCGGGGCGTTGCCTGGGACTCAAGTCCGTTCTGTTGGTATGGCAACGAAGGAACCGGAGAAAACTATCATCGGGGTGAACAAGGTTTCGTGGCTACACCACTGTCATCCCATTCAAAAGCGGCTTCAACGGAGTGTGATGTGATGTAGCAGGGGTGCTTTGATTATCAACAGGTTCAAAAAATAAGAACCTAAAAAGAACTCGCCGGTACGTAGGTGCAGGTCTCTTGGAGTGACGCCACAGTTGCCTCCTGCTCAAAATCAGCAGCGCGTCGATATTGACGGTCGAGTGCATCCAACGTAGTGAAGGTATCTTGGCCGCTGCCTCCGGCTGAAATGACAGCTCGACAGTTGGTGCTGATATTAATGATCCGGGTTTCATTAGTGAATGGCCACTGATGCTGGCTATCTAGTAAACCTGATGTGGTACTACCGATAACCGTTCCTATAAGTTTAGAGTTGAAACTTTTGTTTTCTCCTCGTTTATTCCAAGAAAATGGAGGAAATAATCGTAAATTCGCTTCTTTGCTCCTGTAAAAAGAAACAGTTTAAAGATTTAGGTTCAATATTCGTAGAGCCACGATAAGTTTTACAATGGGCGTATACGCCATCTTGGTTATTGTCCTCCGAGTCTCTGAGTTGTATTGCGCCGCTGCGTAGAAAATACTATATATCAGACGGTCAGGACCTCCATGATCGCCATGCAGTAAAGTTAGAGAGTCATTATATTCCGCCGTTACAGGGCTATCTACTACCAACACAATCACTTCCCTCGGCCTTACACTAGACAAACACTATCTACAACCAAAGACAAACACTTTTCTCGTCCTCATCAAGACAACCACTATTTACAAGCCACACCATGCAATCACGAACCCTCCTCCAGCTGGCCCTGGTCGCGGTCCCGACCCTGGTGGCCGTCTTGACCCTGCTCGCCGTCCCAGCTGTCGCCGCCCCAGTCGTCGCCACCCCGGCCATCGCCGCCCGAACCGTGGCCGACAAGCCTAATAGTTGCAAGGGTGAAGTCTGGGATGGTCTGTGGATGACGGACTGGCAGCTCGACGTCGCGAACGACACCATGTACAACCCCAGCGAGTGCGGCAACGGCTGCCTCGACAACTTCCGCGGCCGCTGCGGCTTCATCACCCACTGGTTGTGCGACCGCGACGCCCAGGGCGCCCATTACCACTTCGGCACGTCGCGGTGGTGCACCGCGTACGACGTCACGCAGGCCGTCCTGGCTTGTACCAGAGGGGAGCAGAATATTGGCTGCATGACCGCTAGAATACGCCATGGGGGTCAAGGTATTACTGATGTAAAGAAGAAGAAGAAGAAGAAGGGAGGGGCTTAAGGCCCTGATCGCACTAGTATGACGTTTGCCACGCAGGAGCAGGAGAGTCGGGTTACGGAGCTCTGTTTAAAGAAGAATCATGTGGAGGGCCTCGAGCGGGAGAATCATGTCAACTCGTCTCCTTGCGCAAAGCCCTTCAGGAGTCTCGCTGCCACCGAGTCTGGATTACCCGCCGGATGTGGTGATTTTTGCTTGGTAGATTCTGGGAAGATGGACATAGGCTATTAATGAAAGAAGGACATACGATATTATGAGGAGTTGCATTCATCACGTTTATCAAGCTGTCGCCTGTCGTGGTGAAGAATTACACCAAAGCCGTCTTTCCGGTGAGATATTCCAGTGTCTTTTCCCCTCAAGCATGACAAGCGCTCCTAGGTTCCACCGCTTTCAGCAAGATAGACAGTTAAATGCTCGTCAATATCCCAAGTATTTTGTTTTTTCCAATTTGAAAAAAAGAGGTCTTTGTGAAATTGCCAAGGCCATAAAACTTTTGCCATCGCGGCACTGCCACAACAACATTGAAGAGCCGAATAACCTGACGCTAAATCGGTCTTCCCCCAGCGCATGTTGTGTAAAGCCGCTGTGGCTGCACCCCCGATCTGAAGAAACTGCCAAGCATCACTGCATCAAATTGAGATGAAGGCCCTAACCGGTGATGGTGAACACTCGACCCGGATCTCTGCGATGCACGTTGCAGTGTTCCGCTCATAGATGACCGAATCTGGGCAGCTTCATCTCTGTCAGTCGTCCTTGGTGCTCTGCTCGTATGTAGAGACAGCATCCTGTTTAGTGATTGAGAATATGAACAATAGGTGGTAAAATCAGACAAAGCATGTTTGTTTTGATGGTAATTTTTTTTTTTATCGAGTACGTAGTGCCAAACAGCACTGCTATTAAGGGCTCGGGAAAACATCCACCTTGGAAGACTCGGAGTTTTGAAGTACAGAGCACCTATGGACTAATTTGCCATGAGCCATGGTCGAGTATTCGACCAAGTCTGAAGTAACACGCCGAAAGTTTTCATTCACAAATCAATCGTCCACAATGGGCAGTCACTCGAATCCGGACGATTTGTGGATATATAATTCCAATAAGAGAGGCCTTGCAATCGAACAGATGATAATGCGCATTATATATAAATGACTTTATATTGTATTGGATGGCAAGATCCTAAAGGCGAGATCCCGCCCGGATTTGCTTCGACTAAAAAATCAAGATGATGCCAAAAATTCGGCGCATTGTTGATACTATGATCCTAGTGTAAGTATAAAAAGTCCTTTATGGAAACAAGAGGCGGACATTTCCTGAATCGAGCCGCTCATACAATGTGATTGGCGTAATTATAGTGGTTCGGACGACTGCTGTGGGCTGGTGGGGGCCGGTATCGATTTCAGTGGCCCCACCAACTTACCTTCCTTCATATTTAGGTACGGGTAACCCGATGCAATCACTCCGTGGCGGGCTTCTCAGTAGGTATGGAATATGAACAAGCAGGCTATATGTATTGACAACCTACCATCCAGAAATGCCGGACTAAAGTCGAGCTGTCAGCTGCATCGAGCATGCTTGCGGACCAGGCAATGGAGCTACAGCGTATGTTTAGCACGACCACCTCAGCCTGTGCATAACGGAGTAACAATCCCATGATACTCCGTACCTAGTGGACGACGCCCGCTTTCAAAGCCGTGTCTTATCCCTGTGCCAATAAGCCACGGCCGAGGGATGACTGGAGCTCCGATGATGCATGCGTGCGCACCTGGTGAGAAAGTGCGAGGGAGAACAGAAAAGTCCAGACACAGTTCTAGCCTTCTAGGTTAGGTCACTGCAACGGCCATTGATCACCTACATACCTAGTTTAGACGAATCCTTTTCCAGTGAATTTTGTCGTGCCCCGCGCCTTCTCCAAATCCCGGGTCTCGGAACTATGCCCTTGGCGAAAATGTGTTTCGTTTGCCTGATGCACACGTAAGTTCCAGCGGATTTTCACTAGCCTTGTGCCTTCCTACCTGGAGCCCGAGAAAGGACCTCACATTCTCACCCGTGGACGAGACCCCGGACGGTTTTGATCTTGGAGGTTACATATATACCTTAGGCTTGGGCTGGGCTTGGGCTTGGGCTTGGGCCTCGCATTCTGTCAGCCGACGCCCGTGGCCGGTCTCCGCCTGTACTCCTCCATCCCCATCACGCATGTTTGTTTGCCTTTGCCATTCACACACAAGACTACCTTTTCGACCTAAGTTTTTGAGTGTCAGCCAAGGTGGTAGGCTAGCATGTGCATGGAGTAATAGGCTGAGTCGAAGAGACGGTAGTTCTGACCTGTCTCTCAAGAAGGAATCAATAAATATCTTTCATCCCTAGATTGCCGATTGGAAAATCTCCGACGATTGTTTTTCATCCAGTCTGCACTTTCCTTTTGACGCTGCAACTTTTTTGGTGCCGTGCCACCACACTCACGTTTGCACTGCAGACCACAGACCATCGTGTGCTTTTCGGGACCCATTGTCCATCAGACCACCATCCTCGCGTACGATTCATCACATTGACCAAGCGGAGCAGCTGAGCAAATGCCCCCTCATGACAGCACTGCAACAAGGACGGATCGACGGAACTCGGTTTCATTATCATATTTCTCGACGACGACGACTCTTTGGGGCCTCCAAGTTCTCGGCGTCGGATCAGAGTCGTCAAGAGGGATTCCGTCTTGACGTCTCTGGTCGAGAGAGGTTCTTGTTGCCCGTGCAACAAGGCTGGCAAAGGATTATCGTCCGGAATCGATCGTACAAATTCGACACCTACAAAGTACAGGCATCCGAACAACAAATTTATATGATATCATTTTCCGTCCGGACTTCTTGGATCCTGTCATGGCCAATCACGCTCTGCAGGTGCACGACCGTAATCAGCTGCCAGGTACGAAGAAACCCGAAAACACTCGCCAACATTTTTTCTTTTTGTATTTACTTGCGTCTGCTTTGGTTCAATGTCGGTAAATCGGAAAGCAACCATGCTAATAAACATTGGAATTCAGGAAACTTAGATCTGCAGTCAGCGGTTAACGGCCAGGCCAACCAAGCGGCGGCCCACGCTGGAGGAGGATTCGCTCCAGCTCCAGCTCCAGCTGCTAGCAGCGCTGGCGGGGCCTTGAACCCTTTGCCTCCGGGCTTCTTGACTTCCTACCCCCGGCCATTCGAGTACAACCGCCACCTCTCCCACCTCGACCCATTATCTCCGTTCCCTGCACTCGGTCCTGCCCAGCCAGGCTGCGCGTTTCCTAATCACAGTGTTGGCCGGTATCTTCCTCCGCATCCAACAAACACTGTCGTCGTCGGCCATTCAAACAGTTTCTCGCCCTGGGCCGCCAACGCACCGGTGAACCCGAGTTTCTTCCCGCCTCCTCAGCTACCTGTTGCCGCGGCGCCCACTTGGTCGCCAGTGCCACCGTATTCCGCCACCGCCGCTCCCGCCCAAAACCTCGATCTCTTCTCCTGCGCTGGATCTCGCGACTTAGCACGAGGCACTTTGCAGATGCCCGTACAGCAAGGCAATTTCAATTCATTAGGGGATGCATACAACTCTTTTGGCCTGAGTGGAGGATCAAACACTGTTTACGGAGGCCAGCCTGCCCCGCCACAGCTCAACCAGCACCACAACCTTTACAACCACAACAATCTCGGGGCGGTTTCAAACTCAGCATCTACATCATCCGACCTTCTACAATCGAGTGGCGCCTATAACCACGCTCCTTCGCTTCACCACGCTCCTTGGTCGACTTCTTACCAGACCGCCCCCAGCCAACCTCTTGGTGCCCTGGCTGGACTCGGCGACAACTATCTCGACGACTTTACCAGAACACTGCTTGCCAACGACTTCTCATCCCCGTCACTCCCTCCACACGGCAGCAGCCCACCGAGGCTGAGCAACACTGCGACTCAAACCGAAGCGACACTGCCTACACTCACCTCGCCGATACAGATCGTAGACAGCAATATGCCTGGTCGGAGCCGCGCCGCTAGAGCTAGCGATACAAACCTGGTCGACCTCACGTCCCCTAAGCTGGAGCATGATGGCGAACCTGGAGGTGTAGATCCTGCTACTCCCATGCAGGCCCGAGGCACGAGAAAGCGTAGCCGCGCAGCCGCAAGCACTGGCAGTACGGCCGGAACAACCCAAAGGCGGGCCTCGACCGCTTCGCGACAGATCAAGCCTCTGAAGCGCTCGGCACCCAAACCCGATTTCGATGATGACAGCCTGTTTGGCGGCTCCTCTCCTGCACCACTGGACGACGATGTCCTCGATCTCACCGGCACGGACGAGCTCCCGCCTGAGCTGATGAAGCCCAAGGTGGACAATCGGACCAAGCTCAGCAAGTTCAACTGTTCCATCTGCATGGACAACCCCACCGATTTGACAGTAACCCACTGTGGTATGCCATGTTATTCATCTCAATGCTCCTGTTTCCACTTGCTAACACATTATCCAGGTCACCTGTTCTGTTCCGAGTGTTTACATTCTGCACTACACATTGACAGTATCAAGAGAACTTGTCCGTTATGCAGACAAAAGGTCGAGATCAAAACGAGAGTGGGCCAGAAAACCCCAAAGAATGGATTCTTCCATCTTGAGCTCAAGCTGATGACTGCGAATCGCAAGGGCAAGAGACCCGTCGGCCAGTAGACAATCTCGCGACCAGAGCAGATCCGAAATTTTGTTCTGGCCAGGAAATGTCTTGAGCATGAGCAAAGGTTTTTATGACTCTGGTTACTTTTTCTAACCAGTGAGGCGTATTGCATGGACTGGAGTTCTTGATTTAGGAGACTTGGACGCATTCGATACCCAGATCTTTACAGGGGAAAGGAACGCCGACGGAACGGATGTCCGGCAAAGGAGTACCTGGTTGACACTAATAAGGGATTGTGTCTTTTCTGTCCGCCTCCATTCTCCCCCTCTCTACCTGAGCTGAATCTGTATATACTGGTACAGTAGCGGTCAGCCAGTCAGTTGCGCAAAGTGAGCATTTTTATAGATTAGCGCCCCCGGCCATTGACAGCGATGGGCAGCCCCTGGCGGACGCGCCTCGTATATAACTAATGTATTCTTACATGAGGACATGTGCATGCTCTTGAGTGCCGTTTACGATGTAACGGAAGTCATGGTAGTGGAATATCTGCATGGAGACCCCGGTATGTTGCAGTCGCCTTTTCACGTCGGTGTTGCTCTGTTGCCATATCGAAACACTGTGAAGCGCAGGAAACTCGGTCGAGCTTCGAGTTTCGAGTGTCATATTGGAGCAGAATAGACCATTATCACAACCTAAACTGACTGATGTCCATGATACAGGAGTATATCAAGAAAATCGATAAAATCTACATTAACACGCCAACTTCTACATGTTCTAAAGCCCGAGCTCGTTATAATATCCCGTTTCTGTCTATAATAGGGCTGGCGACATCATCCGCATCGCCACCTCCCCGGCCCAGCAGCCCTCTCTCTTCTAGAGCGTTGCCGTCCTCTCGCGTCCGCCCCAGCCGCCCGATGATGCCAGCATCGCCGTCCTGGAGGGCCTCGCCGTCCTTTCTCGACTCCTCGGCGCCGTTCAAGACGAACCAGCAGTCCTTCTTGGTGAGCAGACCGAGGAGTACGCCGCGCTCGGTGAAGAGGACGTATCGGACGCCGAGCTTCTGGAAGTAGGTCACGGCCAGGTGCAGGGAGCTGCGCGACGGCAAGGTGAGGGGCGTCTGGTCCATCCAGGGCCTAAGATCGAGTGTGCTTCTTGGGTCCGCGAGGGGTTGGTGCGAGAAGAAACACTCCGTCTCTGGAGGCAGATTGCGCGGCGAAGAGGTTGCCGAGGTCAGATTGTAGACCAACTCGGAACGGCTGATGTAGCCCAAGAGGATGGCTTCCCGAGGATCCGATATCACGGGAAAGCCGCGGTATTCACATGATTCCAACACATTTCGCAGAGAAGCAATGGTGTGGCCAGTGGCGGTAAGTACGACCATGTCCTCGATGCGGGTCATGATCTGGCCAGCCGGGATGTCGGGAACGCTCTGAGCACCGTGGCCGTCATCACCAGAATCAAGAAAGGGGTATCCATTGAAGTGGATCCAAGACTCGTAGATGCCGCGGCGAGAAAACGCATCGCCAACCCATACAGAGATCATGACTGCAATCATGATAGGCAAGACGTAGGTCAGCGCGCCCGTGAGCTCGAATGTGATGACAACAATGCTGACGGTCATGCGAGTGACGCCTGCGAGAGTGGCAGCGGCACCAATGATGGCATACACGCCGGGTGTGATGCACGGAATATCAGGCTCGCATTTGCTGAATGCGATAAAGCCGGGATGATTGTGTTGCCAGATCTCCATGATGATGCCCACCGCTCGGCCGCTCAGGGCACCAATGGCCATGCTGGGCAGGATTATACCAGCAGGGATCTGCAAACCAAACGTGATCGAGGCCAAGAAGAATCCAAGTACTGCAGCAAAGAGCAGAAGCACAATAGTCCCTGCCGTCGCGATGCCCGTTTTGCAGAGACCAAATGGATCATCAAGAACCTGCGTACAATCCGAGAGCAGCGAAGACACAATCTCGGAAGATTGTGCTCGCATGTAGTGATTTGGATAATTGACAAGTGCGGTGAGTAGCGCAACTAGCACAACTTGGACCAGAGGGCCAGGTAGTGTCCAGCTGGTAGACTTTTTCCAGCGAGCCACGGCCATGTTGGTTTTGATAAACAGACCGCCATAGATGCCACCCATGATGCCGATGATGGCAAAAGGGATCATCTCGAAACCGTGCCAGCTGGACCCGTACTTGACCTGGAACAAGACGAGCTGGCCGGAACGAAATGGGTCGAAAGCCTGTAGCATCACGGCCGCTGTCATGGCACAGACAAACGACTGCCACATGGTCTTGTCGGGAAAGTAGTAGGATAGTTGCTCCAAGCTGAAGAGGACACCACCGATTGGTGCGCCAAAAGCGACAGATATGCCAGACGCCGCGGCTGCTGAGAGGACCTCGCGCTTTCGAGCTTCGTTCTCGTTGACACTGGGAAACAGCTTGATGAGCAGATTGGCGCAGCAACAAGCTACGTGGACCAGTGGGCCCTCTTTTCCAAGCCACATTCCGGAGGCGACGGCGAGGGCCTATAGAATGTTAGTATCGCGCTGGGTATCCGCGAAGATGGAACAACATACCAAGCCCAGACTCTTGATGAGCAGTGTCCAGCCACCAAGAAATCGACGTATAATGAATCCTCCCAGCATTGTCTTGATCTCGGGAATTCCACTGTGCTTGGCATATACCGCGTACTCCTTGACCAAAGTACCTGCGCCCAAGGCAAAGGTGACGGAGAGCAGGAGGAAGAAAAAGTACTCAATGAACCACTTGCCACCGGCGCTCGTAATACCTAATGCTGTGGCCCAAGGTTTCCAGCCCACACACATGGCGCCTTGGTCGTATCCATAACAGCAGAAGTTCCGGTTGAGATAAAAGGCGCCGCCATCCGGCCCTGATGCACAATAGCCCGTCTTCAGATCGGCGAGCCAGTCGGATGCCACGTCGATGCCCGCTGCGAGCGCGCCGACGGCGATACCAGTAAAAACGAGTATAAACCATATCTGCGACGCATCGAGGAGCTGTTGTATGTAGCCCACCAAGCCTGTTGCACTAGAGTACAGAACTCGTAGCCGCTGTCTTTCCTTTGTATATTCAAAGATCCAATCGATGGCCGTGAGATCCTCGTAGCCGACTCGGCGTCCGGGCCCCTCGACATACCAGTCTAGGGGAATTCCATCTTTCGTTCCATTGAGTGCGCTGCCACCAGATTCACTGCGTGTCGGAGTTCCGATACCGAGCCCTTGCATACGAGTAGGCGTGTCGAGTCCCGATGTGTTAGGCGTTCGCGGTCTAGGAGACCGAGGGGGTGTACCGAAACGGTTGCCTGTAATCGCCGAGAGCAAGCGGCCCGGGTGTGACAGCACGGGCTCGTTCTGCTTTTGTTTCCGCTTGAAGCTCATGGGCTGATCCATCGGGTCATCGCCGAGCAGATCGCCATCCTGGGGTGCGCTGAAGAGATCCAGGTCATCATCGCTGTCGTCGCCATTGTTACCGGCATCGTTATCGGGGCGCCGATGCGCTCGGGGCGGCGGTCGGTCGCTGAAAGAGTGCGAGGAGGATGACGAACCCTCCTCTCCTATGGATATCCTACTGGCCATGCTGGAGAGGCAGCGGGCGCAACTGCCATGTTCGACTGTCCGGCTCGTCGAAAAAGTAGAATTGCTCAGTAGGAAAGGCCGATGGAATGCTGGAGATGGGAATATGATTGATTGCGACAAGGCTGAGTAGGGGGATCGTGGCAGGGGTTACGCAATGTAGCTCTACGATAAGCCCCGATAAGTCATGCGCGTCAACTCCACAGGCAGGTGCTCAGCTCGGTAGCTGTTACCAGACTGTTACCGGACTTGCTCTCTGTGACCAGCCGTCAAAACCTTGCTAAACCTACGACATTGAGCCCGCCTAAGCTGGAAACTTCTAGGCATTTGACAAATATCACAGACGCAGGATGCTGAGCTCAGTTTCTTCTTGATGTGCAGCTCTTGCTTGATGCTCCTGACAAACTTTTCTCCAAACTCAGTTTCTGGTCAATTTTCGGCTTTTCCTGTTGCATCGGGCAATCCGATTCGTGCCTAATGAAAAACCCTAAGCACGGGTCTACTCTGCTTCCACACCAACAGTATACACATACACGTCCAGGAAGATGAGCGATCAAAGTGTGTCGGCCGAGGGACAGCTTGGTTCGGATCCAAATCAACAGAATGTATCCATAGACAAGATATCGGAGCTTCTCAAGCAAAAGGACGATACATCGCGCTTCGTTGGTCTGGCTCTACTGAAATCGACCCTGGATTCGTCTGAGCAGCTGAGAAACGACAAGACTATAGTCACCACATTATGGAGCGCTATACCTTCCAAGTTTCTCGATCGTCTCCTTCGGACTGGCTCAAAATCAGGTACGAAACAGTCAGATGGCAAGGAGATGCTTGATCTTGCCGCCAACGTCTTGTACACATTTGCCATTCTGCTCCCAGAAGAGGCAAGAGCAGATGACAAGCTTCTTGGGCGAGTTCCACTCTTGGTCAATGCCATTATCCAGAGGTAATCTAGATCGCCCTCTCTGCACGACATGAAGCATAATACTGACCGAAACAGCTCGGAAGAGACAACTGGTTTCATTTTGAAAACGTTGCTCACCATTGTCAGCTCCTCGCCCGGAGGTAGCAATGCACTCGCAGCAGTTCACGATTGGTCTCCTCTTGTTGAGATTGCCCCAAAACAGCCTTTGGTACTGTCCGTCCTGGCATGGACCTGGACGAATGGCAACCAGTCCAGCACAAAAGCCACGCCCGAGAGGATCGATCAGTGCATAAGCGCTCTCTGTGCGTCCTACAAGGGAACAGATGCGGTCACGTTATTGGACTTCTTGGGCAAGCTTCTGGGTCGTCTAGACGCCGATGTGAGTACCACGATCCGTGTTTTTATACCTGATATTTTCAGTCTCGAGTATTGACTCATCAAAGCTTCTTCTTGAACGTCCATCATGGTTGTCCTCTGCTATTTCTTTTATCCACAATCTTACAACATCCAAACCAACGGCTGCGAGTCGTGAGGCGTACACGAACTGCGCTGCCAACCTCCTCGTCGCCTATGGAGACGCGGCTAGCCATCTGCTGTTTCGAGACATCTTTAAATCTTCCAAGTCGCTCTCATATCTATTTATGAGCATGGTTCTGATCGACCTTCGATCGAGTCTCCCGAACTTGCTTGCCAAGCTTAATACTCCAGACTATCCAGCTATTTCGGAACGACTGACGTCGGCGCTCATCATTCTCTCATTCTTCATTAATCACTTGTTGAAGATGATGGACCAAGCCGAGTCTGAGGACATTTTCCAACATATTCAGCCAGATCTCCTCCTCAAGCTCAGAGACTCGGTCATCGAAGCGCTATCACTGATACTAGAATACCTCAGAGACAGATGGGACGCTGCGGTTTCCGGAGCCCAAGGCCTCCACCCTGACGCACGATGCTCGGAAGCGCACACGGGTCTGGGATCTTTCAAAACGCTGGCATGGGACTCAAAGCACGAGTCTGCTTCCGAGGACCGCCTTCTATTGGCAGCCTTGAAAGCATTGGGCGACTGGATAAGAGAGGATGACTCTCCCGGCTTGAGGCGAGAAGCTGCTGGTCTGATAGATCTGCTCATGGACCTTTATCAGCCAAGCACTGCCACGAGAATTGGAGTTGCTACACGTCCTCTCGTGCTAGGCGTCCTCGATGGAATAGTGAAGGAAGACCATGGCGTTCAGTCGCTTCTGGAATATAATGGCTGGTCTATGCTAAGCCGGGACCTGCTCAGCATTCTCTCAAATTCTGGACAGGCTGGCCGCCTCGAACATGACCTTGGTCAGCATATTTCGGCGATCCTGATGATGCTGAGCGACGACACTTCAGTGACGCCGGCCGATTGGCTGGACTTGGTCACAGGAGTCGCTGCCTGTGACGTTCCGCCACTATCACAGCCTCCCGTCTCTCTGCAACACCTCTGGGCTGATGCCCTGGAGCTCTGTACCTCATTGCTTCTCAAAGCACCTGCTGGTACGAGAAGGCGATACACACATACATCGAGAGCATTGAGTGGCATCTCAGAAACAATTTGTCTGAAAACGCTAGAAGACGACGTCAAAGAACAGATTCAGAGTAGCGCGGCACGATTATCCGGCGACCCATTTTTGCAGTAGTATATTGCTATCTTTGACCGCCATCACAGTGTCCAGCTCATTGACACCTCGGACGGAGATGATTAAATTCAATCCACTTCTTACGCCGTCCTCTCCTTGAATATCAAGTCAAATGGAGGCGCTACCAGGGTGAAGCAGTCCAAGATTTTGTCTTGATACGATTGCCGGTCTGTGTTGGGTGGAAACCTGAGATCGAAATTGAAAGCGACTCTAGCGACCACACTTCTTATTTCACGCACGGCAAGGGGTTTCCCAACGCATACATGCTTGCCTATATCATGGTTGTCAGCTTTCTGGACGTCCAACTGAAGGAGTCGACTTGCCAAGACTAAATGGGAAGAAAGCCTCTCTATTACACTTGACTTTTGATTCAGCGAGCCACCTCTCTGGAATGAACTCTGTCGGCCGCTCAAACGAGCGCTCATCGCGGTGAATCACATATGTCGGCGCCAGCACATCCGTATCTCCAGGAACCCATACTGCCGGACCAAAATTGGACTCTGGGATGAGAATACCTTCAGGGGGCGTCGTACGAGGGTTGCCACTTATTCCCGGCGGGCGTATACGTAGGGTTTCATTGATGATGGCATCGACCCACTCGACTGTCTCTTTGTTACCAATGAGTGTCGCGTAACTGAATGAGTCCGGTCCGTCGGGGAATAGCTTATCAAGCAGCTGTTGCAGTTTGAGAAGAACAGACGGCGTCGCGGCCATGAACCAGAGAGTATTGGCCAGCGCACTTTGCGTGGTGTCTGCGCCGGCGGCAATCATGACCCTACTCTCGGCATTCATGGCCTCCTGAGTCGGGGGCGCCGAGGGCCCACCAGCCTCCATGGCGTCCAGCAGGTGGGACATGACATCTTTGCGAGTCTCCGAAGCCCCTTTGCCCGACTCAATATCGACCTTGCGCTGGATCTGTCGCTCACGGACCACGTCAGCGCACAGATATAGAAAAGGGGCAAAGTCGCTGCCACCGCCGGGGAGAGCGCTGAGGAAGTCCATAAGCCATGGCATCCAGCGTAGAGTTCCGAAAACGACGTGTGCTTTTTTCATCGCCAACAGAGCTGGATGCGAAACACCCGAGACTGAGCTGCCGTATTTGTTCCCGAAGCCAACAAGGGCCATAATGTCGAATGAGAGCCTGCCCATTTCCTCGGGTATGTCGAGACTACTCTGTTCCTTGGCCCTCTGGATAAAGTTTCCGATGATCTCCTGGATATCGGCATCAAACTTGTCCATGGTCTGGGTGCTAAAGGCCTGCTCCCAAGGCCGTCTTCTCTGCTTGTGGTCCTCGGGCAGTCGTGAAAGGGAGAAGCTGAGCTTGCTGTGATCATTGCCCTGGTGTGACCACCAGGTACCTTTGCCGAGTGCCATGAGCTGTGGTATCGCGTCGGGACGGTTGATAGACACCAGGCGTGGCCCTGCCTCGTACTCAGTCTACCGTCTCATCGTTGGAAGTTTCGGGTGACATACCAATACGCACGACATCTCCATACTCACGATGCAAGTCAACCAGGTTCTCGTGAAACTTGAATTCTCCAGAGCTCTTTCTGACTGTCCAGATTGAACTCAATCGAGCTGCAAATGGACCAGGAAATTTCCGACAACGGTGGAAAAAGCCACGGTACACAAGTATAGAGCTTGCCAGGCTGATCAAGAACGACGAAAGAGACAGTACCAGTTTGGAGAGGGCTCCAAGGAGCGAAAGTTCCCAAACGCTCACGAACCACCAAGTCAGAAAAAGACATGAAGCAATGGCCACACCGAGAAGCCGCCAGACCATATAGTCCACCTCGACCCTCCGGGCGTATACATGATGGAAGAGTATGCCGCTCAGCGCGGACAGGCCGATGAGGCTCTTGTCCGAAGGGGCAGTTTCGAAAAACATGGTGAACTATCTAATAATAATTCAGGTCTTCTCGCGGCTGTCCAGATGCTGAACCTGGCGACGTTTCGTGCTTATGTATCCCAAGTCGAGCGCGTCATGCCCATGGACGCAATCTTTGTGGTCACCCACTTACACCCCGGTGCTGAGTCCCCGGTTTGGCCAGTCTGGCCGCGATGCGAGGTAGGGGTTGGCGATGAAGTACGCAAGCCGGGGCACCTCTGATAGGCCTCGACGAAGCCCTGGGAGCTCAGGGCGAATATTTGGAGCCCTGGAGCTCTGGGCGTCGCACCGGGGCTAGACGACTCTAGCTGTCGAACCAGCGGCCCGACTCCGCAGAAAATTGGTTTGTTTCTTAGCTGACTTACCCGAAGTGCGCTATAGGTCGGGTGTATCGTCGAATCTCGATGACTGGGCGGCTTTGCCGGCGCGCACAGTTGTCCGCAGTCCGTGTGGGAGAGGCCAATGGAGCGACGGGACCAGCGTGACGTGACGTCGTATCATGATGGCTTCGATAAGGCATGATATGATGCAGATGCGTCACAAGACGGCATGGCTACATGAATTCCAAGCTGCTTTTGGGTGTCTGCTTGATGAATAATCACGACTGACCCGGCGAAGACCCCTGCTTGCATTGCACGTTAGTTACTTTTTTCATATGTACTTTCGCAAAACATGGATTCCTTGGCTCTTTTCGGAAATCATTACATTAGTCGCGAGAACCGCGCCATCTTTTTCCATTTCCACCTTCGATACATGCGGTCGATAAAAAGAGATCCACCGCTTGAAGACGGGAAACTAAAGATATTTACGAAACTGTGACTAATGGTTATGAATGCCAATGCGGAATATTCCTTTGGCCTCTGGCACCCAAATCACCAGAGCTGACCGAAGCCTCGAAAGGAAAGGAACCTGGGGTAAACGACGATTGAATAGTATACCGATTGGTTGGTTCCGAACTGCCCACGGCAGCGGTGAGTTTTCTTTTAAAGTATCGAGTGTCGAGCCGTTGCGCTACTACCGGCACGCCAACTACCACTATCTGCAGGGAAGACCACAACTACCCGTTCCCTGCTCCGAACTGGGAAGTCTGGGAAAACAGACAGGTCGAGATCTACGATGGGAAGTGGAGACCCTTATCCCGTCTGAAGATCCTCTTCTCGCCAGCCCATCAGATGTCGAGAGCCGGGCGGGCTTTCTCTGGGTCGACGCTCGATAGTACAACGGCCAGGTGGAAACAGACAAGACATAATCTCTTTTTTCCTTATTTTTTCCGCCGTTATTCCCGAATGATGAAGATTCAACATGTGTGGTGCGTACGCAGCTCTACGGACCCCATTTGTTGATCGAAATGATGATTGTCTTTTCGTACAACAAGATCGAGGCGAACAGATCTGCCGGGTCGCATTCTCTCCCACTGACTCAGCGGAAAACTGCCCGAAAGAAGCAGCATAACGACATCACTTGAGGAAAATAAGCCGACATGGTGGAGAAATCTCACGTCCTTGATTCGTGTTGGCAGAGTGGGAGACAAGACAAGACAGGCTTGGCGGTTCATGCCCGTCGTAAGAGTCCGAGTTGGGACAGAGCCACTCATCAGGCCGGAGAAATAAAACAATGGACCCTTGAGGATGTACCACATGTTTGTTGGTGCTTATCCGGACGCAAGGGACATGTCAAATCCGAATCCGTTCCCTGGTTTCCGGGTGCCTCCCAATTGATCAGTCTGTTATATCGACCGTTCTTCCCTAGATTGGAACCCAGGCCTATCACAGTAAACCACGTCTCCTATCATGGTTCGAGAATCACCACTACTTCTGCCGCTGATCGAAGTCGGGGCCGGCCTCCTTGCTCTCGAGACGGTCCCTCACTCGATCACTGCAGCGCAAACCTCTCACGAACTCATCCGCCATCCGTCCTCGGGGGGTCAGGCTGTAGCTATCTGCCGGCGGCAAAAAAAGTCGCTTTGACAATTGGCTCCGCTGATCTACAGCGAGAAGAAAGGTCTGGACAGTAGCAGACGCGCATCAGAGCAAACAAAATCGACGAAAACGGGATATTTTGCGAGGGAGCAATCACCGACCCTTCTCCAGCTGTTCTCCAGCGATTAGGAGAATATCTGGCCATACTATTGATTTTGAAAAGGTGGAGGAAAGCGGGAATCAACATGGCCTGATTGAATCGGACGCCGGGTCAATTCTCTTTCCTCACCTGCGAGACCCAGAGGCCTCAAGTGGTAAGCAGGCCCCAACTAGTGACTGATGTCCTTGGCCGGGTGAGGCAGCCGGTTCCCCCATCGCCGGGGGCGGAACCGTTTGCCGGCTTAGCTTGGGGCATTATTTCATCGTTTTCTGAAGTGACAAGTCGGATTTCCCGTGGCAGTGGGTATCTGACACTCTTTAACACGGACTGTGGTGGATCTTGACCGAATTACTCATTCTCGCCGTCCTATATCCCAGTCATTACGAGGTGTCTATTAAGATGCCCTGGGGTAGGTTCGCCGACCAGTCATCATGGAGCCCATTTGTATGTGTCTATCAATCACCACACGATCCACATATGGTGTCATTGCCGCCTAGCAGGTTCAGAGGTCTTTTTGATAGACACGGTCACATATCAAAAGATCAGCAAGGTTTTGGATTCTGTCAATGTTCAGATCGTATCTTTCCAATACGTCCTCACTGCTGATAGTAATCTATCCCCAAGCCAATCGACGCGCACTGCTCCAGCTCCTCAAACGGCGTCTGTATGCTCGGCCACTGCAGCGTGCGCTTGGTCATGTTTCCCCCGGTCGCCGGCATCCACCGGCCGGCAACGTTTAGCTCGTCCAGCGTGCTCCGGTACCCCCTCGCCGCGAGATACCCGGGGTCCGGGTTCGGGTCGTAGGTCCGCGCAAACGCCGCAAACGAGTCGAGCACGAACCGCTCAAACGGCAGGTCGTGCTCGTCGCGCAGCGGCAGGCCCTGCCGCGGCAGGTTGCCGAACACGTAGTACAGCTCGCCCGAGTGGCACTTGAAGTACTCAGCGTCCGGGTCGCCGTGGGGCCGCGCCGCCGTCCGCGGCGGCTCGCACACGTCCAGCCCCGGCCACCCCGTCGTCTGGTACGACCGGTTGAACTCGTAGTAGTAGACGTCGGGCGCGAAGCGGTGCGTGTCCAGGCCCGTGAACACCGTGGCCTGGTCGACGCAGCGGAAGATGCCGTCGGTCGCGAGCCGCGCCGACGTGTTGAACAGCGCCAGGGTCTGGTTCTCGAGGTCGGGAATCGGGAACAGGTCCGGAGAGGGGATCGGGAACCCGGACGCGTTCAGGTACGCGTCCTCGTCGGTCGTGGTCGGGTAGCTGATCATGGCGGCGCCGTCGTCGCGCATGATGCCCATCATGAGGCGCACCGGCAGCGTGTCGCCGTGCAGCGGCAGCTCGTCGGTCGTCAGGTACGTGCCGTCGACGACGGGGTACCGCGCCGACGTGCCGAGGTTGGCCAGGTCGTAGGCCGGGACGGCGCGGAGGCAGTCCACCCGCGACGCCGCGCCGGCGCAGTCGGTCGCGTTCAGGATGGCGTTGCCGGCGACTGCCATCTCCTCGGCGATCGTGTAGTACTTGGAGTACGTCGTGCCGTACTGGATGCCGCCGAGGTTGCTCAGGGGGATGGCGCCGGCGAACTTGCCGATGGACTTCGGCGACGCGAGCAGCGCGCGCACGCTGCCTGCGCCCGCCGACTGGCCGAAGATGGTGATCCGGTCGGGGTCGCCTCCGAAATCTTTAATGTTCTTCCGGACCCAGTCCAAGGCGTTGATCTGGTCGGCGAGCCCGAAGTTGCCGTTGGTGACTCCATCGTCGAGTGCCAGGAATCCCAATGTCGTCAGCCGGTAGTTGATGTTGACGGCCACCACGTCTCCGCGGGATGCCAGGTTTCCTCCGTCTGCAGTCGGGTCGTTGGCGGTGCCGCCGGTGAAAGCGCCTCCGTGGATCCATATCTACTACTGTCAGCACGTATGCTCTTCTGATTGATTTTATAGGCAAATTTTGACCTACTGTGACTGGTCTAAGGTCTTTCGCAGACGAGTTGGTGCTTGGTAGATAATTCGTCCATATGTTCAAGAAGAGGCAATCTTCTGACCCGACATTGCCGCCCTGGACACATTGCGAGCCATACTCGAGAGCCGAGACCTGACTGCCGTTTCCTGCATACGGTGTGGAATAAGTGAAGCGCTCGGGCTGTGGCGCATAGCGTACACCAAGGAAGCGAAAGCTGTAGCGATCGCGGAAACTGATACAATTGTCTTAGCAAAAACTTGCGCATCGAGAAGGAGTATGAATCCACGTACCCGGTCAAATACTCGCCATTGGACCGGACCGTGACCTGCCACTGCTCGCTCGTGTCCTTGAACGTCTCATTCGAGAAGGGCGCAGACTGCGTGCATAGGACTGGCAGTCGGTAGGCGATTGCCGGCCACGAGATGCGGCCAGTCCGATCGATGGCCCGCTCCCCACTCCTTTAGAAGCAATCCAGAAGGATGAAGTGCCGAGCGCGGTATCCTTGTATTTTAGGTAATCAAGGTTGTGTTGTATGCTCGCATTCCCAGTGTCTGGCGACCACAGCTGCTCTCCTAGCGCCTTGCAAGCTGTAAGTGCATCGCTGTAGGGTCGGGCTGATAGTACGATTATACTCGAGTTGGCTGTTGGGCTATCGGCGCCTTGGGATTGTTAGTCATATTCATTCTATTCTGCAAGATTAAGCTTACCTTGCAAATCATTGTCGGCCACAATGGTTATACCCGTGTTCAGTCGGTCAGGAGACGGGGCCGCTCCGGCACAGACCGCCAATGCGGCGAACCACAACGCTGGCAGCATCCTGGATAGATAATCGACGAGTGGAAGCAAACGTCTCGAATCTTCACCGCATGAAGTCACATAAATCTGAAAAGCCAAGAAAAGTCATCCTTTTATGGTCTCTTCCCTCAGATACCATCGCCAGCCAGCCGCGAGTCCACCGCTACTCACTGACGGCATCATTCCAGTATAGCTTCCCTTGCGCCGAGCTATTCCTCCAATCGGATGGATGCGCAGAAATTACCCCGAGTCCCAAGGTCGTGGGCTATTGCAATATCGCCAAGGCAGTTTTGCATGCAGGGACGGACTCGAGTGGTATTGTCGCCCCGCATTGCCGCGAACCCTGCTGGTGAGAGAGAATTGGGGAAAAATGATAAAAGTATTCGAGCTATCAGTTTAGGCTAAATAGAATTCAACGGTATCATCCGCTCTAGACTGTAGTATTTCTGGTATATCACTGCAAAGAGGCCAACGATGTCACTCAACAATGACCCAGAGAGTCATAAGTCGCTTTCATACCCGGGGATCTGGGAATCTTGAGACAGCTTTTGGATACCTCGTATAGAAGCAGGAATGACACTACTTATCACCAGTACAGATTTTAGAGCTTTTGCACATTCATCGTCACCGAAGCCCAACCCATACAGTATCTAGGCAGCCACGATGCATCTCACGTGTTTTTATGAGGCTGTGCTGTCTCCTCCAATCATTGAGGCGCACCTTCAAGCTGATGCGAATGCGGGGTCCTGACAATACCCTACACTGTACAGAAGTCGGGCGGCTGTGAACTGTTCGATATTTTTGTGTTCTCCTCATTTAACAACGACTGAAGTCAATCTGCCTTGGGTCGCTCTCCCCTTGAGATCACACTACGCATCTGGAGGCTGCTTCAAAGGTCCCTCGCACGCCAATGCGATATAATGGCTTTGCAAACTCTTACACGATGGTTGAAGTCGCCGAGCAGCGATAGACAACCTCAGCCGGACTGGCTTGTCAGCCGAAACCGCTACAAGGCCGGAATGCCCGTCCCGGGAGATGTTTCGAGCAGCGTCAATGATGATTCCCTCATCAAAGACGGCATCGCCCAACGGAACTTAGTTGTCGCAGTCTTGCATATGACGAATTATATGAGCACTATGGGGATCCGAACGGGGAGTATCGAATTCCGATCACATATGCCGTTGCATGAATCTTTGCTGCCGAACATGCTAAGCGACCATAACGCCATTTACCTCTACACAGCGATGAATTATAATTTCGTACGAAAATCCATCGACTACGGGCGTGTCGACTTGTACAGAGCACTGGCGTTGAAGAAATCAAAGACCCTACCAGAGGGCATGCGCTTCATTGATTGTCAAAGTCCTTCGATGAAAGTAGTAGCCGTATCGACCCCTGACATCGAGTTCGTAGCACTGAGCTACGTTTGGGGTATACCTCAAGCCGAAACCAGCACCGATACGACAAACGATGATCGCAACATCCCGCTCACCATTAGAGACACCATGGTAGTGGTTCAGCAGCTTGGTTTCCGCTATCTCTGGGTCGACAAGTATTGCATTGAGGACGACAATAAACATAGAATGATCGGCCAAATGGGAAAGATATACGAGTCTGCCCAGGTCACGATCATTGCCGCATCAGGAGAGGACCCAAGCTATGGCCTTCCTGGAGTGTCCCGCAAGTGTCACCTGAAGCATGAGGGATGTAACATCGTTTTTCAGGATCCGGAGGCGGAAATAAAGACCTCCTACTGGTCCACTCGTGGCTGGACATATCAAGAGGGTGCCCTTTCATCCTTCTGCCTCATATTCACACCAACTCAGTGGTTTTTCCAGTCTAAATACCGGATGAACTCCGAAAAGACCCTCCCTTACACGCCCTTGTCGAGATACGCATCCCAGAAAGAGCTGTACATCTTGGACGCCATCAATGAATATGCAGAACGGAATCTGACCTATCCTTCAGATTCGCTGCGCGCGTTCCTGGGAATTTTGGAAAACTGGCAGTCCCCGATATTGACTCATCTATCGGGTGTTCCGTTTGGAAACACCCGGTACATGTATTCCGGGTTGGATTTATTCCTGCATGGTATCTTCTGGGGATGTCGCCGAGCAAATCTAGTTCGTGTCCCAAGCGTTCCATCCTGGACGTGGGCTGGCTGGCGAGGATTCACAGAGCAGGATAGTCCGTACGACATGTTTACTTTGGAAGAATCGTTGCACATGTATTCGGAAATTATCGACGTCCGCATCCGTGTTCATGGGGGAAAGCGCTACGACTTGGGAAACAACTTGAAGCTCATTCCGATCATTAATGAGAACAACAGAAACGGTGATCTTGTCGACATAATTGAAATTACCGGATGGAGCATCGAATTGAATCTTCGACAACTTGCCAAATTCGAAGTGCATTGGGATAGTCTGGAGTTCCGGGACCAGCACGAACGTCTGGTCATGCTCGTTGTTTCTTGGCCAACCTGGTCCGGAGCTGACAAACGCTGGAGACTTCTAGTACTTGGAAAGAAGCCTGGTGCCGATGATTTCTATCATCGTTTGGGGAGAGTGGTGTGGCATTCACCAGATGGATGTGTTCCAAAGGATGTTGTGGTTGATGGCGAATACTTCGCGCGGCGCACTTTTACATTAGTGTAGAAGTTGTCGGGTTTTCGCGGGACTCGAATACTCTCAGATCGTTATGCTGATGCCTTCTGTGAGGTCTAAATGTAAAGACGGGCCATCGTTATACTTCTCTGTATGCTTACTGGCGATTCGAACGGAGTTAAGAGGCTGAAATCGCCGGACACGGCACTATACTATACCCAAACCAGCAAACGCTTTTAGATTTGCGCGTTACCCAAAAGAGTAAACGCTTTTTCAATGGAACCAAGCCACAAACACCTTATCATCAAGCCATGTCTTGGTCAACCCGGACTTTGTGTGTTGCCAGAGGCCGTTATGATATGGAATTAGGATTTGAACAGAGTGCCGAAATACATTAGCATTATGGAACGCGAATCAACACAAGTCAACGGTGGACTGTTTATATATAAGAGCATCTTGACAAGCTCGGTTTGTTATTTGTAGCGAAAATTGATTTAACTTGACCATACCACAATCTGTTCAATAATACATCTATCATGTCAGCAGTCCCATTCACTCAATTTGTCCGGGAGCAGTGGTGGCGACTCCCACTTGCCGTATCTGCGGAGAAATGTTCAGGGGGAACTTACATCGTCACCGGCTCCAACACAGGCCTTGGACTCGAAACAGCTCGGCATCTGGCGAATGCTGGTTCTAAGAAGGTCATCCTTGGTGTGCGCAACATGAAGAGCGGAGAAGAGGCGAAGCTCGACATCGAGAGGACCACGAAAACTCAAGGTGTCGTGGAAGTCTGGCCGCTCGACTTGGCAAGCTGCACATCGGTCAAGGCTTTTGCAAAGCGTGCCATCGAGAATCTCGATCGCATCGATGCAGTGATCGAAAATGCCAGTGTCGCGTACGACTCTTACAAACTCGGCGTCGACGGCCACGAAGAAAGCGTGGTGATCAATGTGCTGAACACTTTCCTCCTCGCCGTGCTTCTCTTTCCCAAGCTGGAATATAGCGCAAAGAAGTTCGATATTCTTCCACGTCTGATCATCGTATCCAGCGAAACAGCCTTTATGGATGTTGCAAAAGCAGAGCTGGACAAGGTTCGCGACGATCCCTTGCGCAAGATGGATGACGAGAAGTTGGCCGACATGAGCGCCAGGTACGTCTCTTCCTGACTTCCAAGGAATTCCAGGCATGACTGATTCGGTTACAGGTACCCGTTCACGAAATTGATCCAAGCCTTGGCCGCCAGACAACTGGCCTCGATGCTTCCAGTTGACCGACGTAGAGTTGTGCTCAACTATGTGAACCCAGGCTTGTGCAAGACTGGCCTCAGTCGCCATGTCGGGTTGGTGACGAGGCTTCAAATCAATACAGCAAAGACGCTGCTTGGAAGAACCGCCGAGCAAGGTAGCCGAAACCTGCTGTATGGAGCAGTTGCTGGCAAGGAAAGCCATGGATGTTACATCGGCAACTGTGAGATCGAAGAGTGAGTGGACCCAGGCACCCCTTCCAGACAAGTACTTCGCTAACGATGACCCAAGCGACCGCGTTCCAGATTGGATTACAGGTACTGCTGGCCAGGAGACTCAAAAGCGAGTCTGGAGCGATATTGAGCAAGAGCTGGAAAAGATTGAGCCGGGATGCATTCGAAGGCTCAAGGACGGTCGTTGATTGGTGTACCGTGTTATCATATACTCAACATGGGAGGCATCATGAATCGCTGCGTTATCATTGAATAGAGCCTTTTGCAGATATGATTGTGCAAAACACCAATCCATGGAAGCTTCGAAAGTCGTTTGTGAAGCTGTTCAGAGTCGGTTATCCCTAGGTACTCAATGCTCTCTTGTACCTTTGGCAGTATCCACGTGTCGTCTGATGGGCACAAGACTGTCGTTCTGCTTATCAGCAGAGTCCAGATCAGCACCTCATGGTTTGAGGCAGAGGGTCCCGGAGGTTCAATCGTGGCTGCTTTGATTCTCCGACAAAGAAGTGGCAGAGGTGGAAGTTTCCGATTCAAACCGACCAGGAAAGTGATGACAAAACAGTACAAGCCGAGGAGGAGTAGATTGCTTGTCTCGTCGTCCAAAGGCGGAGAGGCAAGAGCATTGATAGAAACCATCCGATATCCCAGGAAGTTGAGGGCTTCATGGAAGATATTTCCGTCGATCATTGCTGGACTGTGTGTACATGTATTGATGAGTGTTGCCAATGCTTGTACAGATTGGAGGACTTCCTGTAAATCGGGAAGCAAGTGCGGAAGTGGCGAATTTTCGGGATTTCGCGTCGTGTCGCCGAGCAAACTCTTGACATTTTCACTCTGGACCTCCGTATAATGGAACTTTGTGGAAGTTCCAAGGTGGAGAGCAAACTCCAGGTCAGCTCTATCAGTAATTGTCAGTAGTATGAAGTGTTGTAGCACCAGCTAGGCCAGCTTACCTGAAAACCTTCTTGGCCAAAGCAGGCCGCTTTTTTGCAAGCTCCCGAATTCCACCTCGCAGGTTGGTCAAACGCTCCAGGCCATCCAAATGGACGAGGCCCTTTTTGTAATCTCCCTTTAAACGTTCATACTGGGTCATGGCCACTACGGCGGCAAAAGTCGTGTCTGCCGTAGCTTCATTCCCCGATAGCTTTTTGTTGATCAACTGAAAGGTGCGGCTGAGATGAAGTATCATCTCAGCTGAATCGTCACCGCCCAGTATCACCGAGTTCAGGGAAGCATTGAAAGTGGCCACGATGCAGTGGAAATCTGGAAGTTCCTTTTAGTTCTGGGGTACCGATTCACATGACAGGCGAGGTACTTACATGCTTCATCGACGAATATGAATTGAAACCACATGGAAGAAGTGAGATCCAAACATATCGCGCCCTGAAGAGTGTCCGGATATACTGGAGGGCTCACAAATGTGAGCACTAGAGAACCACTACCGTCAGCAAACACGGTCAAAGGCACATTGGCAATGGGAATGATCACCTTGAGTGAACAAGTTCTTGGTTCTAGGTGTCAGGTTAAACCGTACACCCAAAAGGGATACCGCATCGTACCAGGGTCGCTCTAGGGCAAGTTCGTCTTCTTGATCCTTGTCTCTTGATTCAAGTTGACCTGTGATATGGTTCGATTTGTCCTTCGGCGGCTGCTGCTCTTGCGCTTGAAGCGATCTCCGTTGATGGCGCCCCTTGCCGGCATTTCTGCCCTTGGCAGCGTGACTTCTGATCAACTTTCTGGTCTTTCCATCAATCGCGGTGTTATCGACGAACTGAAATGACATCTTGAAGTGTGTACATCGATATAGCGAGCCTTGATGGCGCTCTCAATGGTCGCATTCAGAGCTTGAGGAGCTGCTGACATGAGGGGAGGTCATCGTACGTGTCTAGGCGAATGGTTGCAGGGGCTAAATAGCGGCACAGCAGTTAACTCCGGTAACGCCAGGGCACCATTTCAAGCTTCAATCGCCTAAAGATCACCCGCTAATCTGAGTTCCTCAGTGCTTGGTAGGAGCGGCTATATGAATCAACGGAAGGCACCATCGATTTGCATCCCACCTCGATATGAGGGAAATACAACTCGGAATGGTTTCGTTGGTAAACACCTGCGCACAATTGCTATATTCTCATCCAAACACAGCGTCGGATCGTAAGCGAGAGACAACAAACCAGCGGGCCGCGTCCCGGGATCCTCGGCGCCCGCAAAGGGTTCAATGGGCCACGAGCATCCGCTGGTTCTACACCATAGGCTGACACAAAAGACATGACACGTCAAAAGTCACGATAGCTTCGAGAACCCAAAATTGCAGACTCGTCAAATGCGCAGAGACATTCGGCACGGCCAGGTGGGACAAGGTTTGCACACATTCGCCTGTGCGGTTATCTTAGTTGACAGCTAGAGCGGGCCTGTGTTCAGCCGCTTCTCTCTCGCAATCGGAACTTTGCTACTCATGACTTCATCTCGCCTCATGATACAGCACGCCGGTTCTGATGGATCCTGTCTTTTCTCTCGTGGCTTCCAGCATAATGCGGTCCCACCGAAAATGGCCTGGGCAAGCACTGGCAGAGCTGTTCGCTTTCTCGTCCAGGTGGTGAGCGACAGCGTACAATATGAAACCCAGGCGTCGCTTTCTCGCATGGCCTAAGCGAAAGAGAGCCACCAGCCACAACATACGCAGGACTCAGACGCCTGGAAAGTCCTCTAAGAACTCAAAGTTGATCCGAGAGGGACTGGCATGACTTCTTAAGCTTCGCGATTAAGCGAGTGCGACGGGACAAGTATGATGCTGGAGTCATCCTACTTGTGGCACCCCTGCGCCCGACAACAAAGCCCAAGCCCACCCGAGGTAAGCCTCGATCGCCATCCCTTGCAGAGGACCCTTACAGGTTTAGTGGGTACCTAGACTCTCTCGACGATCTAATTAAAAGTTCCGATCCAAGCTGGTCATCCTCGAAGCTGTGCGTACTTCGTTGGCGCGGACCAGCTGGTTGGTTGGCGATTAAAACAGCCAAGCTAGTCCTAATCAGCGACAGATGCGAGTGCGAGTATGGAGTCGGAGTAATCCCTCTCTAGCGCCCATCATATTCGCATCCCATTCTCGAGTCCATGTAGGACACACATGCTTTGTTATGCACTAAAGTCAAGACTTCACGATGATTCTGTATATAAGAACTCGTTGCCCGTCGCCAGAGGACCCTCTTTCAATAATCACACCTCAATACATAACAACAAAGAGAACAAACTCAACAGCTTCGAATCATACCTGAGTATCGTCTTGTCATCAACCCAACTAAACCAGTAAAGGACTCGGAACATCACTACTAAATCATCTTTGCAACACTTGGATCGGATCACGATGAGCTCAACAGCGTTCAAGGTCATCCTCGTTGGCGGAGGCCCAATCGGACTTACAGCAGCCCATGCTCTGACTCGTGCAAATATCAACTTTGTCCTCCTCGAAAGCCGGCCCACCATCGCGATAGATGCTGGTGCTAGTCTGGTCCTATCGCCCATGGGTCTTAGAGTCCTCGGACAGCTAGGTCTTCAGGACGACCTGAACAAAGTCAGCACCGCTGTCAGGGAGGTTACGCGTTGCGACCACAACGGCAACGATCTTGGAAACTTCTTCTTTTTCGAGCACGTCAAGAGAAAGTGAGTCTTTTCCACCAGTCCTACAAAAGACCATCATTATCTAATCATCCTTAGCCACGGTGAATATCCCAGAGTGGTCAGCCGCCATGATCTGACAAAGCTCTTGTACGAATCACTCCCGACAGAGAGGCGAGAATGCATGTTCCCGAACAAAAAGGTGTCCAACGTCACCACTTCATCTACTGGTGTGACGGTCAGCTGTACCGATGGCACATCATACGGCGGCAGCATCATCATTGGCGCAGACGGCGCTCACAGTCGAGTGCGCCAGCAGATGCGAACCTTGGCAATGCAATCATCAAACGGCGAGAATATTGGCATCAACGAAGAGAACCCGTTCCTCACAACATTCCGAGCTCTTTGGCTGAGGTTTCCCACCAACATTGGGCTGAAGCCAGGTCAGGCACATGAGACACACGGCGACCGCCTGGGTATTCAGCTCTTTGCTGGTGAAGATACCGGTGTCATGGGCCTCTACGAGCGCCTGCCCAAGCCAACGCAAGATCGTCATCGCTATACCGAAGAGGACGAGGAGGCATTGATTGACAGGTGGGGTCACCTGCCTCTCTCGGACGGTCTGACGGTGCGCGATGCCTGGAACGCCAAGTTGTATACCGGATATGTTGATCTCGAGGAAGGTGTTGTAGAGCACTGGAGCTGGGACAGAATCGTGCTCACCGGCGACGCAGCACACAAGTATACCCCCAGCCTGGGCTCCGGGTGCAACACCGGAATCGCAGATGTCGTGGTCCTGGTCAACGAGTTGCACAGAATGCTCAGCGCTGACACGGCTGAGTCTGCTGAGAAACGCCACGGGGAGCCCACCGTCGAAGAGCTCACCACAGTGTTCAAGACGTACCAGGAGGCTAGGCATGCCCCGGTCACGGCTGGCTGCCAGCAGTCTGGAAACGCCACTGCCATGGCGACCTGGCAGAGCACCTTTATGAAGGTTTTCGACAAGTACGTCATGGCGAATCAGAGTGTTCAAAAGTACTTCATGAACAGGGGCGCCATCAACACGGCCAAGTCGCCCGTCCTCGATTTTGTATACGGGCCCGAGCCAATGACTGGCGCAGTGCCGTGGGTGCAGCCGATACTGCCAAGCAAGGAAGTCACTGTCTGAGCGATGAACAATGAGACGAGGGCATGAGATTGGGACATGGATGGACGGTATTAATGACATTATATAGATATGGATAGATTTGGAGTTGCATGACATTTCTTTTCCTTGAATTTATTAGAGGACTGTACAGTATTAATATTACACCTTGCTCAACTCAAATTCCAGAATCGTCTTGTTCGTCATCTGCCTGGTCAGGCGAGCTGTAGAAAGTATCCCAGGTCTGACAAGTATCGGCCATAGTTTCTATATCAGTTTCAATCAGAGCAGGAATCTCGGAAGCCCTTTCAACAAGCTGTAATGCCAGTCCTTGGCTAGCATGCCAAGCAATATGGCAGTGAAGAAGCCACGATCTATAAAGTGTCAGCCAAACTTTTATATGACCTCAAATAATAGTCTGAAGTGCTTTTCAGGAGACTCACCCGGGGTTGTCCGTCTTGAATGCAATCACCAAGTAGCCATTCCCAGTCAGGGTCACTGTATCTCTCCGAGGCGGATTCTTGGTATTCAGCGCCGTGACTCCGGGCAGGAATGCACCCGCCCCCTGAGCGAGGACGAAGAAATCGTGGCCTAGTGACACATGTCAGCTTAAATGAACCATTCTTTAGAAATATGGTCTTGAAATCCTACCGTGCAGGTGCATTGGATGATAGGCATTGACCAGCGTCAGGTCCTGTATGATCCAATACACCCACTTGTCCGCGGCGTCAATAGACACGACGTTACTGTCGGCAGGGAAATTCACCACCGAATCGTAAACATCTAGGATCGTCGGCTCAGACCAGTTGACGATCAGCGTCCGGGTCTGAATCGTCCAGTGAAAGACGAGGTCCAGCTCGTAGAACCAGCCCAGAGACAGATAATCCTCGATATCGCTATCGCCGACGTCGAGCGCCAGTCGCGGGACCAGGCTGCCGTAGGGCTCGTCGCCGCACGAGTCCGTCATGTCCGGGTCGACGGTGCTCGTGGGGTCCTGGGTAGCGTCCGCGCCCTCGTACCGCACCACTCCCAGGATCTTGTCCTTGCTGTCGTTGTCGTTGTTGTTGCACGCCGTCTGGTACACGGCGCGGAGCCAGTAGTTGTCGATTTCTTGACTGGCCTCCACGACAACGTCGTACCGCTGTCCGCTCGCCAGGATGACATTGCTCGTCGTGTACGGCTCCACGGGGACCAGGTCGCTCGCGACGACGGTCAGGTCGTGCCCGTCGATGGTAAACTTCATCCACCCGTCGGCCTGCACGCCGACGATCCGCAGGAGGTACTTCTGCCCCGGGGCAAAGGTGACCTCGAACCGCTCCGCACCCCCGACGCACGCCGCGTCGTCGTCCGAGCCCGCGCAGTCGTACGGGTTCAGCCCGTTGATCAGCCCGTTCTCCGCGACCGGCTGGTACAGCGCGATCTTGCGCTGTGTCTCCTCCCACACCGCGAACGCGCTGGTGTGCGCCCAGTCCTGGACCATGACGGGCCCGGCGTCGACGTCGTAGTCGGCGCTCGCCGGCCCGCGGATCACGATGGGCCCGAACAGCCCCTCGGCGAGCTGCAGGCTAAAGTGCGAGTGGTACCACGTCGTGCCGTACTGGGTCGCGCGCCAGCGGTAGGTCACGGTCTCGCCGGGGGAGATGGGGCATTGGGTCACGCCGGGGACGCCTGGAGTCGTCAGTCCAGGCTATCATAAGGTTTCATGGTGATGGCTTACCGTCGTGGGCGTTGGTGTTGAGCTGGCGTATGCCGTGCCAGTGGATAGCAGTGCTGAATGTGGTCAGTGTTCGGCGCTCGAATGATTGACAGGTTCATGGTCATATACCCATTGTCGGGGATCGTGTTGGTTACATGGATCACGACCTCGTCTCCCCAGTCTGCCTCAATGGTCGGTCCCGGAAGAGAACCGTTAAATACTTGCACCTCGCGCTCGTAGCCGTCGGGGGCTAGGATCATCTTCTCGGCTGTGAGCCAATACTATCGTCACCATTAGTTTCCGTGTATGGCGGTCGGCTATTGGCAGTCGATATCGCCGAAAATCCAAGGTTTCCAATCGTACCTCTCTCGTGACACCCGTGTCGGGCGTTATTTGATAGTAATCAGTGTCGATGCTATATTCGCCCCAGCAATTGCGAGAAGTGGCCGTGTTCTCGCAGGAATTAGACTGGCGAGCAGCTATATTCTCTTTCGCAAAAGATCGTGCTGCTGCGCCTGACATCAGGCCCAGCAGCAGAGCCGCGATCGTAGTGGCATGCATTCCGGCCAGCAATTAGTCTAGCAACTATGAGCAAGAGACCGTGGACATCGGATCCTGAATTGGCCTGTCCAAGCTTTTAATGAAGTCTGTTTGGAGGCTACTGCGAATTGATGACATGTGAACCGCCATGATCAATCCTTGGGATATATAATCCTTGCAATGCATGAGTATAGCATGCCCCCGAAGCCCTTGCCCCGGGCCAGGGCATGAACCATCTCATGTCCGACCAGTATATCCGGGAATGACGCCGCAAGTAATCTCCGGCAACGGTCCTAGAGAATGCAACCCCCTTCCCCGCGGCTTCTGCCGACTCGTACGAGTAATCCCCGGCCGAGATCCCCTCTTTCGTTCAAACCGCCCGGGAGGATGTGAGGTAGGTATAAATGATGCTGGGGCAGAATGGAAGGCAGTAAGGATTCGTTCCTTACTTGGCGAACAGACCTCGGAGGTTAGGTCTTGAGATTCTTGACAGAGTGTTATCGAATTATATGCCGGTTTGTTATGAGCTTTGAGGCGACACATGGCCGCCTCCCTAGGTGGATTCGATGAGCAGCAGGAACCTGGAGTCTCCATTCACCATCTATTCAATGTCCTCAAGTCTTTCAAAGAGAAAACTTTCTCGAAGACGTTCTGTTCAAAATAAAGAATCGGGTTTGCACTCGAACATGCCAAGTACTTAGCCATGATACGGATAATTGGCAGAAGTATCCCAACAGGACCCGTCGACATAATCCCCTGTGACATTCTTGACCGGAACACCATTTCCGAACTCGAGAATCTGCCCTCCGTCTGTGGCATTGGCGTCGAAACGCGGCCAGCCTGCGGTCGCGCTGACTTTTGCCGCATCCTTGGTGAATGCAAGCAAGAAATCCTGTATTGCCTCGGACGTGTCGATCTCGAGCTGCGGTATCTCGCCCACGTCCAGCATGCACGTGCCAAAGATCATCAGCACGTCGCTCCAGTGGAACGCGCCGAGCCATGGGACGGGGCTGATGTTGGAGAAATTGCCTATACAGAGAGAATTCACAATTTTAGCATAATTTCAAGTCTGAGCGGATAGTAGTGCACTGACCTGCGTAAAAATACCGATACGTATCGAGACCGAAGGACTGTCGCAGAAAGCTGTCCCGGTAGGCGTAGCAGGACCAGCCTTTCGCGTTGCTAATGGATCCAGTGAGGTTGCCTTCGGTAGGAACCTCAGTGGCAGCGTTGGAAATAATCGCTGGGCCTTTAGCGACCAGATCTTTCGTGTATCGGTCTGTCTCGTTGGTAAAAATATACTTTTCATCGGCTTTTTCGTCCTTGTCAGTTTGAGTCTCGATGTTGGGAAGACTGGAGTACACTTACGGATGTATTTCGAGTAAGAAAGCGCTGGAGTCGCGTTCCAGTTGTTCACGGTTTCAATGAGCTGCACAAATGAGATCTGACGCATGCACTCCAGCTCGGCGTGAGAATCGTCTCCATAGTTGCAGCCAAGGGCCGCCGCGATCCGACTAAAATCCGCGAACGGATCGGGCGTCGTCGTCAGATTGAGACGGATGTCTAGTGGCTGGGATATCAGTCCGAACTTGTTGACGAGCGGGTCTTCGCCCCATGCCAGCGTATATAGATGTGTGAGGGCGGCCCCTTGGGACTGGCCCCAGAGCTTTTTCAGGTGTTAGTTGGGTAGGGATTCGCATGATATTCGACAAAGGTCTTCTCACCATGATGTTGTCCTTGTCGCCGCCAAAGAGCTCAATGTTCTCCGAAACCCATTCCACTGCAGCGCGCACATCGAGAAGAGTCAGAGACGTCTCATCCACAGCTCGAGATTTAGGATCTGTCTTGAACATTAGCATTTGCCTGTGGAATACGCAGCGACTCTCATACTTCCAAGGATGCCGACGCGGTAGTTCATGGTAACAACGATGTGCTCTTGCGATCTAGATACCCAGTTGGTCGGTAGCTGAGATGCAATGTTGATGCCGCCCGTGACACTTCCGCCTCCGGTGACGTATACGGCGACGGGAAGCTTGGACGTTTCGTTTGCATAACTCGGTGTCCAGATGCCCAGGGACAGGCAGTCTTCGGCGGTGCTCCAGGCGATTGCACCGGCATTGGTCCGCTCGCCAATGTTGATGACCGTGTTCGGCGGCTGGTACATGTTCCATAAGCTGGCAGTGCCAGACACGAACTGTGGGCAGGCTGAATAAGACCATTAGTTCAAATATATACGCGATGTTATATCTGTCAGTGGGCATACCAGGACCAAAGAATGTCGAATCAATCGTCTTGTTTGTCTCCTTTGGCCGCTGCGGTGGCATCCATCGAAGATCGCCCACTGGCGGCTTGAATGCCTTCAGTTTGCAAGTCTTGACCACAACCAGTTGGGAATGACATACCTGAGCATATGGAACGCGTAGAAAATGTCGAACATTAGGATAAGTATCGTTGAGCATTCCTATAAACGTCCCAGTCGAGGTAGCCACTGTCAAGTTGGTCCAGTTCGAAAGAGTTCTTGGAGGCTGCCATGTCATATTTACGTAGTACGGATCAAACATGGCGCCAAATGAAATCGTTGCCGTGGCCAAAAGCCAAACCCGCGATACTTGCGTCGAAACCATGCTTCTTGTTTAATCGGTAGACATTGCCCATGGACTGATGATAGACCATGGAGTCGTGAAAATGGCGATACTTTTATAGGAGTTTAACGACCTGCTATGAGGAGTCCTACCAATCGGAGTCGCACATTCGCATGCGGGGATTGAGGCAATTCATAGCCGTGGAGATGCGATTCCAGGGATCCTACATTTCAGTGCATCTCCCATGACGTTGCCAAGTCGCGTTCGAACGACCATGACCGATTTCGTGTTGCTTGATAGGACTGGCAGGCTGTAGGTACCATATAGTGGAGTGGACTAGTGGATACAGTGCCTATAGGACTTCTTGGGGTTGTTCGTAAATACGATGCGAATGCGGAGATGCAACAGCTCATTCGAATGTGATCTTCCATTTGAGTGAAATCGATCTTTCGTCTCACAGTTATGCCAAAAGGTCCATCACCTCTCACCATTCTTACGGACCGTCCTGTTTGTACGACTGAGTCAGTGGGAAGTGTGCGCCGAAGTTGAGAAAGTCTTTCCGAGACAAACTCCGTCTTCTGTGTCACGGTATGTAGATTCTGCTATCAAACATTACAAATCGTATGATTAAAATAATTAGTGAAATTATAGCCAATATCCTGCTTCGTGGTATCAAGTACGTTCATACCGCCTTGTCAACGTGAATGTGAAACCACTCGACCGCCTTGATGAGTCCCCGGGCCCGTCCTCTAGCATTCTTGAACTCGTCCGTCTTGCGAAAGGCGTCGTGCGCCTCGACGCTGTCCCAGCCGCTGATGACGACAAAGCACCGGCCCTCGGCCTGGCCGAGGCTGCTGTGATGCACGCCGTCGGCGGCCCAGCCCCAGGCGCTGCCGACGTAGCCCTTGGCCGTGTACTTGGTCACCTGGTCGGACCTCTCGATGGACTTTTCCCACTCGGGGTCGGCGTTGGAGGAGAAGAAGAACACTGGCTCCACGATAGGCGCCCCGAGTATGTCCTCGAGGGGCCTGTTCAGACTGATGGACAGGTTCAAGGGCGGAGCGGCGATGCGATCTTTCCACTCGTCTTCCAACCCATTGAGATGCGGCCTTGTCTCTGCAGCTGACAATATTCCCATTAGCACGTATTCCGACTATCCGGAATGAGAGGCGGAGTCACCCGAGAATATCACCATCTTGTCCCTCTTGTCGATATCGATGCCATAGTACCATTCACTATGGGGGATCCTCGTTGCTATGCAGTCGACGAGAGGAGCCTTTACTTCGCTCAAGTCCTTTGTGCATCTGAACACGGTAATATTTTGACGAACAGACATGATGGGATGCTCGGATTGTGAGACTGTAACCGTGGACGGGCAGCGGTGATATCGTTTGGAGGTTGAAGTGGCTGTTGACGTTGACGATGCCAGCTGCTCACATAAATAAGCTTCACCGGAGGGGCACTGACATGTCTCTTCATGCATGACGCAATGAACTTAAAATTCAAGCGCGTCCTCAAGCTACAGACTGGAGATGGCTTCATGACCCATCAGAAAACAGGATTTCCGTTGCGGCCAAGAGACCTTGCGGGAAGGTCATCGTCTTCGTGCACCCGTATCTCGCAATGGCTGACTGCTAGGTAGTAAGGGGCACGGTAGGTATGATCAAATCGGAAACAAGTCATGTCTGCAAGTGTCAATAACCTAATGGACCTGGCTGATCAAGACTTTTCGTGATGTCCAAATGCGACATGAATCGTCCGATGGTTCCTAATTGAAAATGTGTATAAATGATCACTTCCTCGGCCACTCTTGATCGTGTACTGATGACATGTCGAAAATCCAGGCTCTTGAGATGGGTCCGCGGATTCCGGACCTAGCGGGAGTGGACCGGCAATCTTCTAACCTATACTATTTTCACCCAGCGACTATCGCAGATAATACCCCACCGTCGACGGCACTATAAAGCATCTAGCTGACTATCTATTCATTTTATACCAGGAATCTTTTACTGTCTTCGGCAAAGAACGCGGAAAGTTGCGAGGTGGCCACCTCATAGCGAAACGTTTCTCCGTCCACTTCGTACGAGCAAAGAATTTAGAGTTCACAGACCCCTTTCACTCAAGCTGTCGGTAGTTGCACGCACGGAGTCCGAAGATACAATACTGGACCGAAATCAGAATATCGCCTTCGCAAGACCAAAACGAAAACATCTTTTATTGGTTATCAACGCCACGCTGAGCTTTGTGACCGTACACTGTGGCTGAAAAAGAGTGAGATACATGTCATTGATCATGGAAACAAATCCTCCCGGCAGATCTACCCCGCTCGGCAATAAGCATGCCAGCCATGTTGATTGTTTCACCACGGACTTGTACAAGTCTTAAATCCGGTGTCGTATGCGATGCTGCCATGTATAAAAGCAGAGATGGTATAAGAGAAAGAGCTCAATCACACATCTGATACGCCTTGTTTACGTTGGAAATATTGATACTATAATCGAGAAAACACCCACAACAATGGCTTCAGTACCTAAAGGTCTCCAGGAAAGCTTAGATGCGACTCAAGTCTCGTATCAACAGCTGGGAAAATGTGGACTCCGAGTCTCCGTGCCCATTCTCGGGGCCATGTCTCTTGGTCAGTATGGATGATCATGAGCTGAACAGGACATCACTACTGACACGAACCAATGCAGGCCACAAGGACTGGCAGCCATGGGTCGTGGATGACCAAGACGAAGTCGACAAGCTTCTCAAGGGCGCATATGATCGTGGGCTCAACACTTGGGACACGGCCAACGGGTACTCCAACGGCGCGTCCGAGGTCATGATCGGTGAGCCACTCCAGAAGCCTCAGTGCCCCAAAGTCTCCTTCACTGACATGGTGACAGGCAACACCATCAAGAAGCATAACATCCCAAGACACAAGCTGGTCTTGCTCACAAAGTGCTTCGGTTTGGTCGGCGAGGAACCTAACATCATGCATATGAAACATAGCGAGCAAATGAAGCAGTCCAAGGACTACGTGAACCAGGGCGGCCTGTCGAGGACGGCCATCTTCAACGCCGTCGATGCCAGCCTGAAGAGGCTGCAGACCGACTACATTGACATTCTCCAGATTCACCGCTTTGACGACACGGTCCGCCCGGAAGAGACCATGAAGGCCTTGCATGACTTGGTGGAGAGCGGCAAGGTTCGTTATATCGGTATGTATTTCCTGACGCCCGCCGCCTTGTCGTGGAAGAAACGCCCACTAATACCCGGGACAGGCGCTTCGTCCATGTGGGCATACCAATTCGCCAAGCTGCAGACGATCGCCGAGGTCCGCGGCTGGACGCAGTTCGTCAGCATGCAGAACCACTATTCGCTCTGCTACCGCGAGGAGGAGCGCGAGATGAACAAGTACTGCCGCGAGACGGGCGTCGGTCTGATCCCGTGGTCGCCGCTGTACCGCGGGCTGCTGGCGCGGCCGCTGGACTCGGAGACGACGGTCCGAGAGGAAGCCTCCAAGGGCGGGCCGCATGATGTCAAGGCCGGCTCGTTCAAGGACAGCCCGGACGCGGCCATCATCTCGAGGGTCGAGGAGCTCGCGGGCAAGAAGGGCTGGAAGATGAGCCACGTCGCGCTGGCCTGGATCATCCAAAAGGGTACCATTCCGATCGTGGGTTTGAGCAATCTACAGAGGCTCGAGGAGGCGACTGCTGTCAGGGGAAAGACCTTGACCGAAGAGGAGATCAAATACTTGGAGGAGCCGTACCAGCCAAAGGCCATCTCGGGTCATTTTTGATCTCGATTCCCATGATGCAGCAATAGAAACATGTAATAAAGATCACAAGTTAGCGTTGAGAACTCAAGCAAGAGTCTGCTGCGTTTGCAACATAATAGCATGTTCAGAAACCAAGATGTCATATCACGTCCGGTGTTTGCTCCTGCGTCTGTCCCACGGATAGATACTTGGTTCCTGCACTTTTCCAGAAGGGGCGCTGCCAGCTCACTGCGGCACAGGGCACCTTTTCCCCGCAGCTGGAAGCCCCAAACACGAGCCTAGGTGTCGATCATTGGGGGCTGATCTGCGCTGACGGCCAGGCAGCCGAATTCCTGCAGCTCGTTTACATGGCATAACTTGAAATAGAGTATATACCTACCTACTTCCAGTATCTTGACTTGACGCAGGTCCCAATCTTACCTAGTTGTCAATTCTTCCAACGAGACCCAGCCAACACCAACAGAATGGCTGACGAGCGCTGGGAAGACATGATTGTGCGCATCAGCCAATTCGACGCAGAGTACGACCGCCAATGGAACAAGGACTTTGCCGAGAATGAGGCACTCTTGTCCTCAGGCCTGCACCAAGAGTCCAAGGCAGAAGCGCCAATGGGGCCAGAGACGACGCACCATGACCGTGGACACCACGAGGACGCCACTACAAAGTCCTTCTTCAAACACTCGAGCGCCAGGCGCCTCAACACGGACGCCTTCATCACGACGGCGCTGACCAAGCAGTACCCGAACCTGCAAATCGTCGTGACTCCGTCGAGCTCCTGCAACCTGCTGGCCTATGCCAGGGCCGGCTTCGCGAGCTTTGATCCTGTCGAGGAGAACTCCAGCAGCCTGCCGAGCTCTCTGCAGTGGGACTTTTACGTCCCGCCAACCCGCAGACTCGACGGCGCGCGGGGCGGCCTGGCCGAGATGCCACTCTTTGGCAAGTACTTTTACAAGTGGAAGGACTCGAACTTCATCGTCTACTTCGTCGACGGGCGGGACGGGTCGTCGTCGTACCCCGTGGTCCAGAACTTCTACATCCTCACGACGGACAAGCAAAAGGCGCACGAGCTCGTCCTCGAGGCCGGGCGCTGGAACGCCGAGCTGCACGACGAGGTCTGGGTGTTCGACGGGGGGCACTGGCAAAAAAGTAAAGACCTGTACCGGTCGTTCCGCGGCGCCGGCTGGGACGCCGTGATCCTGGACCCGGCCATGAAGGCCAGCATCATCGACGACCACCTGTCCTTCTTCGCGTCGCGCGACACGTACGAGCACCTCCGCGTGCCCTGGAAGCGCGGCATCATCTACCACGGCCCGCCCGGCAACGGCAAGACCATCAGCATCAAGGCCATGATGAACACGCTGTATTCGCAGAAGCCCGTCTCGGTCCCGACCCTCTACGTCCGGAGCCTCTTCTCGGTGGGTGCCATCTCCGTTGTAAGTTGAGACCTAGTAGATAAAAAAGGCTGACGTCTTTCTTTCTGTTTTTCCCAATCTCCAGTACCAAGGTCCAGAGTACTCAATCAAGCAGGTCTTTGGCAAAGCCCGCCAGCTGGCGCCGTGCTATCTCGTCTTTGAGGATCTGGACTCGCTCATCAGCGACGCCGTGCGCAGCTACTTCTTGAACGAGGTCGACGGCCTAAAGAGCAATGACGGCATATTCATCGTCGGAAGTACGAACCACCTTGAGAGACTGGATCCAGGAATTTCGGTCAGTTGTTGACTATTTAATCGACCGGATATTTTGTTGAACGAGACATACTAATATTGATATAGAAACGACCCTCGCGCTTCGACAGGAAATACTTCTTCCCCAACCCCAATCTCGAAGAGCGCATCGCCTACTGCCACTTCTGGCAGGGCAAGCTCAAGGACAATAAGGAGATTGACTTTCCCGACAAGCTGTGCAAGGCCATTGCCGACATTACTGACAAGTTCAGCTTCGCCTACATGCAGGAGGCATTCGTGGCCGCATTGTTGGCACTGGCGCGCAAGTCGGAAAAGACAAGTGAGAAGAAGAAGACAGAGTTCATGAGGGATCTGGAAGACGACTGGGTTGGCGTCGCTGTGGACGATGACGGCGGCGATCTGGATGAGCTTGTCTTGTGGGTCGAGATCAAGAAGCAGATCCAAATTCTCCGCGAGGGTATCAAGGGGGAATAAACAGGTCCAGTCGCAATGCATGATTAACAATGTCATGCTTTATCCGATCTTTGGGACTGTACAATCACGCTTCTAGGATATCTAAATGACAATAACACAAGGAAGCTCAATACTTTCTTTGCCGTTTTAATCCAAATGATTCATTACAGGCAGTATGTGGGATGAAACCTCTAGTGAATGGAAGACGTAGGGGCCTATAATTCTACTGTAAAGCATTTTATCTAATACGCCAAACATATTCTTTTTCTAGTCGACGGGGTATTTGGTGCCGCCCTGGCGTCTGACCTCGTCCATGATCTCGAGGACGCGAATGGTCTCGGACCAGGGCATGATGCTACTTTCCTTCTTGCCGGCCGCCAGATCCAGCGCCGTGTTGTCGGCCTCGTAGATGAAGCCCTGCTGCGGCCGCTGGTAGTCGTACTTTTTGCCCTTGGGCTTCTCGTCGCCGGTCCACTTGGGGTAGACGGTAAACGACCGCGGGTGCGAGGGCACGTGGCCTTCGACCTCGACGAAGCCGTCGGTGCCGTCAATGGTGGCGATGACATTGCTCGAGGCCGGCGTGGCGCCGTAGGCCCGCTCCGTCGACGACGTCACGATGGCCTGGCGGTCCGTCTCAGGGTGGTGCAGGAGGATGGTCGTCGTGACCTCGATGCCGTCGACAAAGGACTGGGCCGCCTTGATGGTGGGCATCTTCCGGGGCGCGGGCGCGTCGGCCTCGAGCGTCAGGATGGACCACGTCAGCGGGTAGATGCCAATGTCGAGCAGCGAACCGGCGCCGAGGCTGACGTCCTTGTACCGCGACGTCGATGGCAGTCCCGCGATGTCCAGGTACATCTGAAAATCGGACGTGGTGCGGAATACGTTGCCAATGGCCTTGTCCTCGTACAGCAGCTTGCGCAGGTCGGCCACCAGGGGCCGGTGGCGCAGCCACATGGCCTCGGCGACGTACACGCCCTTGGCCTCGGCGGCGGCGAAGACCTCCCTCGCGTCCTTGGCGTTGAGCGTAAAGGCCTTCTCGCAGAGGACGTTCTTGCCGGCGGCGATGGCGGCGAGGCAGTCCCGCTTGTGGAAGCCGTGCGGGCTGCCGATATAGACGCAGTCGACGTTCGGGTCCCGGTAGACGTCGTCGTAGCTGCCGTACAGGGCGGGCTTGGCGTCGGGGACGTCCTTGAGCAGCTTGAATGCAAAGTCCTGGCTCTTCTCAAGGGAAGACGAGCCGATGGCCTGTATGGTGTGTTTGGCCTTGGCGTCGGTGCGTGGCATGACCAGGTCTCCCACGAACCATGACGAGATCAGGCCGGTGGCTGCGGGTATTTGTGAGCGGGTGTATTATGGTGAATGTGGAATAAGTAGACTTACTGATGATGCCCCAGCGGCAAGTAGGAATATCCGAAGAGGCCATGGTGATCTTGTGAATCTTGGATTATATATATGGCCTGGGCAGTTTGGAGGTTTTATGTATGCACAGCAGCTGCAGAATAGACGCCCTGAAGCGACGGCGGGGTTGCAGTTCAAGTTTGGGGAAAGCATAACGAACTTTTTGGCGGGTCTCACATGGAAATGCGGGGAGCTGGAGCGGGAGCTGGAGCTGGAGCCTACAGTGACGTGACGCACCTTGCGTATAGTTTTTCAGTGCTGACGATTGACGACCCTGCAGGGCAATAATTCGGCGACTATGATATGATGGGTTCATGCACTTCGACTGCTCGACAACCAGTGAATCCGTCACCGGCCGGACCGTTACTCCCACCAATACGAAAACGACGCCGTGGCGGAATCGCCGGACTGGAAGCGCCATTTGCTGATTAAGGGGGGAGCAAACTCCGATACAAGAAGGCCTATCACCACTGAAGCGCAAGCCTGCACAGCTTGGAAACGGTCAGACAACAAAAAGTGACAGACGCATTGCAACAGGACGGGTGTCTGCAAGTAAGCCCGCCAATTAAACTTTATTTCTACTACAGTTGGACGATTGGAAATTCTATACTATTGAACAAGCTTCTAATTAGCAACATTATAGTCCCGTTCTCCTCTCGATTATCTCGCTCCTAGAACTAAACTAGCCCTCCGCATTCCTCGAACATCCGCCAGCGCCGAAAAGTCCGACCCTCTCCGATATCCATGAATCCTGGTCATGCAGGTCTGTCTTGAACTGGGTGCCATATGCAGATATTTATGACATGGCATTCTTCATTCAGCAGACCGCCCTTCGAAACTTCTCCTCTTTGACACTGCCAATGCTCTGTGTAACGACTTCGATAAGATGGACCCTGGTCGCGGATTTGACAGTGGTAACCAGTGGCATCTAGGATCAAGGACCCCCGTTTTCCACCTTGCTTGACTAATAGTATCGACTGCCACGGCGACACCGCGCTGTGGGATGCTCCTCGCTTCCGAGTGTCCTTGGACAGAAAGACAAAGCTGTATGACTATAAAGTCCCGCCTGATTGGCCTACATCCTAATGAAATCGATATTTCTTTGATCGGCGACCAAATAATGCAACGACTAAACACCCATACCCAAGTCGACAGGCGGAACTACCCTATTCAGGTTGCTGCTTGGGGGACCCAAAATGCCAATCAATGAGATGAGCTCTAGGCTCCATCCTGCGGGACCGGGGAATCCTCTCTCCATCCCTTCGCAATTTGTTTCTTCTCCTCCTCCTCACTTGCGCGTGGGACAGGATTACAAATCTGCAGAGGAAGGAGGAAAAAGAAAAGAAAAAGACGACATATCGACTGCCGGTAAGTTTCCCGCGATGCATTTTGGCATGCCACGGCATGACTGTACACCGGATGACTAAGATACCCTCGCCAGCAGCTCTACTTGATGATGATCCAAGATGAACTCCCCCGCGTACGTACAGCCCGAAGACTGGGCGAGACATAAGGGGTTGATCATGAGCCTCTACGAGACCAAGAGTCTCAAGGAAACGATGCGCATCATGCAGGACAAGCATCAGTTCCGCGCGACGTAGGTTTCCCAACCAATATTCTGGTCAACACATTTTTTTTTCCAGACCAACCTTCTTCTTCTTTGTCCCCGGATGAATCGGAATGGAACGCTCATACCTGCCCGCCCGAGCGGCGGCTCGAAAAGATCCAAGATGTACAAATATCAGCTCCAAAAATGGGGCGCCCGCAAGAACCTCACGGTCAGCTTTCTGCACGAGCTCGACGCCGGAGCCGCCACCGAAGACGGAGGAGCAGGCGGGGCCGAGCAGCGCCGGATGCTCTTCCGCGGCCGGGAGATCAACAAGGCCGAGCTGCAGTCATACGTTATCCGTCGCGCGCACAGGAACAAGTGGAATCGGTTCCTCTTCAAGGACGAGACCGTCCGCCGGGACGGCGAAGAGGACAGCGCATTAACGGAAGAATCGGACGAGTTCTCGGATGGATCTGGATCTACCGCCGTCGTGACCATCAAGTCTTCGCCAGCCACATCTCCGCTGTCGGGGACAATGCGATTGCCCGACGGACTGTACGACTTTGAAAAGATCTTCTACTCGTTCAGGATCTACGCCGAGGACGCATTGGCCAATTGGACGTGGATGAACAGCGGCGCAGGCGCGGGCGCAGCGGGCGCGGGCGACGAAACCTCGCCGTGCACCCAGCTGGACCTGTGGACGGTGCACATGACGACCAGCAGCGACCTGCTGCGGTACGGCCACACGAACCAGGGCTTCCGGATGCTCGAGGTGTGCCACCAGCAGTGCGCGGACCTGATCAAGACGCGGGACCCGCGGCTCGTCGTGCGCATCTTCCGCGCCATCCTGCCGTTCCTGCGGGGCCACCCCGAGGTCGTCCGGCTGCTGCTCCGGTATGTCGGCGGGCTCTCGACCATCCTGTACGGCGGCATGCACCCGCTGCGCCAGGTCGCCGAGAGCTGGCACCGCATGGACGAGGGCGAGATCTTCCGGCAGGCCCGGCCGCTGCTGCAGTGCTACTACGCCCTGCTGCAGGACCAGATGGCCGCGGCGGCGCACCGCGGCCTCATCGCGGGCTACGCGTCGCGGGAGATCCAGACCATCTCGGCGGCGCACCTCGAGCCCGCCGACGACGAGGCCGCGGACCCGGCCGCCGTCGTGCGCTGGCTCGGCGGCGACTACTACCACACGGCGGACGCGGCCGTCGAGGCCATGGAGGGCGCCTCGTACAGCGCGCACAGCAGCAGCGGCGACGACGTCGACTTTACGCGCTTCAACCACCGGCTCTCCGAGAGGCACGCGTACCAGGAGGAGGCCATCACCGTCGAGGAGGCCAAGCGCCTGGGCGAGTTCTGCCGGGCCACCTTTGGGCCCGGCGACGGCCGCACCATCGACTGCCTGGCCATGACCAGCCGCGGGCTGCGCGCCGAGGGGTTCGTCAAGGAAGCTGCTGGGGTGGACCAGGAGTTGGAGGTCGCCATGGATTACTTTTGTCGGTTGAACGGCACGTACTCGCCCGCGTCGCCAGAGATTGAACAGCTGAGGCTGGATGCAACACGTGAGAATGACGATCATGTAGTTGTAGAAAACAAGTAATGATAATATGCTGCCGGGGCGGTTACAACCAACAAGCTCGATTCTCGTGGTGCTTCTACAACATTATGACACTATCACACCAGCACACTCAATCCTGAATCTCCCACTCGCTTTCATCACCCTGATCCACAACCTCCCACGAAGTCTCATCACCGCTAGATTCGATATGCTCCAACTGCTTCCCCTCCATCGTGGGCATGATGTCCCGCGACAACAACTGCATACCCGCCTGCGACGCCTGGGGAAACGTCGAAAGATCCCTCTTGATCACCAGCGGCAGACTGATGTCATCTTTCGTACCCGGCGAACCGACCCGCGCCAGGCTGTTCCACGTCGAGGCGCTCTTGTCCAGGATCACCTTGACGTGGGGCTCCTCGTCTTCGCCGCAGGGGAGGATCACCGAGGGTTCAAACGTGTCGGCGCCGGCAATGTCGGGGATCCGGGCTAGCAGCAGGGCCTCGCTCGCGCCGCCCTTGGAGATGTTGAGCTGGGCCTTTTGGTCATGGTTCTTAACCGTGGCGACGAGGTCCCCGGTCGGACTTTGGACGTAGTCGTTCCACAGAATGGCGCGCTCTCCGTTTGTCTTCGGCTGCATCGCGGCGGGAATTGTGGTTTTCCGCTTGTCGTCACCGAGGATGGTGCTGGTCGTGTCAGGTGTCTTCGATGCGAGAGATGGCTGGTTTGGTGGCGGATCATGGTCCGAGACCGTGCGGTCTGATTGGAGGTAGCCTGCCACGACGATAACCAATGGACTTGAAGACTGGTCTTGAATATAGAGAGATTCACCATCCCTAGAGAAGACGAACTTTCGTGGTTGCATGACACCTTTCTCATGGACGCGTTGAAAGACGCATGTTGCTTCATTGATCGAGGTTAGCCAAGTCTTCATTGGCCCAAGAATGCGGGTGACTTACGAGTCGAGTAGTTGCAGACAAATATGCCCGCAGCGGTGGTGCAGGCAAAAACAGGTAGTGTCGGGTGTATAGCCAATTCAAAAAGCTTGCCAGCCAACTGCCTCGTAGGTTCGAGGGACTCGACGCGTGATTGTGGCTTGAAGGGCATATATCTGCGCCAGAGCAGCGTTGGATTGGCTTTCTGGGATTGCCCCGTCGTCTTGGCCAGCTGAAAAACGCTGACGGCTATGGGAAAGGACTTGGCCTGCTCGACGACAATCATGTCTTGCCCGCGTTTGTCAAAGTAGATCCAGTAGAGGTAGACCCGACTGAGATTTTCCGGTCTTTGGAGGCGGAAATATTCGTCGATTCGAAAACACGAGGAGTAATCCTGGCCGTGAGGGACAGACCAGAACGCTTGCATGTCGGAGTTGAGATGCAGAGGTAGCACCGAAGCGAGGCACCGCCCTGTGAGCCCTTGCCGATGTTGCCATACCAAGGTATAGAGTGTTCGCAAGACGGAGAAATGGGTTCCTGATGGACTGATGGACAGGGGAAACTGCAGAGAGCCCAGATGTAGCGTCTGATAGAGTTGCGAGAAAACCTCTGTCGGGTCCAGCGTCACATTGACGTTCCATCTTTCGCCCGGCTTGTCATTGTTTGCCATCTCAGCTCGAAGACGCCAACCAGTGCAGTATCTCAGACTCGTGAAGAGCTCCGAGTGTCTGTGAGGCTGCGAATAACACTCCATGAAATCCCTGCGTCCTGTTAGTTTGTCGCGCCAGGCGGTGATACGATGAGCAAGATCTAGTAGACATACCGTGTTGCGAACACGCTCAACACCATATGCATGGCCTCACCACTTATCAATCTGGACACTCTGTTGATGGGAATGGGCCAGTGCTCATCTCCCAAGGGAGCTGTCGCAGACAACTGCGTAACACTGATACCCGGCAGAGACTCGTTGAATACGGAAGATTGAAAAAAGCCCACTTCTTCCCAAATGCACACGGGGTCTTTCACAAGATGCGTGTGCCATACTCTGTCGATGTGACCAAGATACTTGTTGAACTTATTGATGAGCTCAATGTATGGGATGCAATCAAAAAAGGGCAGGCCGTTTTCGAAGTCAATGCGTGCAATCTTGTCGCTTGGAAGATGTCCTTTGAAGATATAAGTGGCCTCTATCCAGGAATTTATGACTTTGGGTTGTCCCAGAAATCTCGTCAGAGCAGTAACGAGCTGAACGGATGCATCGTCGATTTCGCGCCTAGAATTCCGGTTCCTGCTTGCGCAATATGCCAGACAATGGTCGGGCCATAATGCAGCAGCGTACTCTGCCAAGGGGAAAGCCTTTTTGATATTTGATTGGCAGTGCTTCGTGTCCCAGATATTGGTGAGCGGCTCAGCTGGCATCGTGTATGTCAGGTACTCTAGACACGTAGACGCAATTATACAATTGGCCCACGAAGGTGTCGGGACGGGACTTGGCTTTGCAGGAAAGCCTGTTCCGAGATTGGGCTGTTCAAAACCTCGCAAATACTCCTTCACCGAAGAGTGTATGAATTTGACGTACTCGCCGCCAGGTTGATCCGATGTAGATGAACATGACTCGGACTCGACGAGTCCACCGCAAATCGCGGTGATATTGACCTCGGAATTGGTCAAATGTTCGGCATGGAAAGCGCGCTCGTGGCTGATTCTGTGCAAAATAGCTTCTTCCAGTTCACGTACGGTCAATGGTCTCAACGATTGAAGGACCCAGCCAAGAATTGACTTGACTATAGCTGCTCTTACCGGGGGGCCTCCAAGAATAGCCAGGACCACTGCATACATCTTGTCGAGATCTTCTGCCATCTTCGCCTGTTCCAATGCCTCGAGGCGCTCCGAGACACTGAGTTCGGGAGAATTGACAAGTTGAATCAGCAGGCGAGCCCAAAGGAACAAACCTTTCGCCTTCGTAGCGAAGAAACTTCCGAGCACGTTAGTATCCAAGTATCGCGGAAGGATATCTCGCGTCGTCATATCTTCCAGCTGAATGATGAGATACTGGCGTATATCATCTAAATTGTGTTGGTCCATGTTCAACTCCAGTCGTGCCGTGCTCGTCATAGATTTTCTACTGAAGAAGATTCTGTTCAGCAGGGGGGAGTTTGTCGGTGAACTCAGCAAGATGTCCAGGTCCTTGCTCTTGCACTCGTCCAAGCCGTCGATTATCAGGTAGACATTGACGTCGCTGAGGATTCTAAGGCACAAGCCAAACAGCTCAGAGAGCTCACGGGGAGAGGCGGTCAGCTTCCCATTCGAGTCCGACCACATGGCGAATGCAAACAGGTCCATCAGTAGCTGATTTTCGAGATTGCGCTGCAACACTTGGGCAAGTATGGCCCGGTAGGCATCCACGACGGCAGTGCTCTTTTGCAGCAGAGAGTCAAAGAAGAAGTAGCAGACGAGGCTTTGGGAGTTTTCGCCCAAGTCATGCTGCAATTCAGAGACCAGAGATGCTGCGAGGACTGTCTTGCCGGCACCAGGCTTTCCTGCATTTGAGTCGCATCAGTAGAACAATTTCTAGCAGATAGGGTAATGTCCTACGAACCATAAATCCAAATTTCAGGCTGCTTCACAGCCATTTCGCCATCTTCTGAAGAGCTTTGTCTCATCTTGCACTGGTGATACCACGTCGTGAAAGCCGTGCTCTTTGTGAACCATTCACTCGTCCCAGGAGCCCTCTGTCTCAGGGCATGGTCGCAGGTATCGTCAAACGCAGAGGGTGCCAGCCAGGCTCTAGCGGTCATGCCAAAGGTATCTAGAAATATAGGTTAGCTGATTGCAAAATTCTTTTAGTAATGTTCTCTCTTACGTAGGCTCTCGTCTAACACTCTCCGCTCTGTTGTGGCCCCCTCTTGATCTGGTCTTTTGCCTTGTCCTCGTTGTATCAATTGTATCTCATCTTCAAGCCGTCTTCTCAAATATCGCAATGACTTGATCATATTTTTCATCCGAAACGGCTTCCAGGTAGTTTTGCCAAGGATACGGGTGGTACTCCTCTTCCCTACAATATCGTCAGCAAGATTCAATCATTCACACGAAACAGGCTGATCATCATTCATCTCACCTCCATCCCGGGCATAGAAGAGCCGAATGACGCCAATCACGTAAAGCACCAGCTCTTCATATACATTGTCGAGTATATCCTTGATTTCTCCTGACTGCCCGCGGAGGAGTTGTCCATTTATGTTGGTGAAGAAGCTTATTTGCTCGGCCACTGTTTCCAGACTACGGATGAGTTTCTCATGGAAGCTGCTGAAGTCTTGGAGCAACTGCACAGAAAGTGAATATAGTTTCCGATATCGATCGCGGGAGAACTCCTCACCTGTACAATGATGCGAATACCTGCCCACGCAACACCAAAGTGCGCCGGATCTACTTGGCACACGGTATCGACAGCGGCAAAGAATGGATCCAGGCAGTATACCGCTTTGCTGATGATTCGAAACGCTCGTGGATTTTTTATCGTCTCCTGTCTTTTGCTGGCCTCCCGCAATACGTCTTTTCCATTCTGTACTTTGGTCGTGAGCAGCGTTGTATGGCTTTCTTCCGGCAGGGACGAGATGAGCAATCTCAGTTTTGCCGTGGCAGATGCAGATGCCGCCGGCAGCGTGCCAGAGCTGGCAGCCGGGTGCTTGCCCGCTCGGATGGGAAGACTGCTGTGTTCCTTCCCGTCTCTCATTTTGAGGCAAGATGAATGATCATTCTGGAGATCTAGCAAGTCAACCAGATCCGGGAAGAAGCAGTACATAAATATTGCTACATTCTTTGGCCGAAAAAGGTTCCCGAATCCTGCATTGGCCTCAGGAGGCAAGAGATCAACATACTGCACTAGGATAGGCCCAAGGCCATTCCACCGAAACCTTGCCTTGTGGGTGCCTATTTGGATCCTTCGATATCTAGTGGGCTGACTCACAGAGGCTGAGTCAAACAGAACAAATCGCCATACAGAGCGCATGCGCATCCACGCCTTAATTGAACAAAGCACCGAGATAAGGCCCAATTTGGACCGCAGAAGCATTGGAACTCAGGTTTCACTTTTTTTTTTCATTTTCTTTTTTTTTTTTTTTTCATCGTTCCCCCCCTCCAACGGTTGTGATTGGGCACTACCTAGAACAGGTACGATAGTTAGGCAAACTTGATATTGGAGCATGAATTTATGTGAAGGTTATCAGGTCGGGAAATATTGATTTCATTGCACCGCAAATGCTTGGGTTGATTATCACTACATGGCATTTTGCTGTGCTATTCTATTGCATCTGCCATTTTTTGGCTTACAAAATTCCATCCAGCAACGTTGCATGCCCCTCTCATCCATCAATATTTGTTCCAAACTCCCTTATCAAGCTCCTGATTATCAGTAAATCCCAAACGTCTGTTGGCGTAATCGGTACAACGTTTATCATGTGCTATAAGGCAACACATCGGAACCCTCACACCAACCATCACTCAGCGTCTGGAATAGCGCTTTCAAATTGGGGTATGTGAATACTGCCTCCGATTGCTTGGCAGACCCTTCCATACAGGATTGGACTTTGCTGACATCCAGACGTGGCTCGTCGTAATCGGGAGCTTCCTGCTGATTCCAGTCATAAACGCTCTCGGCCACCATTGCGATATCGAATGGCTCGGCCAGAAGAGAGTTAAACATCTTCCATTGCTCGCCGAGAGTTTCGATGATACCGTTTGACGCCTCTCTGCAAAAGACAATCCATAATGGTTTAGCGGGCTTGGAGATGTCCATAAACAGATGGAATCCAGTGTTGGTCACCTGTTTGCGGCAAAAGCCTTGCCAATGTCCATGGATGTATACCTCTCCCAGATGGACCATGTACTGCGGCAGTTGGGATCGTTCCTCGTTGGACCAGCCAGACTTGTACACGGCTTCGAAACCGCTCAATCGGTAGGCGTACTGAAAGTAGTGCAGTTCCGCACTCTCGTAGGCGTCGTCATTGAGCAAGCCACGCTGGTCTCTTTGCGCGCGCTTGGGTTCGCTCGAAAATCGGTCAGCTCTCTTCAGGAAGTACTGTAGGCCGCCGTGGGTGAAAAGCATGTGGTCATCAACGCGAACAAGTCGGTCCTTGAAACCTTTCATTCCATCCGGCAGTCGAAAATCCAGGCTTCTCAGCCAGTGCACGTAGCTGTTCCTGTATACCGTGCACTGGTCGGTCGTGGGCGCTTTGGCATATGCCATCAGTTCCGAGCTTCCATCCACTGCCTGCTTGATCGAGCTCTCCAAAGTTGCTAGGCGCTCCGCATTCGACGCATGGTAAGCCCTGTCTGAGGCCTCAAGCTTTGCGAATTTCTCCTCAACGAGTCCGGCAAGTGTGAGGTGCTGGTCATTCGCTGCGGCAGAATCCCTCTGGATTTGCTCAATGATAGACTGAGCATTCCTCATTTCTGCCGCCAACGCAAGAGTGTCTTGCTTGAGAGGATTTGTGAGGCGGCTCACCATCTCGCCCCTCTTCTGGTCAAGGTTAGTAATCTCTCGCCTGAGAAGTGTATTACTAGCATCGACTCGTTGTTCGGTAGCTGCATGTCTTGCATCACGAAGCTCTTGTTGAGTTCGCGAGTGTTCAAGTGTCTGCAGCCTGTTCCCCAACTGCGTGTAGAGAGTATTGAGGTTCTTGATATTGCCTTCAACCGCTTTGAAGGTACTGGGGAGTTGTGATGGCTGCTGGTTGGTTTCGAGGGCCCTGATGCGCGGTCTCCACGTATCCCACTTCTGATTGTTGCTGTCGATCAAATGGTGAAGGGATGTCCTTAGGCGCCGGACATCATCGGCATTCTCCAGCGAAACAACTCGAGTTTCCAGATCGGGAATCAAGTTTGCCAGAGACTCAGTTGGCCTAAAGCGAGTCCACAATTGCTGGTTGCTTCCATTGACAGCAGAAAATTTCTGATGAAAGCGGTGGACGTGGTTGTTGAGATTGTTCAACTCGTTGCGCATGCCAACGTTCTGGTTTTGAACAGCGGCCACGGTCGAGTTCTGGGAGTCGAGCAATTGTGCAAGAGAGGGCCCCGAGGGATTGACTTCTCCCATCAGGCTCTCCAGAGACTCTTGACTTTCGTGGTACGTCTTCAGTCTCTTGGAAGTCTTCTCGCCCTGTTGCTCGGCAAGGTCCAGGCGTTGAGACAACCAGCTGACAGTATTCTTCTCCTCAGAGGTGGAAAGCTTCAGGTCAGTCTGAGAGCCTTTGAGGACGTCGACGTCGTGTCGAATCTCACTGAGCTCCCACCCAAGTTGGCTGCTCGTGACATTGTGGTCCTGGTTTGAGCGAAGAACCTCAATGGTCGCGGTCAATTCGTTCACGCTCCTAAGAACGCCTTCGTAGACCTGTTGATGGGCGTTGGACTTCGAATCCAGGTCGTGATTGTCTTTGGCGGCCTTGGACAACTGTTGTCGGAGATCTGCAAGCGTGCCATGAAGCGATTTTACTTGCTTCTGGAGATCGCTGATGTAAGCCTTTTGATTGTCCACGACCTTCATGTAGCTGTGGATCTCTTCAACACGACCTTCCAGAAGCTCAACACGACGCTTCTGTGCGGGCTTGAGACCTCCATCCTCGTGGATATCTCTGAATGTCGAAGTACTCTGCGTCTGTTTTAAGAAAGAAATGTTAGAGAATTCTATGTGACCTGAATACGGGGCAATGAGTTTGTACTTACGAGTCTAGGTCGACCGACGTTCGACATATTGGCGACTTTGTCGCACAAAGCCGGAGACCCCTGGTCAGTTGATTGTTCGGTGGCGGCCGATGGCGACTTGAATTTCGAACGAGACGCAACTATGTGTTCCTGAATTAGCAAACACATACGATAGACAGATTGTGGGTAGCTCACCTACAAAGAAATGAAGTACAATATCAGTACACGGAATCCGAAGTTCTCCCGCAGCTTTAGGTCGCAGGACTCTCAAGTTGTCGCCGTGTGCTGGTGGCCGGGCTGGGCACAACCAGAGAAGAGGAGAAGGCAGAAGGTTTGTGAGCTTGCCGGCTGAAGATCGACCAACAGGTCCAAAAAAGAAAAAAGAAAAGAAAAACGTCTCGAAGGAATGTGTCAAGAGTTTTGGAGGCGCAACTGCAGGTGCGCGAGTGGGCTGCCAGGGAAAGTGGCCGGATGGACAACAGACACTCTACTGCGAGTGAATCGTCGAAGTGAGTGCCGACGTAGAAGAGTCTCCTATATATAGCTGGAACAGAAGGAAAAAGAATTGGTGACGGGAAAAGAAACGAATGGCAACCAGCCTTGATAGAGTCGGCGTGCTGGATGAGGGAAAATGTTTGAGAATGAAGCTGGAAAGCTTGTGGGCGAGAAGGCAGGTAGAGCCGCGGCGGAAGGTGCGTCAGGTTAGGGCAGGGCCCAGTCCAATGGCAGGCGCCAGAAATCTCGAATAATCAAAACTGGCAGTTACGACAGAGGACTGAAACCGACGGTGATTAGTCGAGTATTGGACGTGTGGCAACCGTAACTTCTAACGGGAGTGAAGTCATTGATGTGTTCTCAACTGGTGTCCCGGTCTGCCTAGGAAGAGTTGTGTTCAGAATCGGCCCAAAAAAAAATGAACGACAGGCAGTCTATTGTCAGATTCGTGTTGGAGAGGGAAATGAACATGTATCTTGTGCAGTTGAGCTTAGTGTTTTTGTACTTGTAACGGCTGGTGACTTCCACTTCCTGGTGACTGCCTCACTTGGTGGAATTGTTCCAGTTTCCGTTGTTGGTCAGGCCACAAGTGTACAGGAGGAGAAGTACATGGGTAAATATTCGTTACCCACCAGAAACCAATGTTGAAGGCTGTTGGTTCCATGACATTTGGAAGCAGGTACTCCCACACATCGAATATAATGCCAGTGGAAACATCAAGCCAGATATTGCCTTGGCAAGAAAGCAAGATGGAAGGGCATTTCCGTACATAAAATCCGACCGTATCTAGGTGTTTCGAACAGAATTTTCCGTGAAGTCACACCAAACAGAATTTGAATGCTCCGTGGGATCAAACCTGGTGGTCCCGATGCGACTTGCTTTGCGGAATTGGTGATGCTTCTGTTTTGCCTTTTCACTTGTGCGAAGAGTCCAATGTCCAAGTCGGTGAGAGGTTACTAATCAGCTCTACAGATGTACTCAGCGTTCAATGATGGAAAATTGAAGCGATGATGCACGCAACTTTGTATGTGGTTTGCCGCGGGTTATGGGTTGCAGGACCACGCCTATATCTTAGACTTGGACATTTCATGGCTCGAGCACAACTTAACGCAGTGTAACCTAGTAGGATACGTATCAATGTCACTCAGGCTTACTCAATGACATTATTATATTATGCGAATTGACCTTGAAAGGTCTCCTTGGCCCATCTATGCGGTCATACATTATTACTACACATCATCGCCTAGTTGGTCTCCGAGAAGGGTATCTCGTCAACCAGCATTTTTATTCCTCCTTTTCACATAAGCCTAGTACACACCAGGCAGGATTCGCCACTTGACAGCCTTCTTGTACTTCTCCCAGTCCTCGCCATACTTCATACTGCACTTGTCATCATCACGTCCATCGCGGTGAATCAAGAGCACTGCAAAGTAGAGAATGTAGAAGTAGGTAAACAGCATACCCCATCCTCGGGCCGGACCCTGGATGACCTCACGACCATCTGCCATCTTGAAGGCGCCTGGGATATCGCTACCAGCACTGAGGATGACGTAGCCCGCAATACCAGTTGGCAGTGAGTAAGGCCAAGACTGGATCCAGTCGCCGAGGTAGTTGATGTGTCGAGCAGTGCCCCACCAGCCCGAAGTCAAGAGACGCGAGCCAGTTTTGGTCTCAATGTATTTGAGGTGGGCAACCTTGGGGTCGTTGGGATTTGTGCGGAAAGTGTTCTTTTCGGCGTTGCTGAGACGGAAAATGGTGAAGCCGGCAAGAAGGACAGCCAGAACGCCGCCGGTGCCGAGCCAGCCCATTTGAAGGGGATAGACGGACAGGTAGCGGACCTGCTGGGAGTACATGAAGGGGAGCCAGCCAAGGTCACCAAAGGCAAGCATGAAGCCAAAACCGTCTCTGGTAATGTCCATCATGGTCAGAAGAGCAGACTCCATGACGAAGCTGTCCATGACGTAGAGACTCTGCACAACCGTGATAAACACTGCACTGTCGGTGACATAGCCGTAGGTGCGATACTGCTTAGCAAGCCATGCGAGGTCAATCAGGATCCAACCGAGAAGACCGGGGCGGACTTCGCAGAACGTCTTGATGTCGATCTCTCCGAAGAAGGGCAGAGTGACGCGCGGGTTCAGTTCGCGACCGATATAGAAGTCGTAGATCATGTTGCCCGTGTGACCGCCGGCTGCAAGCTCGCGCTTCTCGGGGTTGCCAGGCTTGACAGAGAAACTGGCAATGTAGACGTATATGGCCAGGGCGAACGAGATGATGATGTTGGCGGTCAGGATTTGAAGGTAGTTGTCGGTGATGTACGTCCAGAGGGGAAACTCGGCGCCCTGGGCGATGGTTCCGGCAAGGCAAACGGCGAGGATGAAGCAGCTCGACGCGAGACCTGGGAGAGTATGCATTAGATCGGGAAGTCTTCGTCTGCGAGTACGGACCCATGCCTACCATTGAACTTGTACTTGAGTCTACCTCCTGACGCGAGCTCGGTGCCCTCGACCTCTTGGGCTGGCAGGATGCGGAACAAGACCAGGCTGAGAAGATAGTAGGCCAATGTCCAACCGAGAGAATCCCAGCTGCCCAGGCCCCAGATGCCATCCACGGGCCATCCTGCCTCGGCCTTCAGGGTTTCGAGCGAGAGGTTCTTGGGGTCGAGGAGGGAAGGGATGGGACAGCCAGATATATCGTTGCAACCGAATGCGTAGACATACTGCAGAATTGGTAGTCCAGCGACGATTCCAAAGGCGCCGATACTGGTGGTTGTGTTAGTTCTGCATACAGTCCAAGACGTGGCTGCGGGCCGAGGAGCTTGGGAGTTGACTTACGGGCCGCCGAATTCGTACTTGTCCATTGCGTGCGGTATTTCAAACCTTGAGCAAGATCACAATGGGAGTTCCACGCCGCGTAGGAGGAGGGACGAAGAGAGGCGCGTCTTGCTGGGTAACAAGACGCTTTTGGGGGTTGCAATTTAAAAATGTTGACGTCGTCGAAGGACCCTTTTTATGAGTTTCCCCAATGTATTTCCCAGGTCGGAGCTCACCAATCAGAGCACATTCCACAGGAGCTTCTTCTTAGCTTACCATGCGACGCTAGTCGACCGGGTCGGTTGGCTTCCGTGTGGCACGATCAGAGCAGAGAGCTGTACCTTAGGCACCACGATATGTGGTTGACTATTCTGACATGAGCATCGGAGCACCGGAGCATCGGAGCTCTTGGGTTTCAATGCTTGAAGAATACCAAAACAAGGCAATGTTCAGATGAACCATACGATATACGGCATACATGATAGTGTCTAGTGGCTTGGTATACTCTCTGTCCTTGATGCGCAACATGTCAGCACTTCTGCTTCGTACTGTACACAGCCCACAAGCTAGCCAGGAGAAGCAAATGTGAAATGTAATGTACTTTACGGTGCACCAAAACCTCAAATGGGCCCGCCTATGGACAACGAAGCGTCCCGCTACAATGGATAGTAGATTCTGCGATCGACGGCCCCAGATCTGTCAACGTTCGTGGCTAATGGAGCGAAGACTTGCTGACAAACAATGCGCATTTGTTCCTGGTGTTTAGCTGGACTCGATGTCCCGACTGATTTGAATCCCCTGGCTTCCAATGCCCCAGTGCCATGTGGGAGGTTTGTTTTACACATTGTTCTAGCAGTTTTGGCAGGGTTCTGACGGCAAGGCACGAGCTGTCCATTGGACCTAGGGTCCTGGCTGGACTGGCATGGTGGGCTGGGATTGCGTACCACGCTCACGTTAAAGTGCTGTAAGTTACTCACTAATAGGCTGCGGCGACGGGCTGCGGCTGCCTCTTTGCTGGGCACATACGTAACCGGCACCAGTAGCCGAGCTGCTAGAATGTCAGCAAACAGACAGGTGTCGCAAACCTTCGACTTGGGAGGAACAAACACCACTCTCATTATTGAACTTAAACATCCTCATTTGCTTCATTTCAACCGTGTCCACATGCGAAATCTCTGCCTCTGCTGAGCCGCATCCGCCACGCGATCCCCCCTTTCCTTTTCATTCATGACCGTTCCTTCCACCCTTTGTTAAGCGCAACGAGCGCCTATTTCAATTCTACTACTCTGCTTCCACCTGGTTGCGCCTCCCGATACTGCCGACCCGAAACACAAGATGCGCGCGATATCGTCATCCACAGTCCTGGCCCTGCTGTCCCTGGTGGGCGGCTCCTGGGCAGCTGAAGCAGACAAGACCACCACTGCCGAAGCCTGCACGGCGACGAATCCGAAATCCGGAGCCTTCTTCGACCTGCGGCCCGATATTGCCGTCAAGCAGCCGTCAGACGGATCCAAGGTGAAAAGCGGTGTGCCGATCAAGGACTACAAGATCAATGGATTCGACTATGGCTTCAATTTCACCATGAACATTTGCGCCCCGGTGGTCGAAGAGATCAGCAACGTCCGCGGCGGCATCAACTCGGAGCAATGGGGCAACATAAGTGCATACTACACTGCGAAAGGAGATACGTACAGCTTGGGCTTCTCCAACGGCGAGCTGAAGCGGCGCGGGACGAAGCTGGTCCTACAATACACGGGCGGCTCGACTTGCGGTCAGAGTTCCAAGAGGGATGCCGAGACCGTCGCTACGAAGAGGTCGGTGCACAACGGTGCCTCGTACAAGTATTCCGACTACGAGGATGAAGATGAACGCTCTGTCAGCACAGCGAGCGCACGGGTATCCAAGGAAACCGACTCGCCGAAGCAGCGCAAGTCTGCGACCATCTCTTTCCATTGCGATCGGGACCCTTCAGCATCAGGCGCAACCGTAGCTTGGGTCAGCGTAGACCCCGACGAATGTGCATACAACTTTGAGGCGCGCTCAATTCACGCATGTGCCGGCGTCGAACAACATACTCCAGGCAGTGTTGGCCCGGGCGCAGTGTTTGGCATCATCTTGGCTGTGGCTATCATGGTGTACGTGGGCGGAGGCGTATTCTACCAGCGCACCGTAGCCAACCAAAGAGGGTGGAGGCAGCTGCCCAACTACTCGCTCTGGGCCGGTATCTGGAGCTTTCTCTCTGTAAGTCTGAAGTATGAATTACAAGGGGTGACCAAAATCAGCTAACATGCTATAGGATATTTTCATTGCTGCCACAGCCTCCTGCGCACGATTCTTTCCAAACCGCGGGGGCTACCATTATATCTCCGGCTCTCCCTCTAGAACAAGGCAGAGCCGGGATCGTGAAGCCGAGAACAGGCTCATTGACGAGTACGACGAGGAATGGGACGACTGATTGCTGTCATTACCACCATTGCCTCGCGATAGAGCATTTGCATTGTATTTCACATGGGACTATATCTGGGTATCGGCGTTTAAGGAGTACCCCAGACTGGAGTGTCTGCTTTCAGATCAATCAACATATTGGAATTGGAACAAGCTTTGTACATCGCATCTTCATGGTGATTATCATACAAAACTTGCCAGTACTGACGTGCAAATCGTATCATTGCTGGCATGGATCGTGACCTTGTACGTAAGCAAGATTCATTAATCACATTTTCGAGTAATACCCACGGGTTTGTTCTCCATCCCCAGGGAGTCAAGGGGTAAGATTGAGAGACTCCGATTGATATGCTCAAAGTGACAAGGTTGTTCAAGAGGAAGTGCTTTTTGCTTGGAAAATATACACTGCGTTTGTTCCGGGCTTTCTATAACCGCCGCTTTCCAAGTCAGGCCAGATACAGGAGATGCGTGTTAACTCCATGTCGTAAACATTATTATTCCACCTTAGAAAATTGACTGAGAGCATAATGTCAAACAAAATGACGGCAGCATAGAAATTCGAACATGAAGCCCGGCCAGTGTTTGAATTTGTCTGCCACGTAGGAAAATAAGCATTAGAGACTATACACCTATTTTGTAAATACAAACGTTCATTGTCTCGCCCATGGCGAGAAGCCGTAGTCCGATGTAAAGTACGTACGGAGGACATCCCTCTCCCTTTGACAAACGAATTTCAAATTGTTGACGGTCATATGGCTTGATGTCGACCGAAACCTACATTCCGAGAAATTCAGCCACGCGCCACAGCTCGGTCAAAGGCTTTCTTCTTTCGCCTCTCACAAGACGGAGTCACAATTCAAGGTTGCGTAACTTCAACTTCGGTCAATAACGACAATTACAGTGCACAGGCCCCACGGAAACCTGGTCTGTTGTATATAAAACTCCAACAACCAATGAGCATCACCCGGACCTGCTCTACCCACCCCGGAACACCTTCCTATCTATCACAAGCTAGTTGGGGTACGACAACCATCGGGAACTCAAACCCCTGCGCAAGCTTCATCGGCCTTGATCCGTCTCTTTTCAACCAAAAGCTCGCGGTTCACCGCACGCATCCACATTCATTCAAAGGCAGAGACGGGTGGTCGCCGCTGGGTCACGACGTCAGTGCGAGGAAACCGCTGATACAGGTACGGATTATCGTGGCCGTGATATTTACTTTCCTCCCTCCGCCATGAACCACAGTAATTGCTGACCTTTTACCAGCATCGCGTTAAGATGAAGATTGTCATCTTCTTATCGCTCCTCGTCACCTGGGTGCAGGCCCTGGGCCAGTTCGGCGGAGACAACATTGCCCGTCAGCTCTCCCACGGCACCAGCGCTCAGGATGCCACAACACCGTTCCTCGAGGTTGTACAGCCAGCTGTTCCTCCCCGCATGACTCTAGATGATCCGGTCTGCCGACAGACAATTGTACAGCAAGACTTTGGAAATAGCTACGGCACTCCCTTTGTCGGCGCATACAGCCCGCCCGCGGACTGCAACTTCACAACCACCATCCTGAACCTGACAGTCACATCCCAGGGCCGCCAGTATGACCGACTTGCGCTTCTCTACCTTGGCGACAATGAGGTCTGGCGCACCAGCACCGCCATGCCCATCCAGTCCGGCATTCAGTGGACCTACCAGAAGGACGTGTCCGTCTTCCACAGCCTGTTCGCCCAAGACCAGAAGGTGATCCTCAGCCTGGACAACATCCTCTCAGGGGACCTCTACACGGGCACTTACGAGGTGACCTTGGAGGCGCTCTACTTTAATGATGTCTACACTCCCGGCTTCGCGCCCGCCGACGAGATTCTTGCCATCTCCAAGCTGGCTTCCGACCAAAACTCGACGTCCGTCTTCTCTCTCCCTGGCGACAGCGGAAGCGTCAATCTCACCCTGGCCCGCAACATCAAGCAGGCCGTCGTCTCCATCTCCGCCAGTGGCAACGGCGCCGAAGAGTTTTGGTTCGCCAACATGCCGAGCGAGTACACCAACACGTTCCCGGGCCCGCTCGGCGAGCTCGCCGGGTACAGCCCGTTCCGCGAGGTGCAGCTTCTCATCGACGGGAAGCTGGCCGGCGTGGAGTGGCCTTTTCCGATCCTCTTCAGCGGCGGCGTCGACCCTGGCGCCTGGAGGCCCATTGTCGGCATCGACACGTACGACCTGCCGACTTTTGAGATTGACGTGACGCCCTGGCTCTCGCTCCTGTGCAACGGCGAGCAGCACGAGTTCCAGCTGCGCGTTGTGGGTTACGACAGCGCCGCCGAGGATCACATCGGAACGGTGGGGTCCAACTGGTACGTCGCCGGGTCGCTCTTCGTCTGGCTCGACGAGACCGTCAACCAGACTCAGGCCGGCGAGATCGCAACCTCTGCAGCCGCGCCCGAATTCAAGTTTTTGCCTGATCTCACCCACAACTCGACCGGCGGCAACACTTCTTTCTGGTTCTCCCTCGGCGCAGAGCGAACGCTCTCCATCAGCTCGACCATTGCGACGGCCGACGGCAACAAGACGGTCTCGTGGGAGCAGCACATGTCCTTCAACAGCATCCAGAAGCTGACCAACGAGGCCCTGAACCAGTCGACGACCATGGTCACCCAGGGGACCTACTCGGGCTCGGCGTCCGACGGCGCCGTCTCGACCTTCCGGTACCCGCTCAACCTGTACAGCTCCTACGACGTCTCGGCGACCAACACCGTGACCAGCCCCGGGTCCGTCTTCTGCATGGTCGACCGGGGCCTGTCGAGCGACGGCGCCGCGCTGCTGCCGCTCATGTCCGGCCTCATCGCGGGCCCCGAGAGCCTGTCCGTCCGCCAGAACGTCACGAGCATGTACTACTGGAACGACACCATCGTCGAGGCGACGGGCGACAACAACACGTGCGACGGAGCGTCGTGGCTGTCGTTCACGGGCAACTCGACCGCTACCAGTGGCGTGCAGGAGTTTGGCCAGTATCTGCAGGAGCTGGATGATGCCTGGGTGCAGCAGCAGCAGGTCTGGAGCGCCATTCCGGTCCCTAGCACGGCACCGCTGGCGATCCCGAGTTGAGGTGCTGTTCTATAAGAGCGCATGAATTATAGCCAGTGCCAAGACTTGCCACAGGAATGTGCCTAGGTAGTCATTTTTGTAATGAGCCGTGCAATTGATGCATGAATAAAGATATTGTCCTCAAGAACAGACGTAATCGGAGCCAATGTGAACAACCAGCTTGTGCGGGGTTTCGCAAGTATTTCTATGCAGAAACATTCCGTGATTCCTATATTCTCCTGATTTGAGTTCGGTAAATGTCTCGAACTATGGCCAGAAACAGTCCGTCTCCTATAAAATCACTCTTTAGGCACTGGCTAAGTTGCAACCGAATGCTTTTGCCAAATGCTTTCGGCAAAAGCTTTGATTGCTCATGACGAAATCAACTTGTACTGTGATATCAAATAAATGACATGAAGTGATACGGTCCCAGTGCCGATGGTAAATGTCGTGCTGTAAAATCATAAAACATCACACAGCTCTGATTGAAAGACAAATACCAAAGAAGCTAGAAGCCAGTCCTCTCTATGTGAAGTCGTCATCATGGTCAAAATCGCAATTGCAGGAGCCAACAGCCGTACGCTTCCGAAGTCCATGAATAGTCCAGAGATGGCCCATCAAACATGTCAACTAATCTGATCTCAGAACTGGCCAGAGAGGCCATCGACCAACTCGCAGCCACCAGAAAACACGACATCATCGCTCTATTTCGGAAGGTCCAGGACCCCCCCTCCTCCTGCCCGAAGCACGGTGACATACCATACTAACAGCAACAAAAGGACCCCGAATCGATCCGATCGCTTCCCGGCGTCGAATGGACCAAGACATTATTCGAGGATAAAGCCGAGCTCGTCAGTCTCCTGGCCGGCGTCAACACGCTGTTCTGCTTCTTCCCGGCGCAACTGGACAAGGACGGCGAGGCCCAGAAGCGACTCATCGACGCCGCCGTCGAGGCGGGAGTCAAGCGCTACGCGCCGTCGGAGTGGTCTACGTGAGTCTTTGTCCGAGATGGCATGTTCTAATATTTGTCGATATGGCTGTGTGGATTGCTCACCAAGGTCTAGGGGCATGAACCTGGCGCCGTCGGTGGATGTGATACCGTGGTACGCGGGCAAGATTGAGATTCGAGAGTATCTGCAGCGAATCAACCAGGAGTCAAAGGTTAGTCCCCAGACCATTTTTCGCAACCTATCCTACTTTCCCCGTTCCACGCCGCAAATGAGACTAAGTCAGTATCTCAGGTCCTCGAGTACAGCTTATTCCAGCCAGGCCTGTTCCTAGACTATCTAGACCGCAGCCCCAAAAGCGCAGAGCACAGCTCAACCGTCCCAACTCTCGTCGACTTCGACAAAGGCACCGCCATCGCGACCGAGCGCACTCGCGACACCCCCGTGGCTTATACCGCCGTCGGGGACATTGCCAAGGTCGTCGTCCGCGCCGTCGACTTTGAGGGCGAGTGGCCGGTGGTGGGAGGGTTTCGGGCCAACATGCTCTCCGTAGCGGACCTCGTTGGTATCGGAGAAGCCGTCCGCGGTGAGTTGGTCCATTGCGATGGGCAAGTGTGGCAGGGCTTGCGGCTAACTGTGTGCTACAGGCAAGAAATTCCAAGTAGATCTTCTCGAGACCGAAGACATCAATGCCGGTGTTTTGAAGACGGACAATTTTGCGCGCATCAGCTCTCCCGCTGTGCCCGAGCAGCAGGTGGATGCGTGGTCGCGGATGGCCACGATCGGTCTTCTTCAGTCCTTGGAGCGTGGCTGCTGGGACATATCCGACGAGTGGAACCAGCTTTTGCCGGATCTCGAGTTCGTCAAGGCAGAGGCGTTTCTCAAGAAGATTTGATCGGTTCCGGCTTCTACTTGTATTTGCAGATTATTGCTCTTATATCGATTCCAGATTCCTCGTTTCTCGTCTCTCAGTAGATTATTTGGGTTCCCAGACTTCGTGCTGCTATGTATATCTGGAGCACGTAATCTCTACTCTCCGCGAATATGCTGGCCAAACCGGTGAGATAATTGAATCGCTTACAATATCTAGTGGTTCACGATTGCAAACTCTACCTCTTCAGACCTCCAACTCATCAAGCGCCTTCTCAATCTTGGCCCAGAGCCCAGCCACCCGGAACCCAGCGAGCCAGTAATTCCCCAGACTGTCCTGCCCGGTCACCGTAAAGCCCTCGGGGAACTTGAACGGCAGATACGTCGTCTGTATATAACTAGGGTACAGCGCCTCTTCTCTGTCCCCCTCGGCCAGGGCGGCCGGGCTAAAATCGTGGCCGTAAAAGTCGGCCTTGCGCCAGTTGGACACGGAGACCGTCTGCATGCCGGCGCCGCCCAGGAGCGGCAGCATCCTCCTAGGCTCGCGCCGCTGCATCGCGCAGTACGCCTCGACCTGCCCCCGCGTGCCCTGCTCGGCGATGGACCGCCGGATCTCCCTGGCCGTGTGGCTGACCGGCGCGGCGATCATGTCCCGGGCCGGCATGAACGTGTACAGCATGGTGAACAGGTTGCTGAGATACGGAGCCCGGGAGGGATCTGTCGAGAGTCCCAGCGGCTTGCGCGCGTCCGCTGCGTATTGGAAGCTCATCGTGCGCTTCGAGTCTGGGCTTAGACTGGTGGATGCGATGAGCCGCGCCCACCATGCGGCCAGGACGTCGCCTTCCGACAGAAAGGGGACCTCCCCAGGCTTCGCGTTTGCTTTGAGCTCTTCCATTGACTGTGCTCTCAGCTTGTCCAGGAACGACTTGGGTATACACACGACTCGGTTCTCCTTGGGCTTGACTACTAGATCCAACACGTTGCGAGCTCCATAGCTGATCATGGTCCTCATCTTCATCTTTCGGTCCGCTAGTATGTGAGGCTCAGTAGGCTTCAGGCCGAGATCCTTGAACTGGTCAAAATCTGCCGAGCCCGGGTCGCCACCGACCGGTTTCACGACGAAATGCTCCCGGCCATGGAGGATATGCGTCCAAGCTGTCATGATAGCTCCCCAGCCCATGAGATCGAAGGAGGTGTGGCTGTAGTAGAGCACCACAAGAGTCGCGTCGGTGAAGGAGACCACATGGAGACCGAGTAGGCCGCGATCCTGCGTCAGCCAGTCATCTATGCTGGTAGGCGTTCCCTCTGGTCGCGCAAGGCTCGTGAATAACTCCGGGTCGCCTGCCACTGTTGGCCTATTCCCGGACGCGCGCGGGAGTTTTGACGCGAGCGGATGCTCGGCAATAGGAATGTCATGCTGAGCGTGTGAGAATGTAACAGCGGGTCTTTGCGGCGTGAACTCTGCAGGCAGATGATATTCCATCCTGCCCTTGGCCTACCACAAATATTAGTTGCAGTGCAAGTTTCCTCGATGTTTTCCAGACGGTCAACTTGCATTCTTTCTGAGACGAGCCCCGAGTTTGCGCCATCCCTCCATCGATATCAGCCGTTCCAGGCTTTCGTAGAGTCTTCTTGCATCTAGTGCTGCATCGAATCTGGACAGCGAGAAGATGACGAGCGACTTGAGAACCACTGTCTCGTCCCAGTAACGCAGCGGAACTACCGTGTCGGTCGCTACGCGCGCGGGTGCTGACTTTCCAAACCAGGCTGACATCTTCGTAATCTGTACTCCTTGGATTTTCGGCGCGAGTATGTTCTACTGCTTAATTGTGTTCAAGAATTCGTCGTTGCAAAACTCGGACGGAATGCGCTCCGGCTGCAGATAGCTTTATGGCATACGCCAAGACAAAGAGGAAACAGTTCGCGCGAATCGACAAATTTTACCATCATATCATGTATACACCCACGCCAAGTGGTCGATCATTTACAATCATGTCGCCGTGCCGCACACTGACAGCTGTCATTCGAACAGCCATTCGCGGAATGTTGCAAGGGTTTTATGGGGTAGCCGGGTGTGCTCTGCATTCAGTTTATCATACACTTGGTGTAGTTGATCTGATGTACTCTAGGTATGAGGTACCTGACTAAGTACCGAATGGGACCTTTTACCGTTGATTATAAGTTACAGATGGAACATGGTGTGCTCAGAGAGAAAGCCACAGGCGAAACTTAACGTGTTGTTGTGATCCATTCGTGGCCTGATTCAGTTGTCGATTTGCTTTATCAATCTCCGCTGGCGCAGGAGGTTCAATATTCAATAGTAGGGTGATGGACACGAATGTTTGCAACAAATTTGAAATGGAAAGCCACTTTCTGGTAATGAAATTCGTTTTATTCAACAGAAAAGGATCTTGCTTGATGCTCATACAAAATAACAATGCAAAGCTCACATAATTGTCTCAGTCACTAGTTGACCGCCGGTTTCTTCATCCCGCTCAGCGTTGTCGCAATGTCCAAGTACGTCGTTTGCTGGAGCATGTTTTGCAGAGGTCCCGTTCTCCTTGTGCTGCGTATTATCAGGCGGCATCGTGGAGCGTCGGGATTGCAGGCTGTTGACTAGGCTCATCAAGTCCTGAATCACTTGGTGCAGTCGTGTGGAGTTTGCCTTCTCCAGCCCTAGTCTCTGCTCTTCCAAATCTATCCTTTTCTTCTCGAGGTTCAGTTTTCTGGTCTTCAGGTCTAGGTTCTCTCTAGTTGTCTCACGTTCGTCGTCGGGAGCTTTCTGGTCCTTCGCCATCAGGTCGTGTAAGTGGCCAATTCTCTTGTCCAATGTGTCTAGCTTCTCGTCCAATTGCTCGATTGCCGCGCCCCATCCTTTCTCAGGTCTTTCTCGCGATCTAGCTGTGGTATCTTTCTTGGAAGTGCTTCGGTTATTCTTGTTGCGGCCAGTTCTTGCAGCCTTGATTCTCTTCGACCTCCGGACAGGCACAATATCGTCGTCATCGTCAACAATGAAGTCACTCAACCCGTTTTCCGAATAGCCTGAGTCTTTGTCACTCTGACTATTTTCCTCTGCGTTGGCGCCAAGGTTGTCGGTTTCATGTTTACCTTTGTAGAAGGCAAAAAGCTCTTCACTCGAACTACTTTTCTCTGTAAAAGGATGATGGACGTCAGAACCAGCTTTTTGGGGCTCTTTGACTTCATTATCGGTGATGATTTTACTAGCATCGCGGTTCGGTGGGGGAGAAGGCGTTTGTGGTGTTGGGTTGAGTTCATCCTTGTCCCCTCTGTTGTGGGCGTTATCGATCTCTCTAGCATCGCGCTTCGGTGGGAGAGCAGACGTTTGTGGTGCTGGGTTTGGTTCATCCTCGGCCTCGCCGCTGTGGGCGTTACCGCTTTTCCGGTCCGATAAAGGGCTAGACTTCTGGCTTGGTAGAGGGCGAAGCTCCTGGCTCGGCGCAGAAAGGGCCCAAGGGGTGACACGTGGTGCAAAGAGTGATGAAGGCTCTTGGTGCACCTCAAAAGAAACCTTTTTCTTTGGTCGAGGAGAAGACTTCTGGTCTGATTCAGGAGTGTGTTTCTGGCTCAGTTGAGTAGAAGGCTTTTGGTCCTGTCGAGGAGTAGGAGAGTTCTGGTACGATTGAGAAGGAACTAGTATTCTCGACGAAGTAGGCTTCAAAGAAGAAGGCTTGTATTCTGGCTGGGGATGAGGCTTTCCAGATAGAAACGTCTGACTCGGAGAAGGCTTCTGGACTGACTGAGGAGAAGATTTTCCAGGCAGAAACTTGTTCTTCATTTGAGAAATAGGCTTGGGGCTCGGTAGGAGAGAAGACTTCTGGTTCGGTCGAGGAGAAGGCTTCTCAATCGATTGAGGTAGAGAGTTCTGAGTCGATTTGGGAGAAGCCTTCTGATCAGGTCGAAGAAGAGGCTTTTTGTATGGTGACTCGAACTCCTCGTCACGGGCATATTTTGGTTTAGATGTAGCTGGGATGCCTTCGCTACTGTCAGACGACGATATAAATACTCGTCTTTTGTTGTTACGCTGACCCTGGGGGTCCCGTTGGGCTCTAACATTTCCAGAGGCCATTGTGGATTGCGAGATGTCGACCGAGCCGCATCGCAATCGATCGGACCTTTTTGTGACTGACTTGTTCTTCCCAAAGTCGCTAACGCAAATAATCGGGCTCGCTTGACCTTTGGGGTTTACGGGTAGAATATTTGTGTCAAATAGTATATTGCCAAGAAAACAAAGTAAAAGCCTCGGTCATGAAAATAAACAGCAGTTTGAGCAATAAGAGCTGAGGTGCTTAGAAACTGTTTTGTTTTCCTCGGTTCAACCATTGGACTGCCTGGGTACCAACCATGGTTGGTTGAAAGATGACGATGATTCCAGTCACAGGTGGTTCTTACCGTTCCAATATGCTGGTTGAGAACCAGGAAAGAACTCCCGACTGTACACGATCGGGGATTTTTGGACAACGACGACCCCAGCGCTCTTACCAGAGCAACGATTGTATAGAAGATCCTGCATGTAAGTTCACAGGGCTTAGATACGTAGGGACTTTGAGTGCGAAATAATAGAAATATACCTAATTGCAATCGCTTCGAGTAACATGAACTTTGTCAAGACAGTATACTGGCTTCCTGGCTCCAGTTGCGGCTTGCATGTAAACGTGATAGAGCTAGAAAGTGACTGTACCGCACAACTTTAGGGGTCTCACGCCCCACATAGAGAACATTAGGTATGGTAACACTGAATACAGGTAGTGGCGCACAACTGGATACCTAGCCGCCGTGGTTGGATGAGATCATTGCTGCAATACGTTCGAGGAAAAGAGGTTATTCCATGTCCTGATTGACGGTCAGCAACTTACCCTCAACCTTTTATGATTAGGTAGAAACAGTTCGGACCTTCGACATTTTAAGGCTCTGACGAGAGATCATGGGCCCGGAAACATGCCCCGGCAATGTTCGCGTCAGCCGGGGAGGCCCCGCAGCCATCGGCCACGATTACGAACCACCTGGGCATGCATGGACTCTGCCATCTGGAGCATTCCGACGCAGCTATCCTCGTCCTTTCACAGGAGACCATCGACCGGAGGCTCAGATATAGTGATATCAGACGTCATCCAAAATGATGTCATTTCAAAAGACTATTCGGGCTTGCCGCATAGCAATCTCACGGGCGCCGCATGCTGCTAATCGTGGCGGACAACTCCGATACAGCAAGAGAGCCGTGAACGCGTCGACACCGCTGCAGAGCAGGGCGCATGTGACGCTTCCAGTATGGACATTGCTTGCTCTGCCCGCGGCAGTCGGATTGGGCGCGTGGTGGTCGGGTGCGCAGAGCTCGGGACCTCAGGAGCTCAATCGATCACCGGAGACACGTTACGCCAATCAGACAGCCATGCTCAAAGTTTGTTGATCTGCTAAACCGCCAGTCAGGCTTCTTGCGCTGACGAACTTGGCAGGCCGCACACGAAATCAGCAGTCTACTTGGTGATGATTCCATCAGCTTTGACGAGGACACAATCGAGAGTCATGGATATTCCGACTGGTCCACCTCGAACTCGCCCGGCAGGCCAGTGGCTGTCGTCTACCCAAAGACAACAGACGAGGTCTGCGGGATCGTCAAGATATGCAACAAGCATAATGTTCCCATGGGTAAGCTGAGTTGATCAGAATGCCGCCACCGACAAGGATATGTAGATGCTCATCACAAATAGTGCCTTATGGAGCTGGATCTTCTGTGGAGGGGAGCTTCTCCTCTCCGTACAGCGGTGTATGCATCGACTTTACCATGATGGACAAGGTTATTGCATTTCACCCGGACGAGTAGGTTCCCGGCCCACCAAAGGATACCAAAATCACTAATAGCAGACAGTATGGATGTTGTGGTTCAGCCTGGCGTCAACTGGGTGGATCTCAATAATCAGATCAAGGACGATGGGCTTTTTGTTCCGCTTGACCCATCACCAACCGCGACTATTGGCGGCATGGTGTCGACCAACTGCAGCGGCACGAATGCCTTCCGATACGGCACCATGAAAGACTGGGTGGTAAGCGTGACCGTGGTGCTTGCAGATGGACGAGTCATCAAGACGCGGAGGAGGCCGAGGAAGAACTCGGCGGGCTACAACTTGACGTCTCTGTTTGTCGGCGCCGAAGGAACCCTGGGCATCGTTACGGAGATCACAATGAAGTTGGCCGTCATTCCACAGGATACGAGCGTAGCCGTGGTGTCTTTCCCTACACTCAAGGACGCGACCACGGCTGCTACGAAACTTATTCGATCGGGAATCCAGCTTGCTGCTTTGGAACTAATGGATGACACGCAAATGGAGGTTGTCAATCGGCATGGCAGCGAGGCAGTCAAAAAGATCAAATGGGATGAAAGTCCGACGCTGTTTCTAAAGTACGTCGCAAAATCCCCGGTAACAGCAAACGATCCGGCTGACGACTTATTGTAGATTCTCGGGAACGACCGACGGCATCAAAGGCGACGTCTCTAGAGTGACCGACCTTGTACAGCCGTACTCACCACAGTCCATATTCTTTGCTAGAAATAAGCAGGAGGAAGCCGATATGTGGTCAGCACGGAAAGAAGCACTGTGGACCATGACATCGATCAAGCCGCCGGGATACTCTATTTGGTCAACTGACGTGGCGGTGCCGATATCCAGATTGGCCGAAATCATTGGTAAGTGTTGACACATATCTCAATGATCAATAGCTTATCAAATGCTATCGCAGAACTCTCCAAGGAGGATTCAGGAAAGCTAGGTCTCTTTGCTAGTGTGATTGGGCATGTCGGAGATGGAAACTTTCACCAAGCTGTCTTGTATGAGACTGAGAACAAATCGCATCAAAAGTTTGTATCCGACTGTGTTCATAAGATGATGAGTAGAGCCTTGGAAATGGAGGGAACTGTGTCGGTGAGTATCTTGGTTATCAGAACCCATGACACATATGCTTACTCAGTCTAGGGCGAGCATGCTATTGGCATAGGTAAAAAGGTAAGGGTTTCCCTCGCTGATGAGTGATTATTGTGCTTACATGAACAGGAATGTCTTGTTGACGAGCTTGGTGTCGATACGATACATCTCATGAAAACACTGAAGCAAGCCGTTGATCCCAAGTAAGTCATGTCAAACTCAATTGAGACTTGATCGAACTAACATCAGACAGATGGTTGATGAACCCTGGTAAGGTATTTGACCTTCCGTAGTATGGTGGTTCTAGACGCGACCATTTAACCTGGGAAACAAGATGCTGTTCCCATCATTGTAGATACGATACTATACATCTTCATGTCACTGCAAGCCCATCTGATGTCTTGTCCCCCACCCGAGTTGACGTTCAGCGTGCTGCAGGCCAACCATGCCCGTTTGCAGACAGACCGCCACATGAAACACAGACAACAAAGGCGCCTCCCAGACCACGCACATTCCCAGGCAGCAATAGAAACTACTTAGGCCCCAAGAGACCAAGGTCCATCACCGCAGCCGGGGGAAGATGGCAGGCACCATGTGCCAGAGTTGGCAGAGCGCGAGGTTTCAAGACCAGTGACCGTGTTCAACTCTGCCCCGACAGCAAGCAGACTAAGGCGCAGCGTTCGACCCCCGTAGCCCCCCGGGTTGGATGCGCGCCTGAACTGTTTTGCATTTTTTTTTAATTGACGTTTTTCTTTTCTATTTTTTTTTTCGCAGTGAACTCTTTTGGACTTTCTGGATGAGCTATTCTAGAGCTGCACTGTAATGCCTACACTCCTCTCTATAGACACTTTTTTTCTGCTTCCCCCCGAGATCGATGGAATCGGGTGATGTAAGTGGCTTGGAGTACGAATGTGTGAAAGCGGCAAATGGTATGATGAAAGCTGCACAAGTCACGCGGTCTCACGATCTGTATCATTTTGAGTATCTTAGGAGAGCAGAATGATGAAAGGAGTCTGCAGAAATGTCTTTATTGATGAGAGGCTTCTCATCCAAGACCCGCGGATTCCTGGTGTCCAAGTCCGATGAAACTATGTCTTGAAAGTAGGTGGTCAAATATATCAAGATGTGATTGTGGCAATGGCTTACTTTCGTATGATCAAGTGAGTCAACGCTCCGGGGACAAAGTTGTATCGGCGGTGAGCCACGTCAATTATTCTTGGACTTTTCATCGATAGGGAAGTATAGGGAACCGTTAAGTGAAATCAATTGAACCAAGGGATATTCGCAGAACTTTCTCATGACTCGGAAAGCTGATATTCAGCTGAATGCGTATCCTCAATTCAAACTGATACAAAATTTCCATGTACATAAGAAAGCACCTTGAGATTCGAGGTCACGGTTCAGCAAACTTTTACTCGTGATATTCCAGACCAGCCGCATGGTATACTAGTCCTTTTGGCAGTGATTTACGCCTGCAAGACAGCATACCCATAGTTGACTGAGGACTGTCTGTCGCATATAGAGTAAAGAGCAGTCTGCACCAAAGCTCAAGGTCGATTGTATCTGTCAAGTATGAAAGCCACGCGCGCGACCGCCGCGGGTGAAACGAGGATGGCTACCTACTCAGTCAGACAGGGAGTGTGGTTCAACTGCCAATACGACCCTCTTACTGCATGAAACGTGGTGTATTTTTCCTGTCGGTCGCCTTTTTTGAATGGGAAAATCTTCCTGTATGTCAACATTGATTGTCACTCTTGAGTGCTGCGGAACACGGCATGGTCTCGTCCTCGGAATGAGACTTCCTCGCCACAGATCTTGCGTTTTCATGACTGCACCGCAGAGCTTCGACCCTCGATGATAGTGGCGATTTCGATGAGCCCTACACTCCTTTTGCCAAGCTTCGATCCCTCGTCGATAACCGTGGGAACGGCTTTCCCTCAATTGACACGGATTGTTGTTTTTACAGCAATGGCTTTCCCGGAACATGGCTAGAGCGTCTTTTTGCAGTCCATCGCATCTCTTGTACGACACACCATGATGCCGATGCTATATCGAACCACTCAAATGCCGTCCCAAGGGGTGTGTATACGCACTCCCGGTCTTCGTCATGACGAAGCCTAGAAAAGATGCAGACGGAACGAATGCGGGGTGAGGTGGGTGGGGGGTCTTTCTTGCTGCATGGGCGATCAGCAGCACTGCATCTGGGGACTTTCAGTCAACTACTATTGGCGACGGACGACAACATCCTGTCTGTCTCTTGGGCCAATTCGAGACGCAGGGGACGCCCTTTCGTGATAAGACGTGATGATTCGAGTATATACCAGATACCGAATCCCAAGGCGCCAAGATCGTGCACTCAAGACGTACGTAGCGTTATATACAATTGTAGAGTCCGTTCAGTAGTCCAGGGCGGAGGCGACAGGCAGGCACGTACGTGGTTACAGTTGCATTGCGTTACGAGCCGCTCTCTCTCCGTGCGCAATGACACTTTTGAGAAATCGTCAAGGCGTCCCAGGTCCGGTCAGAGCCAAGACGTACGGCGTACGTAATGTGGGAGAATGGAACGACGGGGGTTCTTGTTCGATTGCTACGTTGAGTTTGTCGTAAGAGTAGTAGGTATTGGACGCCAGATGCAAGATGCCGACTTTCCCAGATCACGACATGCACACAGACTGCCCCATCGGCCTGTTGCATCAGACGATCCAGTTGCAACGTGGCCGAGGAACCTCGGGGCCAAGGCTCTGGGAAAGAAGAACAAAGTGTCCATGTACCTTACATAGGAATCTCGAACGACGAGGGGGGCAAGACAGATTGACGAGGGGCGAGGACCTTGCAGGAAGACAGGTTCGTCCCAATAGGGAAGCTGCGAAGTTTATGAGTCCAGTCCAGACTTTGCCCAGTTCCCACACCTTGTGAGCCGCATTGATTTGCTCCACCATTACGAGTGCGTTCTTGGCATAGTCAGAGTGCGACTTTGGGAGGGAATATAGCCGGTAAAGATTTGGAGTGGTGGTTGCAAGTTCCAAGTGATAAACGAGATGAGCATAGCCGTTGGAGGCAGGAGAATCCTACTATGATGGCAGAATAAGGTTTTTGCGGCGTTCAAACGGCTAAAAAGGTCCACCTGTGGTCAGGAATGAGTATGCGCTGGGATGAGTTCTAGGTTAGCATGTCAGCGGTTCTCGCAATCACACTGCGCTGGTAACGGACTTTTTGTCTGTTCACAATTCGGCAATTCTTTTCTGGCCGGTGACATACATCCAGTATCTACAAGGCTAAAAATTCAAAGATTCATGACTGCAAATTCCTTTCCGCCTCTATCTGCCCTTGCATGACTTGCTCGGGCAGCTGGCGTGATATGTTCCCCCCTCTCTACCACTTATCATTGGCACTTTCAGGGAGCCCGCTAGAGTCAGAGTCGGGTAGACTGCCCAGACAAACAGACCCAGGCCTGCTAGGCTCGGCAGTCATTGCGTGCGAGAGTCACGAATCAAGAACCTCGAATGGCTGGTTCTTTTGACATGGCTGAACGGTCAGGGCGTAATTAATGCAATTCTCTTATGCCAGCGATTGAACGGCAGAACGACCCTGATGAAGGAGGTCAGCCCGGACGGTGCCTGAATACCAAATGTAAAGATTACTAGGCCCATCGCTTCTCGGCGGTCCAATGCGCAGCGCGGAATAGAATTCCACATGTCTGTCTCCTTCCCGCAAGAGCCCCATCAGGCAGGTTGTGCTATTTTTGTGCTGTAATTATAACCAGGTGTATTGTATTCGTAGACACGAGCAACTCGATAAACTCCATGTGTGACTGTGTGACAGCTGGACATGTTGTGAACCCCCCTTTTTTTCCTTCTTTCGCTTGTGCTGCCTGCGCGCCGCCTGCTTGATGAGTGGTGAAATGCGCGGCGGCTATGTAGGTAGGTAGGGGAGAAGTTGAGCACTTTTTGGTTCATCACCATCGGAAGGATTCCCTTCCCCCATATTATGTTTGTCTGTTTGGTCTCCGCAATCGCGTCACCCGACGGAGGGGTCCCTGTCGTTTACCTGTTACTGCAGAAGTGCAGGCAGATCATACATGTAGAAAGAGGAGAGGCAAATGTCTCTCTGTTCGGCCGCCTTCGTCCGTACCGCAGTGCAGTTGTTGGCAGTCCTGCTACTTCGTACAAACATCCATAGACGAGACGGCCTCGGAACAAATCCATTATAGCGGTCTGGGTGAGCTAATGTTGTCTAACCAGGGACCCGCAAAGTCTAAATTGTTGTGAGTGACCATATGCATCTGTAGTACTTTGTGCTAGTCTATCGTCTGTTCGTCCTACCTACACCATTTTCCTCTTCTTCGCTTCTAGAGATCATGAGCTGTTCATTCCATCTGCATCCATCTCCGTCGTTCTTGGCTCTGCGCTGCTAGCTTGCTAGGTAGAGGCTCCGGGGCCACCCTCCTCATGGCCTTCCTGACTTGTCTAAGCGCCCACCGCCCACATAGAGCGGGACGCCACCAAGTAGCTGGGATTCTAGCAAGACCGTTTTCTCCTCCCAATTGACCAACGGCGTTCGAGAGGGCAGGCCCTTCTGGCAACATGTTGGCACCAAGATCTCGCCTGGACTGCCCCCGGTCCCTGCCAAGCCATGTTGCTTGTCGAGCTTGTCCTGCTTGTGCGCCCACTGCGTCGAGCGCCCGTGGACCTTCCCGGCGAGCCCCCCTGTGTCGGCTGTCCTATTACGACGGCGGAAGTTGAACCGATAGTGGTGATCATGCTGGGTAGCTTATCATGACCGGCATACAGGCATACATGGTCGCACCCGTAGTGGAGTCACATTTTTGGGGCAACAGCTTTAGGAGAGCAAGGGAAGCCAGGGGAGCTCGGGGACGCAGAGCAACGCCAGCAGGCTATTCGCCCAGTCAGTATGCAGCATCACAGCCCACCCCGATTTGGACCCCGGATCGTCATATGTAGTATCTAGTATGCTTGCTCCATGTTGGTCTCCCGCTGCTTGTTGTTGTTAGCCAGGTAGCGTGCGTGGGTAGATACAAATAATGGCGCCCGTCCCGCTTTCACATGAGGACGAGGGAGGAGAGATCTTGCTTCTCTCATCGGGTCCATCTGTAGGTTAGGTAGCTCTTCGTCTTCCTGCCGATCGTTTTGCTATACTACAGTAGACAGACCTGAGAAGAGTCGGGATTGTGTCGTCAGTAGAAGACCGTCGCCATGGTCCGAACCAACGTGGTCTTGTCGCTCCTTGCGAGCGCCGGAGCTGCTCTCGCCGAGGCGACAGCTCGCCCAGGTGTCAAGGTTGTTCCTGGATCGTTCATTGTTGAATTCGAGGATAGCGAGGTTTGTCCAACTCCAATTCGTCATATCTGGCGATTTCCCTACTGACACGGAATTACACAGGACTCCTCCAACTTCTTCAGCCATGCCAGTACTCTCAGCGAGACCACGAGGACCTTTGACTCGTCGCTGTTCAAGGGTGCCGCGATCAAGTTCAACAACCTCGCCACGGCCGAGACCGAGGCCAACAATCTCTTGTCGCTGCCCAGCGTCAAGAAGGTCTGGCCGAACCGGGTGTACTCCTTGCCCGAGACCGAGGTCAAGTGGACCGGAACACCAGAGTCATCCGCCCTGTCCAAGAGGCAAGACAGCAACACCACCGACACCTTTTCGCCGCACGTCATGACCCAGGTCGACAAGCTCCGCGCTCAGGGCGTCGTCGGTTCAGGAATCAAGATTGGTGTCATTGACACTGGTGTAAGCTGTTTTCACGTCTTGACGCGGTGGCACATACTGACTCTTCTAGGTCGACTATACTCACCCGGCCCTCGGAGGCGGTTTCGGCGCGGGTTACCTGGTCAGCTACGGTTACGATCTCGTTGGTGACGACTACACTGGCTTCAATGTCCCTGTCCCGGATGACGAGTAAGATATCTGACAGGTAATTTGCCATGGCTTTATGCTAATCTTCTTTAGTCCCTATGATGGATGCGCCGGTCACGGTTCCCACGTTGCTGGTATCATTGCCGCCCAAGAGAACGAGTTTGGTTTTACTGGTGCTGCTCCTGTAAGTGAAGAAGCAACTCATATTTCGAACCAATGACTGACTTGAATGAACAGGGTGTCACGCTCGGCGCATTCCGTGTCTTTGGTTGTGATGGCAGCGCTGCCAACGATGTCCTCATCGAGGCTTACCTCCGAGCATACGATGCGGGCAGTCAGATCATCACTGCTTCCATCGGTGGATCGTCTGGCTGGAGCGAGGACCCCTGGGCCGTGGTCGTCTCCCGCATTGTCGAGCAGGGTGTTCCCTGCACCGTCTCCGCCGGCAACAGCGGTGACTATGGTCTCTTCTATGCCAGCACCGCCGCCAACGGCAAGAAGGTCACCGCCATTGCCTCGTTCGACAACATTGAGTCGCCCGCCCTCCTCACCGTTTCCAACTACACCATCGATGGAGGCGAGGTCGAGCAGTTTGGCTACGCTGCTGGTGAGCCCGCCGAGTGGGCTGGCGTGAACCTGCCTCTCTGGACGCCTTCTTACAACACCAGCGATGTCGCCGGTGGCTGCGACGCCTACCCTACAGACACACCTGACCTGTCTGGCTATGTCGTCCTGATCCGCCGTGGAACCTGTACCTTTGTTCAGAAGGCGACCAACGCGGCCGCCTATGGCGCCAAGTACATCTTGTTCTACAACAACGTTGCTGGCGCCACCGCTGCTGCCGCCGACACTGTCGATGGCATTCTTGCCGTTGGCATGGTCACCGCCGACCAGGGAGTGACCTGGGTCGACGCCCTTGCTGCCGGATCCGAGGTCGAGCTCGACTTTGAGGATCCCCTGACGGCCCCCGTCCAGTTGACCACCTCCAACAACACGCTTACTGGAGGCTACCTCAGCACCTACACATCATGGGGTCCTACCTTTGAGGCCGACGTCAAGCCCCAGGTCGGAACTCCCGGTGGTAACATTCTGTCCACTTGGCCTCAGACTCTCGGCTCTTATGCTGTCCTCTCTGGAACCTCCATGGCCTGCCCTCTCACTGCCGGTATCATTGCCCTCGTCGCCGAAGTCCGTGGCACATTCGACCCTGCCGTGATTGAGAGCCTCTTGGCTTCCACCGCCGCCCCGGCCAACCTCAACGATGGCACTGGCACCTACGATATCCTCGCTCCCGTCGCCCAGCAGGGTGCCGGACTCGTCCAGGCCTATGATGCTGCCTATGCTACCGTCATCCCCAGCGTCTCCTACCTCGCCTTCAACGACACCGACCACCTCGTCAGCACCCTCAACTTCACCGTGTCCAACACGGGATCCGAGGACGTCACCTACGACCTGAGCTCTGTTGGCGCCGCCACCGGATACACCTTTTCGACCACGATCTACCCAGACTACTTCCCCGGCATCGAGTTTGATGACTCGGCCGCCGCCGTTGCCTTTGGCGAGGACAAGGTCACAGTTCCTGCGGGCGGCGATGCCGTCATCACGGTTACCGTCACCCCGCCTACCCTGGACGCCACCCGCCTGCCCGTTTACTCTGGCTACATCCACCTAAACGGCAGCAACGGCGACAGCCTGTCGGTGCCCTACCAGGGCATCGTCGGCAGCCTGCACAACACGACGGTCCTGGCCGACGGCTGGCTCGCGCTGTCGACGGACTCGGCCCTGAGCCCGATCACGGGCAGCAACTCGAGCTTCGTGCTGTACAAGAACAACGCCAACACGACGGTGGTGGTCGAGCCGCTGGCCGTGTCGGACCTGGCGTTCGGCTCGCCGCTCGTCAAGTACGAGGTCGTCGACGCCAGCAGCAGCACCAACCTCGGCGACATCCTCGGGTCGCCCATCGAGTTCGCCTCGCGCGACCCCTGGTCCGCCGCCTGGAACGGCACCCTGGCCGACGGCACCTACGCCCCCGCCGGCACGTACCACTTCAAGATCTCGGCCCTGCACGTCTTTGGCGACGCCAGCGACGAGTCCGAGTACGACGTCGCGGAGTCGGTGGACTTTACCATCTCTTATGCCAACTAAGAGATGAAAAAACGATGAAAAGAAAAAAGTGACGGGATGAATTGGTCACGAATGACAATGATGTGTCTTGTGTATGCTACTTCTTTGTATATATGAACAGAACTTTACGAAACATGATTTTCTTCGCTTCTCCGTTTCCATTGTATCATTGACTGCGATGATGAAGTTTTCGTGAGAGCTGATGGTAAACCCCACGCACAGCGGTGGACTATACTAATGAGAGACGTCATTAACGGACATATTGATTGAGTTGACATATGCGCCACAATAATGAATGGATTGATCTGCACCATTCAGCAGTAACGGGACACCGGGAAAAAGAAAAGAACTGTATTATAAATCCCAAACTGTATAAATAATGTAAGCACGGGTTAGCGCAACCCGTGTGGAAACGCCGCGGGGCATAGTGGTGATGCCGTCATGACGTCCTCGTTGGCGTACAGATTCGGTAATGTGCGGCACGTCGCGTTTCCTTCTGGTATGATATATCACACAGAAAGATATACTAGAAAAGACATCAACACTTGCATGTTTCCTGACAATGTTTCGACTCCTTTCAACCAAATCAGCACCGATCCGCAGTGCATTCCGATCATATCGACCACTTCCAGTAATCGTTCCAAAAGCAACCATTGCAACCGGTCAGTAAAACTCTTATAATGCTTGGGGGCCTATTCACAACGAGTGGCCAAAACTCACACCGCAAAAAGGCAAAGCTGAAAACCACGACCTGCACGCGACCAGCCTGTTCGACGTATCACACGTGACGGCAGTCGTGACGGGCGGCGGCACCGGCATCGGCCTCATGATCGCGCAGGCGCTGCAGTCCAACGGCGCCAGGGTGTACATCACGGGGCGGAGGGCCGAGGTCCTCGAGCAGACGGTCAAGCGCTACAGCACCGGCCCCGGGAGTCTGGAGGCCCTGCCCGGCGACGTCAGCACCAAGGACGGCGCCGTCGAGATCGCGAGGCAGCTCGGGGAGAAGGAGCCCAAGGGCATTCACCTGCTGGTGAATAATGCGGGCATCGCGCGGGACGATGCCACGAAGTACTGTATGTGAAGCATTTCCTAAACGAAGCTGGATCGCTAATCCAGAGTCGAACCCAAACAGCATCCGCCGGCCAACCAGACATGAACGACGCCAAGGCCATCTCAGAGCACTTTATGAAGTCGGAGCAGGGCGCGTGGGCCGAGACGTTCCAGACCAACGTCGCCGGGGCGTACTACATGTCCATGGCCCTTCTCCCTCTCCTGGCCAAGGGGCGGGACGCCACGCCCGGGTACACGTCGCAGGTGGTCAACGTGACGTCGATCTCGGGCGTCATGAAAGGGCCCAGCATGGGCCAGCCCATCTACGCGACGAGCAAGGCGGCCGCGACGCAGCTCAGCCGGGTGCTGGCGGCGCTGTTCACGGGCGTCGGGATCCGGGTCAACACGATCGCGCCCGGCCTCTTCCCGAGCGAGATGACGGCGGGCTCGTCCGGCGAGGACAACAAGAGCCAGCTCGACGCGAAGCCGAGCAACCCGGCCGGGCGGACTGGGCATGATACGGATATGGGTGCCACGATCCTCTTCCTGGCGGGTAGGGGTGGTTTGTTTTATAATGGGCAGATATTGTACCCGGACGGAGGTGAGTCAAATATTACGATTTAATGACTTGAATGCAGAAACTGACGTGGGATTATCACAGGATCAACGCTTGTTCAGCCGGCGGCGAACAATTAGGTGTCCGAGGCACGAGGGTAGTTACCACGGGGAAATCACTATAAAGCACTACAATTGTAATATGAAAAAGTTAGTGTTGGCGAATGTTGATCATAAACCACAATGGTAGACTTTGGACAGCCAAAACTTGCGTCATTTGTAGTGGCCGATGAGCGTTGAGATGATCGCTGAGTCAAGTCATGATCCGGCTTGGAAACTGCAGCCCGCTTTATACCATCTACTTGGTAGTGTAATCACACCTAAACCAATGCGTGAATAGCGAACCTTGAATAAGGCGCCGAAAAAGAAAGCCCGAGTCGATCGCTGAAGAACCAGCCTGGTATTACCCAGAGCAGTCATTCGCAGTTGCTAATGTGCAAGTCGGCGTAACATGTCCTGTTGCCGACAAGTATCTTCGCTACTACATGTTTGCTGAAGAGATTGATTATGCAAAGTTCAACTTTGCACTGACTTCTACTAGGCTGGCGGAGGACAGGTCACACACTATGAGGCATCTGAGATACCGTTCGAAGTTTTCAAATAAATATCTTATTTCGAAAAAAAAAATACTATTCCGAGTCCGTCCTACTCCTAGCTTTTGATCCCTCCCCAAAGTGTTTCTAATATGCAACCTTTCTGGGATTTGTTTCCTCTCTAATGTGGGGGCAGGGTATCTGTGTTTTGAGGTCCCGGCCACCGGAATGCTCATGAGGATGAGGGTGTGAGAGAGCACCACCACCACGTGTAAATGAAACGCTTACGCCGAAAAGTCCCTGTGCCAGATATGTGTGTAGATGCTATATAAAGAGAATGATATAGACGCGGGGAAAACAGAAAGTCTGTCCAGTATCTGGAGAGTTATCATGGGGGGCCCTCATGACTCGGCCCCGAAAACAATCGAAATTCAAATCGCTTAGTGGTCCTCGACGTCCTCGTCCCGTCCGGGGTACATGATGTCCTGGATCCACACGGCGCGGACCAGGTTGTACAGGACAAAGAGGTACGTGCAGAGCAGGACGACGGAGATGCCGTTGGCAAAGTAGAGCACGACCTCGTTCCCGAGCTCGTTGCCGATGGAGATGGTGGCCAGGATGAAGCCCGTGTTGGGGAACACCATGGCCCACCAGCCGAGGTGGAAGTACTTGGGAGGGGACGCGATGACGGCCACGACGCCGACGAAGAACCACCACAGCGCCAGCGCCCACAGGAAGATGGCGCCGATGGTGGCGAAGATCCGGATGATCTCGGCGTCGATTATGCCGTCGCCGTTGGGGTCGAAGCGGTTGGGTAGGCCGTTGGCCATTCCGATGAAAGCGAGGGCTGTATGAAGTTGTTAGACCCTTGAATTATTGGATTCTTCTGAAGAGACAACATACCGGTGAAAGATGGAGGTCCAACACACATGAATAGACCAGGGCGGTGCTCGCGGTTCGGCAGGCCTGGACATTGTTAGAATGAATTTCATGTTACTCATCAAGACATGGGAAACTTACCGGCTTGCATCAGACGACCGACCATGTGAGCATACATCATGAAGGAGACCGAGATACCCAGGCCCTGGCACGTGAGACCACCGACGACGATCGGAACGGCGTCAATGTCGGGCTGGGTGGAGGCGATGACGGAGGCGATGGTGCCCGACAGCATGATGGGGAAAATCGGCAAGATCCACGTCGGCATCATGGTCTGCAGACCAAAGCTGTGGGACGCAAAGACGAAGCTGTACTGTCCAACGGCCAGCGCGAGAGTGACGATGACATATCCCCAAAAGACGGTCTTGATGGCCCAGGTGAGCGCCACATCGTTGTCGGGTATGGCGTACCTCTGCGTGCTGGTGATGAGTGTGGCGATGGAGAGGAAAAAGGTCGGGAAGAAGAAGCCCTCACGCGGGTGTGACAGAGATCTGGTAAAGTCGCCGCGGTGCAGGAAGAAACGGGCGACCATGAGAGTGGTGATGGTGGTGAAGATGAGAATGTTGAGGATATAGACAAAGAGTCCGATTTGCCGGAGCCCGGGGAACTGATGCGGTTGTGCAAAGATGAGAAGCGATAGACCACCCGTGCTCATGGGAAATGTGTACCAGGCCCAGGTGAAGTGGTGAAGTCTCTCTTTGAATCCGATCCGAGGCCGGTCGGGATCGTTGATGCCGATGTGGCCATGGTGTTGCTCGCCGCTCTCGACGTCGTGACTCTCCTTGCCAGCCCGGATCGAGGTGGCTGCCGAGTTGAGTCGTGTCTCTGGCTCGGGGCTTGCGGGTCTCTTTTCACTCTGGCGGCTTGCGTATCCCGAGTGATCTTGCATTGTTGACATTTCGTATCCCAACGACGACGATGGCCCGGCAGTATAGGCGTCGTATCCGGAGCCGGAGGGCTCGGCGGCGGGATAGGGTCTAGATACTGTGCTCTTCTCCATTGCACCTGGCAATAGCCTTTTTCGGCGGATACTCTTGAGAGTCGAACTAGGTGACCGATATAGACGACTCGACTAAAAATTAGAAATGATATAGTGAATGAGTGTTATGAATGGTCTGTCCGAGGCCCCAGGAAAGTGGAGAGCAAGAGACGGGAGTGTGTCAAGGAAATAGGAAAAAGAGGTATTATTGATGAAATAGAGATCCCGGAAAACAGAAAAAAGAAGAGTGCCAGACTCTGAAATATAATACCAAACTCCCCAAAGTCCAAGCAGTGGCCTCTTGTTTTCTTTCGATGTTCAAGATCGTCTCGCAGCCACTCTCCCTCCTCTGCTTGGGGCGAGTCCGTCTCCTTTATCAAGTGGACTCTGCCGAGACTGATAGCTATACTGCCAAGAAATGAGAAACAGCATGGAAATCAGACGCGTCTGTGGCCAAGACTTGATGAAGTCAAGATTGGGCATAGTCGAGGGCCAGAGATAAGCCAAGAGACGGCTGGGCGTGTAGTAGTGGCAGCAGGCAGCCCGAGCTTCCAATGACGATCTTCATGAGTACCATTTGAGGAAGTCGCCCAAGGCCAGACTCTATGGCCGCGGATCAGCTTGGCACGGGGGGTTCGGGCGGCGGACGAGTATCTTGTCTGACCCACCGGGATCAAGTCATTGGGCGTCTACGAGGTTAATACTGCCTGTACCTAGCTGACCTCTGATTACTGCTCATCATACCACTGTTACTTGCGACTGGATCTTTTAATTATGATGGTGTGGCTCGCAAGAGTGGTTCGACGGGAGCAGCGCCACATGTACTTTGCTAAACTATGGCGGACAGCTAATAAACATTTGACCAAAAGAAGCACCGGCCATTGTGGGCTTGCCCCAGCAATGCGGAGGCGGAGTCTGGAGATGGACGATGGTTTGTATCTGAGCTTTTCTTTCTCTGTCTCTGTCCTTCTTTCGCATACCTTAGGTAACCAGGTCTTGTATGAGCTTCTCGTAGGCCCCCACGTGTTGGAAACATCCAAGAACCGTGTATACCTACCAACATATTAAAATAGCAAAGAAGACAAGAGAATGCCCCGGCAGTTGAGGTGTGACATGGCAGATCATCCAGTGAAAGACGCCCAATCGGAGGGACTGGCGCTTCTACCACGGGCTGTGGTGCTTGGCGGGAACAGGGTCTTCAGGGCTCAGGCAGAGCAGTTGGATTGCTGATGCCTGCTGGAATGGAATTTGGCTACGCGAACCTAGGAGCCAAGCAAAAGCCGCCCGCGTGTGTGAAGTTGAACAAACGAGATATGCGACACTTGCCGTCGGTGGTTGGAAACCGTCGTAGCGATCTCAGATCGGTGGATCCGCAGTCCAGCATCCAGCATCCAAAGTTCTGCCCTGTCCCGTCCTGTCCTTTGTCGCAAACTGCAGCGGAACGGCGCTTGGTGTTGCGCTGCATGATGAGCGACGGGCGGCGACGCAACGATGCGCTGGGAGGCTCTTCAGCGCCGCTCTTGGCAGGTCTTGGGCGCGTCTTGGCTGTCAAATGTTAGTGGGTTCCCGGTGGGGACACGGGGGGCTTGGGGGCTTCTGCCCAGCTGAGCCAAAACAGCAAAGGTACCCCTACAACATTGGACCAGAGCGCCACTGCAGGGCTGTCCGTTCGGGTGTAATAGGTCTGGGCAAAAACACTTACCCCCGATCTCTGCCGATAAGACCGTCGAGGAAGAGCTTGAGGCAGCTCTTGCTTCGTTTGTTACTGTCTGAGCGGGTACGAACCCTTTCGGGTTGTTTCATCACATCACACTTGCGAAACATGCATCTAGACTCGATGATTTGAGAATCTTTTTTCTTTTTCGAATCTTCTTGTCAGTTATCGTCGGTGCGCTGAGCACGGAACCGATCGCAGCATGACACTGCGAAACGGCGGCCCATCGCTTGCCCGGGCACCGATCGTGGCCTGGCGGCTCTGAGATCTATTTCATCAGATATGCAAGAGGAGAGTCCAAACAGTTTGCTGCTCCACCCGATTGTGACGCCGCGCTGCAGCAGTACCGAGCCAGCCACAGATATTACGCAATCGTCTTTGTTCTATTATGGTAAAAGCGGCTGGACTTTCTACTCACCCATAAGATTGCCCAATCGCAGAGAGGCAAGAGGAGGGGAGACTATACTCACCAAGACTTTCACTGCAGCGGCCCGCTCTTGGTGTACACATCTCCCGTGCCTTATACCCGCTCCGGCCCGTCCATGTGCCAATCTTCTTGTGCTAACCTTAAAATATCAATCATCAGGTTTGTCTTTAGTTCTCGATCTTCTCGTCAATCGAGTATTACGGCATAGTAATGCCATGGTGGCGATCAGATCGAATAAGCAATGCTCTCAAATCAGTGGACAGGTCGGCAGGATACAGCTTTATCCGGGTCACATCTCGCAAAAACAACGTTGATTTCTGCAGCGAACGACTTGCTCCATTGCTGAGGAATAACATTTAGTCACAGCCATGTGGCTTGCTATATCACAACGGAACCCGGATATGACAGCAAGGGTATAAACTCTGCCAGATCTGTCCCGATCCATCTAGGCCGAATGTTTGTTTCCCTAGATGTGGTGTGTTGTCCACATATACACACATCTGATAATCGATTTCACGGCACTACTGTGCGCACGGCATTGGCATCGCTATAGTTTTCCGCCGTTGCTTCCGGCAATGCAAGCCCGGTTCCCGCTGGCATCAGTGGCTTGGCCGTCTTGAATCATTTTCTCGGTGGTATTCAGACAGGATGCAACCAAGATTCTGCAAAATCCTGCAAAAACTTTGTCATCTACAAGCAGCCAAGGCTGTAATCTCGACGACTCTGCATAGGCGGGTACCCGGGAATCGACAGAGTTTTCTATCAAAGAAGCGGCAAACGTCGTAATCTTGGACATCTCTGCGCGGAAAGACGACCAGAATGCCGCGATATCCTCGTCAAGAAGGCGGCAATGTCACAATTGTGACGGCTCCGAGTGGATATCGAATCAAGATTCCGCAATATTTTCGTCGAGAAAAGCAGCCAAGATCACAATCTTGACAATTCCGCGTGGATAGATCCGTCCGGAATGGAGACTGTTTCACGGGATGATGTCGGCCAGACGCGAGTGCGGTTGCGTCGAGTGCCTGCTGTCATTACTTGGCCTACCGCAAGTCCGTCTTGGCCCTGAAGTGCTGATGACGGATGATGTTTTCATTGTGATAAACTGGAGAATGAGAAAGCATGTCGGATGAAATCGCGGAATATATTCATACACGCAAGACACGCTGCGGCACGTTCTCGAATATCTTCTTCCCTCTAGACATTGGAAAATCAAAAGAGGGCGAATAATTATCGGGGCTGTGATGTTTGCTTGGCAGAGCCCACCGGTTGACGACTACGTTGCTGATCTCATGTGCCAAGAGCATCCATTGCTCAATTTGAGGCTCTGTGCTTGGTGCGCGGATCCCTCGTATTCTCCTGTTCCAAAGTTCCAAATTGAATTTTCGGATTTCATTGGTGGCACAAACCACTTGGGCCGCGACGAAGAAAATAATTTGAAATCATCTAGTCGCCAAGGCTGTGGCAAAGTCAACATGTAGTATATAGTCACTTCGTCCTTGCAGCCTTGGCAGTCTTGGTTCATCACAGAGGCTGTGAGAGCGAGGGATACTGTCCGCCCTGGGAATACAAGAAAACAATATCGTGACTATCCATCAGGAAGATAATCTTGCAGGATCAGGCCAACACATATCACTCGGCATTACATCATGAATTTTGCTTGTGTAACCCCGAAGTGCCGTTTGCCTATCTTCAGAACTATTCAAAGATCAAAACCTTGTTGTATCTGTGCAGATCGTTCAAGTTCCAGTTCCAAGAGACTCCTTCCAATCTCAGTAAACAGAACGGAATCTCTTTACTACCGTCGCTTAAGGCTTCCCAGTGCTGATCACCCGCTCGGCTTCGAATGCCGACCGATATAGAGGACCACTCCCTTCTTTTGTCGTAGTCTTCATGGCAGGAACACGCCTTTCCTGTTGTTGCAAACGAACACGATTGCGTGTACAAAAGGCGTAGTCACATCTTGGTCGAACACGGCACTGGCCAATGATGCGAATCCGATCGCTCGGATTCCTGCATCAACCCGTCAAGACTTGTTCCCATCACGATATCAGGCAGAATCATTTTCCAAGCAGTCGCTCATACTGCCGTAGTTTCTTGTTGTTCAATAACAACACAACTACAACATCAGATATAACGTCTTACCCAACCAATGCAAAACCAGCAACAAACATTCCCCAAAAACCACTATTGCAGAGTCAAAGGCTGATATGAATAGATCAGAAGATCAATCGAGTTCAGGCTCTTCAAAAACGTTTGCAAACCCCTCCACGCGATCCTCACCAGGCGAGAACCCGAGGCTACCATGCATGTAAGACGCCGGGGGTGGTAGCACAGAACCGCCCGCCCAACCTCTGCCTGCCCTCCCCGCAAACGGTTCCTTTGCTTTTTCGTTTATTGCTCCTCTTTCTTTCGAACACCGGGCGGAGCCTTGCATTTAGTAGATCAGGATACTCAACATAATCATTTTCAAACCACAAGACAACGATTCCTGCCTACACCGCAGTCCATCTGGCTCAAGACCGAAGAGCTGCATTGCAAACAGCGACCCGAGACTGCTACCCGTGAGTTGCTGGATCTCACGCAAGACAAGCAAAAAGCGGTCGTGGTTCGAGAGAAATTCTCTAGCTGGGAAAAGTGTGTAACCGCCACGTTTGGGAAACACAAACCCAACTAACAAACGGGGGAGGCGGTCTGGGATTTCCAATTCCAGAACCCGGCACCATGGTTCCCCCAGAGTCATCACGCTGCATGAGATGCGCGTCTTCGCCCGGCGTTGGTAGGTAGTGCTGTGATGGGGGTTTGCCGGCGATATTAGAGGAGAGCCAATAGGTCGGCCGATCGTACAAGGCTGGGTGGCTTGTCTCAGCGCCCTGGCTCGGTGCAGAGGCGAACCAGGCTGAGGTGGCACAGAGGTGGTGATGAAGAATCGTTTCGCATACTGCCGTCACGTAGTACAAGGGTATGTAGGTATGTAGGCAGGGTTGGGTAAAAAGGCTGTCGAGTTCAGCTTTGGGCATGTTCTTATTTTTATTTCTTCTACAGATGCTTAATCTCAGAGTTCCGGTCTGCGGGTTTTGATCCCGTCAAGTTTGTATTCACCAAGTCGAATCAATTTGAATCGTTCCCGTAACGCCATGGCGATCCTCTCAACATCTCGAGCTCAGCAACCCGTGCCCCCCAACAAGAGAACTATAGAAGGTCCCCCACCCCTCCTTCAAACCATCACTAGGTTTGATAATACGCAAACGTCTATACAAACGTTTACGGTCACACTCGGGCCCGGCAAGGAGACTAGCGGAGCAGACACATCCTACGTCGCGCCAGCACCTGCCAGCAGCGGAATCAGCCAAGCCGCTCTCGGCGGCATAATCGGAGCCGTTGTTGGGGCCATCATTCTGCTTGTTTTCGCTTGGGCTTGCTGTGGCCGCGTTCGAATGCCGAAGCTGTCCTCATACGGCAGCACGACCTCTGGATCCACGTCCAGTTCTTCGTCGGGCGGCAGCGGCTCCAGCGGGCGATCCGAGTCCGGGAGTGAGATGGAGGAAGCAGAATGGGTCGACGATGGTGGACAGGGTCCAAGGCCGATGCAGGGCGGACCACCAATGCCGCCCGCGATGCCATGGGGAGGGGCGCCGCCGGGAGCGTTTCCCATGGGTAGAGGAATGCCGCCGGGTATGGCTCGTGGTATGCCAATGCCCATGCCCATGGGGATGGGCAATCCTATGGGACACGCGGGTCCGCCTCCTCCGATGCCACCTCCTCCAATGCCGCAGTGATATGTATTTGGTTATCTGGCTGTGCTTCCATAATGAAGACTTTAAGTTGATGGGTGTCGTTTTCAAAAGATGACCCTAGTGGCTCAGTCATGGAACGAACATGTGTACTGTCCCATCATAAGTTCATCATGATCGGCGAGGCAGCAAGCGACTGCTGCTTCGGTAGTGACAGATGATCATCCGACAATCGACTCGGATGCCTTGACGCATAGAAGAGCAGCGAAAGCAGCGATACTTCCAAGCACGACCATTTGCAAACCTTCCCAGGCGCTCTCCTTGATGCGGTTCCATCGCCGGGCCTGGTAGTCCCAAGCACGACTCCAGTGCTTGTCTTCGACATCCTCCTGCAAGAGGTAGTGCTTGGTGAAGCCGAAAATGAATAATGCCAAGACGCAGACGGCAAAACTCCACTTGAGACCCGCGCAGACTTCCGTGACAAAGAAGTAGGGGAAGAGCGGTAGAAGTCCGCCGAGCAGGTATCCCATGGCGACCGACAGACCGTTCCAGACGGGAGAGCAAGAGAGATCATCCTCGCTGTCGGAATCATTGCCGTCCTGCAGGCTCTGTCGCTGCTCGACAATGGCTGCGGCAATGGATGGTTGCGCGTCCACGTGGGCCCTGACGGCGTCTAGGAGATGCTGGGGCAGACGCAAGGGCCCGAGGTGCTCCTCCAAGACCGTGCTCCGGGTCTTCTCCGCGGCCTTTTCCCGGTCGAAGTGCTGCTGATCGCTGAACTGAACCTGGGATTCCTTTTTCGAAGCCGCAGCCGCAGCGATATCACCGCGTGCCGATAGATAACCTCCGATGCCCATACTGATGCTGCCCGCAGCAATCTCCGCCATTCCGGCCATGATGACTGTGTCCGTCTGACCCAAGGAAGAGAGACCTGCGGTCAGGGCAAACGGCACTGTCAAGCCGTCTGCGAAGCCAAGGGTAAAGTCGGCAAGAAATCGAGAGAGCGTAGGCAGCTGGATGGAGCTGCGCTGAGCTGGGCCAGCGCGGTAGAAGCCTCGATCGTCGCCATCGCTGCTGTATCCCAACGAGGTCGCCGGCGTATATGGTGTTCCTGGGATAGACTCGTAGGCGGGCTCCTGCTGGCCGAGCTTCTGAATCATATTGAAAGACATGCTTTTGATAATCTGAATAACAACGGCGAGCCCGTCAAAATCCAAAGCCGTGGTCGTGAATAATGTAAGCAGTTTAGTAGAAGAGCGAGAGTTTGTGCCAAGCACGTGTTCGGGTTCCTGGAGGTGGCGATTCTTCTTGCTACGTGAAGGAACGATGGTGAAAATTGAATGAATGGTTGTTAGTTGGTGGGTATAATGGAAAGTTGGAACTGAACTGGCAACGTAGGCGAGGACTCTATGTTTATTTGACCAGAGCAAAAGCAAGCTGGAGGAAATGGTTAAGTACAAACAACAGAATGCCAGCCAAGCCAGCCTCCTACCACAGATTAAGAGCTGTTGACGAGTCCAGATGACGCCGGCTCGACAGAGAGATCCCGTTACATTGTGGAAACCACGAATCATCACCATCTGTGTATCTAAGTAGAACGCGTAACCCCTGTGGAGATGATGACCACGCCCAATAACGGCTGCTACAATCAGCAGGTGCCGAGACTTTGGCCATCCAGCGAGTGGCCAGCCAGCCTGAACAGAATAGCTCAGGTCCCCTGCCAGAGATCCCCTGGAGAGCCAATCTACCTGTAGACGGGGCGGAGGGACGAAGAGAAAGTCCCCATAAGAAGCCTAGCTTAGATTTATGCATGAGCTTGGCTGCCGCGTCGTAGTATATTTCCACACCAGAGGCCACACAGGCCTACCTTAATCCAGCTAAGCCCCCTCAAGTGCTCCCGAGTGCCCCTGTAACGACCCGTTGACTGCCGCGCGTATCTCGAGTCGTAATGCTAGGGCTGTACGTGTTTCTCCATAACGTTCTTCTCTTTCTTCCCCTGTGCCCTGCCTGACAAGACCGCAGGAAACATTTCCTCCACTCGACTAGAAATCCGCGTCGCCCTGCTATCGCTCTGGATTCACAATGTCGATCCTGTAATTCGCTGTGGCCAGCACCCACGGGCTGTGTCGTAGTGGAGATGGTTCGGGACGACTGGCCCACCCCCATCGGCTTCCCTTCAGTGCCACTGCCAATGCTTGGCGTTGACGAACACACGTGCATTCTTCCATTCCAATGTTCCCCTTCAGCTTCTCCCCTTCCACCTTCCTGTCTCGTCAAGCTGCAGTGCTACCATCTTACCATTACCTCGAGTCGGACTGGTCAGTCTTGTCGGTTCGACGGACAAACGACAGGATGGACGATCGATGGCCTGTCTTCTGCAGACTGCACGACGGGATTGTCTGCATCGCATCTCGACCTCCATGGGCTGGCTACATTACATTGTAGGCGGGACCTGGTTAAAGCTACAGGTAACCATCCGAGCCGCCGCGACAGACGAACTTTCACAGTCGTTAGATACCACCATTCAACACAACTTTTTACCAGTCCAAGACATGCGCCCGTGTGTATTAGTCTTTCGGCCCGCGTGATATTCTTGGATGCCTAGCTAGCCATCAAGACAATTCATATCCGCCAAAGCTTGTTTTTCTTATTTCCGCTCCCAGCACGAGATCGTACAGGCACGCATCTCGTAGTGTAGACATGGCCAAGCGACTGGTGCGCCGCCATTGGCCATTGAATCACCCACGAGGCCTCTATTCCCGCAATCTCATTGGTCGGGCAACAAGTGCAGCGATCATTCCCCCACCTCGTCTACGAAGTTCCTCTTTTCCTTCTTCGAGACGTGAGCCGAAGCCTTCCCAACCAGCCGGTTGGTGCACGTCGTTGACCAGAGATCCTGGAAGATGCAGCTGCTAAATCTGTATTCTCACTAGACATGTCCTCCTGCTCCTCCTTCTCGGCGTTATAGCCGGACATCGGAAGGAGGCGACATAACCGAACCAAATCTTTTCTTCGTGTTGAAATCATTTAAACTTGTACCTGACCGCGTGCTTGGCTTCATCCGTGTCCTTTGATCCTGTCGGCTAGTATAAGCGTGGTCGGCGTTCATCGAACTTTCTTTCAAGACTACCTGATCATCTTGTTGACTCGGTAGCTGTTCCGATCACGATGTATACCGCACTGCTCTCTCTTCCTCTCCTGGCCGCCGGCATTGCGGCGCAGGCCGAGAACCAGTACACTGCGACTGCCACTGCTGATGTCGCCGCGGCCAAGGCTACGGCCAAGACGTCCAGCCCTTCCAGCAACGTCAAGGGCGCCGCTTTCGACCGCTTCGTCGTGGTCTGGTTGGAGAACACTGATTATGACATGGCTGCTGGTGACGGTAAGTCCTTCTCTTCCATGGTCAACCACTAATTGATACCTTTGCTGACTGATGACTCAAGAGAACCTCGCCTGGCTCGCATCGAAAGGCATCACCCTGTCCGGCTACCATGCCGTCACCCATCCCAGTGAGCCCAACTATGTCGCAGCTATCGGAGGCGACTACTTTGGCATGCAGAACGACAACTTTAACCAAGTCGATGCCAATGTCTCCACCGTCGTCGATCTGCTCGAGGACAAGGGTATCACATGGTCCGAGTACCAGGAGGATATGCCCTACACTGGCTTCGAGGGCATGGCGTGGGTGAACCAGAAGACGGGCGCCAACGATTACGTTCGCAAGCACAACCCTGCCGTTATCTACAATAACAATGCCGACAAGACGGACCGCCTGTCCCTGATCAAGAACCTCACCCTCTTCTATGAGGACCTCGAGAACGAAACCCTCCCGCAGTGGATGTTCATCACTCCCAACATGACGAGCGATGGCCACGACACGGACGTGAGCGTCGCCGGCACGTGGACTCGCAACTTCTTGGAGCCCCTCCTCAATGACACGCGCTTCATGCAAAACACCCTCGTCTTGGTCACCTTTGACGAGAACGAGAGCTACACCATTCAGAACCAGGTTCTGGGCATCTTACTCGGCGACGCCGTCCCGTCGGACCTGGTCGGCACCACCGACGACAACTACTACAACCACTACAGCGAGATCGCCACCGTCTCGGCCAACTGGGACCTGCACACGCTGGGCCGGTTCGACGTGGGCGCCAACGTCTTCAGCGTCGTCGCCGACAAGACGGGCGACACGATCCGCGAGTGGTCCGGCGACGTCCCGCTGGCGAACCGCTACTTCAACTACTCGTACGCCGGCCACTTCAACACGGACGGCGGCAACAGCCGCTACCCGGGACCCCAGCTGGGCGACTGCGGCCTGCCTCACAACCGCACCGTCCTCCCCAGCATCAAGGACGCCTGGTACGGCAACCCCGCCCCCGTCTACTACGACACGAGCCTGGAGATTCCCGACGGCCTGAACCCTCCCACCGGCTACGCGCCCGTAGAGTAGGTGGCCTATTAAAATTCTGACCCCTTTTTGTAACTGTAATAGTTAATGCAATTATTATTTCTCTGCGACCACTGGTCATCTTTGATTTGAAATACCATTGCTGCAATCGATACTAGTAGACTTATGTTAATGGACTTATCTCATATCCAGGCATCAATCTTCGTCGAGTACAGTCAACATTGATCTGGCTGCGTCTAGATTAATCCTCGTGGCTGTGGTTATTTCCTCTGTCATCATTTGAGAAGAGGAAAAAGAAAAAATATTGATTACTTATCATCAACTGGTGAAAAGCATGTCACTCTCATCCTTCACCGGCGCCGAGAGACAGATGTCAGCGTCTCGAGGTCGCAGCCAAAAACTGAGCTGTTCGAGGAGCTGAGAAACCGTCCGCCTTGATGGGAATCGAGCTCCACCCGGCGACTCCTTTATACACCTCGTCTCTGGGAGGGGAGACCATGTGACGTCGACGACGCAGATGTCGCACATCCTTCCGGGCACGTCATCAAACCGCCCAAGCTGATATCAACATGTCATGCTGGGAACTTTTCCAGCCAACGGGGCGCGGGCGCGAGATCCGGATTTTTTCTTGGGGAGGGTCTTGCAAGATACAAGTGGTGGGCGGGTAGCGAGATTGTTGGGCCTAGTATAAAGGATCGAGAGAATTTGCTTATTGGTTTGGTTTTGAAACTTGGCCTTCTTCAGCCGCACGCCAGCTCTGCAAGTTCGAGGACCTACAATTCGGGAAATTCCGTGTACCTATACCCAGGTTAGAGAGGGAAGAAAGGCAACAAGAAGCGGGTGCAGGTGCGGGTCCTCCCATCGTCAGCTCGTGTGCGCAGAACCCAACCGGGCGGTAATTGTGGCTTTGTGGTTTTTGCTTATTCCGATGCGATGAAAGGAAAAGAACAAGGAACGAAAAAAAAGTCCGCACCAGAGGGCAGCAAGCAGAGAAAAGCCGACTGAGCCGGAGTCGGGCAGATCGATGTATGCAAGATCTAGACACCCTTGCTCTTGTACACCGTACACGATCCCATCTGCATATCCAGAAAGTGTGCCTTGCTTACAGGGTGGCTTGGGCTCTATCGACTGTCTAGAAGCACATCGGAAGAGAATAGTCTGTAAATTATCTGCATCAGCTCACATGCATGAGGCCTTTTGGTGATTTGCGAGCGCTTATTTGATCACCGGTGCATTGTTCCTGGCTTTTTCGAAAAAGACACCTGCATCGTCGATCGGGGCGTGGTGATCCCTGTTCATGATGTATGCAGGCTCTGTCTGCCCTCACGTGCGAGTTTGGACATGCTTGAAATCGAGCTTATCTGCATTTCTAAATCAAAGCGTAAACTATGTGATATCATATCTGATTCCGAGAACTGCGCTTGCGGTTTTACACCTGGCAGAACTCGGGTAAAGTGTGACCACGTGCCTGTGAAGCAAGGACCACCATGTTATAGGTATTTCTGGCCTTGGATATTCCGCCGGAAACAGTATTGAAGACGTTCCTCGGTGTTTTGTTTGATAGTGTATCATCGTTGACCTAAATCTCTATCCTGAAGTAGTACAAAAACTCCTGTTCCAAGCCCAGCCGAACATAAACGCAAACACAAACATTTTCTAATAATAGCCACCCAAAAAAAACACCTTCTATGCCTGTCGTGGTAATCATGGACATACAGATTTGGGCCGCTCAGAATTTTGCCCTTGCATGCAAACGGTGCTGTTCCATTATTTAGGTTGTGATCGTCGCCCTCTCTTTGCAGCCTTGACGGCTTCGATCCTGCCTTGTTCCCACTCGGCTGCTCCTGTCAGTACGGTTTATTTGCGATGAGGAAACTAAGAACATACTGAGTCGTCTTTTGGAAGACCTTGTCATGGAGCACTTTATTTCCAGACCGCGTAGCATTTGAGCTGTAACAGGAATACCATCCGGGGAAGTCTGCATCAGCATGACATTCAGGTTGTAGGGCTTATCGCTGGCCACGGATATCTTGATGTTAGAGAAGATGGCAAACTTCTTCTCTGCATCAAGCTCGGGGGCGTCTATGGCAGACTCGTTTTGGAGCATATAGCTCTGGCCTTCGTTGAAGATGTTGGCGTATTCGCCAGTATGGTCCGTGGCAAATACCTGGACCCAATATTCCGTTGCTGGCTTGCAGTTGGTGAAACTCAGGACGAGAGGAGGATCCGCCGCCGTGTCCTTCAACACTTTCTCTTGTTGTGGAACCTCGACCGTGATCTGGGGCCGCGACAGGATATCCTCTTGGGTCTCTGCCATGTTGTAGTCGTAGCTGTAGCCTTCGTATGTCTGCTCGTAGTTTTCCATTCCGTAGCTCTGATCGTACCCGTAACTTGAGTAGTAGGCCTGCTGGTTCATGGGAGCCGCCATGCTCGCCGAGTAGCTCGCCTTATATGCCATGCTGGCGTGACACTAGGAGCGTAGGACTTTCCCAGGAGAAACGAAAACGTTCTTTCCCAAAGATCAAGATCAAGAAAAGCTTTCTCTGCAAACGGCAATGAGTACAGGGTTGACGGGTCTTGTGAAGAAAGAACGGCTCGGCCAGGGATGATGTCGGTGGCCGTCTTTGGTGAAAGGAAACCACGAACCAGAGGCAGCAAATGATGATTTTTCGGATTCAGACACGGCCAAAGAGAATGAACAATGTTGAGATGTACTTCTGGAAAGAACTTGAGCGCTTATGGGCCATGAAGGAGGCGTTTATATAGAGATGTCGGAACGAAAATCCAGAGCTGAAAAAAAGCGGCCTGCCTCAAGCCAATATTTTCGCATGCCTTGCCAGACGAAGCCTCAAAGTGAGAAAAAGTCTTGATGCTCGAGCATCTGCAACAGAGGACACATGAAGAGGAGCTGTTGGAACTAGTGGCCTTGTCGGTGACCTCGGGGATGCCTGCAAAAGAATCCATGCAAACGGAGCGGCTCGAATTCCCCGGTGCTCAGATGTAGTATGGGAATTTATCTGGTTGGTTTTCTGCTTTTTTGTCTTTCTTTTCTCGTTTCTCTCTCTCTCTCTCTTGAGATCCCAGGGACTCTCCGGTATTATCCACCTTGTCTGGCATCTTTTCTCTGAATTTGCTTTTATGAACCCCTGGAAATAGGAATTTTAGTAACATATAGGCCCAGCAGACTGGTAAGACCAGGGTATGATGCCAACCTAGATCAGATTCGAAGATGTATAGTCTGCTTGGACCCTGGGGGCGGCGTCCCAGAGGTGTGGGTTCACGTGGATTGTAAGATTGTTGTTCAGTAATCATTTTCACGAGGCCTTCCTTTCAGCCACATGGTTCCCTGGATGCATATAGAAGGTATAAGGGTCGGGCTTGGCACGATTAGCGAGATGCGGGCATCGTAAACAGAGTTTCAGACAGCATGTTTTGTTCCTTTTTCTTCCTGGATCGAGAGGGTGGATATAGTGCAACTCTGGAATAAAAGACGGTCAAAATTGCGCACGAGTAAAAAGCTGAGAAAAGGGTGTTCCCTGCTTACTTTCTGGAACCTGAATTGTCAAATTTACCCTTGGCTAAACCCAATTCAACGGTTTTCTTTCCTTTTCGCCAAAGATGGTCGAGACACTTTGTGCTCGGTCCCAGCAGCCCGGGTGCTGCGTGCTCATCCCGGCCTTCTTAGTGCGAAACGGGGCGCCTTGTCGACTATATTGCTTTTTCTGTTCGTAAGGATCACCATTTTTCACACTTGCAATCTCCAAGGAAGAGAGAGAAAAATGAATCAAGTCCATCTCCACCACCCAAGCAGCACGCACACCCCCGGCTTGCGACTCTAAAGAACTCTAGCGAACCTTGAGCCGATCTTCTGATGGTATTCTGACGCACACACAGCCAGGGTCCTTGATTAAAAAAGAAGAGATCCACGGCCGCGGCCCATCAATCACTTTCCGCCTTCCGCCCAAGAAGAACGTCGACGGCCTTCTCCGCTGGCTTCCGTCGAGTTCATTCGAACTTCTATCGTATTCTCGTATTCTCGTATCTCGTGTTTCTCTTTCCTCCCTTGCCGTGGACTGTAGAGCCTGATGATGAACCGGGAGGTATAGTAGTTCGTTGCGGCCCGACTGCATCACTACGATGAATGTAGTATACAAATCGTCGTGAGCAGTAGCAAGAAGCATCACATTAGGCTGATTTCCCTATTATCCAGTGGCCTCAAGTTGACGACTTGAAACAAATTCGTCATGTTTGGCACCGTTGCATCTAGACTTTTGTAAAATTAGGAATAATGCCTCCAGCTATAGGATTTCCTTCACCGGCCCAGTCCCCGGGTTCACGAACTAAGCAAGTTGAAAAAGCGAAAGCAAAAATTCGAGGTCACTGTGGTGCCATTATGAGAACAGTTCTGACGGAAAATATCAAAACGTAACGATGGATCTATTGTGGCCGCCTTGCAACCCCCAGCCAACCGGGTCCGGTCCGTGAGAGATCACAAGAGATCCAGGCTCATTATAGTGCGCCGGTATAACGGGCATGGATACTACCAATTGGGCAACTACCTGAAAATTTAAGCAAACGTACACTTGCAATTTTCAACTGTACGCCCGATGACGACGCTGGGGGTGTTCTATTATCAGGTATAGTGGGTAACTTTTCTGTCAGATATTTGTCACAAGAGGCAACTAACTAGACTCTGGCCCCCATCTGCGTTCCAAGATCTTCAGCTGTCGGATGTGGCTTGACATGAACGGCACGCAGATCTACTAGTGAAGAACTATTAGCATTGGTTGCAGCAGCAATTGGCTCCGCGGCTCAATGACATGGGAGCAGGCGACCGAGAAATCCGTATTCGGCCGAGAAAGCGTGGAAGAAGGCCGACTGGCCACACATCAAGGAACAGATCTGTCGTACTTGAGCCACTCCTTTGCAAGACGACATCTTTTTTTCCGCCCATCTCTGCGGTCTACGGGATGGCCGCACTAGATCCAGATCATGCAAGCCGTGGAAATCTTGTCACACCAGGGCAAGGCCGAGCCCGAGATCCATGCCTGCCTCTACTAGTCCCATCAATCTTTGGATGACACTCGTTGGGCACCCGATGCTCCATCTGGCAATCTGGCATTGATCGATGCGTCCCATGCTATGACATGCCTGGGTGACACAGGGCTGATTCAAACAGGAAATCCAGGGAGAGCACAAGACAACAAACCCACCAATCCAAGCACGGCGGCCAGCGGACGTCACGAACCCGGGGAGGAGATCCCGCTTGGAGGAGCAATAAACTCATAACCGCATCCTTTGTACATCTATTAAACACTTGGTATACACTGTCGAAAGGATCTGTGACCGGTCATGGCCATGCAGTAGTACCGAACTGAAGATGCCTGCCGCCGCCTTTAATGATGCCAAGTCCCCTGTCGCAAGGTATTCGCAAGGCGAGACACTCGGGCCTGACCACAGCTCGTCTGCTCCCCTCAAGAAGGAACTTTTGTTCTCAGCTGAACGCCATGCCATCCCTTCATCTGCTCTCCCAGGACAGCATTCACCATCCGCTGCTGCTTCAACATATTTGTGCCGCGAAACTTTTCCGACGCAATTTCGATGCCGTACATGGAGCCGCAGCCCCCGGATACGTCCTGGACCATGAGCTCCGTGGGCGCGAACTCAGCCGTCAGCTTGTCCCATATTTCCGACTCGGCGGGATCGAGATAGTCGGGCTTCTCGGGCGTGCTTGGACTTGGTGTCGACGATGACGACGATGCAGCGGCCGCTGCTGATGTCTCGGGCGAGGTTGAGTATTGCCTTGACGACGGCAGCAGGGCGCCCGGGCGTCGGGACTGCAGGATCGTGGCCAGGGGCGTCGACGTCGCCCTCCACGACATGGAGTGGGCGGTGGTGGCGGCGGCACGAGCATATGCGGTTGTGCTCTGCGCTCTCGATGCAGTAGCGAGCTGCCGCACAGCTCTGGTGGCTGCGCACCTGCATTGATGGCACAACATGGCGGCTGAACGCGAATGTGACTGAATAGGACTTTAGTGGCGGTAGAAGAGAGTACAATAAAGTCGCATGTGCAAGATTGCTGGTCTGCGTGCCGTGATGAGAAGAAGTCGACCGGCAATTGAGTCCCGGCGTTGGACAAGAGTTGAATGTTGGCCAACGAAAGTGAAGTGATTAGTAGCTACAAAAGAAGCTCCAACCAACAAAGCTGCGGCGGCGTTTCCATTATCTTCAGGTGCGGCCGCGGCAACTGTGGAGTGGACCGAACGTCACTAACTTGGATTTCATCGGCCCGGAAATTCAGCTTAGCCGCTATTTCCCTTGCAGCGACCCAATCAGCGCTGCTCATAATATAAGCATGGATATGGTACCTCTGAAGCTTGCATCACTTGATGATTTACTGTAAGATGCTCTAGGAAACGATTCGAGTCAAAAAATACAAGGACACATGACTACTCGTTTTTGCTGTCTGCAGACGGGTCTCAGAACATCTAACTAGCCCATGTGATTCAATGACCAACCAAACCTCTTACCCATCTCTCTCATGCCCGTCGCCTCCCAGAAACTTGAGGATTCCGCCAAAATTGATGTTTCTATTTCACCGATATTCTGCCTCGCAGGACTAACTAGAGGTTCTTGTCAATACTTTATATTGTCATGTGTTTGTGAGCAGGAAAAGTATTATAGCTTTTGCGACTCGAGTCCACAATTCAGCGTTGCTAAGGACATGAACGTCCAATTCAAACTGTCAAACCCTGGATTCAGCGTCTGATAAAATGGGTTTCTGTTGAACCTCTCTGCAGATTATCCAGATGACCATTGATGTGCAAGTGATCGTTGAAACATTGCAACACAGGTTGCAATTTGTTCTGGTTGACCATTTGAATCAATCCAAACGGCTTACTGTTACTATACAGAATGATATGCTGCTGCTTCCTAGGAGTCAAGTTCCAATACCACGTACAATCATTGCTGTATTATCAAAAATGTCTCGTGGTGTGCTCTCATGACCAGCGTTTTTCTTCTTCTTGTTTCCCCCCTCCTCCTGAGCCTAAATTCTTTTACAAAGGCAAGGGAGGAGGAAAAAGAAGACACAACACACCAAAGTTCTGCCAACCCGCCCGGGAAAATCTACCAAATCTGCAAAGTCTAGTAGTCGCAACCGTGAACGGTCGCTATGTGCAGCTTGCTATAAAGATGTAAAAGTCCGACGATCAAAGTAAAAGCTGTGAGGTCATGGAAACTCTGCTTATAAAATATGTCCATGTGTATTATACTTGAATTGGTGCACAGTGATATGCAAAAGGTCTTCCTCATGTTGAGCAGCGACTCATTATAATATATACTTCACCAAACATAAAAAATAGGACTCTCCTGTTACTTGAACTTGGTCGAAACTCATGGGCTCGTTGAATTCAATCCCACTCAGATAAACGAATTACATGCTAATGAGGTGCTGTCATCTTTTGGAAAAACTTTCTCTAGGTATATTTAACTTTGTGAGTAGGCAGAGAAACACCTTACTGGTCTCCGAACATACTGGTATCATTTTACAATCTATTGAAACAATAATACATAAAACATTTGAGCTGGTTCTCATTAACGTGGACCATGTCCAGTCCGCACTGGCTTTGCTAAGCATCTGACTAAGATATATATCTCGCATGAATTGTTGTTTTTAAGCGATGGCATGATCATGGGAAATACTGATCATCAGGATCGCTGGCTGAGGCCGGCTGTACCATTAATTGAAATGCGAACGCTCAGTATGCCGGGAATGTAAATCAAGAAGACACTTCCTCGGATTTATATATATGAACGTGGACTCGATAGCTGCACTGGTCAGAATCACTTGGGGCGAAACAATCACTACTTATCAATAAGCAGACCAGAACCAACGCTGAACATTCGAAAATTTCCATGTATTCAAAATTTGGATACCGCTTGTCGAATCGGGAAGGTGAAAGCCGAGAAAGGGTACCGAGCAAAACAACCTCAGCCCTTTGCACTCGAGCATCGATCACGACATCTGAGGCTCAAATAAGCATATTGCCAAATACCATCTGAAGTCCCTTTTCGCAAACAAGCTTAACAAGCGATCCTCGTTGATGGGATTACCGAAATCGCGGTTCGATCCGGCTCATGCATACCATTCTTATTTTCCCCTGCCCTGGGCTTGCGGGAAAGAATGGGCTGCATGTTCCTCAGCCCTGCCGAGGAGCTACCCTTGCAACGGCCGGGGAGGAGGGGGAAAATCGTACGATTCTGACATCAAGCGCTACGGCTGCTCTGAGGATCGTTCACTTAGGGCCCGCCGTGGGCTTTGGACCCTTAATAAAGGCAAAGATATATAAGACCAGTCGGGGATCATATTTCTGTCGAAAAGATCTTGTCAAACCACATGCCGCAAGACTACAAACGCCGTACCATGGGTTTCAGCATTCGCAGCGACAACAAACACGACAATCGTTGGACTTCGGACCCACAACACCGCAGCCGAATCACTCACGGATGATATGGACTTGGACGCACGTGAAGACCGCACCCAGTCTTCACTATCTGTGTTCAATGTCACATGGCCTGCAGGGGAAGAATAAGACGACCATACCTACCGGGGCTCCGGCGGTTGCAACTCAAGTTCGAGATAGATCAGACGAATCTTGGCTAATCTTCTATGATTACTTCTGGTGCCGGCCTGAACGGGAAGGTAGAAGAAGGTGGCCTCGAAAAGCTGATTGTGGATTGTCAGAAGAACTCGGATCAGAACCTGGAAATCGCTCGTCACGACTATCAACGGGTCCCTCGGGTCCCATACTATGGCATACAGCGACATGTAAATGCCAACCTATCATTTTCAATCGTCTTGCCATCCGCAGCCAGACCGCAACGCATCATCGTCGCTACTCGGCTACCTAGGCAATATCCGCTAGTAATTCCCTTGCTCCGAAAACAACAAGGGCGGAAGTTCCCCAAAGAATAATTTCTACGCTCTATTTTTTTGCTTCTCCCTTATTAACAACAAATTTGGATCGCTGGTCAGTCTTGGGGACGGGGGACCACCAGGAGCTTACGCACGCTTATGCACAGATAGCGGCTGCATAGGAGAGCGGACAAGTCGTTGGGGATCTGCGAGCTACTGACCGACGCGACGATTTGCTATTGTGGAGCGACGATCGGACGGGCAACGACCACCTGACGATGTGGAAATTTCGTCAACACACGATTTGGAAGACACTAGAACGGAGAGAAGAACTCTGGTCGCAGATGCGCGGAACCCGAACATCGCAGGAGAAGTCGAGCTCGCGGGCCTCGCACGCCGTAAGCCGGGAAGAAGACGAGCAGCAAGATCCATTCCCTGGCCTGCTCCCAGTCGCGATAAAGCAGTCTGGTAGCTACCGCAAGCCCGATTGTAGATGCGCTAACTTGAACCGACTTGGTAAGTGGGATAAGTGCCCCTGTCTCAAGCTGCCCAGTCTGGCTGCCAACGTTGGATGCCGATGGACCCCAACAACGCCAACAATTGAGTCTAGGTTCGGTATCGACATAGCAGGGGGCCCTAAATTTTCGCATTGATCCACTGGAGCTCTCTCCTACCGTACCGATTCCGAGCCACAAGAGCACAAACGAGGTTGCTTACATTGAAGCTGAACATTGAGTTTGAACAAGTTGTCAATTTTGACATCAGCTCGAGAAAACATCCTAAAAAGCACCGGGAGCTGGAACAGTCAGCTTTTGACAGAATCGCGTGCGCAAAACAGTAAGCCGCAAAAAGATGCGATCCTCCAGGATCAGGCCCGATGCTATTTTTTGTACCTTTCCCCGGACCAAGCTATACTATTTGGAGTATAGCGATATTTTGTATGTTGAGCTCTGGTTGGTGTTTCCACTTTTCTGCATACTCTTGTCCACCTTATTCTGCATCATCCAAGGACTTCACAGATGCTGTCAGCAATATGCAATCCTGCTCGACTGATAGATACAGTGTTTGAGTCCTGTCAGCACAAGCACGTCATGGTGGTATTCTTATCTCTTCTGTCAGGCCTCGCTGGTTTGGTAGTGAAAGCCAGTGAAAGCCAGTCAGCTTGGCCAGATGCTTCTGTTTCAGTCACGATGCCATGCCACGGACGCTACTATACCTAGGTAATCAGTTTTTTGACAAATTCTTTGAGTTCAATGCGCCTTGGCCCAAAGCCCGCACAAAGATCCGTAGCTTGGTAACATGGCACTGGCGTCTCCCGTCGTTTCCCTCTCTCCCAGCGGAATGGATACGGTACAAATTGCATTTGGCTAAAGTTTCTTGGTCCCTGGATCTTCCCCAACGCCCCGGAACTTGCAGCCTGATGAACACAGTTGCTTACCTGAAAGGCTAACGAAGAACGGCATCCCAAGCCCGCCATTCTCAAGCTGGATGCCCAATGGTTGCAAACTTTGATGACATCCGACTCCCCTGCTCTCGCTCCTGCCCTCGCTCCGATTCATGAGCCTGCCAAACTGCGAGCTCATGTTTTACTGACTAGGATGAGGATTCACCCACTCCATGTTATCCGCCACAAAGCACTGGTTGAGTAATCTGATGCCTGTATGTACATGCATCACTTTGGGGTTCTCAAAGACGGAACAAATATCGAGGTGCCATATTGCCATAAATTCAAGCGAACCAATGCAAATGTGACAATCTATAAGTTGAGCCAGAGTCTATAGTGGGGTGCTGGTCCCAGGCCGCGTGCCGCAGGCATGAATAACACATCTTGGTTCCGCACTCGCGTTGGTCGTGTCAAGGTACTATATACCAGCCAATTTGCTGATGCCATGGCCCAAAGCAGACACAAAATCACTCATATTTGGCGTGTAGAATGGCGTGCGGACCTGGATTGTCGATCATGGTTGATACAGGTACACACTACATGGCCAGTGTCATGCAAAGTAAGAGGTTGATAGTGCGTGCTCAGGTAACCTAGTATTCAACCACATCAGCCTTGTTGGTACCGCCATATTATTCACCCCGTCACCCCAGTCCTCACCCCCCTCCACCCGGCCAAAGGAACGGGTATTTCCTTCTGTTGAATTGGAAACAGGACTACTAAATGGCTTTTTAATTGTCGACGTCCGCTCGTCATCTTCTGCTTGCGACCTGCTCTTGTTGCCTCTCTTGACCTCTCTCTTGACCATCTCCAGATTTTCCTTCCTCCATACCGATAGACTCGTTTTGCTTCGTGCGGAAAGACGGTCGACGTACGTTGCATCTTTGTCGACCTTTTTTGTGTAAGTCACTGCTCTGCGAGGTCATCACTGATGACTTTGTATCCCTCTTGCCTTGCCCAATCACGCCTTGCACCAGCTCTCGAATATCTTTCCCTCCCTCGCACATTTGTTGCATGATGCAGCATCCTCCCATGCTGTTGCCCGTGGCCCGAGTTGTTCGGCTTCGCGGTGCAATGGTCAATTCGTTTCCGCTCGGCTTCGATTCGCGGTGATTGCAGAATGCATATCGGCTCAGCTACTGCAACGGCCCCTACCTGACACATTTCCCACGGGAGACGGGCGTACGGACATCTGGGATGGGGAAAAACCATTGGAAACTTCAACGGACGAACCAAGCGATACCCAGGTGGTGGTGGGCGGGACCTGAACAAGGCGGGACACTTTTTTTTTGGAGTGACCTTTTGGGAAGCTTCCCAGCCAACTGGGGCCCTTCCTAATCCTTGCGACAGTAGCCCGCCCACAACGCTTATCCTGCGCCGCGCTTCTGTGAGATCGGGCCTGGGTAGCTCTGTGATTTTTTTTTCTGGAGGGTTTCGGTCCCCGAATTTCCAAGGTCCCCTGCCCGCCAGAAAGCGTACCGCGTCTCCCACCCCCAAACCAATGACGATACCTCAATACCTGTCTCAACAGAAAGTCCCCGTTTCCCGGTAGGACCCAATGAGAAGCCCCGGATCCCCGATCAAGCTGCGCCAAAGGTCCCATCACCTGGGTCAACCGGCATGTTAGACACAGAACCGCTGCGGACTTTGTCAGTGGGATCATCCTTCGCCTTTTCGTTCGGGGCATTTCGACTTGTATCCCTACATTGGCCAAGTGGACTAACTGCTGGGACTGACCTCAATTGTTCATTCACTGTTCTGCTCGTCTGGTTTCAGCTTCCACCCAGTAATTCACTGTCCCCAGAAAAAAACGCCCAAAAATTAGTGAATTCCCCTTGCACATCTTTTGTTCACGCGGGCAACTTTTTTTTTTCTCGTCACTTCTTCCTTCAACTCCCTTCTTCATATGCTAATTGCAGGATTTCGGTACGGGTTGCAGATATTCCCCAATTCGTCCAAAGTCCCACGATTTGCTCTTTCCACATTAGGAGTCTACCACCGAAACGACGTCAGGTAGCATCCGAATCAGCAACGAGTTGACAAAAAAAGTCTAAAGAGGGACAATCAGGTACGGCGCCCACGTGCAGCAAGACTCGGCGCGCCTCGCTGCGTGCAATCTATCACAGACTCGACTGATACTAACCCCCAATGGTTTTCCAGAGCTGCAGATAACACATTTCTGCTCCTGTCCGCACTCTTCCTCCTACGATTGCACTGTTTTCGAGCTTACTGGGAGCTCGACTCGGGCAGTCTCTGTACATTAATGGTCGTCTAGATCTTCTTGTATTCCGCATAATCGATTCGATCATCCCCTCCAGGTCGGATCCCGCCACTATTACTACATCTCCTCCGCCATCTGTCACAATGGCGACCAACGGACACGGCCCTGCCACCAACGGCACCAATGGCGAGACAAACGGCAAGGCCACCTATGCTGAGAAGCACAGGATCGCAGACCACTTCATCGGTGGCAACAAGCTTGAGAATGCTGCCCCTTCTCAAGTCAAGGACTTTGTGGCCGAGCACGACGGTCACACTGTCATCACCAACGTAAGCAAAGCATCCTCCAGGACACAGTGACAAGCAAGAACCACGAACAGCTGCTGACCGCCGACCAACAGGTTCTGATTGCCAACAACGGTATCGCCGCCGTCAAGGAGATCCGATCGGTACGGAAATGGGCCTACGACACGTTCGGCAACGAGAAGGCCATTCAGTTCACGGTCATGGCCACCCCCGAAGATTTGGCAGCCAACGCCGATTACATCAGAATGGCCGACCACTACGTCGAGGTGCCCGGTGGCACGAATAACAACAACTACGCAAACGTGGAGTTGATTGTCGATATTGCCGAGCGCATGAACGTACACGCCGTGTGGGCAGGATGGTGAGTTCGCAATAGTTGGACATAATGTGGAGAGCTCGAGCTGACTTGTATTCCAGGGGCCACGCCTCCGAAAACCCCAAACTCCCAGAGACCCTGGCAGCGTCGCCAAAGAAGATTGTCTTCATCGGACCCCCGGGTTCTGCCATGCGATCTCTTGGTGACAAGATCTCCTCCACAATTGTCGCACAACACGCCAAAGTTCCCTGTATACCATGGTCTGGAACCGGTGTGGACAAGGTCGAGATCGATGACAAGGGTATCGTGACCGTTGAGGACGATGTCTACCTCAAGGGTTGTGTGAGCTCATGGGAAGAGGGTCTCGAAAAGGCCAAGGAGATCGGCTTCCCCGTCATGATCAAGGCTTCCGAAGGTGGTGGTGGTAAGGGTATCCGAAAGGCCACGTCGGAAGACGGCTTTGAGCAGCTGTACAAGGCTGCGGCAAGCGAGATTCCCGGATCTCCCATCTTCATCATGAAGCTTGCTGGAAACGCAAGACATTTGGAGGTCCAATTGCTTGCTGACCAGTACGGCAACAACATCTCCCTCTTCGGCAGAGATTGTTCGGTTCAGCGAAGACACCAGAAGATCATTGAGGAGGCCCCAGTAACCATCGCCAAGCCCCCTACCTTCAAGGGTATGGAGGACGCCGCCGTGCGCCTGGGTAAGCTCGTCGGTTACGTCTCTGCCGGAACCGTTGAGTACCTGTACTCGCACGCCGACGACCAGTTCTACTTCCTCGAGCTGAACCCTCGTCTGCAGGTCGAGCATCCTACCACGGAAATGGTCAGTGGTGTCAACCTGCCCGTAGCTCAGCTCCAGATTGCCATGGGTATCCCCCTTCACCGCATTCGTGACATTCGTCTGCTGTACGGTGTTGACCCCAAGACCACCACCGAGATCGACTTTGAGTTCAAGACCCCCCAGAGTGAGAAGACTCAGCGCAAGCCCGTTGCCAAGGGCCACTGTACTGCCTGTCGTATCACCTCTGAGGATCCCGGTGAGGGTTTCAAGCCTTCCAACGGTGTGCTGAGGGATCTCAACTTCAGATCTAGTGCCAACGTCTGGGGTTACTTCTCCGTCAGTACCGCTTCCAGTATTCACAGTTTCTCCGACTCTCAATTTGGTCACATTTTCGCCTACGGTGAGAACCGTGCTGCTTCCCGGAAGCACATGGTTGTCGCCTTGAAGGAATTGAGCATTCGTGGTGATTTCAAGACCACCGTCGAGTACTTGATCAAGCTGCTCGAGACGGAAGCCTTTGAGGACAACACCATCACCACTGGCTGGCTTGATGAGCTCATCACCACCAAGCTGACCGCTGAACGCCCGGATCCCATGCTTGCCGTCATCTGCGGTGCCGTTACCAAGGCCCACATTTCTAGCGAGGAATGTGTCACCGAGTACCGCAATGGCCTTCTCAGAGGTCAGGTCCCCTCCAAGGACATTCTCAAGACGGTCTTCGGCATTGACTTCATCTACGAGGGTTCCCGTTACAAGTTCACTGCCACCAGGGCAAGCTTCGACAGTTACCACCTCTTCATCAACGGCTCCCGCTGCATTGTTGGCATTCGTGCCCTCAGTGACGGTGGTCTCTTGGTTCTCGTTGATGGTCGCAGTCACAGCGTTTACTGGAAGGAGGAAGTTGGCGCCACTCGTCTTTCTGTCGACGGCAAGACTTGCTTGCTCGAGCAGGAGAACGACCCCACGCAGCTTCGAACTCCCAGTCCCGGTAAGCTGGTCAAGTTCACCGTTGAGAACGGCGAGCACGTCAAGGCCGGCCAGACCTACGCTGAGGTTGAGGTCATGAAGATGTTCATGCCTCTCGTCGCTCAGGAGGACGGTATTGTTCAGCTTATCAAGCAGCCCGGTATCACCATCGAGGCTGGTGATATTCTGGGTATACTTGCTCTTGATGACCCTACGCGCGTCAAGCAGGCTACTCCCTTCCTCGGTCGCCTTCCCGACCTCGGCCCGCCCCAGGTCATCGGAAACAAGCCTGCTCAGCGCTTCGGCACTCTCTACAACACTCTCACCAACATTCTCGATGGTTTCGACAACTCGGCCATCATGAAGTCGACTCTCGACGAGACGATCAACGTCCTGCGCGACCCTGAGCTGGCCTTTGGCGAATGGAACTCGCAGCACTCGGCCCTTCACTCCCGCATGCCCGGCAAGCTCGACACCCTGCTCACCCAGGTCATTGACAAGGCTAGATCGCGAAGCGCCGAGTTCCCGGCCAAGGCCTTGTCCAAGGCTCTCAACAAGTACCTGGACGAGAACCTGTCAGCTGGCGATGCCGGGCTTCTGAGAGATGCTCTGGCTCCGCTTACCGCTGTTCTGGATGTGTACTCCGAGGGACAAAAGGCTCGCGAGCTCAGGGCCATTGCTGCTCTGCTTGACAAGTACTACGACGTCGAGAAGCTCTTCTCTGGTCGTCGTTCGCAAGATGAGGACGTCATCCTGAAGCTCCGTGACGAGAACAAGGATGACTTTATGAAGGTCATTCAGGTGGTCCTCTCCCACAGCCGCGTTGGCTCCAAGAGTAACCTGATTGTTGCCATCCTCGAGAGATACCGCCCCAACCAGCCCGCTGTTGGTAACATCAGTAAGCACTTGCGACCCTCTCTGCGCAACCTCACCGAGCTCGAAGCCCGCCAGACTGCCAAGGTCTCTGTCAAGGCGCGAGAGATTCTGATCCAGTGCTCTCTCCCTTCGCTCGAGGAGCGTACCGAGCAGATGGCACACATTCTCAAGTCGTCTGTCATTGAGAGCAAGTATGGTGAAGCTGGATGGGAGCACCGTGAACCCAACTTTGATGTCATCAGAGAGGTGGTTGACTCCAAGTACACTGTCTTTGATGTCCTGAGCAAGTTCTTCGCCCATGAAGATCCCTGGGTCGGCCTGGCTGCCCTCGAAGTCTACGTCCGCCGTGCCTACCGTGCGTACAACCTCAAGCAGATCTACTACCAGTCCGACGACACCGATGCTCCTTCTTTCCTGACCTGGGACTTTGCCTTCAGGAAGATGGGCCAGCCTGAGCTGGGTGTCGCTGGCAACGCTGCATACACTTCGGTTCCTCAGACCCCGACGCACGAGTACAGCTTCAAGCGCATCAGCTCCATCAGCGACATGTCGTACCTCGACCGTCACACTTCCGAGGAGCCTACGCGCAAGGGTGTCATCGCCTCTTGCAAGTACGTGGACGACGCTGAGGAGTACCTGCAAAAGGTGCTCGAGTCGCTTCCCCATAAGAAGAACAGCCCCAAGGTCATCCCTGACCTGAGCGGCAAGCGCAAGCCCGTCCGTTCCGAGACCCTCGATGAGCTCTCCAATGTCGTTAACATTGCCATTGCTGACGCCGAGTCGACGGTCGACGAGGACATTCTGACCCGTCTCCGGGCTATCGTGGATGCCAACAAGGCCGAGCTTCTGGCCCGTAGAGTCCGTCGTGTTACCTTCATCGCCGGCCACAACGATGGTACTTACCCTGGTCACTACACCTTCCGAGGCCCCGAGTACCAGGAGGACGACAGTATCCGCCACAACGAGCCCGCCCTTGCCTACCAGCTGGAGCTCGGACGTCTGTCCAAGTTCAAGTTGTCCCCCGTCTTCACCGACAACAAGAACATCCACATCTACGAGGCTGTTGGTAAGGGAGTTGAGACTGACAAGCGTTACTTCACCCGTGCTGTGATCCGCCCTGGTCGTCTGCGGGATGAGATCCCCACTACCGATTACCTTATCTCTGAGACTGACCGCGTCATCAACGACATCTTTGATGCTCTCGAGATTATCGGCAACAACAACTCTGATCTCAACCACATGTTCATCAACTTCACTCCCGTCTTCTCGCTTCAGCCCTCCGAGGTCGAGCACTCCCTGCAGGGATTCTTGGATCGCTTCGGGCCCCGCGGCTGGCGTCTGCGTGTCGCCCAGGTCGAGATCCGCATCATTTGCACGGATCCCAGCACTGGCCTGCCCTACCCTATGCGTATCATTGTGACCAACACCTCTGGTTACGTGATCCAGGTTGAGATCTACGCCGAGCGCAAGTCGGAGAAGGGCGAGATGATCTTCCACTCGATCGGTGGAACCACCAAGGTTGGCGCCATGCACCTGCTGCCCATCACCACTCCCTACCCGACCAAGAACGCCCTCCAGCCCAAGCGTTACAAGGCCCACCTCATGGGTACTCAGTACGTGTACGACTTCCCCGAGCTCTTCCGTCAAGCCATCCAGAACAGCTGGGTCAAGACCGTCAAGGCTCAGCCTGCTATGGCAGAGAAGCAGCCTCCCCAGGGTGAATGCATCGACTTCATGGAGTTGGTCCTCGACGACTCTGACAAGCTCACCGAGGTTTCCCGTGAGCCTGGCACCAACACCTGCGGTATGGTCGGTTGGATGATCAACGCCCGTACTCCTGAGTACCCCAAGGGCCGTAAGTTTATTATTGTGGCGAACGACATCACTTACAAGATTGGTTCCTTCGGCCCCAAGGAGGACCACTTTTTCAACAAGTGTACCGAGCTTGCCCGTGCCCTTGGAATTCCCCGCATCTACTTGTCTGCCAACTCTGGTGCCCGTCTCGGATTAGCCGATGAGCTCATTCCTCACTTCAAGGTTGCTTGGAATGACCCAGAGAAGCAGGAAGCCGGTTTCAAGTACTTGTACCTCGACGACGAGGGCAAGAAGAGATTCGAGGACGGCCCTACTCGTGATGTCATCACCGAGGAGATCGTCGAGGATGGCGAAACGCGACACAAGCTTACCGCCGTCATCGGTGCCGAGGACGGTCTTGGTGTTGAGTGTCTGCGTGGCTCTGGTCTCATTGCCGGTGCCACTAGCCGTGCCTACAACGACATTTTCACCGTCACTCTCGTCACCTGCCGCTCTATTGGTAAGTCTGCTCTAACGATTCTTCGTGACTTCCAACTAACAATTTTCAGGTATCGGTGCTTACCTTGTTCGTCTGGGTCAGCGTGCTGTCCAGATTGAGGGCCAGCCCATTATCCTTACTGGTGCTGGAGCTCTCAACAACCTGCTGGGTCGTGAGGTCTACACTTCCAACCTGCAGCTTGGTGGTACCCAGATCATGTACCGAAACGGTGTCTCGCACATGACCGCCAACGACGACTTTGCTGGTGTCTCCAAGATTGTCGACTGGCTGTCTTTCGTCCCTGCTCAGCGCAACCTGCCTGTGCCCATCACCCCCAGCGTCGACTCCTGGGACCGTGACTGCATCTTCACGCCTCAGGGCAAGGCTCCTTACGACGTGAGATGGCTCATTGACGGCAAGCAGGACGAGGAGGGCTTCCAGCCTGGTCTCTTCGACAAGGACTCGTTCGTCGAGACCCTTGGCGGCTGGGCCCGCACTGTCGTGGTCGGTCGTGCTCGCCTCGGCGGTATCCCCATGGGTGTCATTGCCGTCGAGACCCGCACCGTCGAGAACATCACCCCTGCCGACCCTGCCAACCCCGACTCCGTGGAGCAGGTCGCCCAGGAAGCCGGTGGTGTCTGGTACCCCAACTCGGCCTTCAAGACTGCTCAGGCCATCAACGACTTCAACCACGGTGAGCAGCTGCCTCTCATGATCCTCGCCAACTGGAGAGGTTTCTCTGGTGGTCAGCGTGACATGTACAACGAGGTTCTCAAGTACGGTTCGTACATTGTCGACGCCCTCGTCAAGTACGAGCAGCCCATCTTTGTCTACATTCCTCCCTTCGGTGAGCTTCGTGGTGGATCTTGGGTCGTCGTTGACCCTACCATCAACCCGACCTCGATGGAGATGTACGCCGATGTTGAGGCTCGCGCTGGTGTCCTCGAGCCCGAGGGTATCATTGGTATCAAGTACCGCAAGGAGAAGCAGCTTGACACGATGGCCCGCATGGACCCTACCTACGGCGCCCTTCGCAAGCAGCTTGCCGACGCCAGCCTCACCAAGGAGCAGCTTGAGGAGGTCAAGAGCCAGATGAGCGTCCGCGAGAAGCAGCTCCTGCCCATCTACGCTCAGATCAGCATCCAGTTCGCCGATCTGCACGACCGCGCTGGCCGCATGAAGGCCAAGGGCACGATCCGACAGGAGATTGAGTGGAAGAACGCTCGTCGCTTCTTCTACTGGCGTGTGCGCAGAAGACTCAACGAGGAGTACATCCTCAAGCGCATGACTGCCGCCGTCGCTACCCACAAGCCTGTGCTCGCCAACTCTGCCGCTTCCACCCAGGAGCGCAGCAGGCACATGGAGCTTCTCGCAGCCTGGACCGGTATTGCTGACTACGACACCAACGACAAGGATGTCGCCACCTGGTTCGAGACGGAGGCCGAGATCATCACTACCAAGGTCAAGCAGCTCAAGAGCGACGCATCTGCCAGCGAGCTCGCTGACTTGTTCCGTGGAGACAAGACTACCGCACTCAAGGGTCTCAAGGAGATTCTCCACACCATGCCCGTGGCAGAGCGTGAGGAGATTCTCAAGTACCTCAAGTAGGTGCTGTAAAACAAACGGGGAGGAATCCAGAGAATCAAATTGCATTGATAGAAGGATCGGGATTACGATGTATCCGTGTACATGACATGCATATAACGGTTTGGCGAACGGTTGGCTGAATTTGGCGTTTTGGTTCATGCTTTTATTTTTTTTCATAAGTGTGCCATAGATAGAGAGAGTTCACAAGAGAGTATCCATTGTTCACACATTTTCTGATCTATTACATTGTGACTAGCCGCAAGTATGGTTGATTTTTACCAAGATGCATACTACGGTATTACTGAGTTGTGATCATTCAACCGCAAGTGGCTGGACCGACTGCTCTATGCTTCCATGGTGTTTCCCTTTTTAATTGGCCAAGACGTGCTTGAGTTGATCGGCCATGGGACTTAGGACGAAGACTTCTTCGCCTTTTCGTCTCTCTCCTTGACATATTCGCTCTCAAAATCCAAGCCGCTCTCCTTCCTCACCACACCAAACAGACTAGTCGAGTCGAGCGGCCGCGCAGGGCCATCCTGGTTGATTCTGCCCTCGCCGTCAGCCCACTCCTTGGCCTTGCCCAGACCCTCGTACGTGATCCGTCCGGCCCGAATGTTGACGCCCTCCCTCTCCGCGATCCCGATGGCGTGGCCCACGTCCTTGATGGCCAGGTCGAGGCTCGACCACGGCGCTTGGCCCTCGCCGGGGCAGTACACCCCAGTCGTCATCCGGACGGAATCCGTGTGCGCCACCGGCCCAAAGTTGAGCTCGAGCAGCCGCTCGAGCGTCGCCGCCGGTAGGCCCGCCTTGGACGCGAAGACGTGGGCCTCGGCGATGATTTGCATCAGGGATGCCATGAGGAGGTTTCTGCAAAGTAGTCAGTATTTTCTATTCCCTCTTGATGCGCGAGGAGCAAAAGAACCTACCCCGTCGTCTTCAACAGCAGCGCCTTGTCCGGCTCGGTCCCCACCACCAGGACCTCCCTCGCCACGACGCCCTTGAGCAGCGGCGAGACGGCCCGGAGGACGTCGTCCGGCCCGGCGAACGCGGCCAGGAGGGTGCCCGCCGCGGCGGCGGGAGACGCGCCAAAGACGGGCATCGACGCGAAGCGGGCCCCGGCGGCGCTGATCCTGTCGGAAACGGCCTTGGACGTGTCCGGGTGGACGGTCGTGGTGTCGATGACGATTTTGTGGTGGATGTCGCCCGAGGCAATGATCTGGTTTATGATGGACAGCACGGCATCGTCGTCGCTGGACTAGGAAGGTTTCAATGAATTTGTCCCTGGTGTCCCTGGTGCCCTGCTGGTTTACTCACGGACATGAAGATGACGTCGCTCTCGCGGGATAACTGCTCTATCCACGTTCTCGCCCGCGCCCCGAGATCCTCCAGGGGCTTGCATCGCGAGGCCGTCCTGTTGTATACCCGGAGCGGCTGCGAGTCCTGCTCAGCTAGATGTTTCTGGATCCGCGAGGCCATACCCGTTCCCATGCTCCCGAGACCGATCCATCCCACGGTGGCCGAGGGGAGTGAGGCTTCGGTTGTGGTCATCTTGGCAGATTATATACTATTAGAATCGCCGCGAAGACCGTGTGATCAGTTGTAGCTAGTATATATGCCCGGTCCTGGTTTTATGATACGACGAAATGACGTGTGCGTGAGTCGAAAGTCCACTGCGGCGGGAGCCTGCGTAAGCGGAGCTCTCGGAGTGGGGCACCGGGCCATTCTGTTAGTCCCGGGACTGTCCCGAAGTCCTATAGCCTGCTTCCACGAGACGAGGTCAGGGTACATGTACAATTTTATTACAATGCTACAGAGAAATTCTACAAATGAGCTTCGTAACGATCGTGTCCAGGCTGACATGCCCCTTTCACCGTCCCGAACACCTACGCCGCACCCCCGGCGATGCGCACAATCATATCAGCCAGCCTCTCGGGCTGACTCGCAAACGGGCTATGGCTCGTCTCGATACTCTCCAGCTTCACATTCGGCACCGAAGCAGCTTCCAGCAGCGCCCTTTGCGCAAACGCCGGGAACACGGCGTCCAGTTCCGTGACAATGTACGTCATGGGCACGCCCACGTCGGCGGCGATGTAGTCGACCGGCGTCTCGAACGCGTCCTGCGAGTGCGGCTGGAAGAGGTCAAAGTACGCCTCCGCCTCGGCGTCGGGGAGGTCGCTGTACAGGGCCTTTTCGGCGCCCTTGGATAGGGTCATGAGGTTGTTCTGGATATTGAGCAAGGAAGGAGCGTCAGGTTTCTGTCTGCTGAGGAGGGAGAGAAAGGGCAGAGTGGACGATCACATACCTTGGTGTACGGCTCGGCGCCCCCCTGACCAGGCTGCCACGACCCCCCGAGGGTCTGCAGCGTATCCGATCCCCGGGACGGTATCACGACGGCCGCGATGAAGATGATTTGTTTGAACCCGCCCTTTTCGCCGCGCGCCGCGCGCTGGCTCGTCTCGAATCCTTGCGTTGCGACGACCTATATATTAACCAAGACTTAGAAACTTGCTTATTAAATCCGTGCGGTATACTTCCATCATTGACAATAACATATCTCTCACAAACGTCAAGCAGAAAAGGGGAAAAGACTCACAGCCGGCACACCGCCCGCCGAATGGGCAACAAGCACAACCTCCCTGCCCTGCTCGAACAGCGGCATCGCCGCCCTGCGTATCTCGTCCACGTCGGCGTGGTACGTGACGCCCGCGGCCGCCGGACCCATGGACGGCAGCTGCGGGCAGCGGTACTCGAGGCCCCGGCCCTCGAGCTGCTCCCTGAGCTTGTCGTAGGCGGCCGGTGGGTGCCAGCCGCCGCAGACGACGAGGAAGGCTGGCTTGGTTGGGGAGGGCATGTCTGCTGAGTATTTGGGGAATAGATGTATGGTGGAGTTGGACTACAAGACTTGAGGAAGAGAGGACGTGAGAGGGGATCGAGAGGGCTGAGTTCAGAGTTCTTCACTTATAAGACTCACCAACAACACAGATTACTTACATGAGTCTAAAAAGAAAATCATATACCGGAAATTCTCGGAACTTGCAAAGCCACTGTTGGTCTGCTGACATGCTCATCGAGTCTACAGCATATACTGCGGTTGCAGGAAATATAAGAACGCTGTACTGACTATCCATGCATTGATGGCGTCAGCAGATCCTCAGGAAATAACAAATACGTGGTTGATACACGAAATGAAGTCCAGGCTCAGCCGGGTCATATCGGATTGGGGTTGTGATTGCTTCAGCTCTTACTCGGACGGATGAATTCTGACGCCGTTCTTACTTGTGTGCAATCCACTGTAGATCACCTTGAATGACTCAGACATATGGATCAAAAAGATTATCGTTCACCAGACCACATGTCTGTGGACTGGGATATTTTAATCAGATCCGTCTTGTATCTTGCTTGACCAACGTACCTGGGTATGTTGTAGCCGATTGCGTTTACAGAAAGCATGACTTGTCTCTTATATCATAAAGACCAAATCTGCCATGAGAGTTCAATCCTGCTACCAATGGCACAATCACATGTTCACAAGTTCAAGTACGCATTCGATTTGAGTCCAATTGAAATCTTTGTATTTTCCCATGCCTACCAATCAGCAGCAACTGGTGCTCACTCTTGAGTGGCTACCAGAGCAATCTATTTCATTCCGTTTTCTATACCCATCCCCAAACCGTGTTCCCTTCCCAAGACAATCTTTGCAACCACGTGAACTTGATCGAGGCGCGACTTGAGAAACAGCAGTTGTTTGAATCATGCAGCTGAGCATGGTCAAAGACGCACATCAGCCTGCAATATTGTATTTGACCATTTTGCGCTGCTAACCGTCATGAACAAGTTTGTGCTGTGATGACTCAGTCCACCGATCCCATCTCTCCACCGAATGCTGCAGAGAAAAAGCTGAGAGTGCTGGACGATCCGAGGAAATGGAAAACAAGGAAACAAAACGCTAGTAATTATGCATTAGAAGGAACTCAGCTCCGTTCCAGTTCCAAGCATAATTGGATCCGTAAACTCCGCCGTGCCTTGGGCGCCATTGCCAAAATGTATATCGACTTTTTTGTCATGCCAAAAACTCCCCAGTTCATTTCATGTGCGTGCCTGGGTCCGATCGCGTCTCCAAATATTCATCATGCCAAATGCTCCATGCCGAAACGCCAAACTAAAAATGCAGGAAAAGAAAACAAAAACGCAAAAGCAGGTTCGTGATCGAAAAAGCCGAGATGATGCGAAAAGGAGCAGATAACCCCAAAACGACGAGTCGTGAATGTTCGTTCAGCTTCCGTCGCAACAGATGTACATGTATCGTGGTGATGAATCCATGATCATGGATTTCTCCAAACTGGTCTTAACCCCTTATTGCTGGCCGAGAATGAGCTTCTGTTGCGAAAGGAAAGCGATCCTGAACGAAGGGAGGTGCATCGAATGCGACACTTGGCGACGTACCAGCAAGAGGGCTGAACCCAGAAGTCATGGGTGCTGGTGCACGCGGTTCGGCCTTGAAAACCGGCGCAGGACTCAGCGTTTGACGCATAGCCATGGGAGGACCGCCGAGAGGCGACTCGGCAGGCGACGCACCAACAGCAATGTGCTGGTTCTGGAAGTAGGGACTCAGGTTTTGGTGGAGGGCGTAGTGCAGTGCGCCGTGCTGGTTCGTGCCAGACATCATGTCGGGGCTTCCATCCAAGCTCGAGTTGGTACTGTTGGTGGTGTAGAGCCCGTCGTTGAGACCATCGTAGCGACCAGTGCGGAGAGTTCCATCCTTAATTTGAGGGCTAGTCGGCTTGGACCCATTGAACTGCAGCAGAGAAGTGAAAGTTAGTTAAAGTTCTTCTGATGCTGGAAGTAATCCTGGGTATTCTGATCACGCGTCAGAGGATTGGTGGTATGGCCAGCGGTACGTACAAAGCAGTATTTGTTGACAATCTCCTCGTATGACGCCGAGGACATGATGGGGGAAGCTGTTCCAGAAACCTGAACCTTGGGAGCCATGGAGGGTGCAGGCGGGCCAGAGGGGATCTCCTTTGTAGGCTGCGGCTGTGGAGCAAAGGATGCCTTCTTATTTGGCTTCATGTACAGTCCATCGCCACGGGGACTACCCTTGGACTCCTTGTGAGCCTGCTTGGCCGCGTTGAGAGATACACCAAAGTCATAGCGGTTTGCAAATGCGAGTCCGCTAGGCGTAGACAGCCTGTTGGCGAGGTTATCACTGGGAAGGGCAGTGGTAGACTTGGAGCTCTTCAGGCGCAGCATGGTTGGCTCAGCCTCGCCCAAGTACTCATGGATAGGCTGGTCGAAGAACTTGCCATCATGGCCAAACTCATCAAGACTGCCAACGGGCATGGACTTGGGCCGGGGGCTAGTCGATGGGCTCGAGCGGCGGTTGCTTCGCGGGAGAGAGTTGAGGGGTCGCGAAGAAGCTCCCTTGAAGTTTCCTTTGCCATTCTGTGGGAGCATCTTCTTACGGAAGTCAACCTGGAAATTGAGGCTGTTGTTGTTGTCCCAGTATTCAAGTCCGTTGACGCTGTACTTGACGCAGAAGAATAAAGTCTTGGATTCGAGGTTGGCCATGTCAGACAGCTTGATAGTAAATTGGAACCGGTCGTGGCCTGCTTCGGACTCCCTCGGTCTGATCTCGTGGGTGAACTCGGCACCAACCTCAGAGGTGGTCTTCCAATAGTCAAAGGTAAACCTGCAGACTACGTGCTTCTGGAAAGCAAGATTGGCCACGGCGATTGATCCTATCAAGGACTTTTGGTCACTAGACATCCAGACCCGCTCAACACGAGCAGGAAGCGACTTGCGTAGGATGTTCTCCCCTGGAAAGTTGGCCAGGACTAGCTCCCACTCGTACGGGGGCGATTTCGTTCCAGACTTCTCGTCAAAGGGGTACTCGGTGTCGCTCTCGTAGTTATCGGCTGGTGAAGAGCCAGCACTGACGGCGAGCGGGCGGTCGACCTGCAAAAAGTGCCGCACATGCTCAAGATGCGAGTCGAAGTGGACAGCTTTCGAAAAGGTAGGCGTACCCGGCATGCTCGAGGGTCTCCGGTAAGCTGCGGGTCTCAGAGCAGGGCGAACGAGTTCACCCGACTTCTTGCGCACCATCTGGGGCTTGAATGGAGGGTCATCCAGGTCCGAATCGTCCGACGCGGTAGCAGACGTATCCGACTTTGCCATCATACCAGCAAGGTTGGGTTCCGTCTTGGATCGGTTGTGCATGACTCGTCGTTGCCCATTCTGGTTCGTATCGACCTCGAGGCCATTTTGAGCAGCATCTGACAGGTGGTCCACTTGTGTGGGCAAGACCAGCAGATCGCCTGGCGAAGGGGCCGAATCGTCACGCCTCGGCGAGCTTTCCCGGTGTTGCGGGATAGCGCTGATGGCGTCCTTCAGCTCCTTCAAGTTCTCGATCTGCCGTCCTCTCGGCAAAGTTGAGTTGGCTCCCTCGTCTTCGCTAGAGGTTTGAGAGTCTGGTGGGGAGATGATAGCACCCGCAGGCATTGTCCTGGCGTCAGTTATGGGCGGCGGCGATTGCCTGACTGGCATGGGCTGGAGGTTAGCAACCATGGCCTTCAGGTTGACCGAGGTACCAGGCGGGGTGATCTCCATGGAAGAGTGGGACACCGAGGGTGACGTCGACGCGTTGGCCGATGGCGTCCGTCGGTGCTTGGTCATGTACGATGCAGACCGGGGCAGCGCTGGACGAGGCGAAGAGGCGGCGGGGGAGCCGCCGTTCACCGATGCCGTGCCATGAATGGAAGATCGACGGCTGGCGCTGGGAGATGAGGGAGCTGAGGACGCGGGAGAGCGATGGGAGGGGGGCGTGTAAGGCATTCCCAGAGCTGTGGGCTGCCAAATGAAAAGAGGTGTTGGGTGGAGGGAGGAAAAGTCGAGGTTCGACTTAAGGCTGTTGTTCCTAGGAGCCTGCTTCAAGTGAGGTAGACAGGGGAAGATTAACCTCCAGGCCTCAAACCAAAAGTCTGATGAGAGGACGTCTTCTTCGGGAGGGGCGACTGAGCGCTTGGAAAAGCCTGTATGTTGGGAAGGTTCTATCAGCATTATTGTTCGACTCGATGCATGGTTCCATTTTACGTCAATTTGCTTCTTCTTGGGTGGCTAGATGCGGAGAAACAGCCAATAGCTTCACCAGACACTCGTCTGGAGTAGGCACGAGGCGGGGATTGGAATATTTATGTAACACGCTGAATCCGGGGAAACTGGGTTGTGGAATGTGAATCGAAGCGTGGGAGCGCTGACGAGACATTATAGTCGAGGCGCGTGTGTTGTCACAGGCTACGCCACTGAGGAATGACGATTCTTGACTCTGCCGTTTCCTTCTGACCCTCTCCGTCCAGGTCGTGTCGTCTCCACCAGTAACATTTTGTCATGGCTCCTTCGGGATTGCCCAATAATATACCGGGAGAAGTGTTCCGCATGTTGTAGACGCCATCGGCCAGGTTTTCTGAATAGGAAAGCTGGTTTACTTACAGGTAATTGACTAGAGTTGGTGAGGGACGGGACTCATAGAGTGTAGTCGCGAAAGGCTTCGAAGAGGTGCACAGGCAATATTCCAGCAACTGCACAACTACTCTCGAGTTCTTGTCGTGGACGACTGAGGTTTACGACTTCGACGTGCTACGAAAGCAAAAGTCGAAATGCGTAGAGTCAGGAACTCTGTGATCGAGCCAACTGGTGTAGAGTGGTCGATATGCGAGTACGGAGGGCAACCCACAGAAGAGCGAAAACGCACAAAGGCGAGTGCGTGTTCTGACCTGTGTGGTTTGTCTGCGGCGGCGGCCTGCTTGCTTTCCCCTTGTTCGACGCGGCAGGGAAGATTCTGTATTCCCTTTGTTGACTCTTTGGTCGTTGGCTTCCTTCCGCCACCCAAGGACTAGGCAAGGAGTACTCTTGGAATCAAGCCGGCAACGGAGCCGTGGCTGTGTCCTGAACCGCTGGTGCTTCTGGAGAAAGCGTCTCGAGAAAGGTCGTCTCAACAGGTAGACGAATCGACTCGAGGTGACCACAAATTTCCCAACTGATCGTTACTTCGTCTCTGGCGATACCGGTCAAAGGACGAGTCGTGACGGCAAACGCAAGGCGTGATCGTATAGACGGAAATCAAGACCGAGAGTGAGCTGAGCAGAAGACAGCGGAGGCGGAAAAGAGATAGTCGGATGAATAAAAGAAATGAAGCAAACGCAATGCTATCAGATTAAGTCCAAGCCTGGGGGATTGATGTTGGACAGATAGATTTGAATTGTGCGTTGCAGAGCAAAGACGGTGGGAAGGGGGAGTAGATAGGCGGAGTGGGTAGGAGGAGGACTAATATGGTCGGGGTGGAGGCGGCGGTCGTGGTAGTTCAGTTGGTGGTGGTGGTGCGGTTTTGGATGCCGGGGATCCTCTCTCAGTGGTACACTTTTTTTTTCTGCTCTCCCTCTGCTGCTGGCTCTCTACCACACAATGAAATCTCACCAAATATCGCTGCAACTAAACGGAGACAACGGGGGCTAACGCAAGTACGTACATTGACCACCCCTGATAGCTCGAGGATCAACCCACCAGACAGAAAGGTACTTGAGGGCGAGAGGTACTTCCCGTTGGGTGAGACTCAACCTTGGGAAGAGAGGCGAGGATCGATGTAGGCAAGGTAAGGTAAGGTAGCGCTGGGATGGGATGGGATCGCTGGATCCCCTCAAAAAGTCGAACTGGCGGGCCTGGAGAGAAAACCGGGCCAGAGCAAGCGGCGCGGCGTCGACATGGGTACGGGATTCTGGCTTGTCTGGCCTGCAGGCCCCCCATGCAGCAGGAGGGAAAAAATATGCTGGAGCTAAAAAGAATACTTGGTTCTGAGGGGGGACAGCAGAGACAGTACGACGACGCTGAATCCACACTCGACCACATCAACCGTACAGTTTCTACCTCATCTCGGTTCACACTGTCCGCTCCTGTCGGCCTGGTGTCTACTGGTTTGGGGTTGGTCTCTGTGCGTCCAAGCCCGCTGCCACAAAGAATCGCTCGCTAATTTCCATTAGTAGCACCATACGACGCGCTGAAGCTAGCCGTCTTCCAGTGGAGTTTGCAGTGTCTTTCTCCTCGCGGGGGGTTGAACACTTCTGACTTCTGCTTGGACTCTTTGAGCTGAGCGCTTCTTTCTGGGTCTCCCCAGCAATTGTAGCGCAAAAACTAAATATTGGGGAGGCTAGCGACAATTTGGCAATCAATCGTCAATTACAAAAAAACGTTGGACTGCGGCAAGTGTCGTTACCGTCGCCCCCCGTATTACCATGGAACGGGCTGCTTCAGGTCATCCGGTTTTTCCTGCTGTTGTGTTTAAGCTGTCGGAAGAGAAGACAATTCAATCATGAGGACAAGCGTGTCGCGTTATTATACCCAGGCTCTTGTCTGTTCGCAAATTCAAGCTTCGCCTGTGTCTTCCTTGGTGAGATACCTGGGCAGTGACCAGGGCGTGTCGGTACAATAAAGGGAGATGGCATACGGTTGTGCCAAAACGGATCTCGGAACTCATTGGCATCCTATAATATCGCTTCGCCCTCCCGAGGCGTTCTCAACACTTTGTGCGGCGTAAACAATAGTAGGAACATGGGAATCGGATCATGATCGTGAGCCTGGGCAGGGCATGGCATGGCATGGCATGGCAACCTGGGACGGATTCACAGGACGTCATCAGCAGTCCGCGCATCTGCCCACGCAGTCTCGGGTGCGAATTCATCTGATCATAACCTTCTCGACGCTTCAAGATACACAACACAACCGCGCTTCCACGAGAACAGCGCCATGGTATACAAGCTTGGAAGTGAGTGAGTAAGTGTATCAGATCTGAAGCATGCATTGAAAAGTCAATATGCGCCTAGCACGTTTTTTTTTTTTCAGTGACACTTTGGGGATGAAAACTTTGATCCTTTTAAGGATCGACCAAAAAGAATTTATCTGAACGGCGCCATGTATACTGCATCAGTGGATTTGACTATCCATCAGTCTTGATTTTTGAATTTGCCTTCAAGTTGCCTGCCGTTTGGGGAGTACTGAGTATTGATTCCGTTTATCGTTCCAGAAAGATGAATGGATCGGGGAGAAAGCAAGGTTAATCTGTACTGAACCCGCTGAGTGGCCGGTCTTGCTCATGTCTAGTGTATGGGACCGCCTAAAATTGTGGCGTACAGGAATTATTTTAGCGACAGCAACGGCTTCAGCAGTGAGCCCACTGCTTGCGACAACCCAAAAGTACTTTGCGACAGACGTCGAAATGACGTAGGCAGATTTGACTCTGTCTTCTGTGTCGTCTTTCTCCATTACTTGCAGCGGGGAGGATTTTTGTGGCCTGTTTTGCTGGATATAACCACTTTAAATGGGTTGATAAAAGACACAGGCCACAAGATGCCCTTTTCTGTACACATACTGCCCTGGCCCTGGAAGGCTGGGACGTGCTGTTGAGGGCAGAGGGCTGGATTGCTGATTGACGGCACGCCTGGCCAGGCAGGGTGCGTCTTGTTGCCTGAGCTTTGCACATGGCAGGCAGATAGGCGATGAGTAGACGCGGTTAGACAACAACCCCGGCTTCCAACATTTAAAATCACCGTCCGTGTTCGTATGGAAACCGAGATGTGTACTTCCTAGTCTCTGTGGCAGGATTTCAAGAAGCCGGATGCTTGTTGCGCGCCCAGAGACCAACGGATATCACGGGCTGCAAGTTGGACGCGTTATGACTATCATGAGTATCTACGCCTGTCCAATGACATGTTTGTCGACGCCTTGGCCAACCTTCGACTATTCCAGCTAGAACATGGAAACTATCATCACGATACTCGACATTAGTTTACCGTTTTTTAGGTGAAAGCAGAACTCTGCATATAACAGAGTCAGCAGTGAGTCCACTATAAATTGTATAATGACTTGCAGACAGACAGACTATCCGGGCGGAGACTACATGTATTCTCCAGAATCACTTGCTGTTTATGGTTCCCATGCAGCACGATGTTTCCCCCGGATTGTCCGGCATGGACCCCTCCTGCCGCGAGCAGACAAGACTCTCAGTCAGATGTGCCTTTGATCCGCTGCATTCCCGTGGCCGTGCCTTGGAACCTGCTCGAAGGAAGCAGTCGACAGATTCCCCCAATCGCTGCGGGCGGAAATATGGTTTTGCATGACACTTCAGGGTCTAGTCCTGTCCAACTTTCATGGAAGACATCCATCTGCTTATACGTACGGTATATACGGACTTGGAACTGTGTGTGGCCATATCTCTTGCGTTCTCACCGACCCCTCCACCACGACAAGGTGGTGCGTTGCCGCCATGGCTACAGAACACCACAACATGATATAACAACGAATCAGCACTGTGATGTTGATTGATTGCACATCTGTCGTGCTGCCGGCGCCTTGCCTTATTATGAGGCAAATAAGAAGCTGACTGCAGACTCGACAGCGACTTCGGGGGTGATGCTTATTAAGTGCTGTCGCAATGCTACCGCGTCTTCGGCTCTCCGAGTCCTTATCCTTCAATATTGCAAGACATGTGAAATCAGGGCCAAGCACGCGATTTGCACCGTGTGCGATGCGGACGTCGTTCTCGACCGACCGAGTGCGACATTTTTGCCAGCCAGCCAGATGCCGAGTCAGCCTCATGCTTTGCAAAATATGGACTTTTCGACCATTCCTATATGTGCAGCCCGAATATGTTGATCATTTTTAGAGGAGAATCATAAATATGGGTTTCTTTTGCACTGCCGGGAGATAGGCATTTGTTCTCGATGGGCGGGAGCAATACCGATTTGTAGGTGAGATACGAGCTCCACAGTCGGATAGATTTTGAGAGGCTACCCAAGTGACGGGTCGCTGCTTGCATCCGAAACAACGGCGATAAGACTCCACGCTGGATCGTGGAATTTTTAGAGTCTCGAAGAAATAAAAGTGGACGACGACAACTCCATACCCACTAGCTTAATGTAAACAGACTCTTTTTTTTTCGTCAGCCAGGGGACCTGTCATTGCTGCAGCATGGTCCTCTCTCGGCCTCTCTTTCTCTTCGCCCTCTCTTCGGTCCTTTCCCCAGAGAATTACAACGATCGTGCACGCTGCAACTTCTGTTCTGATCTGTTACTCCACGATCGTGGGAAACTCGGCGAAAACGACTGATCTGTCGGCTAATCCCTACATCGTTAGCAACCGACCCTTGTTTTGTACTGTCTGTCGCACAGTAATGTAGTATTATGCGATCTTGCGCGCCAGTCGGCGCCTATTGCGACTCCAGAGTTCGGCTTCTCAGGAGACCAGAAATCATACTTGCGCAATGTCTCTTTTCAATATAATTTGACGCTTCAATGTTGGCTGCCAGAAAGATTTAGTTTATCAAAGAGGTATAGCCAATTTTTCGGGGTCCCTGTCTTGAGCCACAGGAGCATCTCTTCAGACTCAGACAAAAGTCCGCTCGAGACACGGCCATTGAGGCGTTCGCCCCTGGGGCTTGCAAGCGCCAAGAGGGAAAAGATCCTTGCTGTCTGTAGCCGGCACGCGTCGCCAACACGAGATTCAAAAAGTCAAAAGAAGCATCACTTTTGAAGAATGATTACCTTTCGCAATATCATTTCAGTAGTATTGCCATTCTTGATGAACTATGTAAGATGAACACAGTAGATGTACACTTGTCAAATGTATTTGAGGCATAGTTTCACCGGCGAACTACATTCTCCTCTGGAACTTTTAAAAATACGTGGAGGCGGACACCTCCGGATGCTGCGGGGGCGTTGAAGACGGATTGAGGTCGGACGACGATCAATTCCGGATCGAACGGGAGTCTGGACCTCTGAGCTCTCCTTCTTGGATGCAACGCCGAGCTTCTCTCAGCCTTTTCCTTCGCGATCCCAGAAAGCGCGACTCCACAAACGAGACAACATGCCAGAAAAAGTTAAATTTGACAATCGTTTGTTAGCGATGGAGGAGGAGGAAGAGAACACAGAAACCACATCCTCATGCATGCCTAGTCATTCCTATTACATACCACATACCGTAGAGGCCTTTCCGCGCGGACAAGAGAAAAAGTTTGTTATCAATAGAGCAATGGATCATGGAACGGTGCCATGCAGACTCGAGTTGCAGCCTTGGATCGCGCGGCACCTTTTCGTGCCCCCGGCCAGGGGTCGGGAAGCCACCAGATTGGTCAGACGTGCGGCCACGGGCGATGCAAAAGGCAAAAGCGGTGCAAAGCAGGAGATAAGGGAAGTCTTGCGGTAGCGTTTCTCCCTCAGCCTCCGAAAGCGGGCCCCCTTCTCATTGCCCATCACATCACCGCATTTGCGATGAAACAAAACTGCAATCCGATCAGCCAATTCAGGCGGACGCCCAATCATGTTTCCGCATCAAGCCCCGTCTGCTTCTTCGTCGCCAGGCGCGCCTCGTCTTCTTGTTTTGGCGAGAGACTAGACTGATGTTGGCTGCATGTGAATTGTGACGGTCTGGGATTTCGCAGATGCTTTTCTCGAGATGGTGTATCACTGAGAGAGGGAGAAAATGTGCTGCGAGACCCCTAAATGGCAGATGGATCCCTTCGTGCATGCCCTAGGCAATCTACGTTTATGCGATCGATTTGCTTGGTTCCCTACTACTACTACTATATTTTGCCGCCGGAGCACTCTTGGTGTATGTATGCACCATCGCCATTGGGCAAACATGAAGCAACTCTTCTGCACGCGCAAACCCTGCTGCTTATGGGACGAAACGTACACTACATATTCCCGAGCAATGTTGCTACAGCAGGTGTGGATTTGTAAGTCGTACATGGCCTCTTCTGTGGCGAGCATTGGGGTGTATTATATATATTTCAACGCATGATTTCCCTTTCGGACAGGTCTCCGAGTCGCAGAGGGTGATGCAATACAGGTAAAATCAGACGAAGAAACCCGATACATGACTGCACGAAACAACAAAGCCAAGACCCTTTGATTGCGTAGCATACCGAATTAATGATGCCATGCACAATAGCTCAGTCTCCCATCGTAGCAGACGTTATCTTGACAGTACTAAACCACATCTCCGGATACTACATGGGAGCGGCAACCTACATGCTGTTCCCATATTGAAACTTGGCAACTAGTTGATTCCGGAGACAGTAGCCAAGTGGCCTGTGGTCAACGTCGACCAGTTTTATACTTTGTAGAGTCAAGATGGAGTAGACCAACCATATAACCTACAAGCTAACAAGACTTGTTTGATGGAAACTTCTGCCATGTATTACCACAGATGCTGACACATTTCCCCTATAACCGCTTTCCAGAGTGTGCGTCTCCCGAATTTCCAAAATTATCAAAAATCGACCCACTGATGACAACAAACCTTGGCGATTCGACAAAGTCTCTCGCACTGTCGAGCAAGCAAGACAAGCAAGAAGGAGCCTCCTGCGTCCCGCAGGGGCCATGGGTTCTGTTCTACGTAACTTCTCCTCCTCAAGTTCACCCCCTGTCGGCATGCACCTAGTTGGCCCAAGCTCCTCTTACATATTCCTCCTTGCTCCTGCCCAGAATGATTGGTGATTGGACGTGTCGAGGAGAAAGAGCGAGCGAAAAAATTGACCTCCGCAATGCAATGCTGTTTCTCTTCGCAACCTGTCGCGGGGCTTTTACTCGGCCTTTCCTCCACATGCACTCCGCTTTGAGCTTTGATGGGATCCAGAATCTCCAGACGGATGCCAATTCATTCGTATCGACAACATCCACTTTTTTTTTTTTTGACAATGCATCAGAAACCCACTCGTGAGGTGGTGTGGTCCCCGAGTCATGCTTCAGCTTTCTCCCTTCCCGCTTCTCAATTGTTCTGAATGTCCTCGTCCATCACTTCAGCTTTTATTGTCTCTCGACATGTCACCAATTGACAACTCACTGCGTGCGGTTCGTGCCCCATATCGTAGCTTCTAGCTCGGATTAGCTGTCGGCTTTCGGTAGCCGATCTCCTACCTAAAAAGACGGTAGCCAACGTACGCGGACGGCATGCCGAGCCGTTCAAGAATGGCCAGGCCAAAGGCTCCTCTTGCGCGCTTTTGTCTCCAGGATTGGGCCGCATTTGACGGTGAGAGCCATGCAAACCACGCCCCCATCTCCTTACGCAGTCCTCTCGCCATATTACAGAACAATGCCACTTCAGGTTGGTTGACTTGCTCTTCCTATGGCTAGGCAGCTCATCTTGGGCCTGGCCCTTTTCAACATACTTTTGCCAAACAATGGCTACCTAATGTAGGTACACGACTCAAGAGGCTACATTGACGAAGAGCCTCTTCCATACTTGTACGATCTATCTCAACCAATGCAACGCAAATGCAAACGTCCTACCGATATGGTATCGGCAGCCAAATCAATACCATGGCCGCCAAATCACGGCTGGATAAAGCTCACTTGACAATCGCGCAATGTCCAGTACGCCAAAACGAGCCACGCTGACGGCCTTCCCGTTCATTCGTCTGCCCACCGTGCCCCCCACCATTTTGTGTTTTTTTAGCAGACCATTCAATGGTCCATGTTGCCAGGCCAGTTTACATAACGACGTCCTGCCCAACAGGTGCCGCTGCGCGTTAGGATCGCGGCAGCGGTTATGGAGTACTACTGTCGGCACCGGCCACCCCTGGGCTTTGCTTTGCGACCTGGCAACGTGCCCTGAACCTCATATTGCGGGCACAATACTAATAATTCCGTTGACAAGGTTTCCAAAATTTGAAAAATGACAAGGCAAGGGCATAACCTGAAGGCAGACTGCCAGCCCGAGTACGACATGGTTTGCCTCTTCTTGTTTGACATCTAATGAGTATATCTGTTGGATATTCCTTTCACTCGACTATTTGGTCGGAATTCAAAGCAACAATGATCAATTCAAGATTTTTCCGCACAAGGTATTGGAATGCAATCGAGTCACAAAACCAAAACTTTCTTTCAGTCGTGGTTAGATACTGTGACGCCATGCTATCCACTGACTAAGCACGTCAAGAGGCTGTCCGAGTGGATGCTATAGTCGAACTATCAGCTACGCCCAGCTCTCGGAGGCGATTGCGCGTCCAATCAGTACGCCCATGTCGGCTGCAATCCTTGGCATCAACCAGCTGGAGAGAGAAAAACTTCATCGCAAGCCCGCTTTCCCTCAGATCACCTCGATTACTACAAGCTGATTAGTTTCGCGATGTGCGGACTAGCAAATGGATTCGGGGCGTTGCGCTTGTGGAGCCTTTCCAACAGCGTAGCTAGCCCGGTACAATGCTCCTCTTTGGACTTGATATCCGCTAGACTTGCTTCATCCGGTACGCGAGGGTCGTTGGATGCAACCATGTTGCGATTCCTGCCTCTCTCTGTCTGACCGCAGGGATTGGATCCCAATCAGCTGGGCTTTTCAAACATGGGAAAGACGACTTGGAAATCGCATCTGCTGCCGCGACAAGCTTTCGACAAGTCCATTGCACAACACCCATCTGCTCTATTAGAGTTTCGCGTACCTGATCTGCCTGGCTTCTCCCGCTGTCCCTACCTCGTAGGGCCTATTTCTTTCCATGTCAGGGACCTCGAGGCAGAGATGGGCTGTGACACGTTCAACGCGTGGATCAATATCAGAGACTACCAGAAGGACCACTTGACGATGGATCCTCTTTGGAAATGCTCGTCGCATCGCGCCGTACCGAAAACGAGCGTCATTACGTGAGGCTCCAGCTCCTGCCGTCCAAACGTGTTGGCGGCCCCCGCAGGTTGCTAGAAGATGACTATATACGGCTACAGCACAGCATTGAATTTCACGCAGTTCACTCCGCTCCCCGTAGAACAAAGAGGGGCACTCTGGTCCCTTACTACACGTCAGTGTATATCCCAAACTCCACCTGGCAGAGAATTGTCTCTCAGATGTCATTGTATAGTTCAGGATTCGGTCTTGTCATCTTTCTGTTCCGAAACCATATTCCCCTGCCGTTTTCCCGGACATGTCGTTCCACACCGCTTGGGGAATGCCGGAGCGCCAGGACTTTATTTGATCGAAGAAAGAGACCCATTCCACATGATCGTGAGACGAGCAAGAATCCGTAAGATTTGTAGGACCAGGGATTTCCCCATTGTACGAATACACAGCCCGGGGGACTTATATATCGTAGGAAGTATTTCTCCTAGCCCTGACGTCACATTGCGTCTCGTCCGAAATATGTCGGCGCCTCGACCATCGGAATTTTGGTATCAGATCGACCTCTGGGCTGGGGCCGTCGGATGGTCCCCCCACTGGACTGGGGTACGTGGGTATGGGGGTTTGTAAGTGCCCTTTCAGTGGTTCGAGCGCGCCGGAAAGGGAAGTAGCACGGCCTGTTGCCAGGCGCTGGTTCGCTGAGTACGGAGTAAGAAGCGACCCATTTTGAGAAGATCCGCTGGACATGGATCAGGGCAGAAGTTTTTTTGCTGCTACAATCTTTACTATCAGACTGCTACTGTTGCCTATTAATTTTTGCTCCGGGAGACACGCACTGACTGGCTTGGTTGGCCAGGTACTCTGTACTGAGATTGGAATTGCTTTTGTCAGTTATATATTCGGCAGGGCAAGATCACGATCCTCCATGGTGTTTGCTTTTTTTTTATCCGCTTTGGCCATTTCTTTCCAAGCTGAAGCTCCAGGCCTAGACATTCCGTTTGTTCATTTTCATTTGAAAGTCCCAGAGGTCTGGTAGAGTCGCATCCTTGTTTTGTCTCACTTGGAACATCCAGCCTTGGCAGCATCCATGTTTGCAATATCTCTCTTCAAGGGTTGAGAGGCCGGCCAAGGAGATATGCTACCTCCCCCGGGATTAGAAGATAGAGCATTCTCATCTGCTGTGAAACACTCTCGGGGTATGTGTCCTTCTTGAATTTCGGGAACCGAGGCTACCTGCGTATTCTGGTGCTCTCGGCTTCTCGGGCGCTCCCAAGCTACGCTTTGTCAGACCATAGGTGATGCTCGCATACTGGGTTTGCAGTTCTTTCTCGACGGAAGACTATCCTGTGTTGGCGACACCCGAACAAATGTGCATTGGCATTCTGAATCTGGGGGGATTCACACAGTCCATGCAACGCTGTCCCCAAGTTTCTGGAAGAATTAAGGTTTCACCCGGAGCTTTTCGAGCGACGACCGCGGCTGGGCGCATCTGCTTGTCAGCGGTCACTTGATTCATGATCCCATTTCTGAACTTGGCCAAGGTGAGGTGAGGTGCATGTTCCTAGGCCCCCCGTGACCTGGCGCGCGGACGGGACACTTTCATTTCTGGATCTCGCTGTAAACAAGCTCAGAGTACGAGTTACGAGTGCTTCGTACATGCTCCCTCAGGCGTCCTGATCCTGAACACTGTCTCGGGACATCCTCATCTCTCCATGCCCATCCCCATGCAGACACACAGGCACAGCTATTCGGCAACGAAACCCAACCCATGGATGTGAAACCTAGGTAGTCAGGTGGCCGATTCGTCCTGCACGCCTCGGCCGCCTCCTTCCAGCCATTTCTGGCTGCCGGGTGCCGTTGTTGACCGGTCTGGAAGGAGGATCGGACAGGTCCCGATCGTGATACTATTGGCTTGATCATCTATAGCTTCATTTTCTGGCAAAGCCATTAACAAGACCTGCATGCCTCTTGGTGATCGACTGTCAGCCTTACGCAGGCCCCAAGAGCCAAGCTTCCAACCCCGCACAGCTGTCATGACTTTGGACCAGCGTCGTGGCGACTGGGTTTTGCTGTAGCACCAAACATCTAGAAGCCACGTCGTCCTTCCAATGATTAGATTGCCATGTTGCCAGAGCCGGCAGTATGGACTACACGGTGTAGTCGCCCTTCACCGGCCGCCGTCTTTTGGAATGAAGACGCTATCCAAGCCAAGCCATACATGACCACTTATACCTATCTATACTAGGTCTTATCCCGGGAGATTGGGATCGTTAGCAAGAAGGGGGACAGGAAACCAGCGGTGTAAGCTGAGCTTGAGTGAAATCCGGCATCCTAAAAACATCTCCTTCGCTGACAGAAGCCGGTTCCTCGACTATATCCCCGCGGATCATTGCCTTCGCGTCGGCACTAGCTGGATCTGTGCATTCTTGTTGTGCAAAAAGCAGGCCCAGATCTGATCTGCACAATCGCGTGGGACGAACGAAGCAGAACGGACGAACCCAAACAGTTCATTGGCCGGGTCACAAGGGTTACCACATCGGGAAGGCGCCGTGACGGGATCGGGATATCCAATTACTCGTGACACCGCTTCTGGACTGGAAGTTGCAACTAGGTAAACAGAGGACCCTGATAGTTCTCGATGGTTGTTTGTTTCTTGTCTCGAAAGGACTGACGACTCACCTGGCTACTAAACCAGTGGTGCCACGAATGAGACCAAGGTGAGTTCGGCGGAGCGCCCATTGCTCACGGATATCGGTGTCTGTCTCCAAACCCAAAGCGGCGGTCACGCCAGTCTGCCGAGTGCGCCGCCGTCTCAGCCGCCATCTTGGATGGAGGCTGGATCAGACCCGAGCGGGCGAGTCGTCCACCAGGCTTCCCGCTTCCATGTTCCCCAGATGCCGAAAGAAAGGGTATCTGCAATACAGCGGCTTGCTACGTGTGGGGAGATACTGGGAACATTGGCACAAAGAAAGGCTGCCTTTGGTGCCAAGGAGAAGAAAGTTACATGGTCTTGATATGATGTTGCGTCAATCATGTGCCGTGGCAACTATCTCACGGGTTTCGATCATCAACAACGAAGCTCATGATGCTCTATTCGAGATACACTCTCTGTTCTGCTCATCCGACAGTCGTCTCGTGACAGTCATGTTCCATCGCGGATATACGCTGCCATGGACCTTGCATTCTAAATCAAGCTCGCTTGGAGTGGCGTGCTTGTCTCCAGAGCAGGGCACAACCTCCAAAGCATGAGACTACTCCTGCCGTCAGAAAAATACTGGAGCTCCATGCACGAGTACGTTCTGGGGTTGATGGCGTTGCGCGTCAGGAAGCTGGTTCTTACCGATATGGCGATGCCGAGTGCAGGATGGTCATGGAATTTGTTATCCTTGGTCATTTCAATTCCTCTGAATATATCTGTAAACATTGCTAACCTGATTGTGCCAGATTCCGCGCATGTACTCTTGCCTCCGAGGTACATTCAGCTTGATCAACGAGGATACTCGGGGCAGAGGAAATTATTCTGGCCATATGAGGTCTGCTATCTATGGTCTCGCCTGAAAGCAAAGCCCGTGTCGTACATGACTTCTCCAAGTCCGGGGAACAGAGGATGCCGCTTCACCGAGCGCACCGTCATGGTATTGTATCACAGATTCCGAAGGAGAAACCTTCTTCGGGAAGCATTGCTATCACGGAAAGGAATTACTACCGGCTTTCCAGATGGCGTATCCCTTCCCGTCTCCGGATTCACAAGAGGGGGTTGTGCAACAAAGACTCGCAACTTTACGGAACCAGCAGGACCATTTCCATGACGAGAGATGGCTATATCACAGTTCTTTAATCTTGGAGACCAAGATACTCACCACGTAGCCTGAAGTGGGTGTAGCAATCTCGAATATATTGTGAGAGCTTCCGCTCTGCCGTTCATGGTCGAACCGATGAAGGAATAAAAAGGGAGTGTTCCACGACCATCTCACCAATTATACACAACATGGCACAGCCGGTCACTGGATATTGTGTGTCGTCAAACGTGTCGACGACAGCACCTACTGGAGAGGGTGTCAGAACATCTGGAGGACTGTCCAATCGCTGGGCCATTGGTGCTCTGATGGGTGCGCATGGGTGATTTTCGCCGAGACGGCCCTTTGGAGAACACAGCACCACCCTGAGCTCTTTTGTCCGTACATTTGACGCTCTGGGCTCAGCCGAGCCTATTGGACCCTGCTTGCAGATGGCTACGTCACATGTGAAGCACTCCCTCTCTCTCTAGAATCCGGGGAAAAGACTGAGAGAAAGAGTGGTGGTATCAGAGCTAGGAGCCGTGCAATAAGCGTAGCATATGCTGTGCAGACACAAACCTCAACGGTGTTTGACTTGCCGGTAAACGACTTTCTTGTTGGAGTACTCGGTGACGGGGGCAGCTCATCCTCTCGACTGGATTTGTTTTCGTCGTTAGATTGCTCGGTTTTACCATTGTATAACCAAGTGTTTCCTTGCGTAACATGCTGCAAGTTTTTTTTTTTTTTTTTTTTTTTTTTTTTTTTTTTTTTTTTTTCACTGAGCAGCCCCGTTGGGCGGCCTGCGCATGTATACGCCTAAAGCGGTCTCGAAATATGGCTGGCGTCTAGAATCACAAACTGTTCCAGAGCCCAGACATTTTACAGCTCCCCAAGCTGCGGACGGTCGTCTGGGGTAATAACTCGCGGCTGCTAAGTTTGGACGGGGTTCTGCGGGAACTGGGGAAATAGCCTCCATATTCCCGGGCGCGTCTATAGCAACGCTGTCGTTGCATGGAGCGTACCTGCAATCATCACGCAGATGATACCCCTATGGTGTTCCATGGGTTTACATCGCTACCTATCGTACGTATTGTGAGCAATATATTCCGTCTGTAATGTTATCAGAATCCATTACACTATCAAACAATATCGATCCGACCTCCCTATCTGTACCGGTCAGGTCTTCATATATGCAGAGTCTGCCAGATTGGTGTTTGAACGCTGCGTTGCGTTCCTGCGACAGACCGAGAAACATATCGAGCAACCCTCCTTTTGGGCCGCCGCACCCCCCCGGCGTTGCCTAGAACGCCCTGTATCATGCAAGCCCGTATGCAAGTCAATGTAGGGTTCTGGCCCAGCTCGTGCGGCTGATTGGGCAGAGGCTTCGCTCCAACAGCGTTATCTAGCTACGCGTCCTCTCAAAGGCATGTGAGTCGTAGCCAACTTTGTAGCAGCTGCAATGCAGGACTGGTGTTTATTTTTCCTCCCTGAGAGTGCATGGCATCTTTGATAGTAGTGCGAGGGATGCCCAATGGGAGAATATTTCCTACCGTCTTCGCTCGCGAGAGATTGCATAACAGGCAAGTCTCGCCTTTCGCTCGGAGAGATCGGGCTCGTCCGTGGGTTGCAGTTGATGGGATGGGACTGTCAATACTGCCCCTCCATCACGCCCCCCTCAACAACCAAGTGCGCATAAGATGGGATCGTATATGTGGCCGAGAGGGAAACCTGCACGTCGAATGGGTGGGCGAGTACAACGTTGAAGGTTTCTTGTCGCTGCCAGACAGACACCCACTTCAATCTGTCAAATTAGTTGGGAATGGCCTCACTTGGGAAGACGTCAAAAAGTGGCGAGACATCCAACAGAAAACTCTGAAATTTCGCTTGCCCCAAATGCAAAAATGCTGGTCGCCCAGTCGAGTGTCGTATGTTTCTGGACAAGTCCAATTCCCTTTCCATGCCTGCCGGCTTACCCCTCACCCCTGGAACCCATCAATCGTCCCACCTCCCCCGGGCTGTCACGGAGGAGCTGAGAGTATAAATGTTGCCCGCAACAGGGATGTACAAGCAGAGTCTCCTGTTATGCCATAAGCCAAGAAGGCGATAGATATTTGACCATGATATCTTTTCCCCTACTGCCCATTTCTACGTAGGCCCTCTCCATTGAGACCCACAAGAAGGATCTGTGCCAAGCATCACCCAAGAGAGAAACCGAGCCGCTCGCTTGTGTAAAGTTTGAGCGAGCTTTGTTCAATCCCTCCCCCTCCTTTGGGACAGCCACACAAGGGGAGCGGTTGCGTCTATCCTGCCCGAGTCTAAAACCATTGACAGAGCTCCGTCTGGACCCGGACCCGGACCCCTCTGCTTGGTTGAGAGAAGATGGTGTGATGATGGGAGGAGCCCCAACGAATAACAAACCGGCCACCGATCCCGGGGAAAATTTAGCTACTGCACCATGGCGGACTCGGTCTGCTCGGGAGAGGCAGCTAATCTAACAAAATCTCCAATCTCTTTCTCTGCCTCTCTCGCTGTGTGGACGCTGGCGTGCAACGTTGAATGTTTTCCAGAGGGCTGAAGTTGCTGTCAATGTTTGAGCGGAAAAAAATAATACATCAATTGATACAACTCGTGCGCGGACAGTATCTGCACACTGTCATTCGGGCATACTGTGTAAGAAAGGTCAATGTAACCCTGAGGTATAGTATTACCAATTTAGGTAGTAGTATCTTGCATATCGCAACGAAAATATTCCCCATACGTCTCCACAGGTATCATGTTGACCACGCTGTAGATTGTCCACAGAGTCCTCATCACTATCTAAACGTGATGCTATATCCATAATCTTTGTTCAGTCTTACGAATTTTAAGGTTTACATATCAGACACTCAACACATGAACTTGATACATGATCACAGGTCTTGCGTATATCCGTCTCCCTTGATTCCTTTTTCTGCCCTGCTCAGGTTATACCAATCTATACCTGTGACCAGGATGCCATCATCCTGCTGCCGGCCCAAAGCAACATGTGAAAACATGTACTCGCTGTTGCATATCATGTCAATGATGGCCAAGAGGGATCACCACCGGCAGCCACACAAAACGTGTCCGAGGGCATGGTAGCAAGATGGATGGACGCCGCACAACTGAACAACGTAACAATCTGCAATACCAGAAAGGGGTAGGCTCTCTTTTGGGTATGAGCATTCCGGCACTGAACCTCTACCAGTAGGCAAAAGCGAGGCTGATGCCGATCTCTGCACGTCAAGAACAGGCTAGACGGTCTTATTCTTTATTCTTCAATTCAAAAGGGAAGATCACCTACACAGTCAAGAATGACCACAAGTCCCTGCATATTATGACCGAGCAAAAAGCCCAACGGGGGATTACCAATGTGTTTGCATCCCGGTCTCGTTCGCCACAACCACACGTGTATCACCAGATCAACAGTCCTCTCTGCTCTCCCCGAGATCTTGGTGAGGGGTCGTTTGACGTAACGCCCAGGACCAAGAAATCACAACGGCCTTTTTCCAGCTTCTCGTTCTGTATGACGAACATGATACTGAAAAGCCGCAGATGTTGTCATGCTACATCTATTTCTGCCCTACGTAGATTGGCAGCCTCGTACTATTCTACGTCATGGTATGCGACTTGGGGAGAAGCATTTTGGGAAGCGGACCACGGATTACAGACCAGAACCAACCTTGCCGGCCTTCACACCGATAGCGCTGCCCAACGCTGGCCATGAATTTCAAGTGTGTAATAAGAAAAGCACCTGGTTGGCACATAGGTTCCCCAAAGACTGGAGATAGTGGCGGCAGGGCCTCTAGTTCGCGCATGTAGACTTTTATACTTCCTGGGTGCGTCTCTCCCCTCTGCAGATCCGATATGCCCCCAGGTTCGTCCGGATAGCCAGCCAGCTTTCCCCAGCCGGGGTCTAGTAGTATACGCTCACACGGACCCAAGACTGGACGGACCATGGAGGACTTGATTAGGGAGCTATATTCAGGATCTGTCAAAAAGAATAGGCAAACCAGCTTGTATGTAGTTTGCATGTCTGAGCGTAGAGCGGTGCCGGCCGAAGAAAACTAGGTTAGCTACTGATACTAAAATGCGGGATCGACAGTCTCCTGGTGGTGTGCTCTACCACCAAACTCTATCCCAAGCTAAGAGCTCAACATACCAAGTCAAGCCGCGGTGCCCTGTCAGCCTTCTCTGAATCAAAGAGAGACCTGGACGCCAAGGTACCAGTCACTGGGGGCCAACCACATCCCACGGGCGGTGAGGCATGATTTGCGAAGAACGTGTAGACATGACTCGCGAGAAACCACTTCGTCTATCAGTGATCTGGTCTTCCTCCTGGTGCTGGCTCGATCAGAACAGTGGCTCGAGGCTAGTTAGCGGCTACGAATAAGAAATCATGCATGCTTTTAGCAGAGCACTTGTATGATAGCCTGGCGTCAAACTCTTGGGAAAAAGGCATAAGATGGTTTAGATTCGATGAAATTAAGCATCGAGACGCCAGGTAGCAGAATCCGGGGGGAAAGCTCGACTGTCTCCTTTTATCAGAGACCCTTTTAAACAATTAAGCGTTGGTGAGCTACGACGTCTTGATGCCAATTTTGGGGGGACGGGCCAAACGATTGTAGACCCTGCTGAATGTCGACCGAACAAGGAAGAAGCCTTGTGGCTGTTTGATTGTCTAAGATCTATGGCAGTATCAGACTCATGGTGGCTTGACCATAGATCCGGTGATGAGTCAGGTGAAGGCATGGCGCTGCCATAATTATTCCTCGTACAGTGCCTGGTGATACCAGCAGATGGTATGAACATCGAAACATTCATGTTATTCCAGCGTATATAGTAGACATATGGACTTTGTTCCACGTGTTAGGTAAGTGAGTCAACACGCACGGAGCTGAAGCGATTGAGAGGCGAGTATTCTTAGAGACGCATCTTCAATCTTACCCGTCTATGCTATGAGTATTTGCGTGATCAATAGATCATGGTAAGCCTCGTATATAGTATGATTTGTTGAAGTTTGATGGAATTCGTTTCAACCACGAGTGACCATCCACAAGTCATGTATTGGTGGCGTGAAGATACCGCGAGGAAATCGGTTCTCTGTGATATATACACACGTGCCTCAGTCAACTCTGATAATCCTACTCGGTCTTAGAAGACATACTCATGGTTATGATCAGCTTGATAATTAATAACAGAGCCTAAGAATGCTCGATCCCAATACGCAAGTGTCACAATAGAGTGTATATATATAGGGAGAGTGAGAAAGAGAGAGTACGTGCGCGCGCGAGAGAGAATATAATTCCATGGCTCTTTCGCGGTAGTTAACATGAAATCTCAAAGTGATTTATACGGGCATGTTGAGAGCATGTAGCAGCTGCTTATTGAATAAAAGTGTTGTATTCACTTAGAGGCCCTCCACATATATACAAGCAAGATAGATACTTTTTGAAAGTTATACCAACTCCCACTGTTGCCCGACCAGATGAATGATCGCCTCATGAGTATTTATCCAGAGCAAAAATCCATGTAAGTCTTATGAGTCGCAAGCAATTTTCTAAATACCTACTTGAGCTTCTGAACCGTTACAAGTGTGAGAAGGCAGGAGCAATTTACTCGTATTTACTGTAAACTTGCAATCATCATAAATTTATAGTCACCATGTCACATCGTAGAATATCTTGCAACAATTAATTGCACAAAAGGAATATCTGCCGTCGGGCTTATATTTGTCTTCACGTCTCTGCCACCTCCGCCGTTCTCTACATATGTTTGAGAATCTCCAAAGCTTGTGCCTTGGACCAAGTTTAAGCATATCGCCAGCTTCCAACTGTGTCGGCCGGCCCCCTCCTCGATTCGAATTTCCATCCCGGAAATATCGTGAAAAAGAAAAAAGTTCCAACGCCAGAGCCATGCTATTGTTAACCCCTAAGCACCATACCATGACTGACAACGCCATCACCATGCCTTAACAACCAACGCCGGTACCATTCCATAAAATCAAGCGCTATGGTAAAGCATTTTGACTGCTCGCACGAAACAGAGACTGTGATTTCTAGTGTGACGAACTGGATGGATGTCGATATTGTAAACCCCTGAGTGGTATCAAGACAAAAGAAATTCAGGAGATTTGACGATCCACCTAGTACGTCTCGCCAAGGTCAGCGAGGGAGTTGCTTGGAAATCCCACGCTGGACCGCCTGGATGCAGCACTCTGCCGTCGAGGCATGGGAATACCACTGGTGCTCGCGCCCGAAGGGGTATATTTGCCATATGTTCCCCTCCGACTGGGCGTGCGACCTTCAAAGTCTTCGTCTGCCTCGTCTGCCTCGTCAAACTCGGCCCTCCCAATGCTCTGCGAGTGGCCGTGGACGCTGCCCGACAAGGAGCTGCGGGGTCTCAAGCTGAGTGGCGTCTTGGTACCGCTCATGGATGTTCTGGAAACTGGACGTCCCATGTCTGCCCGCGAAACCGGTCTGTCTGGCCGCACGAACTGAGAAGAAGCTGCACTAGCGCGGCTGCTCGGCCGTGAAATAGAAACGGAGCTGGAGTCGGCATCGTAGGTGCTGGTCCGGTTTGGCAGTGGGCCAAAAGAAAGGCGAGATACTCCAGACGTGCTAAGCCGGGGCACATGCTTTCCTGGCCGGCCAATGCCAGTCGATTGGGATGGCGTCTCATCGGCAATGGTCGACGAGGTAGTTGAGCCAGTCGTACGTTTCCGACTCCTGATCGTAACCGTAGACGGGACACTGGTGCTACCGAGTATCGACCGCGGGGAGGCTCGTGGTGGGGTTGTCGTGGGCGCTGGAAGCTTGGATCGCGCATTTTGAACGCGGGCTTCGAGGCGTTGCATTTGCGCTGTAAGGGTACGGATGTGGTTGAGAGAAGTGGATGGCGGTACTCTGTGAGAAGTGGCCCGAGGCGCAGGCGTCCTCGTTGGCGCTGGTGTTCGAGTCCCAGTGGCGGATCTGAGCCCTGTCGTTGTCCTGGTGTTTGACGTCGTCATGGCTCTGGGCCTGGGCGTAGTAGTGCTTGGAACCGAGGCTGAAGGTAATCTGGAGGACTTCTGCGAAGAAGGCATCGGTGTCCGAAGTCTCGAAGCGGGTCTGGGGAGCGAGGAAGCTTCGGACACGGGTGGCGAAGGAGGGTCGGAGAGCCCAGGCGTCAGTTTCCTGGGAGGAGGCAGAGACATCTCGTCGGGTGGTGTGGAAATAAGTGGCGAGCTCGCAGTCGAGCGAGGAGAGTTCTCAAAGGTGGGCGATCCGGGAATAGAGATGTCGGTAGAAATGACAGATAAATGGCGATTCTCGGCCTTCTTGACCTTGTCTTGCAGAATGTCGGCTTCGACTTTGAGGTCGGACAACTCTTCGCGCAACCTCTGAGCCTCGATTCTGAGTGTCTCTCGCTCCTTCTCGCCGATCTTGACCTCCTCCTCCATCATGACGCTCCTCTCGATTGCCTGGTTGTATTTCGATTCCAGGTCCTCGAGCGAAGAAGTCGTGTGGCGGGCCTGTCGCTCAAAATCATCGTTGGCGACCTCGATATCCCGCAACTTCATCTGAAGAGTTCTGTTGGTGTCGCGGAGAGTGGTGATCTCCTTCTCGAGAGCATTTTGCGCCGTGTTAGCCTCGGCCTTAGCTTTCCGACATTTTTCCTGTCGCATTGTCAGTAACCACGTTTCTTGACCAGAGAAACTTCAAGAAATTTACCTTCCACTCATTGGCCTCAAATTGGGCGCCCTCGGCCTTTGTTCGCAATGATCGCTCCCTCTTATCGGCAGCCTCTAGGTCCTTTTCAAGTTCTGCCTCGAGCTCGTGACTGGACTCTCGGAACTCGGCTAGCTCGACAGCCAGCTGCTCGTATTGGTTCTTGTACCACGTCAAGGACTCCTCGGTCGTCGCATTCGGGTTTGGTGGGGAAGATGGTGGCTCAGCCATGCTTGTTGATTTCTAGCGATGAACGCAGATTTATGTTTGATAGTGTCGCATGAGCGATCGCAAATGGTGGGTGGTTCGAGCGACCCGAAAGAAAATACTGGCGAGTATTGATTGCTGATCCGTCGCACCAATTTGACGCGACGCAATAAGAAGCAGAGTCGAACAGATATTAGACAAAAAAGTATGTCGTACGGATGTTGAAGAATCAAATGGGCATCAAGTCGAGATGGCGCTGGCACGGGGCAGGTATATCTTCGCAACCCCTGCCGGATCTCGTGAACCAGGACGCAGAGCGAGCCTTGGTGCTTGCAATATCCAATGTGGCGAAAAGCGCACGTCGGATAGCTGTTGGATAATGATAGCGCGAAAGAAAAGATCGATATCTCTGAGCAATTATTGGCACAGAGAAAACGAAGACCGCGGTCTGGCTATCTCGTCCTTCCGAGACAGGAGGGTCGCGGGGTTATCTGGGACGCAGACGGGCGTGTCTCCTTGACGACAGCCTTGTCGCGGGCGGGTTGTTGGCGCAGGCACGTCCTACGCGGGAGGGGAAAGAGGGTGAGTCGTTTGTTGTGGTGTTGATTGCTGGAGCCGGTCCGGGGCGGTTTGTCGTTGGTGGGTTGGGTGTCGTCGCCGTCGCTGATCAGGCTGGGTTAGTATTGTTGTTGGTCGTCGAGATGCCGGGCTATCGCATCTTCAAGTCATCCACCCCAGTCGTAGAAGGGGGCCCGGATGGGAAATGGTCGAGGGATCGCGGTTTACCTCGCTGTCGTCGTGCGTGGATGGGGATGCCGGTGTCAAGGTGTTTCCCAACCCTCCACTTTGAATGAATGATCTGTTGACTGTCCAAGGTCAGTCCTCCCCTTGGGCAGGCATGGCGCTAGCGCGTTGCGGGCTTAGCTGGGCTTTCTGGCTACCATAGGCAACGCCCGTGCTGGGCGTTAGTGCGGTGCGGGTGATGCCAACCTCTGCTGAAGACCATTGGATGGGCGGGCAGGAGACCATTACCTTTAGTGGGGGGTTCAGCCAAGGCGCGTGAACACGTGTGGGTAAAGAAAAACACCCCCCCCAAAACATGAAGATGCAAAAGCAAACAAGACGGTGTCTCTGAGACTGAAGAGAGTCCTCCAGTTTGATCTTCAATATCTGGACGGTGTCTGAAGCTGCTGGAATCTGTTGAAACCCTCCCCCAAATAGGCAGAAAGCTTCTTCCCACCACTTCTACGTAGATGCTAACGAGAACCCGACATGATCCGGCATTGAATTAGTTGCCGCTCGCCCCAATCGACCACCGCCTCATCTAAAGGGTCAATGCAACGGCCCTCTAGCTTCCTTGTCCAGTTCCTGGCGGTGCCCAATTTTAGCCCATCAACCAACCTCCATCATTCGTCGTCAAAGGTTCGAGAAGGAGCCCACTTGCTCTGTCCCTTTTCTGCACACTGCACGCAGACAATCTTACCCCCAAATAGCTGCTCCAGCTCCTCCATCACCGGCCAGCCTCTCCTTAATTCTAGTTCACGATGCACTATTGAATCTCAAATCGAGAGGGTCACCGCCGCATTCGCTTCATAAGATGAGGACAAACAATTGGATTGCCAAAAACGTTCACCACACGAGGTGCTCCTCATTATTTTAGAGGTCTACTACTCGTCTTGAGCGCCAGCTATTTCGCAGAGCGCCACGATGACGCAGGGCTATAGTATCCTCGGCACATCCCACCTTGGACTTTAATCTTTTGGCGACCCAGCCAGTTCCGCCATCTCCGGTCCTCCATCAAGGTTTGGGGCCAAGGCACGACAACGACATCCATCGACTTGCACATTCAAAAAGTTGGATGCATGACGGACAGCATACATATATGGACTGATCAAGCTGCTGCATCCTCGCTGCGCTGCACGCGATGCTCACCTGGCCCCTCCACCAGTAGCACAGCTCCATCGGGAAATACGATTCGTGCACGTGGATAGCCACTGGCATCCGCACAGAGACTGATCGGTTCCATGATTTTGCCTTCTCTCCACTGGAAGGATATCGTCCAGCCGTCTCTCAGACAGACACCAGACAGCTCACCTTCGGACCACGACTTTGGACATGACGGCAACAGCCTAATCTCGACTTCGCCATGGCCAGCATCTATTCCCCCTGCCGACGCTTGAAAAGACTGTACGATGCATTCCAGTATGCCAGCACAGCCGCCAAAGTTGCCATCAATTTGGAAAGGCGGATGGCTGTCAAGAAGGTTCGGTAGAGTCGACTTGCCCAGCAGTAACTCCATGTGATTACCGCAGCCCTCAGCATCCCACAGGCGGGCGTGCATGTTGAGCAGCCAAGCCCTGCTCCAACCAGTGTGGCCGCCTCCGTGCGCCGCGCGACGCTCCAGAACTCGTCGCGCGGCGTCAGCCAGCTCCGGCCATCGTATGGGACTGATCATATTCCCAGGATATAGGCCGAAGAGGTGAGAGACGTGTCGATGTCCGGGCTCGAATTCTTGATAGTCTTGGATGCCCCACTCCTGTATAAGTCCGTGTTCGTTGACTTGCAGTGGTGGAATGCGTGCGAGCATCTCTTCAACCTTGAGCTTCAATGGACAGTCCTGCTTCAGGACATCTATGCTCCACAAGTACAAGTTCAAGGCCGTTGCAATGATGGTCATATCTATGGCTGACCCCTCGCAAAGTATTCCAGTCTCTCCCGAGTCTGAAATGTATGTGTTCTCGGGCGAAAGAGACGGGCTCGTGACGAGATATCTCCCGTCTGCTGACGGTATCAGGAAATCCTGCAAAAATGATACGCAGCCCTTGAGAAGTGGGAAAAGTCGCCAATGCAAGGATTGGTCGTACTTCACCTGCAGCATCTGAACAGCATCGATACAGAGCCACAGACCTCCGAGTGGCCACAACGTTCCTGGCATCCAGGTATCTTGAGGGTCGGTGTCAGCCCAGATATCGGTATTGCTGTGAGCACACCACCCTGAACACCCGTACATGAGGTTGGCGGTCCTTCTGCCGCGCTCAGCCATGCGCTCGAGTAGTCCTACCAGGGGTAACACACACTCAAGAAGATTGGAAGCCGCCGTGGGCCAGTAATTCATCTGAATGTTGATGTTGATCGTGTACTTGCAGCCCCACGGGGGTGAGAAACTCGGGTTCCAGATCCCTTGCAAGTTTGCTGGTAACGCTTTACTTCCATCCCGACTGCTGGAGATGAGCAGGTATCTCCCATAGTTGTGGTATAGTGCAATCAGCCCAACATCTTTGGGATTTCTGTTTGCGATTCGGACGTCCGTGGGAAGATTCTGAAAATCCGGCGATAATCGTAGACCTGTGCGTTCAAACAAGGCTCGATAGTCCACGATGTGTCGTGATAGTAGGTGTTCCCACGAGTTTTGGAGCGCTTCACGCACGTTTGTTAGAGCCACCTTCTCTGGGCTCTCGTACCGATAGGTGGTTTGAGCGCCGATCACTATGAGGCAGTCTGTGGATTTGACCCTTATGCAAGTAATGGTCGCCAGAACAGTACCATGCTTCGAATCGCATTTCACGCCCAGGACACAGCTGAGCCGGTTGCTGAGCTGCCCACCGGGCGTGGCGTCCATCAAGATCCGGGCCGATCCTGCTCCGTCCGTCTCTTCTACTCTCAAACGATCAAAAAACTCGTTTGTATCCCATTCATTTTCGCCGCGGCGACCCAGACGCACGGTAAACTCGATTGGCTTCGACGAGGTGACACGCATCACCAGTACCTTGTCGGGGTGACTTGCAATCATGTCTCTGCGGGTTGTGATGCCGTCGACTTCATACTCCAGGGAATGGGTGGCAGTCGCGATGTCAAGCCACCGGTTGTACGACTTGACTCTAGGCTCCTCGTGGCCAAACTCCAGGTAGACGGAGCCCAGCGGCTCGTAGTGCCTCATCGAGGCAGGGCTGGAGAAGAACTCATCGCGGACGAGCTCTTCGGCGTCCCGGCGCTGGCCATTACGGATCAGTTGTCGTAGTCTGGCTAGGTGTTTCGCGCTTGCCGGCGTGCGGTCTTGAGGCCCGCCGTACCACACAGAGTCTTCGTTGAGCTGAAGAAGCTCCGTCGTGGTCCGGCCGTGGACCATGCATCCCAATCGACCATTTCCGAGAGGCAGCGCCTGTGACCACTCGCTGGCTGGGGAATCGTAATGCAGACAGAGATGGGCATGATCGGGGTTCATTTTGCATGATCTTATGAGCATTGAGCAGTATAGAAAATGTTCACCAAAGAGCACATTAGTGCCAACTCAAATACTGGGGATATTGAAGTTCATCTTTACGCACGCAAAGATACTCATCACGGCTCAATACAAATGCTCTCAGCGCGATCACAATGACACCGGCTTCAGCCGACTGGAGAAGCGTCCCGATATCCCGGGACCGTCACGAAAAGAGCACACTAGCAGTCTTTCTATCCAGGTTCAACCTGTCGCTTTGTCCGCCCATCACGACCCCTAAGCCCTACGCTCGCAGAGAGCGACGCCTCTACCGGTATGATCCAGATGGTCTGGTTGGACGGAAGATTTGTGGACCAAGACTCAATCCGGGGGTGAATGTGGGGTATGCAGTTATGATCAGTCGAGGACGGGCTAGTACACGTATTGTCCGGGGAAGCCAATCATCAAGGGGTATAGTCGGAAAAGCTCCACCAACACAGATATCCGACCAACCGACCGGCTGGCCAGTGACCACAATGCCTCTCTCCAAGTGTCCCGTCCCTGTTGCTCGGAGCGAGGCCTCGCTTGCTGCGTCTGGGGAGCGCGCCAATGGCAGATCATGATCAGGTCACCGTCAATGAATAGTCACAAAGCTGCATGGACCGGCTCGCCTAGATCATGTTGGGGAATCCGTCCAACAGCGTTCCGGCCCGGTCTTCAGGATGGACCCTGGAAAAGAGCATGGCATTACATGTAGGATCCTCGAACCGAGTAGACGGTACGCATCGGGTTTGCTTATTTATATAATGCCCGTCAATCTCGCCTCGGCGTCTACTGTCTGCCAGCCAACGGCCTGGGACACGCAGGCGTTCTGACTTAATCATCCTCCCCTGCCTCTCTGGCCCTATCTACTCTGACCTGAGTTGTGCTTCGACACGAACCCACCGCGACCATGGCAGAACGCGACCACAAGACCGGCGTCTCGCACGTCGACGCCGCCGAGACGGCCGAGAAGCTTGGCACAACCGTCGACGAAGTCATCGCCACAAGGATTACCGAAGAAGACATGCTGAAGCACTCGGCAGAGGCACTGACCTTTCGCTCGCGGACCGGCCTGCGCATCTGCGCCATCATGTTTGTCATGGGCTGCAACCAGGCTGGCTACGGTATAGACTGGGCCGTCATCGGCGGCATCAACGCCTACGACAGCTGGCACAGCTACTTTGGTTTCGGAAACGCGGGCGTCATCATTGGCACCATCAACGCCCTCATGACCGTCGGCACGTTTGTGGGCGCCCCGTTTCTCGCCCTCGGTGATACGTTTGGCAGACGGGGCGTCAACTTCATTGGGAACTTTCTGGTCGTAATCGCGGCGCTCTTGCAGGGTCTGGCTCCCAACCTCCCCTGCTTCTTCATCGGAAGACTGCTGTTGGGCTTTGGCACGGCATTGTGCACAGCACCTCAGTACATGGCTGAGATAGCCCCTCTGCATCTCCGAGGCAGACTTGTCGGTATTTTCGGTGCCTGCTTTCAGGTCGGCAGTATCTTGATGAACGCGGCGCTCATCGGCTTCACCCAGTGGACAAACAGCAATTGGCAGTGGAGGACACCGCTGAGTGAGTTCTCTTCTTACCTCCGCTTCCTCTTTCTTCGACAAGGGAAAAACAACTAATATCGCCCAAGTTCTCGAGGGTCTTTTCCCATTCATCGTTTGTGCCACCATCTACTTCCTGTGTCCCGAGTCTCCTCGATGGCTCGTCATGAAGAACAGGCACGACGAAGCCCGCCGCGTGATCGCCAAGTACATGACGACGCACAATGATCTGAACTCGCCCATCGTCGGTCTCATGATGACCCAGATCGAGGAGTCCCTCGAGGAGTCGAGCACGGGAATCAAGGCCGCGTACGACTATCGCGTGTTCTTCACCAAGGAGGTCAGGTTGCGCACGCTGGTCCTCCTCGTCTACTCTCTGTTCCAGTCGTGGAACGGCGGCGGCATCATCTCGCAGTATCTCACTCCTGCTCTGGAGACGATTGGGATCACGCGCGATATCGACCAGCTGGGAATCAACCTCGGGCTCACGGCCGTCTATTTCGTCTTTACCGCGTTCGGATCGTACCTCATTGACATATTCAGGCGGCGGACGCTGATCTTCTCGGGACTGATCGCCATCATCATTGCTCAGACGGCCGTCACCATTACCAGCTGGAAGTTCAGCGAGACCGGATCCCATGCCGCGGCATCGCTGACCATATTTTGGATCTTTGCGTTCCAGGTGGCCTCGGCGTCGCTCATTGCGACCATGCACAACCTGTACCCTGTCGAGATACTCTCGCTGCCGCTCCGCGCCAAAGGCATGGGCCTGTACGCCATGTTCCAGGGGGCGGCAGGCGTAGTCAGCAACTATGCCATCTCCCTGGGCATCAGCCAGCTGGGCTACAAGATCTGGGCCGTGTACATTGGGTACAACGTGGTGCAGCTGGTGGCCAGCTACTTCATCTTCCCGGAGACGAGCAGGCTGAGCCTCGAGGAGATTGACTCCATTTTCGAGACCAAGCACACGAACCCCGTGCGACTGAGCCTGACCATCAGCAAGGCGAAGAAGGAGACGCGCAGAGCTGCGCGGGAGACGGGCTCCGGCTCCTATTAATTAGTAGTCCTGGCTAGGGGGGTCCACAAGGATGAGGTGGAAATCAAATGCGGATATAACAAACATCAGCACTTGGCTCAACTTCATCAGCGGTTGTGGACCCTATGAACAAACAGACTTATTTAGCGGTCAGCCTTCAAGAAGAGTTGCTCCAAGTTCAATGAGAGAACCGAGACGCATTCCTCGTATGGATTGCTCTTGACATATTCGTATTTTAGTCTCATCGCTGCTTGTTCGTATGCTCGTTTGAGGACGCCCTGGATGCTTTAAACTTTGGCGCCGTCGGGCATTATCGTATAGCGCATCATAGTCGTCCCATCTTATAGATAGACAGGCCCACTCGGTAGGCATGCACAAAGGCATTGATGCGGAGAAGACGCCAGGGTAACCCGGGTGCCAGTGCTTGGGCCTCTTTGATCAAGTGCCAAGGTAGCAGCACATTGTAGCAGCACCTGTCCTGGACTCGAGATGTCGGCCAGCTTTGTATGCAAAGTCCTAGGGATCAATTCAGGGAATTTCATGGCAGTTTTGCTGCAAATATTAGGGGACATGGGCTGCTAGGATTCGAGCTTATGCACCAACCTGGGTTCGCTAAAGCGACGCTAGCTCCATGGGTATAGCTTACCAATGTGCACTAAGCAAGCTGCCGTCCAAAGTCCTACATTTTTCAACGAACCAACCTTTCGTGTTGTGTAGTACAGCCTCGACGTGTTTCAATTCCCACGTTTCTCTGGCTTTATCTTTAGAAACTCTAGAGTTGCGAGTATTAATAGCCTGGTGCGTCGATCGGCCCTTTTGCAGATCATACACTGGTTCAGGCCGCTGCATAAAACCTGTCACTGCCAGCCCCAAATCTGTGCTGGCTGAGTCCCCGACTGTGCCTCTGGGTGCTGACACAAGACGACGATTTATTGCCCCTCTCTCGAACCCCCCGGGCGGCTAGCGGCCGTCAATGGTGCCAGCGGAATCCCTGAAAATGGATATTCAGATACCCTTAGTATGGGATGATATGCCAGACCCGACGTGGGGGAAGACCTCAAGGTTGGAACAAACCAAACGCCATTGCCCAGTGGAGTGATCAGTGAGTGATGAAGCTGTAGTCCTGGAATATAGGCAGCGGGCGCATTCACGATAACTTGTCCCATTGCTTCCCGACAATGCCTCTATTTGCGGATAAGATGATACGGGGCCAGGGCAGGACAGACACACCCACCCACCCACATGCTAAGTATATCCAGAGGGGGGGATGCCGTCAATGACGAGATGCCCAAACATGCTGCATACAATACTACAGGCAAACCGCCCAATATGTGTAGGGCCAGGGTCTTGTATGTGAATGGCGTAAGCACAGCCAATCAGTAGGGGCACTCGACAGGCCTGGAACAGGCTGGCAAAGCCCACATTATCAGCGGCTTCATTAAAATACCGAAGCCGAGCGTCTGCAGGTACGATACATACCCTGGTTTGACTGCCCAGTCCAGTCACCTCTCTGCCGCCTCCGCTGCCTGCCATCGCTGCTAACCGCCCGGTCGGTCGGTCGGGGAACAGTTCCCATTCCCTCCCTCTGTAACAAATCCTTCCACACGCTTGCGCACAACGCTGCTTGTTGCAACTCCGCTCAGCGGCTCGACTCGCTGCTCGCCGCGCTTCATCGCACGTCGTCGCCTACGGGGTCGCGTCCGTTGCGCGCGATAAAAAAAACAGTAGCAGTGCCAGTCATTTCCCGCAACTGCGGCTGCCAGCCATGGCGTCGCTCGTCATTGCCGAGACCGTCACCGGCCTGTCGAGCCTGCTGGACGCCGTGGCCAACACCCTCGCCAGCGCCGCCGAGCTGCGACGGAAATGGGGCGAGGACAGCATGACCGTCTTGTCGCTGGAGAACCAGCTCCTGACGCTGCAGGGAGTCGTCAGCCAGACCAAATATCGCGTCGAGCAGTCCATTTCTTCCCAGTATGGAGCGCCCGCCCTGCATGACCTGCTCGTCCTCTACCTGGACCGCTGCATCGCCTGCTGCCGGCCGCTTCTCGCAAAAGTAGACGCCGATATCCTGCAGCAGCACCGGCTCGCCGCCAGCGGGCCCAGGAGGAGCATGTCGAAGCTCATGATGAGGATGAGGAGTGGCAAGAAGGAAATCAATCCAATGGCGCAACAACCGTCGTCTTCCAGTAATCGCCCGGGGAGCTCATCACAACAACCGTCGTCGTCGTCACGGACGGTAAAGCTAGAGGAAGCACTACCGATTGTTCAGCACCACATGGCAGCCTGGACACTCATCCAACAAGTCTGCAATAGGTCAGTCCCGGCTCCCATCTCTTATCGTTGGGTCATATGCCCAACATGTCGTTTTATCTTAGCCAAGCTTCAATCATCTAACCTTTCGAGCAGCGCTGCCATATCACACCAAGAGTATATCCTTGCAAGTGATCAGACTCGCATAATATTCCAATCCATGGAGGAGACGGCGTCGTGGGTATATGCTAATAAGGATGCCGGCTCGATGCTTTCGTCGCCCTCATCGTCGACATCCTCACCAGCCGACTTTTCACCACATAGCACGTCGACGCAGTCTTCGAGCTATGACCCCCATTTCTCCATGCATGCTTACCACCAGTGGCCTCATCAACCGACAACAGTAGACGAGGCGCTACTGTACCAGAATGAAGCGCAAGCTTATCAAATTGAGGCCTCGTCGAGTAGCGCAGCCGCCTACACTCCCGCCGAAGACGCAGACAAGTTCTTGGTAGAGGGGTATCGCGTTGAGACTCATGACAAGTTCAGCGTATTACCACCCACGATCACCGACGAGAAGGAAGTTGTAGCTGGACCCAGCGGGACGCCTGTTGAGACTAGGGAAAAGTTCAGCGTGATGTCTCCAGCATTGTCGGAAGAGAAATATCCTGCTTCCAGCTCAAGCAATACACCCATTGAAACGAGGGAAAAGTTCAGCATATTACCAACACCAGTCGATGGAAAGATCCTGAGCGGGACACCCGTAGAGACCAAGGAAAAGTTCAGCGTCGACCCACGTGATTCGCCAATGGATAGTGGGAAGGTTCTGGTCGATTGGAGTTCGATGACGCCAGTTGATCCGCAGGACAAGTTCACAGTCGAGAGCCCTAGCAGTCCCTCGAATAGTGACGCGACATTAGCCGGGAGCCTCCGCACCATGTCACTGAAAGAGTACAACCCATCGCTCAGGAGCAAATGGCTGCGGCGCGGACTTTCCTCCGCGTCATCCGAGAAGAGCGAGGTCCAGAAGCGATCCCGCGCCATCGACCACGACCTGAAGAAGGAAAAGAAGAAGAAGAAACAGAATGAGTACAAGATCTTGCTGCTCGGATCCGAGTCGAGGTCGTATCTCCTGTCGGCGGCGCATAGAAAGGACGAGAAAAAGTTTATGCATCAAGACCTGATGGAATATCGACCAGTGATATTATCCAACATGGCAAAGTGCATCCACGCACTAGTCCAGCAGATGCGCAATGCGGAATTGCGCAAGGATTCGAGGTATCTGTGGGCGTACGTGGAGTTGATAGAAGAATATCTCCCCGACAATGGTGGGAATTCCTGGCCAGCAAGAGAATTGGACGATCGGTTCTATGATGCGCTCAAGACCATCGTTTCAGACTCTCTTGTATCCGACCTGGTTCGGAAGTCTTCTTTCGACAAGAAGGCACACTGGCCAGGACCTGCAAAACAGTCAGTAACCAAGTCGAGCAAACGGATGGGACGAGTAGGCTGACCGTATATTACAGTTACTTTGAATCAATACCCCGGATATCGTCGACGAATTACGTGCCAACGGAGCTGGATATCTTACATACCACAACATTCATGGCCAAATCGAGAGGCGTCAATCTCATCAAGATCAAAGATGCCGAAATTGGAGTCGAATTTATCGATGTTGGCGGCCTGCTGGGCAAGAAAGGCAAATGGATCCATCAGTTCGAGGCTGCCGTCTTCCTGGTCTTCGTCATTGACATGGAGGAGTGTCAACATAGCGGGCAGATGATTGAGACCATGAAGAACGTGGAGGCCGTGATAGAGTCGCCATGGTTCAAGGAGGCGTCGATACTATTGCTCGTCAACAAGGCACCAGAACCAAAAGCCAAACCGGAACTCACCATTTACAAGAATGTCCTGAAAACAACCACATCCATGCTGGAGAAGTTTCAAGAACAACATGTTGGGCGTGTTATGATTACCACGGGCACGATCATGGGCGACGGCAAAGGAGTGATAGACAGCATTCTTCAGAATCTGAGGGATGCGATTTTGATCAAAACATTGAGGCTCCAGACGAAACTACTTTGAATAAGACAAAGTTAGCTGGAACAAGTATGAGAAAACCAAGAAACCCATACTGATGGCCTTCTTATAACAAATAGTAAAATGATGAATAAAATTTGCGTTTGAGCAATTGCCGGGTTCTCTTCTGTAATCATCCACTCCCATGTGGAACTCATGCAATGCAACAAACAAATTTTAATTAGAAATGGATCTGCCGACCTCCGAATTATACCTCGGGTGTTTCTTTTCTTTTTTCTTTTTTTTTCTTATACAAAGTCAGCAAGTACATCTTATTTTCATGGTTTGTTTGACTCGGCAGCCAATCCCTACCTACTTTGTTGACTGTATTACCAGCCACGGAAAACACCTACCTACTGAAGCATTTTTCGAGCTCGCCAAAGTGGACGGCCCCCAAACTAAAGAGGACACAGAGAAAGACAAGACGAGGTAAGACACGCACCATTTGTAACACTTTATATGCATGCAAACGTTCGACTTGGCACTGCACGCGACCTGCAGGCATTTATCAATGGAAAATGGGGAATTCCGGATCCCTGGGGGGCAGCGAAATTTTGCGAATTTTCGAATACTATCGATACCCGCAAAGTATATCGACCTCGCCTTAGCGACATCCGGCGGCAAACGGGGTCAAGGCGTCCGTGTGAATAGAGACTGACGATCCGGAGTATTTATAGTAACCCATATAACGGTGAACTGGAGAAATGGAACGCTGATCCACACACACACGCAGATACATACATGCTGCTCCGTTACGTGCCGTGCCTCCCAGGAATAGAAAGCAGTTCGCGCTTTTCCCGCTCCGCTCCTGTTTCTCCTTCTCTCAACTCACCTATTCTCCGCTTTCATAGCTCATTGGTTTGTTGTTGTAGGATTAGTATATCCTCGTCGCCCTGGATCCTCAGTTTGCCTTTGCTACCCGCGCGGCCCGTCCCTCCTCCTGCTCCCGCTCCCATTCCGGCGGAATCCTCCTCGGCACCCACCCTCTCGACCAGAGCGTCCAGCCATCCCGCGAGCCGAAACGCGGCCTTGGCGATCTGCTGCTCGACAATGTGCATGGCGCCGTGGGCGTAGCGCTCGGGGCCGAGCAACAAATCGCCCATGCTCTCGGACCACCGGCCGTAGGCGTAGTCGCAGACGATGCTGTTCGAGTCCCGCGCCCACTGCTCGGCGCAGTAGGTGCCCCGGCGGGCGTCGAGGTCGCAGCCGGCCCAGGTCGACCGCGGCGCGCGGAACGCGTCGGCCCGGGTCCGCGCGACCAGGCCCGCAAAGTACGGGTGCAGAGACGTCGGCGGCGGGCCCGAGGCCGGGAGGGGCGCGAGGGCGTAGAGGATTTGTTTGTCCCATACCTGTGCGCGCCAGTTGTCAGTTTTTGGTACATTTATCTACTAGATCTGGTGGGCTTGTATCACAAAAGAAGCACAGATATAGGGCCGCCGTTCCCGCGCCCGAGATCAGGCCGAGAGAGATTCCTCTTGTGCTACGTACCTGGTGCAGATTCGAGTCTGTCCCGTTGAACTTGACCTTGACCGAGTTACCCCCAAAGGACCGCTCCGACGTGTGCAACGGCTGCGCAACGTCCCCAATGAAATGCGTGATCCATTTCAGCGCCTCGGAGCACACCATCTTGTCTGGGGATCCTGTGCCGTAAGACTCATCGTCGCTCGTCTCCGCCTCCGCGCCTCGACGGGCTGCTCTCAGACACGACTCGAGGATCTGCGTCTGGTTGGCAATCTGCTGCACGACGCAGCCGCCCGCCTGGCAGTCCCGGTGGTAGTACAGGCCGCAGTCGTCGGGCGGGTTGTCCCGGGCGCTGATAAAGTGCCAGGTGTAGCTGTACGCATACGGGCCCCGGCGTATCGTGTCGGCCCAGCCGGCAGCACGGCCCAGGGAACCCTCGTACTCAAGCTCCAGGATCGAGGCGACCATGTCCCGCGTCGCGTCGCCGATCATCTCGTCGGCCATGAAGCCGATCTGGTTGTGTACTTCCAGCTGCCACGAGCTCGCCGGCGCCAAGAGGCCGGCGAGCGCCAGCAGGGTGCCAAAGGTCGCCCTGGAAAACATGTTGATCTTCCTCATGTAGCTGTATGAATGCGCAACTCAACTTCGGCAGACGACAAAATGTGGAGGGAGACATTCTCCCTTATATGTATCTCCCTATCTGGACGATCGTCCCGTTTCAGCCAGCCACAATCGTTCTGGCGCGCTGTATTGCTACAAGATTCAGCCCTGCACAGGGTCTCGACCAAAATGGACTTCACCCCACATTGCCCTTGCGAGTATAGTTCGGCTCGGTTTTCAGCTGAAGTCTGGGCTACAGCTCGATAAACTTCGAGGATCACATGTCCTTTGCGAAGGTAATAGTTGTTGTCACCCTTTCCATTCTTGAATTCTCATGGCATTTTCTTCATGTCACATCTCAATTCCAAGAAATCAAAAGAGTATGACCACGTGCATCCTACTACGGCTTCTTGCCGTGATGAAGTACGACACAATCTAGCCAATGAAGCAACATTATCCGCCGCCGCTCGCTTTCATACGTGCTCATCAGTGCAAAAGTGCCGAACGACGCTGAAAAGACAGACTTCGTGGTTCTGCATATGTCTCGCAACGCGGACCCTACATTATTAAAGCCGGAAGGGCATCCGCAAGACTTGATGTCCAGCTTTGCGTCTCATTGAGATCGCACAGTCGAGGTATCGAGTCAATCGCAGCTTGGACGTTGCCGAATCTCGTCCTGCTATGGATCTGCGCAAGTCGCTGGAGGAAAAAAGCCCGGTTGTCTGGCTCGATGCTCTCGATGGCTGCCACGAAGCAAGGCCAGACGAGCGCGTGGGCTCCATGTGCAGATGGTGGTAATTCCGAGACCAGACTGCGTAATTTCTTGACAGATGCATTTACCGCGGTAGAATCTCCGTTTGCGCGTCGCAGGTAGATCTGGAACGCTTCCACAAACGTCTTGTGGGAAATTTCGACGGCAAGGTGATGCTCCGGCGGAAAGTCGTGTGGTATCCAGTCGAGGCGATTGAAGAGTGACTCGGAAATGATCTTGATCCCTTCTTGTTCGCTGAGTTGTGGGCGTGCAATGATCTCGAACCTGTGTATACTATCAACACATGCGCACATGCATGGCATTGTAGACCTTACATGTGAGTTTGCTGAGTCAAAAAGTCAAACAGCTCTCGCGGCACGGCACTCTCATCGCAATTTTGAGCTGTCAAGAGCAACATGCGAAGCAGTGGAGCGAAACTCGACCCGGGATTGATCGTCTCGCCGACGAGGAGAACAATGAGTGCCACCCAGGTGGTCGTGGTGAAGACGGAATTCCCGCCCATGGCATCCTTCTGCAGCCTGTCGATGATAGCCTTCTTTCCCCTGTCCGCGGCACTCTTGAGCTGGGGCTGCGACTGACTGAGATGTTGAGCCGCGACGACTCCGACAGCGCGCTGAAGTAGATCGTCATGACATGCCAGGGGAAGGATGAATTCCCGGTATCCGTTTTTCATCCCGTCGATGACGACCATGACAGGGGCGACCGAGCTTGAGACTGGAATACGGTCAGTTTCGGGAATACTTTTAATTAGGAGGACAAAAAGGCAGCGATTACAGTGTGATAGAAGCATCCGCGCATGATGTCCCACTGGAGGAAGCCATGCTTGAGGTCTTGGATGGGCCAAATGCGACAATTGTTCGGCCGCCCTTTGGAGTATGGCGACGGAAATCCTCTCATCTCTTTTGTTTCGTCGTGCTATAGGCGAACCGAACAACAAATCCACCTCTTGTGCTGACGGAGACTCGGCACCTGTGCCGTTTTCATCACGTTCAGAGCCCTGGGTCCCGGGCTGGCCTGGACGCACTGAGAGTACTACAGCACTGCTGCTACTGTCGCCCGCCTGGACTTTCTGCTGCTGCTCCTTGGGTGTCGCTTGAATCGCCGGTATGCGTGAGTTTTTGAATTTCCCCCGCGATGCGACACCGGGAACAAAACGAATGCGTCCGAGACCAGAACATTCAAGCCCCTTTTGTATGCATTTCCGGCAGTGAGGCTCGCCCAGGTCGCAGACGATGCGACGCTTTGAGCACTGAAAACAGCCTTTTGGCTTTTGAGGGGTCATGGTTTCCGTTTATGTCAGACAACCATCTTGGCGGGGGCGTTTCTATCCCAATTGCTATTTGCAGAGCAGGAACGACAAAAGGCAGTGAGATCTTGAAAGGAATCAGAGTATCAGAGGGAGGTCGGCATTAATGTGTAAGATTATGGTAATCATAACATCACGAGCATGTAAAGGTCTGTCGAAAAAAACGTAGATTGAAGCTGTTATCTCTCCATGCGAACCCGCCTAGGTAGATTGCGGAGCTCTGTGGGCGCAAGGACGCGCTACCAAAGGAACCGGCAGAGCATAAACCACCCCTAGACCTGTTCACGTTGGGGCCCTGTTGGTGGTGATGTTCAGTGCTCTAATGGTTGCAAATATGCCAACTCCCTGAACGCAAGTTGACAACAATGGTTATAAGTGCCTAACATGCCGTCCATTTAGGGGTATATACGCCTCGAAAGTTGTCTTCTTGATATCTATCATCTAGGTCTACTTGATACCGCATTAATTGTGCATCATGATTTCGATTCAAGGCCTTCTGAATAATCGAAACTTCCAAGAATGGCCTCCCAGGCACAACTCGAGCGATTTGATGGTCAAAAACCTGACACATGCTACCTTTGAGCTAGGTTAGCTGGTACAGTCCAGATCGGCCAGCTCTAATCGAGCTCCCACTCCATCTGCCATACTTTTCTTCCAAAAAAAAGTCAAAGATTCGGCCGGGCTACTTGTGATTGACATTCGCCGAGCAGTTCGCTAAGCACAGCCGCAGCCGCTCTCGTGCCCTCCTCGATGGCGCCGTCGATGAAGCTGCGCCAACCTAATGCCCAGTCCGAGTTGGCAAACAGGACGTTACCGTGCCGCGCTCTCATGTCATCGAGATGGCTGGCCAAAAGCCCGGGCGGAGAGAAGAACCAAGCTCCCTTGGCAAACTCGTCCTTCGCCCAGTTATGGAAGACCTGTATCTCGACGAATTAGTATTTAATAAATCATGATTGTAAGGGTAATGGAAGGCACTGACAAGTCGCTGAATATCGCGTATCTCTGGTGCTAGGCCCTGTACCTCAGCAATCGTCTGATCAATGTCCTCGTCTGCCTGGATGTGGTTTTGCGCAGCACCAAAGCACACGATATGGGTATTCCCGCTCGGCATCGTCCCGTCTCCGATGGCATATATCAGCTTGTTGTGGGGATGCGTGATGCCACTCCATGAGCGCATGTCCTTGTCCTTGATCTCGGCGTGTACTTTGACGCACTGGTTGACGTGGCCGATGCTGATGGCTTTCTGCTTGCCCTGGGCCAGAGGTGGATTGAATTTGATGGTGCTGAGGACATTGAGAGGGACGGTGCAGATGATACGAGAAGCCGAGAATGCTCTACCGGCTTTGGTAACAACGGCGACGCCATTCGAGGAGCTCTCGACCGACTCGAGAGGAGTGGAAAAGGAATACGACAGCCTCCCGGTTCTCGAGGCCTCATGAAAGAAATGGCGAGCGAAGCTTGACTGGCCTTCTCGAAACTTGTACGTGATCAACATATCGAGACAACCCTGGTAGGTGAACCCACACAGCGCCCACCAGTGTAGGAACTCAAGAAAACTCATGTTGGACAGTGTACCGCCGCTGCAAAGCAAAACAAACGCCTCCAAAGTTGTTCTCTCATCTGGTGTCAGATTGTCGGCAATCTGGTCGAGTCTGTCCTGTGCAGACATGCCGTCGTATGCCCGGGCTTGCTCGTTGTGGAATATGTCGTGCGGCTGAGGCATGATATTGCGCCCTCCTGCACCATCAATGTTGACAAACTTCTCGAGTCCCGATGCGATGAGTTTATCCTATCAACAGAAGAAATCAGTATCTCTGGATGAATCTGCACTGGATTCCGGATGGTTACCTCTTCGTCGTGGCTGCGGGTCGTGCTCCCGGACGCAGAATTCAGACGAAAGTGATTCACTCCATGAGAAAAGTCAAAGGAGCTTTCGAGCGCGGTGCTCAAGCCATATCTTTGGATCTCGCGCCAGACGTGCGGCTGGTGCCAGTGAACCCACGTACCGCCCATCTCAAAGGGATATCCCCCGATATTGGAAGACCACGACCGGCCGCCGATGCGATCGCGCGCCTCGAGGAGTAGTACTTTGAGTCCTGTCCAGTCAAGTATCAAGTCAGTCACCTTGCATCACTTCCTTGCGTCCCGAGCGACAATTACCTGCCAAGGTGGCGTCGCGGGCAGCTGTCAGACCACAATACCCGGCGCCTACCACGATTAAATCGTACTTGTCACCGGTGGTTATGTTGGTTTGTGGTTGGACGACGCCCAAGGAAGGAACGCCTGGCTTGAGGCCATCCTTGGGCGTCCATGAGAAGCCGTCGCGACTTGTCATGCTGACCGAGGCAAAATTGTGACAACGAAGTCTATTCTGATACTAGTGAGAAGATAGAGATCAGGCGAGAATCTTTAAGCTTATAACTACGAGCTCATGTATAGACCTATCTTGCCTGGCGAGAGTTCCTATTACCCAATCCATTTCCACGACTCCTCATTATCTTGAGACGCTCCCAAATTGGCTAATATTGAGAGACATTCGGCCTCGCCTGGTTATCACTCCCAAACCAGGGCAATAAAGAGAGAGTCGCCGACCTATACCCACATTCGCGACTTCGTGATATACGTAGGCGGGCAATGTTTGACAGGATTTTGCCTCTTAATTTTCAATAATAAGAAACAAAACGTTTGATAACTGAGTTGGTATACCCATCAGCTATCCACTTCCCCACGATCATCTAACCCCGATCAGGGCAATAAAATGAGAAATCGGTTCCGCTTCTGGGACTATAATAAGCCAGCCATACTTATTTTGGGTAATAAACGGAGAAAGGATATATAAGTAGAACCAAGCACTTGTTCCCCCAGAGAGCCATGGGTTGGTACATGTATTGGTTTGACTTTGACGCGTCAATTTGAAGAAGACGCCAGCAAATAAAGTTTTTACAGACCACGTCTACGGGTCCAAATCTGGTATCTAGTGTTTGCTCACGTAGTCCCTCCTAAGCATCTTATCACGGCTTGCGATGAACCCCCTGCTCCAGACCATCTATCTGCTGAATGTCGAGACTCTGCCAATCGGATATGTTATCACTTGGGCAGTGATGGTCTATGAACCAGATAGGACCACAAGAGATAGAGCGTCGCATTGTGATGATGGAAATACACTATAAAGGCTTCCCGAGGAGGCTGGTGTTTCCCACCAATTCCTGTTGCTCGACAGGATCGTGCGACTATCACTTGAAACAGGACGACAAGATGTCTCTGAGCAAAGTCAAGAGCCACCCAATAGGTATTGGACGATGTACAGTCCGGATCTGCAACCGGATTTCTATTAATACTTTGCAGATGGAGAACGTCCCTTTCCCGACTTGGAATTACGTGAGTAAAACTTTCTAGCCACTCCACGGAGGAAGCACTAAAGCCGCCGAGCAGAAACGACCAACCGGGAGGGTCAGGTCCTACATCTGACAGGTCTTGACGGATCGAGCAAGGCGAGCGCCCGGCCCATGACACTATGGGAGACCATATCGGCGAGCTGGATCATCTGCAACAGCTGGGCGGGCATAGCCGCCACCATCGCCCTGGCCATCACGCTGGGAGGTCCCGCCATTCTCATTTACGGCCCAGTCGTCATGTTCTTCCTTGTCGGCTGCTGCTCCATCACCCTGGCGGAGCTCGCCAGCGTGTACCCTACGGCTGGCGGGCAGTACCACTGGACGTCTATCCTGGCGCCAAAGAAGCTGAGTCGTGGTCTCGTGCGTTTGTGTTGTATCGTCTTCTGCATGTAGACACGAAAGCTGACATAGGACGACCAGAGCTACTTCTGTGGGGTCGTCAACGTCTTCTCATGGATCACTATCTGTTCCGGCATCGCCATCATTGGGCCGCAGCTTGTTCTAGGCATGGTGGCCTTCTTTGATGCCAATTATGTCGCCCAGCCGTGGCACACCTTTTTACTCTATCAGACGTTCAATCTTCTTATTCTCTTGTATAATATGTTTGTGCTCAGACACACACTCTGGATTCACACTCTCGCACGTAAGTGTAGCTGTCCTTTCAATATGACCGAGTCTCTGCTTACCATTATGTAGTCGTGGTATCAATACTCAGCTTCGTCGTAATCCTCGTGACCTGTGTCTCGAGAGCACCGGCATTCCAGGAAACTGCGTTTGTCTGGGACACGGTGCTCAACGGCAGCGGATGGGACTCGGAGACCGTGGCGTTCCTGGTAGGCCTCGTGTCGCCCAACTACATGTACGCCGGCATCGACGGGGCTCTGCACCTGGCCGAAGAGTGCACCAATGCTGCGACCGTGATACCGCGGGCGCTTCTGAGCACCGTCAGCATCGGATTTGTCACCTCTTTCGCGTTCATGATCGCCATGGTCTACTGCGTGCAAGATTTTGATACGGTCATATCTACGGCTACTGGGTAAGTGGAAGCATTCTGCATACCTTTTCGTATACTATTTCCATATAGGGCAGCTCGCTGACCTTTGAAAAGAGTCCCAATCTACGAGCTCTGGTACCAAGCGACGTCTTCTCGGATAGCCGCCACATTCTTCCTCTGTCTGCTCCTCTTGGCGGTCATCTTTGCCCTCAACGGAGCACACCAGACGGCGTCGCGCCTGACGTGGTCGTTTGCCCGCGACAGCGCGTGCTGGGGGGACTTTCTGATCAGGCGCATGCACCCAGACCTCGAGGTGCCCGTGTACGCTCTCCTGGCAAACTTTGGCATCATGTTCGTCATCGGCTGCGTCTATCTGGGGTCGACATCCGCGTTCAACGCCATTATTGGCACAGGACTGACGCTGCAGCACATCACGTACGCCGTTCCGGCGGTCCTGGTGGTGTACAGAAGGAGGTCCGAAAAGATCCTGCCGAGAGATCGAGCTTTTGCGGTGCCCGACGTCTTAGGATACGTGGCGAATGTAGTGACTGTTATTACGGCTGTCCTGGCGCTCGTCTTTTACAATTTTCCGACAACGTTGCCGTCTACCGGAGAGAACATGAGTGAGTGATCTACTGTGTATAGCCTGGGAGATTTGCTGATGTGAGTTCAGATTATGGTGCAGCTGTCCTTGCTGTCATGGCTTTGTTCGGCCTCGTCAATTGGTTTGGGCACGCCCGAAAACACTTTCAAGGACCTAGACTGGATGAGAGCGACATGTAGAAAAAGCGACCGTAGCATGATCGGGTGTTGAAACATTTGTATCGTACCTCATGACCAACTGACAAGGACGACACCCAATTCAATCTATAATGAATTCCGGTATGTGAGCCTCGGGCGACGCAAAGGCCTTGTGGAAACAGCTCCAACACACGGGCGAGTCATCCATGATCGCAATACAGTGTCCCTTTCCTTGCTGCGAGAGAATCGATGCCACAGCGAGTCTCGCAGGCCAGTTCCCGTGCGCATGAACAATGCCTGGAAGTCCTGGTGGGTCAAGTAGCTCATCCCAAGAGCTGATGCTGACTACGTCGCCCAGCGCTGAATGTTCTCTATTCTCACATCCACACTTCTCTGCAGGAGTGAAAACGCAATATTGACTCTTCTCGAAACTGAGGACATCAATATCCCCGACCCATTTCCCTCCCTGTCTCACCGAGAGTACTGATTCGAGAAGGAAGACTTCTTGATCAATCTCGCCCTTGTTCTCCCAGCACTCAATTGGCATCTTCCAATCGGTGAATGAGAGATGTAGTGAAGTGCTCTCAAAGGTATCCTGACGCATGCCATCAAACGGCCGATGTTGCACGCTGAATGGGTCGTAGGTGACTTCGCGGATCATTGGATCAAGTGGTACTACCAGGAAGACCAATCCGGTTTGACCCGTGTTGCCTATCAGGTGGTGTAATTGGGTTGCTTCATTCTTCGGTCCTGGATCTGACAGGAGAAGCCCAGAAACAAAGAGAGAATCTTCAGCCCCGAGAGCCACAACTTCTCCCAGCTGTTCAGGGTCGATATTGAAACGACCGGACTCGAACATTGCGATGCAGGCAAAAGTCTGAGCTCTGGTCATAGTCTCGGCCCAGTCTTCCGCTGATTTATACAGAACATTGCTTCTTCTTCCTGGATCCATGTCTGTACGCAACTCATCCGGCATCCAGCGGGCATTGACCAGCTTCAGCTCAACAATGCGTGGTGATATGGTCGCCGCTGGCAGCTGGCCGTAGATGTGTGTCGCTATCTCCAATACCCGCAAAGAAATAAGATACTGGGGCGAAGGCTTGCTGTTTGTACTCATGATATCGTAGGACATCCAACCTTGATCATTAGCATGAGCAATTGTCTCGTGCGAATCGGTAGCAATGATTCGGTGCGTTGGATGGTGGCGTGTCGGACGCTGCCATGAGAACTCAGCTGATGCCTGTCGACACAGATTAGTGTTTGCCTTTTGATGAATCCGTAAAACCATACCTGGAGAATAGCAAACATATAATCCAAGAGGTTCTTGGTAGCCATGAGGCTCCGCAGCCAGGACCGACTGTGACTGATACTCCCGACACTTCTTCGAGCGCTATCCAAGGAAGACTGAAATGACGATATTGATAGCGCACCCTATTGCAACCATACTTGAAAGCCAAATGTAGCCAACTCTCGTGATACCGCATTGATTCGTGCCCATCCATACTCTTCTGCGAACACTTCGGGTGGATTTTTCCAAGCCAAATGCTGGTTGGCTTCCTCGCGTTTGATCGCGGACGGCTGCTCTCTTGGGTTCGCCAAAATGAAGCATGTCTCTCCAAGTTTTTCGATCTCGGTCTTTCGTTTTTCCAGGGACTCGACAGTGTAATGCTGCAAGTCAGTGCCTTCGCTCACATCATAGTATATCCATCGCACATGGCCACGTCCTTCATTTCCGACTTTGTCCTGCCGCCGATCGTGTTGAATCGTAGCCCACTCATGATAAGTGACACCCTTTGTGAGGTCGTTCTTGTAGTTAATCGCTGCTCTCACATCATCGCTCAGATTGAGCCCAGTGCATGCGCTTCGCAAATAGGCTATCCCGCGATTGATATCTCCTCTGACTGGCATAGCTTCCATACAATGAGGGTTGCAGAGACCAAAGAAGGGTAGCGTGAACATGGGGTTACTATCCAGGAAGTGCGTTGCGCGTCGGTACCCATACTTGATCAGTGAAAGATCATGGTCCCTTTCGAGCCCGTCCTTGGTGAGCAGCATACGACATGCACCAGATATCCTCCACAGCCACGTAAGGGACTTGGACTGAGACCTTTTGTGTTGTTGTACCAAATCTCCCAGCTGTCTGAACCAGTTGACAGCTTCTTCGATGCTCGCGTTCGGTACTTGCCATTGGCGAAGGATATTGCCCAGCGCAACGAGCCAAATCTGTGGCATGTCCAGCCTCGACTGAGCCCGGGGGCTCGTGACCTTGACTGAGGTTCCGTAATACCGCAAGTGAGATAATGCAAGAGACCAGCTGGTGACCTCGTGGGTGCTCTTGCCGGTGTACTCGAGTCCAAGGCTCAGAACCGCCGAAGCAGGTAGCAATGGATCGTTGAGATGTACGGGAGTGGTGCCATTTCCTTGGAAGACCAGGAGGTCGGGAAACAGGTGCCAAGACTGAATAGCATGCAGCAATGCCCTATCCGTAGCCTCTTGAGGCAGATTGTTGAGAAGATCCTCCATGGTCTCCATGGACTTTATCCATGACTGAATGACTTTTTGGTAAGTGGTTCCTGTCGCTGTCCAGGGAAGCTTGATGTTCTCGGCAATCAGATTGAACTGGCAGTGCTGGGAGCGCTTTACTTGCTCCGCCCGTCGAAGCCAGGCTCTCATGCTCGCGTCCCATTTCGCCAGCTCCGATCTTTCGATTTCTTGTTGTGACGCTTCAAATACTTCCCGATAAACAATGTCTCCACTGCCCATTGCCGCATTCATCTGTTGCTTCCTTTCTTGGACCAATTGAAACCACAGACCGGTCGCTTCTGATGGACTCCATGCATTCGCCAGCATGCAACCCAGTAGGTGCACGCTGATGGCCGCAGGTCCAGAAGTGGCGGCCGCCCACAATGATCGAGCATCGGCACCAATACGGTCTTTAAAGAACCCATCAGCATCAGTGCCTTGGGGATTAATGGCCTCATTCGACATGATCTCCGAGGCTCGGCGGCCGTAGGCCTGGATCAAGGCTGGCGTCGACGGAACGATATCGTTGAACAGCCGCCCGAGTTTCGTCGCAACCTCATGGATTTTCCCATTTTCTGCCTCATCTTTGCGCCTCTCTGTAAGCGCCAAACCAATGGGACGAAACTCGATGGGTGCCTCGCACTTGAACAATGAGACGTCGACATTCACGTGTACAAGAGAGGCTGAATTCTGCATGACAGCAGAAAACAGGCTGGCGTTCATGGCTGGCGTCCGGATCAGCTGTCTTCTTTGTGCGAGGTCTTTTGATGGGGAAAACGCCTTGTACGAGCAAGTCACAGACACAGTAGACCTGTATTTCGTATGAGGAAACCAATCAAGTGATGATATATTGCAGTTTACTTACGGATCTCCATGACGTTTTGTTCCATGGAGAGCGTGGGGGACTGTGTGGGAGCCTGATGTTGCACGACGTGAGTTGCATATTGCCAATCGGCAATTGGTCCACGGACAAGTGAAGTTAGAAACTTGAAAACACATACATGCAGCAACTCCGCCACAACACCCCCCCCCCCCCCCCCGCCTCAGCATGAATTCTGCGAGCCTATAGGTGCGCAGCAGCTGCTGTGATGGTCGGGACAAAGTTCGAATGCTGGTGGCAATGAGGTGAACTTGCACTGTGGCTGTATCGAGGAGAGGAAAGTAAACATTGAGGTAGGCTTAGGAACCGGATGTTTCCAGCCCCATCATTCTGCAGCGGAAGTGACTACCACGACCATAAATGCACAAAAGAGGCAGTGCATGTTCCTAGCAAGGCGATTGCAGAATCTCGTCGAGTTGAGGAGAGTAAAAGTGATACCATGGATTCATTCCATCTCATAAGCAGTCAGTGGCCTAATTCATTCAGTACAACAAATCAATTATTGCTTTGTTTTTGCAGCTTCTAAGAATAAAATCGTGTTGGTGTAGGTAACACAAACCGGCTTCTGTTCACGAAATTGATTTCCAAAGACCTCACCTCAGCAAGAATCTTCCAAGACTATCTAAAGTGTATAGGTAAAGCTTCAGCTGACCAAATACCCCGTATGCAAGCGCAAGCCCAGGCGAGTATGGACATTGGGAACGAACAGCCATCCTCGACCATTACCTAGTACTCGTTCTTGATAGGGGCCAGGCAGATGCCAATACAGTCAGCGCCACCATTGCTGGGATCACAGTCGTCGTTGGGGAAGTCGTAGCACTAAACATGAAAATGAGCCACTGAAATTGACCAAGAGCAGTTGAGGTTGGGGGCTTTTCTCACCTGCAACCCGGAGCCTGCTTCACAGCTGAGTCCAGCGAATCCAGAGCAAGCCGGGTAGTCGTTCGGGACACAGATACCCGGCGCATCACAAGCCACTATAGCTCATGTCAGCGAATGATTCTTGAGAGTCCCCGACACGCAAAGGATGAAAAGAAAAGACTCACAACCACATCCCCCTTTGCGAGGATCGTCAATGCACTGATAGTCCGCAGGGCAATGGTTAGGCGTGATGGCCTCCCCGCCGCACGCCTGGTACGTCGTCGTCGGCGCCTTCCTGGCCTTGACGGTCGCGGTCGGGAGGGGATAGCACTTGCCGAGGCAGCGGTCCGTGTCGATACACGAAGGGTCATTGGGCACGCAGACGGTGCCGTCGTCGCACGGCGCGATCCGGAGCCCGCAGGCCCGGGCATCGTCCAGCGGCGCCGTGCAGGTGCCGGCGCACTGGCCCACCGTGTTGGTGCAGTCGGGGCTGTCCGGGACGCACACGTTGCCGTCGGTGCACGGCGCCAGCTTGAAGCCGCAGCCGGTGGCCGAAGCACCTGCGACCAGTGCGACGAGGACGGGAAGTGCAAGGCGGACCATGTTGGCTGATGTTTGATATGTCGCGTGTGTAAGTGTCGTGTTATAGTAGAATTAGTGATGAGAAGACTTTTCTTGCTGGTTGTAAAGTTGTCTAGCAGTGGAGGGAGGATAGCTTTCTTAGCAAAAGATATCTAGTGTATTGTTACGGAAGCACAGCAGCTTTATATAGAGAAATTCCATGCGATGTGAAGCCAAACGAAGTCTACAAATATTTTGACAGTTTGTACACAACAGGTAATGATCCTCGAAGCTTTGGCATCTTCCGTTGGTGATGAGCACTGCCAAGATGTGTTTGCAAAGGCATAAACGTTCCCGAGCCAATGAGTAGCATGGTATAAGCGGATGAGATGGGACGAGAAACTGGGGAAGTGAGGGAGGAATTGGCTTGGCATAATAAACTTTGGTCGAGGTCGGAAGGGATAGACTGCTCGGAGGGCTGTGAAAGCCAGCTCGTATAATTCGTGGCTGCTGAGATACCATAAGACACGGCTGGTGCCAAGACCGAACGGAATAGTAGGAGATCCAGTCTGAGTAGAGATTTTAGTGCTTCAAGAAGGATGCGTTACGCCAGGTTCGCGGACGAGATGGCCTCATTGGCTGAACCGCATAGCCAAGGATTATGTCTTATAAGACGAAGGATGCCAACAGGCATTCAGCTATCCAGAAAGGACACAAATCTCAATTGTGACGCCAGGCCGCTCCAGCTTGGGCATAATGGTAACCTAGAAGGGCGTATGAACCTTGTCTCCACGTCCTTGTTGAATTGCCGGTATATATATATCATTTGCAATATCGAATTCCTTGGCACTATGAACCCTGGCAAACACGGACAGCAAACACTGCACTTTTACCGTGACCAAAGCGGAACACTGCTCGTCGTCTCCACATAACTGCCAGCTTCCATAATCTGCGTCACAATGGCGAGTTTCCGGGGATGATGATGAGTGTGGCCCGTTGGTGCCAAAGCTCAAGCTTCACCAGCTGGGCATCGCCGTTGCTCAAAGTTCCACTGGTGTAAGCTTCGCAGGCCATGGCCCGTGCCGTGGCAGTGAAACCTTCAAGTCTCCCAAGGTCAATAAGGATCATTTTGCAATACGCTTGACGTTTGTGAAGTTGATAGTCAATGTTGTGATTGGATTAAAGGATCACGCCACCGGCCAGTGGCTGTGTGAATGATTATACTGATCTCTATCAATGCTGTTTGAATGGTTACCTGTAGACCAATGTGATTCGTCGACCAGAGGAGGCTGTAGCAGCTGAAAGACTAAGAAAGTGGCCAAAGTATCATCACGCAGACTTATCACGTGAAACGTCTGCCGTGGCTGAAGTCTTGTGCTCTTGGACATCATCCGACGACGTATCGCGGGCCGGGGCATGACCCATGATGGCCTCCGCATAGCGCTGCCTCTCGAGTTCGTGGACCAGTCCCCAGTCACCAATCTCTTCCTCGAAGAACTGATCCAGATCCAGGCCGCGAGCCTCGGCATCGTCCGAGATGCGAAGGTGAAGACCGGGAATGTACTTCATGATGAGGAGCAAGGCACACGACACGGTGAAAGAGTAAGCAGAGATGGCGGTGATCTCGGCAAATTGTCTTCCGACCTGAATGCCCTCTCCGTCAATCGCGCCCGATGCTATCGTGACGCCATCCAGCGATGAAACTGCAAACCGGTTAGACGAAATGTTCAAAACCTTCCTATCAATAAGAGAAGCACTTACTCGATGACGTCGCAAAGATACCCGTGAGAAAGGCGCCGACCATGCCGCCGATGCCATGAAGCTTGAAGACGTCCATGCCCTCGTCGATGCGGAGCCAGTCGTTGACGTTCTCCATGAGGGCGCACACGACGGCGGTCAGGAAGCCAATCACGGCAGCGAGCCAGACGCTCACGTAGCCTGCAGCCGGGGTGATGCCCACGAGCCCGGCAATGGCTCCTTCGCAGGCGCCAACGACGGTAAAGCGGCGCTTGTGCTTGAAATAGTCGACAGCGACCTATTCGGGAAACATACATGAGCGGGTTTGTTCAAAGCGAGCGAAGTGAAAAGGGGGACGGGGGGCCTTACCCAGCCAATGGCACCAGTAGACGCGGCGGTGTTGGTGTTGAACGCCGCCAGCATGGACCGGATCGAGGCATTCAGAGCAGATCCGCCGTTGAACCCGAACCAACCGAACCAGATCAGGACGGTGCCGAGGAATACCAGGGTCGTGTTGTGCGGCTTGCCGTGGCTCTTGTCCTCGGGGTTCTTTCGCTTGCCAAGCACCAGGGCATAAGCAAGAGCTGACCAACCGGATGCGATGTGGACGGGGCCTCCACCGGCAAAGTCGAGCGAGGGGAGCTGTTTCCGAGTTATCCAAGTCAGCAGCTGAAGGGAATTATAGGATGTAAGCTCGCGGGGATCTCACGTTATACAGCCAGCCGTTTGCGTTCCACGTCCAGCAGGCGATCGGGCAGTAGACGACGGTGGCCCAGAAGAAGCCAAAGACCAGCGACGGGATGATGCGGCCGCGCTCAAAGGCGCCACCAACGACGATCTGAACAGTACAGGCGCAGAACAGCAGCTGGTACAGGCAGAACACAATCTCCGGGATAGTGGCGTTGCCGGGGGACGGCGCAGACATGACGTTCTTGAGCCCAAAGTTGGCCAGGTCGCCAATGAACGGACCTGCCGTTCGGCTATAGGCCAAGCTGTATCCCCAGAACATCCATTGAATGGTCACGACGGCAGACACCATGAACGACTGGAAAAGTAGTGCGAGTGCAGACTTTCGGCGGGCGAGACCACCGTATAGCAGGCCGATACCGGGAATGATGAGCCAGACAATGTAGCCGCAGAATACCAGGTAGGTATAATTCCACTCGTATCCAACATACTGAGCATTGACGTCTACCTCGAGCGGATTGCCGCCGTCCGGCTGGGACTCATCGTAGCTGGGCTATTGAGACAAGGTTGTCAGTTTGGCACTAGGATACATGGCTCGAGACTGGAATTTCAAGTGAGCTTTTCACTTACAGCCTCGCTCATTGTGGATCAACAACGCGAGCAATGCACTTGACTGTGCACCTGACTATGCACTTGAATAAGGAATGGAAGGATAGATCAGAAAGGCAGACATCTCGGTAGCCATCAACGCGGTGGATAGCCCGGACATATGAAGACCTCGGCGTGGTCCCGACACCCCTGATTCAACAGCATGGAAATATCTCATCAAACTTATCGCTGCTTCTATCGATGGTTTCTGAAACTCCTTATCAATCGCCAAGCTGAAGCATTCTGGGGCTCTTCTCCGCGTCCGCACGCCTTGGCTGAGATATACAGAGCGAATAAGCCCCGGTATGATGCTGTCATTGGTCCACATCCCAACGGACGCTAACGCAGAATAGAAAAACTATCCACAAGTTGGATCTGGGGCACTTCGTCTTATCTCTTGGCAGTACCGAGAGCACGGAGTAACGGCTCTCGACTTTTCTGAACGTCGAGTCCATGAAAGTTGACAGTTGGGATGGCGTCTACAGCTCCGCCATTGAAATGATATCCCTCAAATAATATGAACACTTGCCAGTCGATCTGAGCATGTCAGACTGCCTTCCCCCATACCATGAGCCACGACCATTTCTTACCTAGTCTACAATTTCGCGATCACGATGTGCTGAGTCGCACAAGGGCCAAGAAAATATAGACTGCCAGACTCTCGATCCATTTCCGATCACCAATGTCTTTGGACGTTGAACCCGTCCTCTCATGTCGGCTTCACACTGACCCAGCATCCGTTCAGAAGCGAGGTGTTGATAGCCAATCTCAGGACTGGCGGGCGATCGTCCTTGGCTTCAATAGTCTGAAAAGCCTGCAAGAGGCGAAACGTGACCATGGCCATCTGCGTCAACGCAAAATTCTGTCCGATGCCTATCCCAGGTGGTAAGCCAATATTGTATTTGGTATGCCAAGATAGTACTCACAGATACGAGGTCCAGCATTGAAAGGGAGATACTCGAAGCTGTCTTCTTTTAGCAAAAGTGACCGTGGTTATCACGGATTGAAACTTACCCGGGCTTGAGAGATTCCCAGCGTTCCGGGATGAACTGGTCTGCGTCATCGCCAAACTTGTCTTGCCTACGCTGCATCGACCAGACATCATACCGCACATCGGTGCCCTTTGGTATAAATATCGGCGACTTCCCATCCGGGCCACCCCCGACGGGTAGGATCGTGTCGCGGATGGCCTCTCGCCCGTTGAGCGGCACTGGAGGATTCAGCCGGAGAGCTTCCTTCACGGCCCAGCTCAGATACTTCATGCTCTTAAGCTGTTCCCAGGTCGGATCCTCGACGCCGAGCTCTCGGATTTCTCTCTGTATCTTGGACACAACTTCTGGCCGCCTCGACAACTCGTAGAAGAGGTATGTGAGCACGCTGGTCGTCGTGTCGCGTCCAGCTAGAAATATGCTGAGCAGCTGGCCGCGAATCACTTCGTCGGGCTCTCCCTGATGCAACAGCTCATCCAAGAAGACGTATTTCCGCTGTCCCTCTTGTCCCTTCCCTGTCTTCAGCTGCTCCTTCTTTGCTTCCAACAGGTCATCTACGTAGCTGTGGACGAATCGTGCGTACTTTTTCAGCTCGGGTTCGGGGAAGAGCATGGTCAGCCAACCGAGTCGTGCTCTGAAACCTATCTTCATCAAGGCGGCATCGAACCAGTTACCAAACTGTATGTCCCTCTTCAAAGCTTTGCCCAGCACATCTGTCGTTTGGCCAAACATGAAGTCGGAGATGCTGTCAATCGTCAACATGGAGAAGAGGTCTTGTATGTCGAAACGACTGCCGTCTCGAGGAATCTTGGCGATGAGCTTGGTGATGTGCTTGTCGAAGCAGGCCAAGTCTGAGATCTGATCGCGGACGAACGCCGGACGGAGCGTCGCCCGAGAATGCTGCCACTCGGGACCGTTGGTCGTAAAGATGCTATGGTCGCCCAGGACTGGCTTGAACCCGCGGACGCGCAGTGAAGGTATGACCCAGTCCTCGAACTTGGTGCTCAACATGGTCTTGATATTTTCCGGGTCGTCCGTGGTGTACGACATGATGGTCGACGGAAACATCATCTGTCGAAAGGTATGGCCAAGGGTTGCAAACTGCTTGGCGCGCAATTGAAGTAGAGTATGCTGCTTGATTCCTCTGCCTGTTTCCAGGAGGAAGGGAATGCCCAGTGGATTATTTCGATACATTGTGGCTGGAGCACATCCATTCTGGGCCATCTTGCGGTAGTACTCGTGGCTTGCATAGAGCCATAGGTGCGTATAAATCGCCAACAGCACAAGCACAATACCAAAAGCTTTGTGTTGTACACTGGGAGGGCCGGGGCGTAGATAAAGAATGTCCATCATCAACGTCGCGGCCGCGATGGTGATGGCGACAGTGGCCAAGTGGTATCTCCTCGCCGCGCTATTGCTGAGTGTTTCCAACCCTATGAATTGTTTCTCCATCGCTTTCGAAGTACTACAGTCTTTGACCATTTTGCGCTCCCGTTGGATTTGCAGAAAACTGTTGGTGTCTGTAAGATTATAGTTGACACACTCTGTATATGCGCGACGTGCAGGTCACTTTCATTTAAGATGTTCCAGGCCACGATATCGACGGGGTAGGAGAATTGATGCATTCCCGATCAGGCAAATCACGTCTGTCCGTTATTCTCGTCCCTCTTCCTCACGGGATATTACTGATCAGCAAACCCGAGACGGAGGTCTGCCTCGGCATGTCAGACTGCTAGCGCCAACCTGTCAAAGATGTGAGATGTTGCCAGTCTGACACGAGGCGGGTAAATCGATATCGAAAAGATGACATGTGAGAAGCAGAATGGTGATACGAGATCAGATTTTCCCGGCGCAGCAAAATAGAGTTTCTTCTACCCCACCTCGCTGTCTCGAGTCTTACTGGCGTTGTACCCCAAATTCACTCAACTTGAAAATACTTGCTTGTTAGGAACGGACGATTCGGATAGCTAGGGTCGAAATAATCATTTCCAATGCGTTGTAGTTGTTGCTAAGAGCACCCAAAATAAGTCTTGGGCGCGGTAGTCCATAGAAGTTCAAGCAGTCAGGCACTACGAGGTTCCAAATCGTGTATGGTCGCAGAATCTGGCCTACCTTTGTTTTCCATTCGTTACCCTCAATCACCAGTTCACTTGCCAAGTATCCTTGCCTAATTCCGTGTGACTTTTCCAAGAAAACGTGGCAGACGTTATCTCGTACGAAGATCGCGGTTTGTGGTGATAATAGAGGAATTCAAGCCTCGGCTTGTTTCTACTTATAAGTAATCATAATCTTGTCATTTTGGCCGAAGTATGAAAGCGAAAACTCCACCAATAAGTCAAGCCATTTTCAAAGTCTTGATGCTTCTGTTCTTTTTTTCACTGTGCAGTGTGAAGCGTCAGTCCTTGGCTCAGTCCTTGACTTTTGACGGTTATGGAATTCTAAAGCAGTCGTATGCTTGCCAAAGAGACGTGATTTTTCGGTGTTTGCATTGATGTCTCTGTACTTGAGGTATATAAACCTGTGATTTGCCACGATTATAGGACTAGATAAGTATCATCGAGCATCCTCACACATCTTCGAGCTGGACCAATACCCATCACTCTGCCTTCCCGCACCGCGATCCCACCAAGAACTAGGCAGCAGTGAAGAGGCGTATGTATCGCGAACAGCCAGTACTTGACCGTGTAGACCCAAGTTCAAGGTTGGAAATGTGCTCCACGAGACCTTGAGCTCCAGGCGTCACCTTTTGATATGACAAAGACGGTTCTCGGGTTCGATACATCATGAGTGAGTGTGTATGGCCGACTGCCCCAGTGGCAGGCGTCCATTACACTTAATGACAGTATGCCAAAATGTTAGCATCCGGCCTTCCCAAGACACCTTCAGAAGGGTCTGCGACCTTTCAAGGATGGCAACAGACTTGTCATTGGCCAGGGGGTTACACGTGCAACATTACCACGTCTCTGCTTAATCAATGTAGCCACTTCTTGATGATAACATTAATACTTGTTGCTTGTAGAGATGGCGCATCGTGTATTCAGGCGTAGCAGAGCCTCATGAAGCACATCCATATAGTTTTGGGGCCCCTCCCCTTTCTACTTGATATCTGATTCCAGGCCTGCCTACAATCCTTGGCGATGCCTCCCATTGCTGGCTCTTGGATACAGGTACATACACGTTGTTGGCCGCAACTTCGCAGGCAGTGGCAGGCATCATGCATCGTAAATCACGATGGAAACTTGAGAGCTTGGTGAAACTTTGAAAGTTGCGCTTGCAGGCGAGCTATCTCTGAGTCAATTGCTTCAATCTTGATCTGCATAGACGGTAGCTCACGCTTCAATTTACGCGGGCGCGAGAGGTGATTGCATTGATCATGGCTGCAACATCATGCGCGCTATAGGGGTCTTGATTGTGGAAAAATATAGGCCACTCCAAGGATGGCGTTCTGAATTTCTGCACTCTACGCGTCCCGCTTTTGCCAAGCCTCTAAGGTTAGTGCATTGTGCTGCTAGTAGATCCAGACCCTCATCCTCGAAAAAAGTTTAGCCCCCCATCGTCGACAGCCGGTGCTTCCAGCTCGTCATACATGTTGCAACGAAAATTGCCCACGCCATAGCTATCGCGACCAAGCTCGTGCGGCCCCCATCGCCATTCCCACAATCGAAACTGCCATGCGTCTGTATAGAAGGTAGCGATGCTCAATCATGCAGGGCCGCAGCTCAGGCGCGCCCAAACGGCAAGCTTCGTGCGCATCGCTAAACACAGAGCGGCGCATAGCCTAAGACATCGACAAGCATGGCTAAACCCGTCGCAAATGAGGTTGCAGTCGACCGCGAGCGCTGCGCAACCTGTACAAGATGATGCCGCGACACCATTACGGCCCCAGTCCCTTGCTAGGCAATCCGAGGCCAGGTTCAACGACATTGGAGTCCAACACCTAAGCAGCCATGTCTACGATCAAGTCTTTCCCTCGGGCAGCAAGCCGCCACCGAAGGAGCTGGTCGAGCTCTCTAGAGATCATTTGCGGCGACATGATCTCCTCGGCAAGAACACCGACAACAATCCGCCGATTGCCTTTGATGTGCCTCCGATTCAAGGGCAGACTCGGACTCTAGATGAACACTTCCACAAGCTGGGAGTCGACTGCGCCGAGCCGTTTCTTAGCCACGCGAAGGAGTTTGCCAAGGCAAACGCGCCGCCGCGACCGAGAGAATGGGTGCGACGAAGCGGCTGGACCAAATACTACAGCGACGGACGGACTGAGGCTCTCGAGGCTCCCGACGACAAGCTCTTGTGCTTCGATACCGAGGTCATGTGGAAGGAGAGCTCCTTCGCCGTCATGGCTTGTGCGATGAGTCCGAATGCGTGGTACGCCTGGCTTTCGCCATGGTTATTAGGTGAATCAGAGGACGATAAGCACCTCATTCCATTGGGGGACCCTTCCCAAGATCGGATTATTGTTGGTCACAACATTGGATACGATCGCGCCAGGATACTTGAGGAATACGACCTGAAGCAAACCCGAAATTGCTTCTTGGACACCATGTCACTACATGTCGCCGTGAATGGCATGTGTTCTCAACAGCGGCCTACGTGGATGAAGCACAAGAAGAGCAGGGAGCTACGGGAGCAAATTTCCAAGGAGACGAACAACGCCGAGCTCGCCACTCTGCTCGCCGCCAACAACAACTCGAGGGAAGAGGAGGAGGAACTCTGGGTCGAACGAAGCGCCATCAACTCGCTGAGGGATGTCGCCAAATTTCACCTCGACGTGACTCTCGACAAGGCTGCCCGTGATGAATTTGGGGGCTCAGACCGCGAAGAGATTCTCGGTCGATTGGATCACCTCTTGGACTACTGCGCGGCCGATGTCGCCATCACCCACAGGGTCTACAAAATCGTCTTTCCAAACTTCCTCGAGACGTGCCCGCACCCAGTCAGCTTCGCGGCATTGCGGCACCTCTCTACCGTCATCTTGCCCGTTGATGAGTCCTGGGATGCCTACATTGCTAATGCGGAAGCAACGTATCACCAGCTTTCTTCTGCTGTTACCGAGCGGCTCGTGGGGCTTACCGACAAGGCGCTCGCGATCAAGGATGACTCGGAGAAGTGGGAGGACGACCCGTGGCTACGACAATTGGATTGGTCCGGAATGGAGATCAAGATGGTGAAGGGCAAAAAGAAGGGCGATCCTCCCAGGCCGGCAGCTCGTCAAAAGATGCCAGGCATGCCTAAATGGTACAAAGATCTCTTCGTCAAGAAAGATATGCCGATCAACATCACCGTGAGGACTCGAGTCGCCCCGCTACTGCTGAGACTGGCATGGGATGGCTACCCGTTGCACTGGTCCGACAAGTACGGCTGGACCTTTAGGGTTCCGGTCAAGGACATGTCAAAATATGCCGAGACCCAACTCGTACGCTGTGACATGAGCGACGAGCCGATCGAAGCAATCAAGGAAGATCGGGGTGGCATCTACATCAAACTCCCCCACAAGGACGGCCCAACTGCACGATGTGCAAACCCGCTTGCAAAAGGCTACCTTTCGTATTTCGACAAGGGCACTCTATCCTCTGAGTTTACCTATGCCAAGGAGGCGCTCGAGATGAATGCCTCGTGTTCGTACTGGATCAGTGCGCGCGACAGAATCATGTCGCAGATGGTGGTCTATGAAGATGAAAAGACAAATCATACCAAAAAGACTTCCAAAAAGGCTGCCAAAAAGACCTCCAAGAAGCCACACAAGCAGGGCTACATTCTGCCGCAAATCATACCAATGGGCACCGTCACGCGGCGAGCTGTCGAGAACACCTGGCTCACGGCTAGCAACGCAAAGAAGAACCGCGTGGGATCTGAGCTGAAGGCAATGGTACGAGCACCGCCGGGATACTCTTTTGTTGGCGCAGACGTGGACTCGGAGGAGCTGTGGATCGCGAGTGTCATTGGTGACGCAATCTTCAAGCTGCATGGCGGCAATGCTATTGGCTTCATGACCTTGGAGGGTACCAAGGCTGCAGGAACGGATCTCCACTCCCGTACTGCCTCGATCTTGGGTATAACCCGTAACGATGCCAAGGTCTTCAACTACGGGCGTATCTATGGCGCTGGCTTGAAGTTTGCCGCGACGCTCCTTCGCCAGTTCGATCCGGGTCTGTCGGAAGCCGAGACGCTCGAAACTGCCGGAAAACTGTACTCAAACACTAAGGGCACAAAGACAAATCGCAAAGCGCTGTACAAGCGACCATTTTGGCGAGGCGGCACAGAGTCCTTCGTTTTCAACAAGCTTGAAGAGTTTGCCGAGCAGGACAGGCCACGAACTCCCGTCCTAGGCGCTGGCATCACCGAGGCTCTCATGGGTCGTTTTGTCAGCAAAGGTGGCTTCCTGACCAGTCGAATCAATTGGGCCATTCAATCCAGCGGTGTCGATTACCTGCATCTTCTCATCGTAGGCATGGATTATCTTATCCGGCGCTTCAACATCAATGCTCGCTTGGCCATTACCGTCCACGATGAGATCCGCTACCTTGTCAAGGACGAGGACAAGTACCGTACTGCCATGGCACTGCAAGTGGCCAACCTGTGGACGAGAGCCATGTTTGCACAGCAGGTTGGCATTGACGATTTGCCTCAGGCTTGTGCTTATTTCTCCGCGGTAGACATTGACCACGTGCTGAGAAAGGAGGTTGATATGGACTGTGTCACGCCCAGCCACTCGACAACCATTCCTCCTGGAGAGAGTATCGACATCGTCCAGCTTCTTGACAAGGGCCCCGAGGCGTATCTAGATCCGTCAATCGTCCCAGAGAAATTCGCGCCCAAGCTGGACGACATTCCATATACCCCACGCGTCCCTGTCATGGCTTCCCTCAACGACGCGACCTCCCTGAGCGATCTCTCCTTCTTGAAAGCCCAAATCACCGCCGACGAGGCCGAGCTCAAGGAGATTTTGAAAGAGCAGAAGAAGACCACGTTCCCCAGCTCCGGCGGATCTTCCACGGCAGGGGGGTCCAGCGGTCCAGGGCGTGTCGGCAGGCCCCGAAAGCTCGTTCCGTACAGCAGCCAGCCGCAACTCATCCCGCACATGTACAAGCCCCTTGAGAGTACGCGGTTCACCAAGAGCTTCGACAAGGCCGGCAAATGGGTCTTTGAACGGCTGCCGCCCAAGTCGAGCCGAGGTTGGGGCCCGAGGGTATAACCCGGCCTATGAACTCAACCTCTGTAGTATTACTTGTATGAGAAAAGTACCATCTCTACAGCACGACACATTTTTCCTTTGTATATATTAGGATGGACTGTATATCACAGTGTAAGAATAATTCAAATCATGTATCTTGGGGATGGGGTGGGCGAAGGGGCTGGCAGGCTTATCAGGCGTTGATGGCAATTCTCGTGTAGCATTTGTTGGAGTCTATAGTGTTGGTGTCGGTCTTGTTGATATGCAGTCTCACAAACCTTGCGAGCACTAAAATTATTGAGAAACATCATTCCAAAGACATCATTCCTATACTTGTTGAGACATTGCACAAATTTGAGACAGACTGGATCATGAGTATACATTCCAAATGCGAGACAAGTATGAACAGAGTAAATTTATATACTGGTGGTATCGTCGGCGCAAATAAAAAGAAAAATGCCTTGAGATGTTTGAGAAGCGAAAAATATAATCGAAGTAAAAAAAAAAAGCATTACTGTAATTACATCGGCGCGGGGCCTCAAAACATCTTTTCTAAAGCTTTGCAAGCGTGACAAAGTAAAAAGGGTTAAAAAAGAGTATAGTAAAAACAATGGCTGGCTACACGAGTGGGCGGAGGAGTACTATCTCGTTTTTTTTTCCTTTGTTGAACCCGGCCCCTCCCATGATAGAAAAGTGTATATCATTAAATAGACAAAAAAAGCTTACAGATAAAAAAAAAGAAGTATAACCAAAAAATGTTTTTTTCTCATCCAATCATAGTACCCATTTGAATAACCAGATTCCAGCGCCATGACGCCTGTTTATGGCTGAGTATCTTCGTCGTGAAAACTGTAGATGGCCTGATCGCTAAAATAGCCCGGAAGTCGAGGTAGATAAAAGGCCGCAGAAGCACATGTGGCCAGAATAGAGGCAGAAAATCTTCATGTTTCGCCTTCGTGACTCCAAACTTTCCTGCCTCTGCGACTCATGTCGAGTCGAATGTGGTTGCTTAAAATCCCCAGAGTGAAATTTAGGAGGACTCGGTCTTGGCCTCCTCCTTCTCGGCTGCTACATCAGCGGTAGCGGCCTCGACAACTTGAGGCTCAGCCTTGACCTCAGCAACTGGAGCCTCGGCCTTGACCTCGGCGACGGGGGCCTCAGGCTTGACCTCGGCGACTGCCGGCTCTTCCGACTTGACCTCCTCCTCGGCCTTGGGGGCCTCGACAACGGGCGAAGCGGGCTTCTCCTCCTCGGTCTTGGATTCCTCCTTCTCGACAGCGGCAACGGGCTCGGCCGACTTGGTCTCCTCTTCCTTGGCGCTAGACTCGCTGCCGACGCTGGTCGTAGACTCCCGCTTGTTCTTGGGGTCCACGGAGACAAACGAGGCCTTGACGCGCTGGAGACCGAGCTTCTCGGCCTTCTCAGCCTTCTCCTTCTCGGCCTTCTCCTTGTCCTTGTCCGAGTAGCCGCTGGCGACATTCTCCATCTTCTCGCGGAATGAGTCATCATAGTAACTCATGACGGAAGAAGCGCGGTGGCTGGAACGTACTGTCTCTCCCGACGTACGGGGGGTGGCCGTCGTGTTGCCATTCACGGAAAAGGTGGAGTCCAGGTTCACAGACGAGAGGCGGCTCGTCGTCGAGTTGGAGTTGGTCCTGGTCAGCGGGGGCTTCTTGCTGAGCGGAGGAGCGGCCGAGGCCTGCTTGCTCTCAAACATGGCCAGTCGGTTGGAAACGCTGCCGGATGCCTTCTTCAGGACGCCAATGTCCTGGCCCAGACTGCCCGACTTCTTCTCCTCGAGCTCCTTGATCCACGCCAGGCGGTTGCCAACTCCTCGGGTGGAGGTCCTCCGCGACGGGACGGTGGACTGAGGTGCGCTTGCTGGGGTTGCGGCTGGGGGTCCAGGGTTGGACGTGGGCGCAGACGTCACGGACTTTTGCCATTGCTGGATCCTGTCCAATGGGTTGGTGGACGAACTCCTGGATGGGGGGTTCGCGACCGTCTTGAGAGCTGGCTGTGTCGTTGCCGGTGTGGGCGTCGCATACATGGAGTGACGACCAACACGATCCAGCTTCTCCGGAGCCTTGGCCTGGGGAGCCGGAGCAATGTTGTGCTTTGTCGTCGCGGACAGCGCAGTTGAATCATTTTGAATTGAGTGGATCGAATTGATCGACTTGCGGGCAGCGTGCCGCGCAGTCGGCGTCCTTTCGACGACTGGCGGCGGGTTCTGCGCTGGGGGATCCGGCAGAATGGCGTTTGTCTTCCACAGCGGATCCGTGACATACCTCTTGGGCTCGACGGGCCTGCCACGATCCAGTACGCTGCCCACGGACTGTGCGCTGCTGGACTGTAATGGGCGCTTATACGCGAGGCTGGTGGTCTCCACCATAGAGTATGGCCGCTTGTTGTTGTTGCTGTTGCTGTCCTGTTTCTGAAGATAGGGCCAGTCAATCTTTCCCTGATCCTCTGTCCCTAGCGACAGAATGGTAGAGAATCTGTTAGCTATTGGCGTCGAGTCCTCCTGAGCTGGCTGTTGTGGTTGTGGTTGTTGCGGTTGCTGCTGCTGCTGCTTTCCCTTCTCCTGCGGCAGCTCCTCGTCCTTGGGCGTGTCGAGCCATCCCTCCGAAAGACTTAATCTGTTCAGGTCCAGATCGAGAGGTTTGAACTCTGGCGTGGCATCTGGCGAGAGAGCCTTTCTTTGCCTCTTGAATCTGAAGATGGAACCGGCCTTTTCGTCTACAATGTCTGGCGACCTCTGGCCCTGGGCCCCTTTGGCAGCACCGCCGCCGCGCCTTATGATGAGGCCGGTGAGCTTCTGTGCTAGCGGCCGCCTGGCCGACGAGGACTCTACTGCATCGTGTTTTCCGGGCATCTTTTGAAATTCAGTGGTTTGCAAGGTTGCATCATGACCCAACCGGTTGTTTACAACAAGAGGGCAAGACAACACAAAAAAAACAAGGGCACCGCGAATCCCTAGGCAGAATAAGGAGGGAATCACGTGGTCCTGGGCCTGCTGAATGGGATTGGATTGGATTTGGGGGACCTGTCCAATGTCGCAGCGCATTGTGGTGGCCCCTTAGTTTCATACCCAGAATGTAACGCACCTACCAGGGGGCGGTCCCCAGGCTCCCTCGCGTCAATTCATTTTGCCGGAAAATGACCGTCATATCCGGGCCTGGGCAATTTGGCAGGCATGGGCAATCCTTTCAGAATTGAGGACCACCGTCCGGGGTTCGCTGGAGATTGAGCGCACGTCTTCGCGTCAATCTGCTAACAGTAGTCTGGGCTCGAGACTGGTCACTGGCTTCTATTGGACTGTGTGCTAAAATCTTGCCTAGGTAGGGAGGTCCAGCTCGGCCTGCCCGTCCGACACCCAATCAATAACATTCAATGAGGGGCACTCGGGGCGCGTTTGGGCGCGCTCCTCCCCTGTGAATTTTGATGGAATGGATGGAATTGATCCCCCTCCACGGATTTTGAACCCTCTCCAAGGAACCCGAGGGAACGGCAACCAAAGAGCCCATCCATCAATGAATGTCCCTCTTTCAACCCCTCCTGCTCCATATGCCATGCTCATGTTGATGAGGAATGTCGATCGCGGATCGCACATGCAATCTGCCGTTGCGAGGAACAACCGCTTTGCCCATAGCTCGGGAACGGCTCGTTATTAGTACTAGTATTGATTGCTACCTACCCTATTATGCCCTTATTGATGTCATTCAGATTGCCGAGAGATTGAAAATCATAAATAAACATCCCGCTGCGGGCTCCAATGATGACTGATGATCACCCGCCGCGCCCTCGAGGATCCCGCGCTCAGTTCGCGAGTCTCCGTCGCCCAGGAGGAATGGTGTAACGCCAGTTGTGCCCAGGTCACCTTCGTTCCAGGTAACAGAACTGCGGTTTCAGTGCTGTACCAACCCGTTGGGAACTCGTCTTACAGGGACGAGTGTCGCGCGTTCTTTCACTTCTTCATCTGCTGTAGCACGCTAGACGTGGCCTGGTGCTAACCTGAGCTGTATACTCTCCGTCGATCGTGGAAACATGACTCGTCTTCTCGAAGCATTTCGGCTCCGGCCCTCGACGAATCAGCACGCGTCCGTCCCTCGCCTATTGGCTCCGCAAGAACGTCCCCATGCGAACTCCACGTTCGAACCTTGAAGAAATGGACAGATCACCACAATTTTTTACCATCTTCTTCCACTCTGTTGCTTGGAGCAGTCCTCGGCTGGTGTCAGAGTTATTCTCGGAACACAGCCATCATACGGCTCACCGTTGGGGCCTGATTCATTATTTGCCTGAGATTTATTGGCTCACGGTCGCTGGCTTGTGCCGTGTACGAAGTACTTTGTAGGTGAGCAAATTGGTTGGGAATCAGCGCCCATGATTTCCGACACAGCTGCCCCCGATGCCCGGCCCCCATCTTTTTTCGTGTGCGACTTGCCCTGAACGGCACAGCTGCGAAAAGAATGGCCACATTCGTACCAACTGCCAGCTGCCAAACCCCATGGGCCTTCGATTCGATTACGGGCTAGGTGAACCCATAGTTCCTGCGGAAGAGACGAAGCTAGCACGCGGCACAACGGGTCCAGTTCCGGGCGCGCGATTTTGTAGACGTCGAACTTGATAGCGCTGCGAGCTGCTGTGCTATCTGGGATTCCAGAATAAACGGGACTCTCACGACGTGTTCTTGCGTGGACCCTTGAATATATGCCGCCAGAAGGTGTCTGCCGGGCCGCGCACCGCCGTGGGTTCTTCAACGGTGCCGACCGTCGACGGTCTTGAAAAGTGTAGGATCAAGTCTGGACGGAGTCTTGCCGGCGTTCCAAAGACGACTTCCGAACGCGTCCCTGGCCTTCAGCGTCTCTCGTGAAATCGATATCACGGAGATCGAAGACATCTATCACAGCGATGAGCATACCGTCAACCCGGTAACATACGGCGGGGCTCCTGCAGTCTTGTGGATAACACCCGAAAAGTATCAGTCATACGAGCCCTCGCCGACAAGAGCGGTGACATGCCTCTTTGGTGTTCTAACTTCTTTCTGTATGTCCACGATCAGACACCGCTACTCCAGAGTTTTTAAATCTCTCGACCATGTGGATCTGTATGGTGTTGACAGTTGCGCAGCGGTATGTAGGTATTGGACTCCGGAGTCGGGAACGGATGCGTCCGAATCCGTGATCTTATTGGATCTCTGTGAAATGGACTGACGAGGCTGTGAGAGATATTCTGAGCTCTATCCCAATGATATTGAGTGATTCGAAAGCTGGCTGGTTTGGAATGAACAGGATTTTCTGTCAGGCTGAGAGTCAGGCTTGTAAACTGTGATTCTCTATTGGTGGGTTGCGCAAAACTGTAGACATTTAGCGACTTACACAGAGCCGCGACTCGCTACTCTATAAACGATTCGACTAAGAAACCAGAAAACAAAGACTCAGACGCGAGTGAGCGACTGAAACCACGGGTCGCCGAAACTAATAGAGCTATGAATCTTGGCTTGTATATAAGCTTACAGAGTGGGCAGCTGATCATCAGAACAAATGTGTTGACCCCGCGCAACCAGCGTCCGTCTGTCTTGGTAAGCAGTTCGTCATGTTAAACATCTCGATCAGAGTGTTCCGAGAGACCCGAAGGAACTCTGCCAAGATGCTTTTGAGCTGCTCGAGACAGCGGGCGACTTCGCTTCAATACTGCGTCGCGGGGTTTTTTTCACTCCCATTGCGCCTTATTCTGACTTCTCCTCGTATTGGGAGACACTCAAGGTTTCATCGTCCATGACGCCATGCCATACACTTTGCGCCTTTCCTGCCATTAAGTCTGCAGCCAAGCTCTTGGCTTTCAGCTATCAGCTTGAATCCTCTGAGAAATCTAATCTGATGAGGAGATAATCTTATCAGATTGGTGGTATTGTGTGCTTGCCATTCTCCGCATCTACTGGTGACAATTTCGGAAGCTGTTGGCTTGGACTGACGCCGCCAAGTGCTACAGTGTCGCATCACACGCGCGATTCTCGAGGTGCGATGAGACCTGTGGGAGCCGGTGGCGGGCGAGGGCAGCAATATGCCAAGTCGGAGGGCCAAGCAGCCAGAGATGTTGGGGCAGATTTGGGACGTATATTAGGGACTGGGCGCGCTCCTCGAGGAGCTGTCGAGGAGCGAGACGAGAACTTTGAGATACAGAGCAGCTCTGAAGTGGCATCATGGCGGAATCCGAGCAACCCACGCTTGCGAGCTTATCAGCAAAGATCTCGGAACTCTCTGGGTCTCTGGCGAAGTTCTACGAACAGCAGAATCTGCCACCAGTCTCATTCGCAGCCAACAGCCCCTCAAGATATAATGAACTGTCCCCGGAAATGTTCATGGTTAGACAGAATCTGCTGGACGCGTTGAACGATATGACCTATCTCGCACAAGGGCCTGCAGACAGTATCTTCAACTACGCTCACTCGGTAAGGGTTTCACGGCGAATGATGAAAGACGGAACGAAGAATACTGAGACGGCTCTTAGGCTATCCCCGACGCTGCCGCGCTGAACACGCTCAACGCCTTTGACTTTTGGTCAGCAGTGCCACTGGACGGCTCGGCGACGTACGAGGAGATCTCGGCCCAAGTCTCGCTCCCCCGGGGCGTCGTCTATCGCTTGGTACAGCACGCCATTACGCAGCGAGTATTCGCGCCGGCAGGAGCGGGCAGGGTGAAGCATACCTCGCGCTCAGCGGCGCTGGCGCAGTCGTCGGGGCTCAAGGCCCTCGTGTCCTCGATATTAGACGACGCGGGCGCGCCCGTCATGGTGCTACACGAGGCGCTGCGCCGATACAACCTCGGCAAGCCCGAGCTCACTCGGCGGGTTGACGAGACCGCCTTTGCGCTGTTCCATCGTGGCGGTCAGTTCGGCGGTTTTGAGAACACGTGGGATATGCTTGAGAATGATGGCGAGGGATCCAGAAAGGGCTGGCGGCAGCGCAACTTTGTGGAGTGGATGGGGTATCTCAAGGATCTGTTCCATCTCGAGGGCGTTGTCCTGAACTATTCCGGCTGGCCATCAGAGGGTAAAGTGACTGTAGCTGATGTGAGTGCCACAACCCCAATGATGAACTCATTTTTTTTTCTACTGACACTGTTTGCAGATTGGAGGCTCTGCCGGACACGACGCCATCGTTCTGGCCCGCAAGTATCCCGAGATGGAGATTTTCGTTCAAGATCTCGGAGAAGTGCAGCCCGCCTTTGATCGTACCGTGCCTTCAGACCTGACGGATCGTGTCCGCTTCATCGAGCACTCGTTCTTCGACCCGCAGCCCGTCACAGCCGACATCTTCCTACTCAAGATGATCTTGCACGACTGGCCCGACGCGGAATGTATCAAAATTCTGCAGAACCTCGTCCCGGTCATGAAGCAAGGCGCCAAGGTCCTGCTGATCGAGTACCTCGGGGGCGCCGGCGAGGAGGACGACGAGCAGAGCGCGTCGACGCCACGCTCCCTCAAGCAGTACGGCACGGCAACAGATCTGAGACTCATGGCCATCTTCAACGGCAAGGAGAGGCCTATACATGCTTGGAAGTCCATCTTTGAGGCTGCTGACAAGCGTTTCAAGGTGGCAGACACGAGCGCGGCGCCGCTCGGATTCTTTGGCGTGATTGAAGCCGTGTGGGAGGAATGATCTCGGGCGTGTAGGTTGTTTCAGTGACGATAGTTGGGGCATTCACAATGACTGTTAGCATTCTGGGTGACCTTGGCAGGAATACATGGCTTCGCTGCAAGAAATGTCACATGGAATACTCTAACCAGTACTGTAAAATGCAGGTTCTCTGCATTGAACCCAGTCCTTCCATATCCCAACGCGTATCACTCAACTCAATGCACCTATTCGCCCTACTCCTCGTCATTTCCGTTTTGTCCTTGCCCCTGTCCTTGCCTGCGGCCTAGCCTCCATTCTTGCCTCTATCTTTACCCCCTTCCTTGGTGGCCGAAGATTCGTCGTCCTCTTGTGGTATATGGTAATTCCAGGACGGTGGACGGGTCTGGGCACCTTCCATAGTACTGTTGTCAATCCGACCATTGAATCCATTCGCGATAATGTGAGAGATTGGTTCATAGACATGTGCTCGCATGTTGGCAGGCAGCACTGTGATTGGTTCCTTGTTGATGTCGAATCTTGGATTATATTGCTCGCCTACGTGCTATATGTGAGCTCTTGGGACAATCTGGTGGCTGAAATTCGTTCTTACTGAGATCATCGGGATCTGACTTTTTGTCGTTGTTGCCCGGGTCTGGCTTTTTGTTGTTGTTATCAGACATGGTGAAAGGAGATAGTAGAACTAATAATTGATTCTTTGAGCGAATGCACAGGCTTATCACGAGCTGTCGGTTCGAGGATCGGAATACTATTGTTTCAGCAATAGATAGGAAGGAAGGAAAAATATGTGCTAATGTCATTTGGTGTCTATATAGGCATCTGTTTTTTTTTTTTTTTTTTTCCTCTGTAAGTAGCTGTTGGTTGATGCCTAGTCCACTCATCAATGATTCTATTCACATCTTTCTCGAAAGCGTGTTTTCAGATATGCTTGATTATGTTTGCGAATATGTTCGTGTGTTTGCTTGTTGGCGAAGAGTTGGAATCCGGAAGCAGAAGTTGTGTACCCGCACTCAATATACGTTTTCGGCTTGTAGTCGAGGTTGACTCTGCAGCTCGAAATATCATGATCGCTGCTTTCGTTCTAAGTCAAAACATTCTTCGTCGCGGCTTTCTGCCATATTGCGAGATTGCAGGATTCGGGAGCGGAAGGTGAAATGTGGTTTGTACCAACATAGATTACGTCAAAACTTCTCGAGGCAAACTCTTTTGAGCGCTTATATATTGGACATGTACCTTGACCGCATCAATAGGCATAAAGCGGCGAATCTCTCGATATTTGATAGGCAAGATTCATCATTTGGTATTGCTTATCATTATTACATGGCTATAGAGCTGCACTTTGTTTTTCCTCCTGTTTTCCCCCATCCACATACATGGGCCTCCAACAGTTCTCCTCGACCAGGGTCGCCATCATCAGGTATAAATCAACCGCTCAAAATTCAATGCTTCCGAAACCTTTGGCGCAATCACCAACTCGAGGCGCTCAATTGCCCTTCTTCTCCTGGTTCTTGCTGGCCGAACTCTCGTCGTCTGCATCTGGAATGACGTTTACCCAAGACTGTCTGCGGGACATGCCACCAGAGCCGACACTAATGTCGGTGGGATTGCCATAGGAGTAATGCTGAATGTGAGTGATCTCGCTGAAAGTCTTTCCTCTGAACTGAGGATCCAATGGTGGATCCTGTTGGGCATAGACTCGCGAATTCGACGGAGCCTGCTGGTCGTCTGTGTGCTGCACGTTAGCTCTCGAGACAAGTTTGGTGGTACGCTTTCTCACCTCCACGGCCCTTGTCGACCTTGTGATCTGACTTCTTACCTCTAGGCATGGTGAGTGTTGATAGAACTAATAATGTTGATTTCTTAAGTGTGTTTGTTGCAGTTGTGTGTAGATTTGTTTGTTCGAGTGTGTTTGCTTGTGGGAGAAAGATCGAAATCAGGAAGTAAAAGCTGGGCTCTGGCACCCTTATATAGTTTTTCGAGTTACAGGCGAGGTTTCTGTTACAACTCGGGATATCATAATCACTGTTCAAGTTCCATAGCACTGCATTGTTCGTCACAGCATTCTAGCATACTAGAAGCCGCGAGGCTGTGAATCGCAATCGGCAACTCAACAGTAGAATGCTCCCGACAGCGACCAAAAAGCTTTCAAAATTGGACCAAAGTGATGCAACATAACCTACTCGATGATTACGAGTCTATTTGCACCTCGTGATACGCTTCACTTTCTAGCAGCGTTTCTGAGTAATCGCTCCATAACGAACTTGGCCACTTCCCCTTGCCGCCCGATATTGGCACCCCAGATCCTCCCCAGCCTCATAGCTGCGTCTTTCTGTCTCTCAATCATGTCCTCTTCCGTGAGATCTGAACGCCAAAACCCTGCCCACCAATCAAAGGCATCGTGACTGGTCTTGACCAGCCATTCAAACTGTGGTACTCGAACCTCTTCCCATGCGCAGAAGGCAGCTTCAACCCTCTGCGGCAATGATGCTGTCGTGCTGTTCTCACTTGTGATATCGGCAAGGACCTCTGCCATCACATAGGCATCTTCCATCACCTGTGATGCGCCCTGTCCCCAGTGAGGACCCATCGAATGAGCCGCATCACCGATCAGACAGACCCTCCCCCTATGATACGATTCGAGCTGGAGATCGTGATGGTGAGAAGTCCAGAGCTGAGTCTCTTCTCCCACCATGCTCATCAGTTTCTGCATCGCTGGACCCCATTGCTTGAAGTCTTCAAGTAGTGCCGCTTTCTGATTCTTCAATACCCATCGCTCGTTGGCAAGCCTCTCGCGGAACTCTTCCTTGTTCCGCCATAGACCCACGTTGACCTTTTTACCCTCCTCGATCGAGTACATGGTCACATACCCACCTGGACCGCTCCATATGCAGCTCGTGGTCGGGATGTCTGGCCCTATAGCTTCGACAAGCTTGTCCATGGCGAAGACGGCACGATAGCCTGCGATGCCCGTAAACCTGGGCTCTGCGGATGGATGGTCGTCACCAAGTATCGCCCTTCGCGTCGCGGAATGAATGCCATCGCAAGCGATCACAATATCCGCTGCACCGCTGGACCCGTCCTCGAAGTGCATCGTGGCACCGGACTCGTCTTGGTCTATACCGACAAGCCTTTTCAAGAATCTGGCTTTTGACTGATCGATCTTTGACGCGAGAACATTGAGCAGCTCGTAACGACCGACAGCTGTATGGCCCACACCCGGAGCCATAATATGAGCAATTGGGTAGGCATCCGGGAAGGTTTCCGTCGGGGCACCCAGCCTGTTCACCATCCAAACATCGGGATCCGGATTCCTGGTTCCGAGGGCCATGACCGCGTTTCCGAGACCTGGCTCAATCAGGTCGAACGCTGCGATGGCGTTGGGTGCGACATTGAGCCCGGCACCTATCTCAGAAAATGAAGCCTGTCTCTCGTAAATCGTATACGATAGATGACGTTTCTCGAGAGCAATGGCCAATGCGAGGCCGCAGAGGCCGCCGCCCACGATAGCGATGTGAGGACTATGTTTTGTCATGATGTCAGCTTGGTGTTGAGAAGTGTGAGAGCGAGTATAGAATCAAAGACCGCAAGAAGCAGGAAAAGAATTCTTGTCAGCCTGGCTCTTATCTTCTGTGCACTCAAGATGGAACGGGAGGAGCTATGTATTTCCTCCACTTGAGTGGTTGGAGTTGGCGATCACTATACCTAACCGAGCCCTGCAATGCCCCTCTTCATGCAGCTTCGACAATAGATAGTTCCTGGCCGAACACGCCGCTTTCAAGATAACCGAATAATCGGACCTGCGATTCTGGACAAAGTCACAATCATACTTTCGGCCGGATAGGTATTTAACAACAATGGGCAATCCCTCGGCCCCGTTGGGATATGCCCCACCTGGGTATCTGGCGCATAGCAGTGCTACTACCAGAGAGCTCCTCTTCATCAATCTTCATCCCAAAACACAATACCTTGGAGCATCCCAACGAGTCCACATCAAACGACAACACCACTATGTGAAGCTTTCCATCAGTACCAGTTATCCATCTCACGATAGTTCAGTCTGAGGCGCGGCCTAATTACTCTACCGTCAATGCATCGACTTGTGCAGCGTCGACCACCTCGCTTGTCACCAGAGCTCTTCCACGCAAACGGCGGACTTGGTGACGCGCGATGAATCTAAGGCAAACCAGAACATCAACAAACCGGGACTCCACTACACACCTTGGAAGCCCACCCAAGAATGGTTGAAGGAAGAACTCACAGATACCATTCGTCCCATCATTTCCCCAAGAATCCGTCCAAATCACCAACAATTCGGCTAGAGCTTGTGCAACCCACCGAGACCATCCAAGACCAACGCAAACGTTCACGACATAGTCCCCAGACCATCATTCATCATGCACCCGAACCCGCGGTGCGTTATGACGAGTTGAGCAGTGTCACCCATCACCTGACTCCACCAAGACCACCAGCCTGTCTGATCGATTTTAAGTTCAGATGGCAAATTGTCAATGGCAAACATACCTGATCCACCAGACCGCCAACCAAGATCAACCACCACTTCTCGACGTCCGATATGAAGTGATATACCTACCTAGTTGGGCTGGGTTTGACTATTGATTTCATCCAAAATTGCTAGCCACTTCAAATTCATCCGAAGACTTTGGTATAGCTCAAAAATACTTCAGAGGAGTATCAGGATATCTTCATCTCTATTCAGACGCCAAACGGAACATTCCCAGTACATCGACCTCGAGGGACCGGATGGCTTCTCACCCTATCCTACTGCCATCCGTATCAGCTACGTCGACGTAGCCATGTTCCTCCATGCCATTGGCTGCTACACAATCTCTCATGCTGGGATATGCACAGCTCCATAGCCTTTCTGCGAATCGCTCCCTATGACGTTTACAGTAGACTCAGCAAATGGTGGCAGGTCCTGATGGAACCCGACAAGAGACGAGACAAGGCCCCGCCCTCAAAGGCGTCGGAAGCATTCACATGCTCAGCGGTTTCATGCTGCGCAGGACCAAGGGAACAATCATCCATAGCAAGCCCGTTCATGGTCTAAAGCCTCCGGTACATGTTGTAGGAAGGGCACTGGTTGGGGGAAATTGAAGTGCAGAAAGTACTGTCAACTGAGGCGCAAGTCTAGTGTCAATGGTGACGTGACATAGTCGCAATTGCTGAATGTTGCTGGAAGTAAGAGATGTTTAGCTTATCAGTGGACAATCACACGATATTTACACATTGGGCGACCAAATATACTTGGGTACTCCATCCTGGTCGACACGAGGCGTGCCGTCAGCGTTGTAGAAACGCTCAAGTACGGGGCGACGAACGCCCGTAGGGCACAGAGATTCCGCATGTCACCGGCCAAGCCGGCTGCGCACTGTCGACGCGTCAGCGCGTACCACACGGAAGCACGACAAAACTCGCCATCTTACAAGAGCGCTTGCGAGTCTCGCAGAGAGCGCAACGGAACTTACTGGCACTGACAAACGTGGTTTGCCAGTCCAGCAGCTCAGCGGTATGCTGCTCAAAGTTCGTGACTTCGTGATTGAATCGGCGCAGCAGCGACGTAGTCCTTGCTAGGGGGCTGACGAGCCGGCATTGTGTCGGCGCCATCACTAGGTATTGATATATCATCGCTGCCACACTGCGCTATATTCTTGCAACTGCAAGAATCAGTCTTTGAATGGATATACCCTGTACTAAACGTTGAGACGAATTCCACAAAATAGGAAATATAATATCCTTGAAAGCATTCTCAAGCTATTTCCGCTTTTAACTTCATCCAATAAGGTTTTATTGACATCTGTCCAATCTTTCCACCCGACAGCTCTCCCTGAAGGCGAGCAGAACTGGCACTCTCGGCTTCCACGGCGCTCGAGCTCTACTTCGTTCTTGATGGCAAAGTGCCACCAGTTCGGGAGGCCCCCATTACAGGCTTCCAAAGCCAGGATGGTCAGCGCGGAAAGCAGGCTGGCAAAGAACAGCTTCAGATCCGTTCTTGCTTGCCAAGTGTTCGCTAGAGCCCAGATCGAGATGCCCATCGTGGCAAGGACGTTGTTGCCCCTCGCAGAGAACTTGGGATTTGCTAAGCAGTCAAAACGAGAGCGTGAATGTCAGATGACGAATTGATGTGAAGATTGCAGAAGTTAAACTAAGAGGATGGGGGAAGTTCCCCGAATTTCCCGGTGTCTAGTGTTCATTCCCTGAGTTCATTGCCCTTTCCATCCCATCCAACGTCAAGCAGGAGGAACAATATGAAGTACAGGTAGGCCTTCATGGTGCGTGAGTACACGCACACGTGGATGCAGACACATTAATGGTCCATCAACGGCAGACATCTGTCCGTGGTATGGTCGTGGAACACCCGCCGGAAGATGACATCTCGCATGTAGTTCGATGTCTCGTGTAGTCCGGATGATTGGCCAGGCTGATGGTCGCGTTGGGAAGCAAAGCTGTCTGGACTTGAGAGAAGTCTTCGTCTTGGTTTACTGCAAATATGACCTTGGAACTTGTGTCCGTGTCCACAACGATCCGTCCGAGCTGCCAAGAGCTCAACCCAAGGAAGGTATTGGCCAAAGTGCAAAACTCTTGCACCATGAACCACATGGGCGAGGTGGCTGCGTGTTGCAAGATACATGGCGACGCTTCATGGTCGGGATGGGAGCAATGGGCAGGAACCGACGTGTTGCTGGCAAAACGTGCGCGAGCCTCGTTGTGGCATCTGTTTCGGCTAAGGTTGGCCGGTCCAGACTCGATGACAATGTGACTAGCAGGACTGCACCACTAGTTGCCGCATCTGTGAGATACCAATTGCCACGAATTGAGGCTGAGAAACTTGTTAGTCACCTATGGCATGAAACGTCAACGATGAAGAAAACATACTTCTTTGGGTGCCCAGGTTTTGGGATCCTTTTTGGGTCTTCGGATGATGGTGAACTGGAACGAGTGCAGTGGCTGGGGACCGACTTGTGTGCAAGATGTCTGTATGACTTGAAAAATTGTCTGAACGGGGATCACAAGTTCCGATGAATTGCAGTGGAAGAGAAAATCCCAGTAGTAAAGTCAGGGGAATAGAGTGTGGTGAAGAAGCAAGAGAATGTCGCTGGACCTTGTGGTCTGGAAAGGTTCTTCTATCACCCGCCTTCCTACTTCCGAGGGAAACTGCGACCACAACACGACTGCGAAACACCCGTCAACGCAAACCAAGTGATTTGGGAAGTACGTCAGTGATAAGGCAAGTACGAGGAACAATCATCTGATGTACGTAATTCTAATTCTCTATTTCGTCTCGATTCCAGTCAGGAACAGGAAGACAGGGAAGGTCCTATCTTCATCAGACTGGATCGTGTCTAATCTTTCAAAAACAAAATGAACAGGCAGCTTGTTCACCCGGTGAATGATGTTCTCGAGAGTTCCAGCCAGTCCTAGCCCATAATGCATATCGCTTTGCAAGCTGAGGATGTTGATGAGTTGGGCGAAAACATGTTTCTGCCTATTTCGGATCATGGCTGGAATGACCTGGCCAGACTTGAGCTTTGCCGGCGAAGCGGTATGGCCAGTCGTTGCTTCCTTGATTGATGGTTCTCGACACGGCCTGGACCTCTAGGTCTAGGCACCACCGACCTCAGAGATGGAGCAGTATATGCAGGAGCCTGTACATGTCGTAGTTTCGGTCCAAAGGGTTCTATGTGATTATCAAAGTAAAGTGCAAGCCGCTTACGATGTATAGGTAGACAGGTCCAATTGAAAAAAACGTACTACAGATTGCCCATGGTATAGTTGCAGCGCCACGATGATTTCATGCGGAACTTTGATCACAGACTGATATATGCACGTGGTCTTTTTGTTTGGGAATTACTTATGAGATACTGATTTTGTTCATTTTTCGCGATGTTCTGTTACCAGTATTAGATAAAATCATCAATGACTTCAGCTCAACGCAGAATACTGTCGTCCAGTCGAGAAATTGCGTGCGACATGCTCCTGGGCGAGTAGGATCCAAGTCTGTGGAAAGGGTGGCGTCAAAGCGCAAATTCCTTATCTGGACCACTCAAGTCTTCGACATGTCCTATAGAGCCTCTGTGCATACTCCCCGAAAGAGGAAATATGACGTCGAATTTTGCGCACGGTGTCCGCATATCATTGGTATTGGTTATAAAACTGAAAAGTTGGTATTATTCAGACGCGTGGCTTTCGGGGCTACATTTTGAATGCAATGATTGTGTTTGATTCGGAGTCAGCTATTCCTTCGTGTAGGTGTCAGTGAAGCCATATATTCACCTGCACCACGTACAGCAGACGCGAAGTTCGTGCTCCCTCCTGATTACACGATCCAGAACATAAAGTATTCAACAAGCATCGAGAAGTAAAACACCATGAGGCACAAGCCCGTCGACCCACATACGGCCTCAAGCCTCGACACGCTCATGGGCGTGGACGCCAACAAGAAGCGAAAGGAGCACAAGCCCCACGACGTGAAGCCTGAGACCGCAAGCGGCATCTCTGATCTCATGGGTCTCGACGTCAAGGCGACATCGCACGACAAGCAGCTTCGTGGACGGGAGGAAGAGACGTCTGCCTCGCAGAGGGACGGGGCCAAGGCAGATGCGGTGCTTGGAGCGAAAGTCTCGGGCGGAATGAGCAGACAAGGCTCTAGAGGTGAGTTTGAACGTTCTCAGCTGTTTAATCATTGAGCACTGATTGGTAAACAACCAAGAGTCGATCCGTGGAAAAGCCAAAAAGGTCCTGGGAACTTGATCGAAGAGTGAGGAGGGCTCTCAATGGACCTGGTCCAACATTGATTCCGTGTCTCTTTTCACTGGACATATCTGGATATAGAATTGGCGGTGGGCACAGGAAGCTATGACGCGAATTTGGAAAATATTACTGATTCATTTCATCTTTCTATGGACCGCTGATGCTTTTCACATTGCAGCAAATTGCACAAAGCTATAACCCTTTCTTTCACGTGGATCCATCCAAATGATCCTCTGAGTGACGTTCTGCAATGCAATACCAAAGCGAGCTCTTCTAGAAGAGCCATGAGACATAGGTCTTGTAGAACTTGGCACCCATGCTGGTGGGCTTCTCCAGTTTCTTGGCAGCCTGAGCAGCAACGAAGGCCTCCTCCTCGCGATCGATGATGTCCTTGCCAGTGTAGAAGTCGCACTCGTGAGGGCGAACACGCTTGCTCTTGGTGAAGATCTTGTGGCCGGCGATCAAGATGAGGTAGATGGGAATACCCAGGTATCCAGTGATGAAGGTGGCGTACTTGGCCTTGAAGTCCGTGAAGACGTCGTAGTTCTTGGTCAGGGCAATGATAATGCAGAGGAACAAGGCGATGTAGGAGCCCCAGATGCCGAAAGGAGCGAGGTAGGGCATGGCGCTGTTAGGGATACCCTGGGCAACGCGGGCGCGGCGGAAACTGATGTGGGTAACGAGGATGGAGATCCAGGTCAACAGACCAAAGATGGTGGTCAAGTTTACAAAGTAACTGAAGACCGTCTTGGAGTCATCCGACACGTTCATGAAGGCCAAAAGACAGAAGCAGGACGAGAGTCCGAGAGCGTACAGCGGGACACCATCCTTGTTGGTACGGCGGAAGATGGCGGGAGCATCGCCGTCGGAAGCCAGACCGTACAGCGTACGGCTAGCAATGTACAGGTCAGAGTTGCAAGCCGAGAAGACAAAGACCAGGATACAGGCGTTGAGGATGTGGTCCAGGGCGTTGATACCAGCGATCTTGACGGCAACAACGAAGGGCGAGGCGGCAGCGTTGGCAGTGGCGGAGTTGGCGAAGACAAGCTCTGGGGAGTTGTAGGGCACGCACATGCCAATCAACAGGACCGAGAGGACGTAGAAGATGAGGATACGGAAGAAGGTCAAGCGAATAGCACGAGGAATCGTCTTGCGAGGGTTCTGGGCCTCTCCGACCGTCACTCCGACCAACTCGGTTCCCAGGAAGGCAAACGTGGCCGTGACCATGGTGGACCAGAAGCCGAGGAACTTGCCAGTGTTTCCAGTAGTGATGTAGGGCTTGAAAGCACTGTGATTTGTTAGCATTCTGTTCATGAAGAACAAGAACGACGGAAATCTCGAGACTTACCCAGGATCCTGCCAGTATCGGAAACCCTTGCGGTCGTGGTCAGGGCCACCACCAAGAGCCAGTACCAAAGTCAGGATGATGATTCCACAGATGGTGATGACCTTGAAACTGGACAGCCAGAATTCGAATTCGCCGAAGAATCTGATGCCAAAATAGTTGATAACAATGATGACAACCAAGATAATGGCGATCCAAACACCCGGATTGACAACATCACGGGCGACCCAATACTGCATCACTAGAGCGAAAGCAGTAAGCTGGTTCGGCGTGACAATGATGTACTTGAACCAATAACTATAATTCACAGAATACTGTCAGCAAATCACATCTTTTTCTTTTCCCGAACCTTTTAAATCCAGCAGTGAATCCTTCTGTTTCAGCTTGGTGCCAAAGACGCCCACAAACATCGGGCCTGTCAGCTCCAATGGCTCTAGTCCCCGGGGTCGGTAGCGGACAACGGCCACTAAAACCTGGGGGAACGCCTCCACCAAACTGCCGACGAACCACCATGAATAGTGGCCCGTGGGATCGAACATGCACGGATACAACTTTAGTATAAGAAGAATAACAAACTCACCAGTATCCCAAGGCAAAACCCAGACTGGGGTCGCAGAATCGCGTCGCGTAACCAGTGAAACCAGCGCTCATGGGCAGCCATGCGGCCATCTCGCCAAGAGCGGCCATGACCAGGAAGACGATGAAGCCGACGAGGGTGTAGCTGATGAAGACGGAGCCAGGGCCGGCCTGCGCGAGCGCCTTGCCGGTTCCGATGATCAGACCGGTACCGATGGCGCCGCCGATGGCAATCATGGTGATGTGGCGAGCCTTGAGTCCACGTTGCAGCGAGGTCTCGGCAGAGGTCTCGAGACCGCGGATGTGGCCCGTCAGGTCGTCGTCGGCGCTCGCATGGTACGTCGTCTTTTCGGTGTCGTAATGCGGCGGCGACGCCTTGTCGGAGGAGGATGTGCGCTGCATCTTGGCGGAGTGGCGCCTTTTTACTGCGCGGGGATGGAAATTGAAGTGTCGATTTGTCTTTCTGTATATATAAATATGCAGAAATCAAAGCCGTGAAGCTCTCGCGAAACTTGCGCGGGCAGCTGAAGAACCAAGGAGCTCGCGCTTGTTGGTATGTGGTGTTGTGTTTGCTTTTGTGGCCGCAACGACAAACGCCCGGTCGGGTGAGACAAATTCACAGCTGAATTTCCCTTGGAGCTTGAAGCTGAGCTTCTCGAGATGGACCACCTATTGAGGCTTCCAGGCGCACCTGATCTGGCAATCTTGAAGCTTTCTTTCTTCTGGAACGTTGCAACCGGCCCAAAACACAGTGACACTTGGAAGAGCGCAAGGGAAAACGTACGACGCCCGAGTCCAGCCGGTTCTCTTGCAAATCGCCTCGGTTGACGTGCGAGCAAGGCCCGTCTTATGAAGAGCCCAGATTTGGGGAAATCCTCGACCGTTTTGGAACAAGAATTATTCATATCGCAATCCCAACCCATGGCCATGGGAACTGGCATGCTTGCCAAGAGCCTCCATCGTCCACCCCAGGCGGATTGTCCGAGCTACTGTCGTGCTTCTCATGGGGGGCAACCATGTACTCCGCAATGCTTTCCCTGCCTCTTATCTCTCTCAAACCACATTTGTCACTTGAATTGGCTGAAGTATCACCTATTGAATTGACACAGAGCCTAGGCGTTTTTTTTCATCCTGCAGTTCCCTCTGTCGCGCCCTTGCCAAGAGACCATACCGCCGAGAGCCTTACCTATCTTTCGCGTGACCAATTGCCAGGGAGTAACGGACCATCCTCGTTCTGCCTTGGCCTCGAGTTGATAAAAGAAGCTGCATCCGAGGAATAGGCTCGATGACTCATGCATCTTGGTATTACGGAATACCAAGCCTCTACTGTAGCTGCGCTACCCGAATGCTGCGCAGCTGCGTATTCTATCATTCCTGATATGTATCCCGTCTCGGGGTGGAGCGCACGCTTTCTGGCTTTTATGATCTCGGCTTGTACTTGCTTTTTAGGTCCTAATAGGCATCCAGCTGCTATCAAACATTGACTTGGCAGAGGAAAACTTGCGCAACGGCGGCAGTGGCAGCTGCACATTCAAACAATCCATCAGCCATTCACAGTCAGTCAACCAATTGATCAATTTACGGCAGTGCGCCGACCAGACTCTCAACAATACCCAAGGTACCCCGCGAAGTGAGCGGAACTGGGCGCCGTGCGGGCGCATCCGGGATCCGACCAATCCAATGCCACTGTTGCTGGGCGTACGGAAGTAGAGGGTAGTCTAGACGAACGTATGATCAAACACACTGGCCAAAAGTTCCGCAGCCGTTGGCTGTGTCTCGTGCCAGCTCTCTTCTTACACACATACAGGCTCCAGCTTCTCCTTCCAGCAAGGGTTTTCTCTTTTACTTGGCGTGCTTGGGGGGCTAGAAAACGCCACAGAGTCGCCCGCCAGAGCCGTACTGGCTAGCTGTTCCGTTTCGCCAAGATGCCAAGGCAGAACCAGTGGAGGTTCCTCCGTCTGATACCCTTGCTCCGGCTCACCAATATCGATTCGCACGACCAATAGCCATTCGTCTGCGTATCTGGACAAGCCGCTTGGGGCTCACACCTTGTTCGCTTGCGCAATCCTTCTGGAAAGCTGTCCAGCTGGGCTCTGAAGGTCGTAGTAGGTACCTAATTGCGCGTAATGGTTGAATGGAGCACCATTGAAAAAGCGATTTGACTAAAGCCTTTGGTAGTGTCAGATCCCATTCGACATTGTTGACTACATCTTGTGTGTCGTGTGAATATCATTTTTTGCAAGTACAAACGCGACCCAGAGAAGTGAATCCTCTACGGGACAAATCAGACCAACGTCTCGAGTGAACTTCCATGTCCATAAACGCCGTCCAGCCAGCCACCTCATGCAATAAAAGGACTCGAGCTTTTGTAAGTGCCGGTCTATCTAGAATGCTATTTCCAAATCATCAAAACATCCCGACTTCCATGGTCGCTACCATCGAGTTCCGCGCTCAGTGGAAAAGCACAGGTGTGCTGCTGGTCTCGGGAGGTTGATACGCCTCGCTCTCAAACTGTGGAGAAGATCATGTCAGCTCGGGCTGATCTCACTGAAAGGGTGGATGGGCGTTGCCAAGCACGACTTACCTCGACGAATCCAGTGGCCATGATGATGACCATCAGTGCCTCTGCCAGATCCTGGATCTTGTCGTCCAGCACTGCCTCCATCTTTCCTGTGCCATTGCCGATTCCCGCGGACCGCTTGAGCACGTGCATAACCAGCATTCTATGCTCGGTCAGGAACCTTCTACCCTGCCCGACATTATGGGAGCCGCGGCTGACGATGGCGGCTCCGATGATGCGCGAGACTTTCACAAGCAGGGCGTAATGCTTCTCAAGGGCTTTCAAATCGGACGAGTTGACCTGCAGCTCCGGGTCCGCCGCGAACAAGCCGGATGCTTCCACAGATCGGAACAAGTTGGCGTGCAGGACGTTCTTGGCACCATCGCGCGTCTGGCATAGTTGCAGCAGAAGTGCGAGCTTGGCGTCCTGATAGTTCAACTGATCAGGGTTTCCTAGTGACGATTGATTAGATTTGACCACCGAGGGGCGTTCTGGCAACGGTGTCTCACCACTTTCAATGACCTGCGTCCAGTCGTCCATGAGATGGCGCAACGAGTCGACTAGGATGCTGATGAAGTTCAGCCGATTCAGCATACTAACAACGTAGTTGTCTCTTTCGTGCCTTCCCAGATTAACCAGTGTACACAACAAGATCAGGGCTGCAGTCTGACAGGCAGCGTCACCACCAGAAGCGTCGTCGCAGAGGACGTTCATGAGCCTTTCGCCGAACACCTGAATCGTCTTGGCTGCCTTTTGTTGACCCGACTGGAGGCCTGACCCATGGTCGATCAGCGCGGTAATGTAGCGGTAGCATATGCTGTAGTAGAGCGTCCGCAGCTCGGCGGTACCAGACCATTTGGCAACTGCGTTGAGAGAAATCTGGAAGAGCTGGAAAAGCTTGTCGCTGACCAGGCTGCCAATGGCCCGGCTCTGCTTGTCCCCGCCAGACATCAAGGTAAAGTCGAGATTGAAGATGAGAACCTTGGCTAACCGAACGAGCTCGAAGGCTGCGGCTGGGTTCTCCAGACCATACATCTCAAGACTTGGAAGGATCGCCTGCAGTATTTGCAATATGAATGAAACTCTGTTGGTGCCCTTGAAATCGTTGGTCTCCGTCATTATCATCAGCAACTTCGTCCAAGCGTTGAGCACTTTGTGATTGCGTGTGTTGATCTGGGTGAAACGGTTCAGGTATTCGGCATATTGCTGGATGTCCTCCTCTTCCATCTCAATGGGAGCCAGATCTTGCTGCGGTACAATTTGTCCCGACTGTCGTGTGGCATTCCTCATCAGGTGGATAATCTCCCGGACTCTGGTCAGATTGTACACAGCATCTCCATCCATGTCGACCGCGAGACAAGCCCTGAGGTCAATATCCGGGTATGCCTTGAACACCGGAGCCGGCAAAATGAATTGTGTTTCTTGTGGCAGGAAGTCGTTGAACTCGAATATGGAGGGAACTTGAATAGCTTCGCCGCCACCCACGGGAACCTGACCACTCAGGGCATCGAAGATCCTCCGCTTGAGAGCAGGCAGTTGACTTTGCGAGACACCACAGACCTCGTGAGTTATGTACTCCAAAGCCATCGCCCTCATCGAAAGGTAGTTAACGTAACCCTGAGCAGCGGGCTGAATCAGAAACTCTGGTCCTGCTGGTTCGGCGCCATCCCACAATGAACTGGGCTGCACAACCATTCCTTGTAACAAAAGATGGAACAAGAAATCGTTTTCCCTCAGCTGGTCAAGAACGAGATGAGACGATAGGCGGGAGGACCATAATGCCTGGAATATGCGCATAGCCTTGTATTTCAGATTGACGAGCCACGCACAAATATTTCCTCGCTCATCAGTGATGGAAAGATCGACAGGTAATCCGAGAATCGTATGGAACAAGGACTCTCCCTGCGTGAAGGGACTGTTGGGAGCTATGTCGATCGTCGCGGCTTCACACTGGAAGCCCAAGAGAAGGTGCGCCACGGTAGGCCGGTCAGGATTTGCGCGGATGCAAGAATACAAAAAGTCTAGTATATGGACTTTTGTCTGGTAGCTTGGAGATTCAGCCTTTCTGAAAGAGTCTAGTTGCGTCTTCATCTCAGCCACGAAGGAACCGGCAATCGACTCGGAGCCATTATCCTCCAGAGCGACAATCGCCTTGTTGCGGCGAGATGGCCTATTAGACCCATGCTGCCAGGCAGAGATAACAACCGACGAGGTTGACAGCTTCTGCAGCAATTTCAAACTTGCAAGTGTAAGGTCGGAATGCCCAAGGCCACAAAAGCGGCCGAGGTCAGAAATGATGTTCAAGCTTGTCATGAGACCGTCCTCGATGCTTTCATATGCGAAGTTGGAGATTGGCATAAAGTTGGATCGACCACTGACACGTGCTTGCGATTTTAGAAGAGGTCGAACAAGATCCAGGTAGGTTGGCTGTAGTTCCAAGGCCTTGGTGATGAGCTGCACTGCACGGAGGATGCTTAGTATGACAGGCGATTCCGTTGCAGCCTTGCCGACATCGTGTTCGTCTTGAGCTATGGTGTTCAGAAGAACCTTCATGAAGGTCGCATCGTACATCCAGTCCATAACTCGGGCAAAAGGGTGAAGCGTCACATAGGTCGCTAGATCTTTCGGTGCGATTGCCGTGTCGACGGGGATTGTCGTCTCGTTTGCAAATATGATTAGATCCTCGTTGAAAATTCCTAGGCACGTCATGGCGAAATCCAGGCAGTTGTATCGTAGCATGCGCTGCTGGACAATGTCTGAGGAGTCCTGAGATCGAACGCCAAAGGCATGACCTAGTGCAAAATCGATGTACGGCTCGACGCCAGGGCGGACTCTGCTGCCGGCGCCCAGGCTTTCCGAGAATGGCAACGTGTCGTTCAACATTTCATATCCTTGAGGGAGAGATGACAACGCTGAGAGTAACTGTACGAACGAGCTGACCTCATCCAGGCGTGCACTCATTTCTTGGAACAAAGACTCCATGACCAGAGCCGGAGATTGGAGAGTTGGCGTGGCCTTCGTCGTACTGGGTGCGATAAAGGCACCGCTCAGACAAGCATCAAGCTCGTTCCAAATGATGAAGCTCTGTTCCAAACTTTTTCGTTCGAGCAACATGCGAAGTGCGTTGAATGCGCATGCTCTTATGCGCCCTGGAACAGGAGTACTAATCAGAGCGAACATGAGATCGAGCAAGTTCGGTTTCTGCTGTTCCAGTAGGAAAAGACGTGCTGCTTCGCTGTTCGAAGCTACCTTGGCAATAAGTCGAAGGTAGCACTCGAGCATCATGGCTGACTCCAGTTCCGCCTCCACAGGTTCGTGATTGGGTCTTCCAGTCCTGAAAGCTTGAGCTTGTGCCGGTACATTTTCTTTATCTCGAAGTCTCTTGGTGAAGAACTCCAGCTCCTTGAAAATTTGAGGCCAAGTGAGCGACAAACTCTTGCGCATCTTTCCGGATGCGTGGAAACCGTCGTCCAACAAGAACTCATGGGCCGAGGTAGCAGACTCGGCGTCTTCCGAGAGGGATTGGAGCATTTCGCAGAAAGCTGTGACAAGTGGCGTCGAAGCCCTTCTGGATGCCCACTGCAAGAAACCGGCCAAATGACTGTCGGGGTCGCCCCAAAATGCGTCTGCTGCTTCTGCGCGGCCGTCGTATGCAAAGGCAATGATCATAAGAAATCTCTCGAGGTCAAGGTCTTGCTCGTTTGCATGGTTCATTTGGCGTTGTTCGTCCTCTTCTACTCGCAGCTTGCGGAGAATGTCGGGCAGATTCGAAATGAAGGCGTCAACAAACATCTCGACTTGGCTCATTAGTGCTTTTTGGAAAGCAGGCTTGAACGAGTAGTTGTCGGCAACCAGAGGCGGAGTCTTTCGCTGAAGCCATTGGCGAATGCTGCCGCGAGCAGGATCCTGCCAATCCGAGGCCTGGACATCAGCCACCACGCTCATCAACAAGTCGAAAGCTCCGTCCTTGAGGGCTTCAGTGAATATCCTTGCCCGCTGTGCATCTTCTGCATCAATGTCGATTCCTTGGAGTTGGGACCCGGCTGCATCGTCCACGTACCAGCCGCTGTATTCAGCCAACCACCAGGCCTTGACGGCGGCGCGGAAGTAAGGAACGGAGCGGCTGTCATCATCGGATTGTCTGCACACGATGTTGTTGAGTTCCCGAGCTTGAGTTAGATCCCCATTGCCCTCGGTGGAACCAAACATTGTAATGAAAGATCCCAGCGCCGGAAACAAGTGAATGGCAAAGTGATCATATCGGTCGACATTCTTGAGTAGAGCAAAAAAGTCGACGAAATCCTGGGCCGTGGCAATGTGCTTTTCCACCGCATAAGACAGGATAATGGCTACGAGCTCGTGCTCCTGAACCAAGCTGTTGCTCGAGAACTCGATGGTTTCTCGGAACTCGGCCAGATTCGACTGTCCGAGAACGTTTGCCTTTGCAACCTGGTCGGCGATTCGTTGTTGCCAAGCGCGAATGTCACGCATGGCCGCCATACATCGGGGTATGAGTTTGCTGGCTTTGGCCGAAGGCACACTGCCTAATACGAGTTCTGCAACGTATGCTCCTAACCAGTCCTCAACCTCTTCTGGGACTTCATCAATCTTGGATAGTTCAAGGAGGAGTCGCACGCATTCGAGCAGAAATAATCTTTGTCGGTGGAAGCGGAACAAGGCGCACTCGCGAATGGGTCGACCAGACAGTTGCGCCTCAGTTTGCGAATCCAAGATGAGCCGGGATGCTTCCAACTCGTCGAGGTCAGTTTCGTCGGCGACTTGAAGAGCTAGTTCCTGGAACTCTTTCGAAATCTGGTACTCCATGTCATCTGTTTGTATCTTCCCTGTGTTTGAGGACCACCTGTCAGCCTGGACTCAGTCGACCGTCGTTTTGTTGTCACAACCTACCCGAGATAACAGCATCGCGACTCGCCTTATTCCTTGTGCGTTTGTCTAAGAAAGCGGCGATCGTGTCTGCGAGGAGATCAAGCGAGGGCCCAACGATCTGGGGCAAATCCAGGCGTTGATCTTTGGGCCGTTCAATGACCGAGAGCAAGGCTCCGTGCAGCTCCGCCAGGGCCTCGAAAACGCCGGAACCATTTTCAGCCATTTTCGTCGATCAGGCCTATCGCATCGTCGCGTGTCCGGATTGTAAGGCTGTGGCGCAATGCTCGAAGGAGTGCGCTGCAATTCAGCCGAACACTCTTCAGATCTCGAACAACGCGCGGGTCGGTGTTTGGCGGAACAGTACACTGCTTGGCGGGTGCTGTGTAAAGGTTTGTATCGTCGAGGGGAGATTCGAGTCTTCGAGTTGCAGCCTCGTTCGATAGCGCTCGTCGGTGGTGTTCGTCACCTTCAGATATGCGCGCCCGTGGTGATTTTTTCCCTTTGCAATTCAGGCCGTTCGAGTTTGGATGCCACGATTGGCTGCAGGGGAGCTATGCTAAAGCTCAGGAAGCTGCAAGCAACCAGACAGGCGTCAGATGGAGGCACTGACTTTTAAGTGGGGAAAACGGGCGCGGCTTTGGGCTGCTTGTCAACAATATGCTAATTCAAGCAGGCGGTGAGTCGAATATCGCCCAAAAGAATTGAGGCTCTCCAAACTTCAAAGCCTCAGCGCGCCGCGACTCCAAGGCAGGCGCTAACGCAGCTGCTAGGCGTTGTACCTACTGGAAGCTGGGTAGACCAAATCCAAGTCACCCAACTATCACAAGTTGATTGCCGGCAGCGAGATTCTCATCGTTCTCTTGCGGTGCAAGAGCTCATTATTCTGCTTTGAGTTCGGAAGTCACTCCTTATGATTATCGTCTGCTGTGTTCACTTGCAGATTCAGTAGGTCGCCCATACTCTTGGGCAGTGTATTTCACATCCAACGCGTCCCCAAATCTATTCGCAGCAGAGTATTGAAATCAGCTCTTGCATATAAACATTCAACGCATCGACATTTCGCCTGTACACTTCCTTTTTTCATGGGCAGAGAATCAAGATGTCCATTGTCACTATCTATATTGAGGTCTTCGAAATCGTGTTTCCGAAAGGTGTATACGAGCTTTGTGCCATTCATTCCTCATCTTGAGTGCAAGTGAGAGCAGCCGCCGCTCCTCTTGCCGGACACCAGGCATCATGCCCCCCAAAGCCACAACCCGCAGAGCGCGGGCGAACAATCTTTCGGATGCCATAAGTCAGTGAAATCCGTCTGAGGGCACGCATCAATTGCTAATAAGTGATTGTAGACGCTATTGAGAATGCTGGCGCTCAAGATCGGCTGAGTGCTCTGGACAGTGAGTCTAAGTCCTGGTCTCCCCGCTAGCAGTGTCTGACATTCCACAGATCTCATCTTTTTGTTTGACAAGCGCAACAAACATATTGAAGTGTAAGACCTTGCTCATCCGCCTGTCCGCAGGTAGCTGATATACATCTATAGAGTTGATCTCAAAGACAAGGAGTATCATCGGACTTTGGAGGCAATTTTCCGCTGTGTCAACGCGGAAAAGACGTCCTATTACAAGGTCAGGAAGGGAAAGACAACTGCAACCACGTCGGCGAACCGGTTGACGAAATGTGCCGAGGCGATGCGAATTGTTCTGGACCATGGCGCTACAAAGCTCAAGCGCAAGACTTTGATGGCCACCATCGACCATGTCACGCAAACCCTCCCCAACCCTGAAGAAGGGTACGTACAGCCTCTTTTGCTCGAGTATGTCCGGGCTCTCTTGGCGATGCTTTCGTATCCCTCGGTCGTAGAATTATTGGCGACTTCTAGTGCAGTAACGTGGGTGGAATGCGTCGACTTCATCCTTGAAATCATTGCCTGGCACTTGGAATCACATGCTGGAAACGCCACTCCATCCAGAGACTCCCCTGCCCCTGGAACACCACTTACACTGTCACATCCAATCTCGACGTTCAGATCGACAGCAACATCATCAAGCCAGCGAGGTGGCCATGGTGTGCGCCAGACTGTTCTACACAGTCTCCTTGAATGTCTTCACCTACTGATATCAGCACCCAACGCACCAGTTCTGAAGCGCTCTGAACAAATCACGACCTCCGCCTTGCAGTGCATCCGCCTACGTTTTCTTGGACTATCCGCAGTCCTGCAGCTCGGATTCTCTGTTCTGAATGTTATAGTTCAGGCCACCCAGACGGAGGACACAAGGCACACCAACGAGCTCACTGCTGAAGTCCTGCCTTTGATCCGGCAGTGGTGGCAAGCAAAGACAACGTCTCAAGAGAATGCACTTCTCAACAGCATTCAGGTCGAGGTGCTCAAACTTTTGTTCAACATTCATCTCAACGTAGCGCACCTCGTGCAGTCTGGCGATCCCGGCATTGTCGCAGAGTTGGAAGAGCTGTGCGACATGCTCTGGAATCAATATTCCCAAAGAGAGGGGCGTAGTCAACTCTCGGAAGACGACTTGACATTCTCCACTGTATCCCAACATGCACACGCTCTTCGAGTCGCCTCATTTGCACTCCGCCTCTATAACGTGGACGCTGAGAGAAGATGGGCAGTTATCCACATCTTGGCCATATTCGAAGCCATACTCTGGAAGCAGTCGCAGTCGCGTCATGGCGCTGTCGAAGAGGAGGATGAGCATCCACGAAAGAGACGACGAATTGCGGCAAGCTCCAATAGACTGCATCAGAAACTTCAAATGCCGCAGGACAACATGCGCATTGCAGCCCTTCAGTTGATACCTTTCTTCGTGTCGCGCGTTCATCTCTCAACCAGCGACCTGACAGAAACCTTGTCCATCCTGGCAAGCCTTGTCGGTCACAAAAACACCAAGTTATCAGTCTGGGCTACCATCGCCAGTGCCAGGTACGTGGCTCTCTCATAATACGAAAGCTTCTACATGTACTGACTTATTTCTTAGTATTGCGCCCATCAATACCGCCGGACACGACGACCTTCTACCTACCTGGAAACAACTATGGTATATGGCAGCACGGAACTTGAGCATATCTGCGAGTTGCCGTGCTTCAAGCGCTTTGCTATCTGCAATCGTGACTAATGATCTCCTATCTTACCATGAGATCTCAGATGACATCAATAGCATTATCACTGCTGCCGATGTTAGCGGACCCTCGGTCGTAGTGGATTCGTCAGTCATCCTCATGACAAAATTGCTCCAGCTCAGGAACTACAGACTGCCAAGTGCTAACCATGCCACATGCAATCATGTAATTCGATGGTTGTTTCTACGGTGGGATCCAGGTAAGAAGCCACGGATATTGTAATTCTTGAAATCAGAGCTAACTGAAGTAGCTGATCCCGTGTTCATATCGGCCTACTCGGCTCATGTCGCTCCTCTAGACATCATCAACCTCTTCCGAGCCTCATATGGACAGTCTAGTCTCGTCTTAAGTGGCCACCCACAACTTGTCAGTGGACCTCTCGTCGAGAATTGGAGTATGCTACAAGACCGACTAGAGATTGTGCGATATATTCTTCTACTCGACGATGAGGTGCCACGAGCGCCCGGGACCGAGTCTGCGAGGGCCTCGCCATCCCAGTATTCACTGCAGAATGCAGAGACTGCCGATTCCCACGCCGTGCGGAAACTGATAGCAGAGCTACTGCACCCGAAAGTCGTTGAATTGCAGGCATTATGCGAAAGCTGGTCCAAAAGGGGCGAAGGTTCATCTCAATTGACAGTGGACAAGTTTCGGAGTCTGCTTAATTGCTTGCTTGTGATAGCATTCACACTGGTCTACACAACGGACCTCAATACTAGGCATTCTCAGGAGTTGGATACTGTGTCGAAAGATATTCTCCGCGACGCCTTTCGACTTGCTTGTACATCGTCGGAGAACCAAACATTCCTCGAAGCAGTTTTGCAGACAGTCCGTCCCTACCTGCCCGCTTGCTCCACAGCAGCCTTGACCAACATGTACGAAAGCCATCCTCAGGTTTTGTCGTTCTTCTCGGAGCTTTCATCAGAATTTCGCGATAGAGAATCGCAGCAATCATCTGCTCACATAGATGACACGATGGATCTCGACGAGGATTTCGAAACGCAAGAAAGCCGATCGAGCACGATTTCACGAACCGTGGACGTTTGTCGTCGAGACACAGCCTTGCTCGACAAGGAGGCATTCTTTTACGACACAACACAGAGATTGAGCTTCTTGCATGCTATACACAAAGATCCGGGTCAAATAGGGTTGGTCCCGTCGGTGTTTCTGACGGAGCTCTTGGCCCAGTCGGACGAAGAACTCGTGTGCTGTCGCTTAATGAACAAGGAGCTGTTCAGCGCGGACTTGGCCGTGAGCCAAGATGATGCGATGAGCGTGATACATCGTTTCTTCGATGTCATATACTCGACCAATTTCTACAGCTGCGAAGTCGCCTTGCACGCATGCATCGACACCATTGAGGGCTTTATCAATATTTGGGTTGACGAAAGGAGTGATCTGTCTTCCGCCATCGAACAGCTATACGAGTTCCTGCTCGAGAAAGCACTTACCAACAATTTACTCTCGCCGAGAACTCAAATAGCGCTGACACGCCTTCTGTTCCGCCTGACAGAAATTGATGAAAAGTTTCCTGAGCGATTTGGCCTGCCAACAACGATCAGCTCACTTTTCAGCATGCTGCAGCATAGTAGCATATCCATCAAGTTCTTCATTGGAAATAATCTTCATCGGATTTTCAACCGATTCGTTCTGAAGACACACGACCAGTACTGCATCGATGTCGTCAATAGCCTTCCCCTCGACCCTGAAATGCCCGAGGGGATATCATTGCGCTTGTACATCTTGAGCCAACTTGCAAAGAACTGGCCGACCCTCCTACGCCGTTGCGTGTACCATATTTTCGAAACACCGGGTCACCTCCTCGAGTCAACCAGGCATGCAACATATTGCCTCAAGGATGTTGCACTCAGCCTCAAACTTGAGAACGCACAAGCATTATTCGATCTCTTCGCTCCGCAACTATTGTATACTTGGCTGAATACTGATCCTATCGAGAGCATTCCCTTTGGAATCTTCGGATTCCAAACACTGGAGGATCTGTTGCAACGAGCACAGTCTGAAGCCGCGGCGATCCTTATGATGCGAGGGCAGGATGAAGATTTTGCCAACCTTGCGGCGCTCCTTGGACAAAAGCCAGCAGAACTCGCCGGGAAGTGCTTCTCAAAAATATTGGCGTACAGCATGGCGTACGATATCAGCATGCCAAAGTCTGATCAACACACAAACGGTGAGAGTCGCATACGCAAGCTACTGGGCCGCGAAATTTTCCTCGGTCATGTGTATACCGAATTTGTCGACGTGATTGGCACTTTCTTTGGCCTCATTGACCAAGAAGACCCTATCGAAAAGTCATGGTCCAAGGACGAGAGTTGCGCGTATGCAGCTGAGATCATGGCTGAGATCAAGTCATACAGCCATTCTGATGTCGAGCTCTCGGGAAATCAGCAACCATATTTTCGCGCCAAATACCTTACTCGCGAGATATCAATCTTGTGTAGCCGCACAGAGCATGAAATGAAACACTTGTTCACGCCAGCGATGGTGGTGTCTGTGGCGAGAAGGTTGCTCAATACTATTCATCCAGCACTGGGTTCCTTGCATGCATGTTCAGTCATTCGCAAAGTACGAGTGCTGCTATGCTTAGCCGGACAGTCTGCATACGAATCATACACACTCGAGATGCTGCTGCATTCAATGCAGCCATACTTGACGGATCTTGAGAGTGCAGATGACGCGCTTGGAATTAGTCAGTACTTGCTGGTGCGAGGACTGCCAACGCTGAGTCGTGTCCCTTCCTTTGTTGCAGGATACGCGTTGTCAACACTGGCTTCTCTGCGCGTATTCTTAGAGTCCAGCCAGGCAAGCACCACTCAGGAGAGTCAGTTCAAAGCCACCATGAGCAAAGCGCAGAGTTTTCACAAGTGGCTCAGTCAGTATCTTGAGAAGTATCAGTCTCCAGTCTTGCGAGACGAGAAGCAACTGTCATCATTCAGGTCCATCACTCAATCTGCCGCGAGTGTCCGATCTTCAGGCAATGCAGAGCGAGGGACGCATGAGAGTACGTTATTACTGGAGATCTTACGAGACGAAGGCCGCGAAATTCAGCTGCTCAATGAATCATCGCGTCAATCTGCCCTCCGGATCCTGGCAAAGGACTTCCGACTGCCTGCTCCATCGCAGCAGGACGCTATCGACCTGGATAGCGAGGCTACGGACTTTGCGACAGCTATCTGGAAAACACTGTACACGCAACCAGATGGTGATGAGTATCGCAACTATCGTGTCTGGGCTGGTCGGGCCATTGGTAAAAGCTTTGCTGCCTCTGGCCATGTTGACGAAAGCCTTCTTCGGGAATCCAAGTTGACAAAGTATCTTCAGTACGCCCCAAGCAGTGCTAGCTCCGAAAAAGGGCTGCTTTCTCTGCTCCAGGCCTTGACATCAGACGCGGATTGCTTTACAGCGGGTCTCGCCGAATCTGCCTTGCGGAACATAGTATCTGAAGCCGCTTCTCTGGAGGATAATGTTCTCTCGGAAGCATGTGGGACTGTGCTCTCTGAACAGCTCCTGATCAACTCCGACTGGGCAATCTATCGCACACCTCCGTCGGACGCTTTGCAAGTTGACGTTGTGTCCGAGAACAATGCTTTCGCTCCTGAAGCGCTTGAAGACCCGTCTTGGGCACGCCAATTGATGATACATTTGACACAGTCAGTGAAGAAAGATGTCGTTCTTTCTGCATTACCTCAAGTTCTGCGGCATGTCAAAGGGTTCGCCGAAGATGCCTTCCCATTCATCATTCATTTGGTCCTCATGTCTGAGCGAGATAAGCAGCAATCGGCCAAGAAGAATTTATCGACGGCTCTCAAGTCATGGCTCAAGACAACCGGTCCAACTATTAGAGAGAGACTCGGGCTCCTTATCAATGCTATTCTCTATCTGAGGGCCCAAAAAATACCCGGAGAGCACTCTATTGCTGATCGCTCTCAATGGCTTGAGGTCGATCTTGCGACTGCGGCCACTGCGGCCACTCGTTGTGGCATGCACAAGACAGCCCTCCTACTGGTCGAGTCGTCATCAACCGAAGGATCGCGTCAATCTCGTCGTTCTTCTGCCATCCGAGCCCAGGAATCTACGGATGTGTTGTTAGAAATTTTCGAGAACATCGACGACCCGGATGCGTACTATGGACTGCAAGACGGCACAGACCTGAGCAACATTCTAGCTCGGCTCGAGTACGAGAACGATGGCGCGAAAAGTCTCGCTTTCCGAGGCGCCCAGTTTGATAGTCACACGCGTAAGCGAGACGTTGCTGTCAGATTGGACGAACGTCATCTTGTCAAGACTCTCAACACTCTTGGTCTGTCAGGATTGTCTCATTCTCTACTACAAGCGCAACAAAGCCACGATGGAGCTTCTGCAACTGTCGACTCCACCTTTGTCAACGCCCGAAGACTCGAGATCTGGGATCTCCCAGTGCCAGCCTCGACTGAGAATCCTTCTGTGGCGCTGTACAAGGCGTACCAGGGTTGCAACCAAGCAGGGACCAGTGAGAGAGTGTCTCAAGCAATACAAAGTGGCTTTCATCAGGTGATGCAAAACTTGATCAATCGCGATGCAACCAGTGCTCATATCCGAAGTAATCTCGGTACATTAGCGGCCTTGTCGGAAATGGACGACACGCTCAACATTTCATCCTCGTCTGGGCTCAATGACCTTTTGACAACTTTTGATGCAAGACTTCACTGGATGAACAGTGGAAGGTAGGTCAAAAACAATACGTTCCTTCAAATTACCAATACATGTGTGGCTAATGGTCCCAAGGTACGACGATGTCAGTCATCTATTGTCCACTCGTTGGACAACCCTGAGTATGCTTGGAAAGAGCATACAGACGCAGCCTAGGGGCGATCTCAAACTTCAGCAGATCAAGTTGGTAGAGGCGCGGTCGCTGCTCTCATCCTCAGGCAAATACAGATTCCATTCAGCACAACAAGAGTCTCTCAACATCGCGACTGCTTTGAATGACTCCATCGAACAGGCTGCCGACCTGGGCTTGGCCATTGATGCAGCTGCCAAGATTGAGGTAGCTCACTCCTTGTGGGACCATGGGGAGATGGTATCTTCTATCCGCATGCTGCAAGGCGTAGCGGAAGATTCTGACCTGAAGAAGCAAGACATTGAAGTTCGCCGGAGTGACCTCCTCGCCGAGATTGGCCACCAAGTCTCGGTAGCCCGCTTGGAGAAGCCGGAAAGCATACAGCGAAACTATCTGCAACCAGCCCTCAAGGAGCTCAAGGGCAAGGTTGACGGGCCGGAAGCAGGCAAGGTGTACCATCAATTTGCCAGATTCTGCGACGAGCAACTTCAAAACCCTGATGGACTCGAAGATCTAGCACGCCTTCAGCATCTCAAGCAAGGCAAGAGCGACGAGGTCGCGCAATTGCAGCAAATCGTAAGGAATTCCAAGGAAGCAGACAAAAAACGTCGCGCCCAAGCCCATCTAGTCAAAGCAAAGCAATGGCTGGAGCTAGATGACCAGGAGCTTCGCCGTGTCGAGCAAAGCAGAAGCGAATTTGTGCGACTCAGTCTGGAGAATTACCTCCTGTCACTGACTGCCTCTGATGAGCACGATAATGATGCATTGCGTTTCACAGCCTTGTGGCTTGAGCGCGCCGAGGAGGACTACACGAGCGAAGCTGTCAAGAAATACATTGACAAGGTGCCTACGCGGAAATTCGCCACACTCATGAATCAACTCACGTCAAGGCTCATTGACCAACCACACCTCTTTCAAAAACTCTTGATTGAGCTCATCTACCGCATTTGTATGGACCATCCGTACCACGGAATGTATCAGGTGTGGTCCGGAACGAAGTCGCGACACAACAAGGAGGATGAGGTTGCCGTTCTTCGCCAGAAAGCCACGGAAAGAATCGCGAAGAGGCTATCTCAAGGCACCGAAGTATCCAGTGTCTGGCGTGCCATCGATAAGACAAACAAAGCCTATCACCTGCTAGCCGTCGATCGAGATGACTCCCGCTACAAGGCCGGACTCAAAGTGGCAATCAAGGACTGTCCTGCTGCTAACAAACTGGTGCTGGAGCTTGCGCAATATCGGATCCCACCCCCGACACTCCAGATTGAGCTTGCATCCAATCGCGATTATTCACACGTACCTCACGTCTCCAAGGTTGAACCCTCCATGTCCATCGCCTCTGGTGTAAGCGCCCCAAAGATCATCACACTCGTGGGCAGCGACGGAAGACGTTACAGGCAGCTGGTCAAGGGAGGCAGTGATGACTTGCGTCAGGATGCCATCATGGAGCAAGTTTTTGCAGCAGCCTCTTCAGTGTTGAAGCGCCACAGATCCACGCAGCAGCGCAATCTGGGCATCCGAACGTACAAGGTCCTACCTTTGACAGCATCATCGGGTCTTATTGAGTTTGTCCCCAACACGACCCCGCTGCACGAGTATCTTATGCCAGCGCACGAGCGTTATCACCCCAAAGATCTCAAGGGCTCAAGTTGCCGCAAGGAGATATCGCAAGTCCAAAGCAAGTCGGTAGAGACGAGGTTGGCAACATACAAAAGGGTGACGGACAGATTCCAGCCCGTGATGCGTTACTTCTTCATGGAGTACTTTGTCGACCCAGACGAATGGTACGCCAAGAGAACCAATTATACCCGGACCACGGCTGCAATCTCCATCCTCGGTCATGTACTTGGTCTTGGTGATCGACACGGCCACAACATCCTGTTGGACACGGCGACTGGTGAGGTTGTTCACATTGACTTGGGCGTCGCCTTTGAAATGGGTCGTGTGCTTCCTGTGCCAGAACTGGTACCATTCAGACTCACACGCGATATCGTTGACGGTATGGGCGTGACCAAGACGGAAGGAATCTTTCGCCGCTGCTGTGAGTTTACTCTCGACGCACTTCGCGAAGAGACTTACTCCATGATGACAATCCTGGACGTGCTGCGTTACGATCCCTTGTATTCTTGGTCGATCAGTCCAGTAAGAATGGCCAAACTTCAGGACACCAGAAGGGATGAAGAGGTTGGGGCAGATGCAGCTGCCGACAGTGTGATAGACCTGAAGAAGAAGGGAACGACCGGCGGGCTGGTAAACGAGCCCAGTGAGGCGGACAGAGCCCTCGAAGTGGTGAGGAAGAAGCTGAGTAAGACCTTGAGCGTCACTGCCACCGTCAACGATCTCATCAACCAGGCGGTGGACGAGAGAAATCTGGCCGTATTATATTCTGGCTGGGCAGCATACGCGTAAATCACGACATATCATACATGGTCTACGACAGCAAACATTTGTAAACTAGACAAGGTGATTCGGAAAGGAAAACTAGCAAGATACCATCTCATTCAAATTGAAAGAAGAAGAGAATGGTTGATAAAGTAATAGTACAATCAATCGGCAGGTCTCTTCAGCATTGCAACGCCTTGCTCAATACACTGATTTCAAATTGTCCTAGTCGTGATGTGGTCATCCACCAATCATTCCACAACATCGACAGCTTGCCACCCCATCTAACTCATAACCGTCAGAGTGTGCACGTAGCGAATCTTGCCTCCTTCGATCCGAAACTCGTGGCTATCGGGAAGACTGTCCGCAAAGGTCATGAACATGTCGACGCTCCCCTTGGCTTCGTCGATAACATAGCGGCGGTTCGTATTCTTGACTCCGCTGGGAATGCCGACATCGCAGCGGTCAGTGGCCGCGCCTTTGCCCGTATACTGTTATTCAAAACGTTAAGTCAGCGCTTCTTCTCTCGGTAATGATGCAACGCTGAACAGGGTCGAGATTCTTCTTGTCCTGAGCACACAAGTTTCAGTACGTACCGAGCCCCCCTCGAGCCGCGCACACGGCTGCCCCCATGGCACGACGACGCTCTTGTTGTTGAACACATCCGCATAAGCGTCGGCAGCGGCCTGTATGACGGCGCGCGAGTCGCGCTGCGCCTCGGGGATCTCGTCCCACTTCTCCTGCGACGCCCACTTGAGCGCGCCGGCCACGTCGAACAGCCAGTCGCCCTTGTCGGTCACGAGCGTCTCCATTTTGGTAATGCCGCTCCCGCTGTCGGCAAAGTACATCTGCGTGCCCGTCACGGACGGGTGCTTGGCGTCGGTGATGATGAGCTCGACGTACGCCGAGCAGACCGTCGTGTCGTGTAGGGTGTGGTTGTGGGCTACGGCTAGGGCCTCTGATAGGATACCCTTGGCCAGGTCGGCCGACTTGAAGTTCTCCGTGTAATTTGTTGCCGCCGTAACTGAGCTCAGTTTGGAGGCGTCGCCTGCGATCTGGGCTGCAATGTAGTTGTCCGTGGCCGCTGATAACGCGGCGACATCGCAGGCGGCTCGCGTAGAGACGGGACTGGCGAGTACATTGGCAAGAAAGCCCGCCGAAAGAGCGATTCTGAGAAACATCTTGCGAGTCAGTCTGGTTTCTGTCCAATAATGAGTTTCTGCAATGCAAATGGACAATCGTGTTAATAAGCCAAATCCATGTTTCGATAGCTTTTAGATATACTTTCACCATGCTCTCATACAGACAAATGCCGAAGTCATACATTTAGCCAAGAAGACGGGATATTGCCGAAACAACCCAGTATACTACCTGCACCCGGGTATAAACCAGATACCAATTTGGTGTCGACAGTCATTGGATACTCGCATCTGTAATTGTCAGTCACACATTTCAAGCGGGGAAGACAAGGCCAGAGCAGCCACTTCAACAAATGCGATAAAAACAAAATAAGACGAAATTCTATTTTCTAGAGAAAATGTATTAGATAAAAGTCATCCTGGAAGGATGCAGTTTTAGATACCAAACTAACCCGATCACATATCTAGGCATGTGCCGTGGCTGATCCATTTCATCTGGAGACTTGCACCGCCATCCACTGGAAGTCAGATGGTCGAACTCGATTATGTCCTAAATACGGCATGCCATCTTCCAAGGGCGGCATGGTTCCGTCGAACCGGGTGAAGACCATTCCTAGCTTCTGCATCTTGTACTGGATCAAGTTCAAATCTCTGCCACTGTGAGATAATAGCAGAACTTTCGCTCCTGAGTTCTTGATCTGGTGGACGAGGGGCAGAACTGCATTGATCTTGAGCGAGCGTCGCTGGGAGGTGTCCGTACATGGTCATGGCCCGGCGCGCACGAGTCTGATGCAAGGCACGTTGTTCTTATCAACCCGCCGGCCACGAATACTCGATTCAACTTCAGACACATCCTGGTGTCTGGCTCGGCCCAGTGTATCCGAGCCGTGGGGTCGCAATTAGGGAAGCATACACTGTACTGAGCTTTTGGTCGGCAAACCAGGAAGGCTCATCCTCCAAAGCCTACTGCAGTCGACAGTCTGCTCTGGAAAATTCATGTACTCCCCGAATGTGCCTTTGGGGCCAATGTACCACCCCGCGTGGCCCAGGAGTCAGTTATTTTCCAAGGGAACATCTTCCGTGACTGTCCAGACTGTTTTCCGAAGGGGTTGTGGGAATATGAGACTCCGGACGAATTCCCAAAGCAAGCGATGCTCTGCAAAAAAGAGTAAGCAGATGCTAGATAGATTGTCTCAACATTGCTGGATTCTTACCCTCGTTGTCCTGGGCACGACGTGCCTGGATGACTCGCTGCTGAGAGCTACTGGTGGTGCTCAGCATCGAGTGTTGAGTGCTAGCTGCGTGTGTACAGCTGGGCGTACGAGTATCGCCAGAAAGCGCATGATAGGACGGACACCTCCAGGTCGGGTCGATGGAAAACCCAGGTGACGTCACCCCCGTGACACGAAAAGTTCAGGATCCAGTTCCATCCGGTGCTCAGTCATAACGGGAGACTTCAGACGGCTGAAAGGAGGAAATTTATCCCAACTGTGGCATGGGAACGAGTAGTCGTGGGTAGAAGGGCGTAGAACCTAGGTAACTAGGTACGGATGAAGAACGATAGCTTGAGGTGCTCGAGATGGGACGAAAAGAGAGTGCGAGTGAGAGTAGACCACAAGCAAGACAGCCAGCAAGCCACATTGAACCGTCGGTCCAGAGACCAGGGCCCATATCAAGCTTCTCTAGGCCACACACGATACAGCAAAAGCCCAAGTATAAGGCTAAGAAGAGAACCCCATACCCGAGTCCAGACAAGGCCACTCTCACCGCGAGGCCGAGGTTCGAGGCCTCACGTGTAGTATAGCCAATTTCGGCCAGCGCCAAGGAATCATCGCTCCTGTCGTCGTCGATCTCGTGTCGTCCCGGGGAGGAGAATCGGCCAGGAACAGGTCAACGTGCGTCGTCTCACGGATGCAGAGCGTGAGCTTCTGGGTTGGGAGTGCAATGTGCCCCTCCGCCAGAAAACGGGGGGACTTCGGGGCCCAAAACGCTTCCCGGAACCATTGTGTTGCGATTGCCTTCATGCCTTGTATGTGCCTTCCGCGCGGATGATTTCCTCTTTTACATGCAGGTTCCAGCCCGAGAAGCACATGTGTATCCTACTCAGATACGTACCCTGGGGGCCTAGCCTTCGGGATTGCACATGTAGGTACCTGCCAATATTTACAAGTATTGTATCAACAATCGCATGACGGTTCCAGCCTTCCGACGGAATACTGGTGCACGAATCTCGAATATCAAATGGGTACCTAGGTACTCAGCAGAAGGCCGTAGCTCTGTTGCACGGTATGGCACTTTCTTTACGTTGTCTGATTGTACCGCCCATGTTTGGTAGGATCAGTTAGTCGGACAAATTATTCCTCAGTTGGATGTTGCTTAGTACTTACTTGGGTCGGCACCTGTATAATAGACACGATACTTTGCGACCAATGACCGAGACTGAAGTTGTCGTTTTGAACATGTCAAAAAACGCAGGGCATAACAAACATGGACAAGATCACTTTGTTATTACATGCTTCAATTCATCAGTCATCAAATTCCTCTTTCGTATCCTCGTCGCTCTTCAAATGTCCTCATACAATCCCGCCGCGCACCATAGCTCTACAAACATTTGCTTTACAGCTCATCACGTCCGTCGTCCTTGGGCTCGGCGATCTTGGCCATGCCCTCGCGGCCCTTCTTGACCATGCTGCTGAGGACCTCAAAGACGACCTGGGCGCCCGCGAGCGCCGTCTCCTCGCCGGCACCCTGGTACGCGGGGCTGACCTCGACGACGTCGGCGCCGACGAGGTTGAGGCCCTCGATGCCGCGGAGGACGCGGATGAGCTCGCGCGTGGTCCAACCGCCGGGCTCGGGGGTGCCGGTGCCGGGGGCAAAGGCCGGGTCGAGCACGTCGATGTCGAGGCTGAGGTAGACGGGGTCCTCGGTGCCGAGGGTCTCCATGATGGAGCGGACGACGCCGGCGGTGCCCATGTCGTCCATGTCGTCGGCGCTGATGCGCACCCAGTTCTGCGCCGTGTCGTCGTCGTAGTCGCTGTAGTCGTCGCCCGACAGCCGCGTGCGCAGGCCCGCGTGGACGTTGGGCTTGGACGACGTGTTGGACAGCAGGCCCTCGTTGCCGGCCAGCCAGAACATGGACCCGTGGTTGAAGTGCGCCTGCTTGCTCTCCCACGCCGACGGGTACTTGGCCGGGTGCCACGTGTCGAGGTGGGCGTCAAAGTGCAGGACCCGGAGGTTGGGGTAGTGCGGCCTCAGCGCTCGCAGGGCCGGCAGCGCCAGACTGTGGTCACCGCCCAGCGTGATCAGCTTGGGCTTGCTGTGGACCTGCGAGACGGGAGGCCGAGAGCCGAGCTCAGTAAAGGCGGCCGTCATCTGCTCCAGGGCGACGGCATTGTCGATCGGGACCACGGGGATGTCGCCGCAGTCCAGGATGGTGGCCCAGTTTTGATACGGGTTGATGCTGGCGCGAGGGTTGAATCCTCTGAAGGACGTCTGCCGCGAGCTGGCATGGCGGATCGCGCGAGGACCGAAACGGGCACCTTCAATATCATGAGTAACCGATCAAATAAAGATACAGATAAGACATACCGGGCCTATAGCTGACGGCAGTGTCGAATGGAGCGCCGACAATGGCAATGTCAAACAACTCGCTCGGAGTCGTCAGACACTTGACATATTTCAAATGAGCAAACGAGCCGATTCCAGTAAAGCCCCACTGAGTATGGCGTGTAATGGTCAGTCATGAATCTTGTACGGACGCAAGGCCTGGGTCAGCATACCTCGACTCCCCATTTCCGCTCCAAATCATTGAGTTCCTCTTGGCTCCAGTGTTTTAATTCCTGGCCATGCCCGCCACAAGCTCCCACTAGAGCTGTGTGGTAGCCAAGAGCCAATCCGAGGAGAGCCGCCAACTTCATGTTGATTAATGGTGATGGCAATAAGTGTAAGAAAACAGAGAGAGACCAGCCTCGGCAGAGAGCAGGGCAAACAGAGATCTGCCTATATATACTCTCGCCGAAGTAGGCGTGAATCCGACTATTCCATGCAGACGCCGTGGGTCTGGTCGCTGGCCTATGTAGGTCTTGGCAAGCCTCTTACCGATTGCAGCAGTTCTAACCCAGGAACCTCCAACGGGCATCAACCGGCGTCGCTCGGCCCCAGTGCCGTAGGTCTGGAGGATGGGGAACTGGCATGAGATAAAGTGGCCCGATATCGCATGATTGGCTGGATTCTCTCAATATTGCATCAAAAAGGGCGCGAGTGAGTCGGTCTGCGGAGAGCTGCCCATCGACTCTGGAGAAAGATAATAACATCTTGTCAGCTATCACGTGCGGCAACATCCGAGCTGCGACCAATCCAGTTCGCCAAAGGCCTGCTTTGCTTGCACACCTAGTCGCCCGACGACGCTTCTATGCAAGGCGTTTGTTTGACTTGGAAAAGCAAGCAAGCAAGCTCACACCCAGCTATTTGAAGAGCATAACAGCCAGAGTGCTTCATGTCTCCGGTGTTCTCCAGTGCCGCAGCTCCACAAGTTACCCTCACTACTTCTGGTCCAGGTCGGTAAACGACATAATCCTACCGGTAGCAGGATAGTCAGAAGGAACATTCATGTAATCACACCAATTCCAGAGGTCAAGCATTGTCATATGCTTGGACATTCATGAGAAGGGGGGACAGAATCAACCTGAATTCAATGCACTCCAAATCGCCAAACTGAGTCCTATCAAAGCCGTTTGCCAAGACGTATAGATAATCCCTCGTGAGCCCGTCCCCCGGCTCGCTGAATAACGTATGGCAAGAAACGAGAACTAATCTTCAGGGGAGGGGGGAAATAAGCTGATGTGCCCTGAACGAATAAACCAAGAGGAGGCACACGTGCTGTAGGACAGTCAGCGGTCAGCCAAGTACCGTAGACCTGCTGTAAGGCTTGTCAAGACTCTTTCAAAGAACCACCGCTTCTCTATTCTCGTGCCTCGCATGTCTGGTCATAAGTTGTAAGTCTCACGTGAGCACATCCAAAAGAAAAAAGGCCCGGAAGCTTCGCCATTTCTGTGCTGGTGAATCTCTTCCAATCATCAATGGTGGGTCGCCGGCCATTTCCATCATGCCGCTTAAATTTCTCGCAAGTCTAGATCGCTGTGATGCAAGAGCAGAGTTTCCGAATCCGGGGGGGTATCATACTGCCCCAGATACATGGCGCTGCCATTATCCACGCCCGCACATTGCGGCCGACGGCCAGCCAGGGCGGCGCAGCGTTCCCGTAGAGCGGGCTCTATAGAATCAGGCACTTGTGCGATTTCTTCTTAGGTGCCGGGGGCTCCAGCGCAGCGACAATTGCCTGTTACACTGAGTCAGCAATTGTATGGCAGGATGCTGCATCTGTCGACACGTCTGTACTCTGCCGACAGAAACGGGGCGCGGAAAACTTGCCTCATCGAATACGTCCTTAAGCTTATATTGCGTCAAAGCACTGCACTCGACATATTTGACAGCGCCCAGCTCCTTCGCCATCCGTTCGCCATCCTCTTTCCGCACGGGCTGCATCTTCTGCTTTGCCAGCTTCTCTCGGACGCTCTGGTCATCGCGCAAATCGGTTTGCGTACCAACAATCAAGCAAGGAACGCCAGGGCAGTGGTGGTGGACTTCGGGGAACCATTTCTCGCGTACGTTTTCGAAAGAGGCCGGCGAAGTGACGCTAAAGCACACGAGGAAGACGTCGGTCTGGGGGTAGGACAAAGGTCTGAGACGATCGTAATCCTCTTGACCGGCTGTATCGAAGAGTCCCAGCGTGTATGGCTCGTCACCGATCCTGAAGAAGGGGGTAACAAGTCAGTATTCAGTTTGTCGCAGGGCACGTATATATCTCGCTCGTTTCAGATGCAGCACTGCCGGATTCCAGAACGAGGGATGCGTGCACATCGACGTCATCGATGCACTGAATGGTACGGCCTGCATGGCGCAGAGGAAATGGGTGCCAAGATGGATGCGACTCACATAACAGTGACTGCATAGTTGTCGAAGACTGTAGGCACATATTCCGAGGGGAACTTGTTCGTCGTGTAGCTGATCAGGAGACACGTCTTGCCAACAGCACCGTCACCGACGACCACGCATCTAAAAAGCGACACCAGGTTAGCTCGGCGTCAACAATAATATAGGATTGTGCATTCGGGCATCCCGCGATCGCATCGCAGCAACACGGATCATGGAGTTGCATGCAGCTCGGTATCCCGCCTCGAGAGGCTCGACAAGTGTGCAAGGTGCATGCATGGCAGCCGCGGCAATGGACACGAGCCAGACGGATGCGACCGAGGGCGGTGAATGAGAGGATTCAACTAACTTGATCGTTGCGACCACCATTTCGTCTAACTGGATGCGCTCTGGTCGAGCGGCGAGGACTCGATGCAAAAGGTTTGCGAAGACGAGTTGCAAAGTATCGGGGGAGGATCCAAAGGGTTGAGCTTCCCGTTATCGTGTGTCTTCGGTGTGCTAGAGTGGCAGATGGGTAGGCAGAGCGGCACAAGGAGTTCGCCGGGGGAGTGGACCGATAAACTCAGTCAAGCGCCAACTTTTTCGAGGTTGTTGCCCGCCGATCCGTGTTTCGACTGGTTTGTTGTTGTTCGCCGGGGACCTGCAAGGGAATCGGATGAAGGTCGTAGGTAGGGTATCTAATGGAAAATGGAGAACCGGCAGAGGAGGGGGGCCCTGAGGCGGTGTTTTATCGGCTGGTCTGGCTCAATCTGTATGATACGTGCAGTTCAATGCTCGCAGGAAAAAGGAGCTGGGGGAAAGAATCTGAGGGATTGTTTTGCAGAATGCCGGACCGCAAAACAATCGGGAGGGAGTAAGAAAAAAAACTGAAAGTCTGAAGAGTGACGCGATTTGATTGGTAGTATCGTCGGCCAGGAAAGAAGAGAAAGATGGTGTTGCAGAATATAGGGAGGATGGGGGGGAAAGGGAAATTGTGTTTTGGCTTGGCTCGAATACGTAGTAGGCACGGTAGCTGCTACTCTATGCCAGGACGAGGCAGGCAAGAAAGTTGGCGAGGGAAGCGGGCTCCAGACGCCAAAAACCGACTGGTTTGGCTGCCACGGGATGTGAGCTCTTTGCTCTGGAGGATGTTATTTTAAATTGATGATGAAATGCAAGGATTCCTCTCTGTCCACCTAGGTAGGTACTGTCCTCTAATGCAGGGACAGTGTGAAGCCGGAGCTGTAGGCTTCTTAGGCCCTCCCTCTATTAGGTATTCTGTGTGTCGCTGACTAGGTAGAGCTGGAACGGAACCACAAACTGGGAAGAATGGGAAGGCGGGCGGGCGGGCGAGCATTCAATGTGGAAAGGTGACAGGCAGACAGACAGCAAGCGCCAGCTGCTGGGAATTCTAGCTGCGAACCGGTATGAGATTGGGGGCAGCTGGCTGGTGAGAGAGAGATAGGTAGGTAATGGATTGCGGTGGATTGTTGCTTGTGCTCTGCAGCCACCGGTGGGGAACCAGGATCACTCCCAGGCTTGTGACGAGGTTCGAGGAGGGATGGCGATTCATAAAAAGGAACCCAACAGAGTGCTTTGGTCTCTGCGCGTGCTGGGATCTGGTTTATTTGATTGATTGCTTGATTGGAACTGAATGGTCGCAAGCCCAGAACCCCCAGCAGAATGGGGAACCGGGAGCACTGGGTGAGCCGGGGACCATCGAAGCCGGGTGAGATATGCGACTAAGCGACTTGTGCGACAAAAAAAAAAAATTCCCTCCTAGGACACCTTGTTTTTTTATTTGAAAAATTTTCCCTCCTTCAGCCTTTCTTTTTGTCGTTTTGTTTTCTTTGGATCTTACAGAGTAGTTTCCCGAACCTGTCAAGCAATGCGAGAGGTGTGAGGCGGTATTGATGTTTATAAGTTCTTTTATTTCTACAAGCGAGAAGCACAGCTCTACACTCCAGAAGTATTTTGCCGAATTGCATTGAGAGCTTCGTTTTCCTCACTCACATCGTCCACTGTAATAACCTTAAGCATGCAACTAGTAATTCCATGTACGTACGAAACAGGGACAGGACTAGAAGAGGACGCCAAGACCCGAGCTTCAACCATGGCTGGGACGTATGTACGGTGTACCACTATTTGGAAAATGCGCAGAAGAGAGTCTTGTACAGAGTAGAGTGATGTGATTAAAAGAGTGATATTTCAGGGTCCAAGCGGTATCCAGCCGTCCGCTGGTCACTTCTGCTCTGGACTTTTTTTTGCACAGAATCACAGCACAGCAGGGTCTGGTCTCCTTTTATCTTGCACAGGGACCTGGAACGCGGTGAGATTTCCGAGATGCTCATCATGCAAATGCCAAATACACCGTCTTGACTGGTTTAGCGCAGGTACATATGGAACCCAGTTACCTAACGGACTTGAGATGATCCTGAATAGACTGCTGCCGGCTCGTGTTACGGGTCCCGTTGGTCTTGAGGTCTCTCTCTGCAGTAGCCGCTGGCTGGCCTGTGATGAGCCGACTGCCCTTGTCCAGTTGTTGTGGTAGCTGATTCAAGTGAAATGAAATTTGACGTGGGAATAAGGGCCGCGGGGGCGACAGCTACTGGTCTGGTAGTGAGTGCCCTTCTTCTGATGTGGACCACGCCCAGATACCTACTTCGTGCTTGATGGCATATCATGCATATCATAAGAACTTGCATCATCCGGGACCAACTTGGTTGTATGTATCTACACAGTATACAGTAGGTAGGCTACCTGCCAATGTGCCTTGAAAGCTCAGTGCTGGATGTGGCCTGACCTCTGTAACAAGCCAACGCTTAAATGTCCAGCCCTGCTCCCTGGCAAGGACCGGGAACTCGAGCGCCGAGAAATTGACAAAAGCAGACACCTCCGGATACAGACAGATAGAGCTATCAGTCCTACGACTTCGACGGAGTTTGTAATGGTAAAACATGGAAGCCAGTACCAGTCAAGCACATGGAGTTGATCTTGCAGTGGAACCCCGATGACTTTATTGCCATCTGCAACCCCGAGTTCGACTTCAAATAGTCCCTGGCAATGTAGCGTGGACTTGTCAATATGGACGGACTCCCGTAAAGTTTGACTTGCACACAAATGCAGATAAGGTGCTGCTGTAATGGTAGGTCAGTATGAAGTACGTCGAAATATGAATCGATGCGGCCATGTTGAAATCTTGATCTAGATTATTGACCTCGGCCGTACATACTTTCCATTGCAGAGATCGTGCATGGGCGTTATGGACCGAGTACTTTGTACGAGGCAAGACCCTCACTTAGTACAGGTAGGGTAGGGGTCCGGTCGGAGCATTGAATCTCACAAGCTATCATGTAACTTGCGATGCTGTCAAGCACTCGCAGAATTATTCGGTCTATCTCACGATGTTGTTGAGGCCTTCTCGGTCAGATACAGGAACGTGGGTGACGATGGTTTCCCTCGAAGCGCAATCGACATGCTTCCCTACACTTCGCCATCAAGTCGATCAGAAATGGAACAAACAGCACTTGCAAGGGGTTTCACACATGCAATCACGTTGACTCATTGAGCAATTGCATCTCGCTCTCCGAGCTCTATGCGGGCACCCATGGCACATATTGTAGTAGTACTGCAATACCGTGCACCAAGGTACCCAACAGCCCTAGATATGCTATGGCTGACAGCTATCTCATAGGCATTTGGATCGTGAAACTACCGCACATGTACGGAGTACTATTGAGTACGGGCCCAGAGTATGCTGCATAATTTCAAGTAGTAGAGGAAAATTGGCCGGCCCACGGTAGGTCAGAATAAAAAGGTATCAAAGAATACCACATCAGTAAGTCGATGAACGCAATCATGTCAGCTACTACATTCAAATGCATGTTGGTGTGTTGTCGCCCAAGTTGAGGCTGATGGCGCCACTATTAGGACGGTGACACAAAAACGCCAAACTCATGCTTCTATCCATCCAAAGCCGTCGATCTCGTATATTGGGCATGTTGGGCCCTCGTCACCATCGCATGATGGCGCGCTGACATGACAGCCATTGGCGAGCGACGTGGGCTTGCGCAGCATTCAACCGTGATTGCAGTGCCCGAGGCGCATATCAGGCACGGCCGGCTTGTAGAACAGTCCAACTCGGGCTTTCCAAGATGCATGCTCGGATCAGGACACCGTCAAGAATAGTATCATGCTTCTGGCCGCGTCCTAAGGACATTCCAGCAGTACACATGTCACACAAGAGTCTGTGAAGACTGAAAAGTACACTCCCATGAACAGCATACATGCGCGCTAGAGCTCCGTTCGGATTTGTTCAAGTACATCTCGCGAAGTGCTCGTGAGGGACTCCAAATTACTAATGTAGAGTTCGGAGTATACCATATGCCTAGGCCACATGTATACAGCCCTAACGTATCGGGATTCCTGCTCTTCTAATCTGTACTCAAATCCCATCTCCCCTCACATGCTGAAAGAGACATGGGCCGATGACTTACACCGACACGAGACCCAGGAAAAATACAAAAGAATGCTCCGACTGTTGCCGGCTTGCTGAGAATCTTGCGTGAGTGCGACATGGATTGCGGAGATGACGGTGACGTTGGCTGCAATCTTAATCGACCCTAATCCTGGCTCGCCATGTTTTCGAGATCGGCTTCTGGGCTTGGACTTCTGGTGTTCACTAGGACAGACATGGTCATCTGAAAACAATTGTACCTCCGGGAAGAGCTCAAGTCTCCCCGATGGTAAAGCCAAGTCCAATTGCTGGTCTGTGGGCATACCTACTCTGTAGTATGATACCTTCTGGCTGACAGGTACGAGGGTGCAAGTGAAGATGCTGAAGTGTAGGTAGATCGACATGTCAAAGCATACCTGAACAACGTTCTCTAAATGTGGTCAAGGTCGTATCCCGGATGGGTATAGATTATTACACAGTAGACGGGCGGCCACAGTGAGCTTACCAAGCTGCCTACCTACCTAGGCACCTATTTGTAGGTCGCGAATCTTTCGACATGATGTGGTCTTCATTACTCACTCGGCGAGGATTGAATATTTCAAGCCAGCAACAAGATAATGCCTAACCTAGGGCCGTGAGCAGACCATGGAAACTTGATGTTTTTGCGGGGATGCATACCTAGCGAGTAACGATTGGGCGAGATTTATGATGTTTGCAAATAATGCAAACCAAATCATCGAGAAGCAGCTATCTTGGGCACTCAGTTATCTTGAAATCACAAGATCACATGTAGATTGGCCGCAGCTACGGTACACTCTCGCCAACGCAGGAATAGGATCATTGAAGATGGGTTCAAAGTATCAGCTTGACCCAGACGTCCCGCTAATCCCCACCCGCCACGTTTATGCCCACATGGGCCAGCGACTTTTAGCGCTGTCAATCTCTCACAAAGCTCAGGTTTCCGTACGAAGTACAGCAATCATAACGTCTGCCACCACCACTCCGCCTAACGACGAGCAAGACTTGAGCTCTACTATTGTACCCCATGCCTGCTCAGTGCTAGGTGACCGACGTGCATGGACACATGATACAACCTTGAGCCGTCACATCTACGGAGCATCGATCTAGAATCCTTCTAGAAGCGAGGCTGTCGCGCTTCTCGCCCTCAGCCCTCTCCCTAGACAGCATTCTTGAGAGACGCACGACACCATGGGCATCGACGAGATCGACGCTCTTCTGGAGCGCTACCTGCTTCTCCTAGATGAATACACCACTCTTCGCGCAAATCTCAGCGCCGCACAGTCGGGCGTCTATCAGAATATCGCTAGAGCCAACTTTTCAGCTGAACGAGGCATGAGGTTCGGCCAGGACCACTATGACGACCGCATGCAAGCTTCTCGGAAGCTGGAAGTCACCATGAACGATGATGGACGACCTGCGTTCAAGTTGGCTGACCCAAGTCCGAGCCAGGAGGAACGGCAGACCCAAGCAACAGAGTTGGCCGTTGACTCCCGGGAAGCCATCCAAGATGCCGATGTTAAGTCCAACGTGTTTCACAATGACAAAGAGCCACCAGTCGAGTCGGCCAAGGCAACTCGGAGGAAGGATCCGCTGCAATGGTTTGGCTTGCTGACGCCGATTCCCCTACGCCAGGCTCAAGCCCAAAGCATCAAAGCAGTAGAGCAGATCATACCACGGCTTGTCACGGTCAATGCTGAGATGGAACAAGTCGAGATCGCAGTTCGCAGAGCCAGGAAGAAGCGGGGCAAGGCGGAAGTCGCAGCAAAGAAACTTGAGGAAGCACATCAACGGGAAGACCAACCGAAACGGGAGGTTGCGGCATGAAGTCGCGGCACGGCTTTGAATACTTACGCATTGTAGGTCCTCCACCATGGGGGTCTGTCCAACAGGTAACTGTAAGTAGTTTCTCAACCAGCACGACGAGAAAGCAACATAATGCGATATCGTCAGTCCTCCTACCTTGGACCATTTGACATCTGGAACTTCTCGTCGAGAATAATGAGTGCTGCCAGAAGATTTCCTGGGATGGGGGGAGAAGTGAGACAATAAGCATACCCCTATACTTCGTACCCATCTATGGTCTTGCATGCCAACTAGCCAAGGGCTCGATGCCAAAGACTCAAGAACGGCCTGATCCGCTTATACTATACAGTCTGAGGGTCTATGACTATGTGCTGGCAGAAGACTCCACTTCAACGATATATTACGGCTGTCGACATCAATGGCATCAGTGTCGTTTATGACTGCAAGAATCAATATCCAACACATGTAAAGCTACATGTCCGGCGTGCCCGGTGACGTTCACGAATAGCAGATAATCCGAGAGCCATCTACGATGTAAGTCATAGGAGAGTCCTGTTTGCTGTACGCAAGCCGGGATTGGCCTGAAGAGATGACTGGCCTGCTGGATGTGGTATGCTGAGAATATTTAAAGACCTTATCCCATGTACAGCTGCCCAATTGACATGTCCTTCACGCAAGCTCCAGTTTTTACCACCACACATGTCAACGTTGGAGTTGGAGTAGATGATGGGCGTTTGCTGGACCATTTACCCCTCAGTTTGAGTGCCATTTCACTTTCATGTCAGCCTGTCCAGCTCGTACATACCATTGCATTGTTGCCTGGGTCTCTGCTTCCATATGCATCCTCCAAGTTCCAGGAGGACCAAGAACCAAAAGGCAACTCAATCCGAATTGTGTTGCATTTGATGGGCGGTTTCCGTTTGCTCTTGGCATATTCAACCTTGGGCGTGGGAGCACCTGCAGAACACGCATATGGCCTTTTCCTTCCATACTGCCAGACATAGCAAACTCTACCTACCTACCTACCTAAGCTTCACCGGGCTCAAAGACATACATTGACTGCCGTCCGCAGCTACATACAGTGCACATTTCTATTGGTGTGCGGGTAGCGACGACCGGAGACGAGGAAAGCTACCACCTAAAAACGCACGGAAGGTGGACCTTAGCCCGGGGGGAATTGCAAGGATACGGTCAAACAACTGACCTCATTCACTACTTTTTAGCTTCGTGTAAATCGGGGCCGCTTGTTCGTTTGCCTGGAATTATCAGGGAAACTTCTTTTTCCGGGGTGCGCTTCAAAGACTAAACGCAGGATAAGCAACCATCTCCAGGTTTCAGCTTTCCGCAGCAGACAGAGTTCCGAGTTTTGAAAGCAGTATCGGAGTGCCTGGCGAGCCCGGTTGGTAACCCGCGGGGTTCCGCCAAAAACGACAAAAAAAAGTATTGCCCACCCTGCGCATCTGACTGAGGCCGCTGGCTGCTGCTGCAACCATATCGCAGCTTCAATTGACTGCACTGCCGCCGCCCATCCTCTACCTTACCTCAGATCAATGCTCGAATCCCACGTGCCACTGTTCACCGGCATCGGTCTGGGATTGGCCTCAATTTTCTTAAACAGCAAGTCTTGAGAGCCGCACGACGCTCAAAAGCAGACAGACAACATGGGCCCTCCGGCGCCATCATTCGACTACTACGCCGAGCTTGGTGTCTCAAAATCGGCCACCACGAAAGAGATCACCGCTGCGTATCGGCGCCTGGCTCGAGTTCACCATCCGGACAAGAACCCAAAGGACCAGGACACAGCGACCAGCAAATTCCAGAGGGTAAGCTGCTCCCAAGATTCTGCCACCAGTGACTATCCATGCTCCCACCATCTCTGTCATGAACTACATCTGTCCAATGCCACCCGGTTTCTAAGTCCGCCATCTTGTGCTACAGGTTCAGCAAGCCTACGAAATCCTCTCCAGCACCGCCGGTCGGAGGCGTTACGACACTTTCCCAACTACTCGAGGCACATGTACCTGCGGTCACTGCTTCGACGAAGACGAATATGAAGATGGCGATTGGTACTCGGACTATGAGGACGATGATGAATACTATTACGACTTTCACTTTGGACCCCGGGGCACTGGCCCTGGTCCTCGACCATACTTTAGCAGTGGACACCGTCACGGCGGCTTCACCTTTGGCGGATCTCGCTTTCGCACATACGAGGACATGGAGAAGTTCTTCCAGCAGCAGGAGCGCGCAGAGATCGAGCGCCAAACAATAATTCTAGAAGAGCGCCGCAAGAAGGAGGAAGCCGAGGCCGCCAAGAAGAAAGCCAAGGAGGACGCCAAACGAGCCGAGGAGGACGCCATCCAGAAGGAAAAAGATACGCGCCAAGACACGGAGAAAGCAAATCAAGAACAGCGCTGGGAAAAGGCCGGTGCTGTCACCAAGGATGAAAAGCTGAAGACATGTCTGCACTCGGATTTTTGCAACAAAGTCCCACAGAGGAAGAAGTTCAAGTGCGGTACATGTGGCAAGAAGGGCGGCATGACCGCATTCGAGTGCCCTTTTTGCTCCAGTTTTCTATGTCAACAATGCGTAACCAAATTTTCCGAGAGAAGGGCAAAGGGAGAAGAACTACCGAAGCCGAAGCCGAAGCCACAACCTGAGCCAGAAGTTAGCTCGGCAGACGAAGAGGTTGATGATCCTGAACCAGAGCCTGAAGCCTCGCCAGATCCAGAGCCGATGCCTCGCGCAGCATCACCTCCGTTAGAAAAGTTAAGGCAGCCAACTACAGCGTATCAGAAGGATGTCGAAGATAAGTACGGAGGTCTCAATGGCCAAACCGGAAAGAAGGCGAAGAAGAACAAGAAGGCAGCCCTGAAGGAACAATCCTTGAAGAGTCCGAGTCCGAGCCCCATCCATGATTCGAACGCCCCTTCATTGATTCCAGGTGTGAAGGTGAATGTCGGACACAAGGCAGCTAAGAAGCCTTCGCCTACCCCGAGCGTGACGTCCAAGTCCACACAAGAGGACTACCAGTCACAGGTGAATGGCACGAACGGAGGTCTTGTCCGCAAACCCTTTGCAGAGCCGCCCGCCCAGAAGGCTCAGAGCAACGGTTCAAGCATCAAAACTTCGAAAGCTTCGCCTCACAATACATACGTTGAGAGGTCGAACGGAATACCAGGTCTGCATCCGTTCCCACCTCCAGCTCCCGAGCCTTCTGTTACGGGATCCTCTGAAGTATCTGAAGACAGCTCCCACGACTTCAACCCTCCAACAGGACCTGCCAGCTCTCTGCGATCCCGGAAGCCCGTCACGAATGGCTACAAGCCTCAACCGGCTTTCTCGTGTTATATTTGCGGACAGTCCGGCCATCTAGCTCGGAACTGCTCGCAGCCGCGATCATGTTACAACTGCGGTGGGACCGGTCATCTGGCCAAATTTTGTAGTGGCAAGGCCAACGGATCAAATCGGTGGCAGCCGGCAGATGAGGAAATGGAACCAGATCCGCGCAGCGCATTCCCAGACTTTCAGATGTCCGACGATGAGGACTTTGAAGACACACCCACCAAAGTGGCAATCAGGGGAGCGACCCTTGCCAGAGGCATTACGGAACCTCTTTTGCGACAGGCGATGGAATGCTTTGGCCCCATCACGGAATGTGTCATTGATCGCAAGGCCGGTCTCGCGTGGGTCATCTTTGTGCAGAATGAGGCCTCACTAAATGCAATTGCCGCCAGCCCTGTGCCTGTCGCCAAGGGAGCTGTGCGAATCTCTGCTTGGACGGGTGATTATAATTATTACTAAGAAAGAAAAAAAGGGCGTGTCATGTACAAACAGGTTTTGTGAGTTGGCATCACGTCCTGTGGTACATTATGCGCTGAGATGGGACGGGGATCTCTCTCATGTTGGTATGAGAGAACGAAAAGAAAATGTTTCAGGTATTTCCAAGCAAATTTGCTCGGATATTGCGGGTGATTCAGATCACCAATGCAGGGTCTTGTGGAATATGGACTAGTTCGAGATAGATCTCAACAAATCAACCAGGCTTTGTTGTATTGCCTAGAGCATCTTTTTCGGGAGATGCAGTGATTCAATCAGACACCATATCGATCGATGTGCCTTGTAATCGTGATGATCTCTTTATATCTTATTACCGCGGAGAGCAGAGAGTAACCGTGCGTGGAAGGGCTGGTAATACTTTAATTTACACCCTCGAGGCCTGCTGCCTCTGCATTTCTTCTCTAAAGACATTTCGGCCGTCCTGCGGCTTGCTAATTTCCACATCGCCCATCTGGAGTCCATTTGATCCAGCACCCATGGATCTTTCAGCCCGACTTTTCCTGCTTCCATATCCGTCGTTATTACCCATTCCGAACATACTTCTCAGCTTCCATCCAGGATCCCTCCTCTTCTTGATCAGGAAAGCGGCGATTGCCATCAGCAACAAGACCCCCACGACGACCGGGACAATGATTGCTACCAGGTTCGGCTCTCCGCTGCCGCTCGAGTCATCACTGCTCGAAGATGCCGGGACGACGCGGACCAGCGGGCCGAGTGTCCTCTGTGTAGTTGCGCCGTCGGCCGCCGCGCCGACAATGTAGAGCTGCGCGTTGACGCCGGCGGCCGACGTCGAGTTGAGCACCGAGCTCGAGATGGCCCACGAGTACGACCCGGTACCGGCCCGGAGCGAGTTCGAGGTGAAGCCGTCGTCGTTCAGCGGCGTGGGGTCGCCGCCCGACGACGGGCTGAAGTCGGCTTGGATCTGGACGAGGACACTGCCGTTGGCGAAGAAGGAGGGGTCCCACGTCACTGTGTTCAAGTCAGTAGTCTGGAGGCTGATGGTGTAGTTTGCAGATCTGGATATTTACCGGTCAACTTATCACCAGGCTTGGCTTCTGTGTTGTTTGCTGGTTCGCAGAAGGGCACAAAATCGCCGTCGGTATTGCTGCAAGTCATTTTGATATTTGTTTCTGATATAGCCGTGACCAATATTTAATGTATAGTAAGTACTCAAAGTAAACGAAAGACGTTAAAAGAATTACAAAGTATAGAATGTCGCACCAAGAAAGGAATATGAAGATCGAAGAAAATAAGAAAGATCAATCTCGTTCGCTTGGCAGCAGGCTTGTTCTTTTATCTACGAGCTCACAAGCTGCCAACTGCCGATTTTCAACACATACATGTTACGGCACGACGTCGATCAGGTACGGCTGTCCCGTCAAGATGTTCCCGCCCAGTCGTGCTCGTTTGGCAGTAGTGGTGTGATTCCCAGGAAAGTTGGCAGTCGTCCCTAAATAAAGGCACAGGGATGATCTGCGACAGCGATCGCCCGCTTGCGACTCCGTGTCGCCTTGAACGCTATGAGCAGTGCAATGCTCTAAATTTTGGTTATAATCAAATAGACTCATCAACGCAGAATCAATGTATTTGGGGCCCATGCTCAAAATAAAACCTGGCACGAAATTCCAAAAGCGAAATTGTCTTCAAAGTGAAGGAATCGCTTGTCCAGTATATCGTTGGAGATTGTAGACAAGCGCCGTCTTGGCCGGGAGCCGCGGGGCATCAACATCAGGCCTCAACCGGGAGTGTCGAACGTACATGAGACGAATGACAGGTTTCCCGCATGCACCTCACCCATGTACAAAAGGTCTTTCCATGGCCACAACCCGGGCACATGCAGCCTTGTGGCAGCGGCAGACACCAGGAGCTTTGAACCCGAGTAAGCAATGTCGACTATTGATCTGACTTGGGAGTTTCGAACGCCTTTTCACACGATTGCTGCGATCACTCTCCCAAGACAACCAAGAAATCATCCTGGTTTCTATGCGAATCCTTGGCGGGTCATCATAAACTTGATCAGGTAGATCGATACATGAAAACATAAAATTGATCCGCGGTGCCCTTTAGGAGATTGATACACTATCATCCATGGTCGAAGCTCGTAGCAAAGTGGCTCTTCACATAGGGTAGCCATAAGATATTGTTCCGCCAAAAACACACAAGATGACCGCGCGAGATGAACTTGAACACTTGAGCCCGATCTTTACTCGAGACGATCTGCCACACCATGAAGTCCTCCATTTCCGTACGGAACCCACATGTCCACCCAGCCATCGCGCTTGGCCTTTTCTATCTCCTCCGGGCTGTATCTCTCCTCGAACGGCCTCTCGACATAGAACGCCTTTAGGCCGCACTTCTTTGCCGCCCACAAGTCGCCCAGGTGCGCTGCGACCAGCGCGACCTCGTTCGGCTCGAGGCCAAGCTTCGCCACGGCGCCCTCGTACACGGCCGGGTCGGGTTTATACGCCGACCACGTGTCGGAGCCCCAGATGTCGGAGAACCCCAGGCTGTTGGTCTCGTTGAGCGACTCGAGGAGTTTGACAGAGCCGTCGGACAGCGTGATTACGGGCCCGTACTTGGCCAAGCGCGCAATGGCGTCTGCCGAGTCGGGCCAGGCCTCGAGCTTGTGCCACAGGAAGACGAGATTTTCGAGCTGCTGGCTGTTCCAAAGGCCGTCCAGTCTGTACTTTGGAATCATGAGTCTCAGGGTGCGCCTATGAACCTCCTCCTGTAGAAGGAAGTCGGTCACGCCTGGCTGGGCCGAGTGTGCAAAGTTGATATATCTGGAATACCTGCGTCTTCGTGAGTTCTTTGAACATTGTCGATTTCCATAAGATCTTACCACTCCAAGGCGAACCATTCCCAGTCAGTGTGTGTCATGTTCTTGACACGTTCGGTCAATGCATTTCCCTCGCCGGAAGATTGTATGCTCGTGAGTGCCGAAGAGGCATCGGATTGTAAGCTGAGAGCGAGACTTTGGCGCCAGTTGACGACTGTTCCAAAGACATCGAAGACGAAAGCCTTTGGTGCAGATACTTTCGAGGACGACATTTCGACTTGAACTACCAAATTTGTTTCAGAATTTGAATTAGGCCAGTATCGAAACCAAAATCAATACATCTAGATTGTAGCCTTTTATACGAAATCCTTGTTCACGTTGACTGTCAGCGCAAGGGCGTGAAGTGACATGCCCCCGCAATGCAGGTTCGCGGGGAAAATGTCACTGTGCATCAGCGCCAGTATAATCGCAAGTACACGAGATGCATGTAATCGATTCATTCTCAATAACAGCGGCGGCTTTTTCTGAGGGCTTCAGATTTACAGACGATAATTTTACGGAAAGTCTGTTGAAGAAGAAATAAACTCACGGGCGCATTGAACAAGCTGGACCGAGGCAATCCTGTTTATAGTGGAAAAGTCCAAATCATGAAATGTCAAATATGTTCAATTGACTATGGGAGACACCTTTGAATCACCATCGCCCCTCTATTCTGCTTTCCAGTGGTATTGCGCCGCTGGGTGATCCGAAGGAGGCCGGCTCACGCCCTTTTTGCCATAAAGGTTTTCACGATACGTTCCCCCATCCACTGTGTAGTCGTCCCAGAACAGGCCCCTCTTCTGCAACACGGGAAGCAAGTGCTCTATGATATCCTCAAAGGACTGCGGCATGAGGGCATACGCGAGGTTGAAGCCGTCCACGTCTGATTCCCGAACCCATCTCTCCATCTCGTCGGCGACATGCTCCGGCGTTCCAATGACGGTGGCACCGAGACCGCCAATCTTGATATGGTTTGCCACGGTGTGTTTGGTCCATTTGGGGACCCCAGGACTCGACTTGGACCATCCCTCGACGGCAGAGCGAATCGCGTTGGACTCTACGTGCCGGAGCTCCTGGTCGTCGTCATACTGCGCCAAGTCGATGCCAGTCCAGCCGCCGAATAAGGCGAGCGCACCGTCCTCCGAGCCGTACTGGATCAAATCATCGTACTTGGCCTGCGCCTCTTCCTGGGTCTTTCCAATGATGGGACAGAGCAGGGCCAGAAACTTAATGGTGCTGGAACCCCGCTTGAACTCCTCTTTGGCCATGAGCCGAATCTCCGCGATGCTCTTGGCAACGACGGAGGGACTGTGGCCAGCCACGAAGATGGCCTCGGCGTTCCTCGCGGCAAAGGTCTTGCCCGCCTTTGACGTTCCCGCCTGCAGGATGACGGGCGTGCGCTGTGGAGAGGGCTGGCAGATGTGCGGCCCCGGCACGTTGTAGTACTCGCCGACATGGTTGATCTGGCGGACCAGGGACGGATCCGTATAGATGCGTTTCTCCCGGTCGAGCTTTACAGCGTCGTCTCGCCAGGATGATTGCCTAAGTAACGTTAGCTCACGGATACAAAAAGCAGTTCCTCGAGTCCTTACCAGAGCTTATACGTGACGTCGACGTATTCCTCGGCAATCTCATACCGCTTGTCGTGTGCCGGCTGTTCGGCATTTATCAGATTCCGTGCGGCCGAGTCCAGGTAGCCTGTGACGATATTCCATCCCAGCCTGCCCCGGGTGAGATGATCCACCGTGCTCAGTCTGCGGGCCAGATGGTAGGGCTGTTCATAGGTCGTGGCTATCGTGACTCCAAAGCCCAAATTCTTGGTCGCCGCCGCCATGGCAGGTACTACAGCGAGAGGCTCATTGACTGGCCACTGCGCTCCCGACACAATTGCGGGGTCTGGATTGCGAGGGCCTTTATACACATCGTACGCGCCCTGAGGATGTCAGAAAGGTGATGGGGAGTAGAGGATGGATGACTTACCAGGACATCGGCAATGAACATGCCATGGAACTTTCCCTTCTCCAGCAGCTTGGCCAACTCAACCCAGTGAGTTATATCATTGAAGTTCCATGACTTGTCATCTGGGTGTGCCCACAGGCCGGGAGACTGATGACCACTGCAAGATTCCACAAAGGCATTGAGGATGAGTTTCTTGGAAACTGCCGGCTTAGTATCCGTCGATGCCATGACGAAAGATTGGTATGCAGTACGCGTTGTGGTAGACCAGGAAGGGAAAGAATCTGGAGTATAAGTCTACCCCAGCATTTTTTGAAGATGTGCCTAATATAGGTAGGATATAGTATCTACGCTCCCCACGTGTGACCTCAGTTGACGATCTACTGGATATACAGCATAGAGACAAGTACAATGATGCAATAATTAGAGTTTCGGTAATTGCTCTTGGGATTGCTTCCAAGATCATCGCCGTTTTTGCTCGTTCGGACGAGTAGACGTCGAGTATTCGGACCCGCTTTTCGAGCACGCAGCATTCCCATGCGATCGCGTGCTCGCGATAAGACTGGTTGGGCCTGGCGATCTTGCATTCGAGGTGTTTCGCGTACCAATGACAGGTCTTATTTTATTCTGATTAGATATTCAGAGACTTAGTGGTGATGGAATCTATGCCTCACTTGGGATTTTAGCTTCCCAGCAACCAGGAACAAGAGAGTAGAGAAGGTATCGAGAAACTCCTAGTCCCAGTCGCATCATGCAAGCTAGAGATTCACCATCGGCAATCGATATTTGGTAGATGAATTGATATGATATGATAGACATCTCCTTCATATAAAGGTTGTGCGCATATTCCACCACGGACATCGTGGAGGGGAAAGGTTTGCACAAAATCTCTTGCACCACCATGACTTCTCTTGAAACCAGGGAAGCTGGCGCAGTCGAGGCGCCGCTGCCTCAGGCAGTAGGCTACGCTGTAGTCGTCGGTATTGGGTTTCTGATAGCTTTTGTCATGGTGTTCGTCACGCACATTCTCAAAAAGACTGTCGGCGAAGATAACAAGACAACGGAAATGTTCATGACGGCGAATAGAAGCGTCGGAACTGGCCTGACCGCATCCGCAGTCATCTCCTCATGGCTCTGGAGTACCGCAATGCTGGGAAGTACGCTCGTCGGGTACAACTTTGGTGTAGCTGGGCCTTTCTGGTTTGCTGCTGGGTATGTGGTTATTGATCCAAGGTTGCGTGTTCCCTGCTGACCTCAATTTCCAGCTGCTCGCCCATGATTGTCTTCTTTGCCGTCTTAGGTATTGCGTGCAAGATGCGTATCCCTGAAGCGCACACGCTCTTGGAGATTGTTCGCATACGATATGGCAAACTCGGGCACATAGTATGGATCGCCCTCTGTCTTATTAACAACATCATTGCCGTCGCAAACATGCTACTTGGTGCGAGCGCCGCAATAAGTGCTCTGTAAGTGGATCATATCCAGAATATTTTTCACAGTACGTGACTAACATGAATAGTACTGGCATGCATGTCATTGCCGCGACATTTTTGCTCCCAGTCGGTGTCATACTCTACACTTTTGTAGGCGGCATCAAGGCTACCTTCTTGACCGACTACTTTCACACCTTTGTCATCACGATCATCATCTGTTTCTTTACAGTTAAGACCTTTCTGGTCCCTGAGATTGGATCTCCTGGTGGTCTGTACGACTTGATTGTCAAAGCTGGAGAGTCTTTCCCTGTCGATGGCAATCAAGGCGGCTCTTACTTGACCATGACTAGCAAGAATGTGCGTTGTTCACCCTCAAAGACACTCAGTTAGATTCTCTGCTGACAGTATAGGCTATTCTCTTCGGCATCATTCACGTATTGGCCAATTTTGGACTGGTCATCATGGACACGGGATTCTTCGCCAAAGCCTTCAGTGCTGCTCCACAAGCTGTTGTTCCCGGATACATTGTCGGCGGCATCGGCTACTTTGCCATTCCGTGGTGTCTCGGTACCCTCATGAGCTTTGCGGCTCTCAGCCTCGAGGGAACGCCTGCGTTTCCCACATTCCCAAATCGCATGTCGGTTACCGAGGTGTCCAATGGTCTCGTCCTGCCATACGCCGCAGTGGCGATTGCCGGGAGCGGAGGCGCGGCTGCCGTGCTGCTCATCATATTCATGGCCGTGACGTCTACAATCTCTGCTCAGGTCATTGCGGTGTCGTCCATCATCACATTTGACATTTACCGGCAGTACTTTAACAAGGCCGCATCAGATCGCGACGTGATTCGATGGAGTCATATCGGCGTCATCATCTTCGGTCTCTTCTCTGCAGCATTCTCGACAGCGTTATACTATGGAAATGTGGACCTTGGGTGGACTTTATACATGCTTGGGGTCCTTACATGTCCCGGAATCTTTCCCACCGTCTTTACCATACTGTGGAAGAAGCAGTCCAAAGCGGCGGCTGTCATCTCGCCTCTGCTGGGCATGGCCACTGGAATCGCCGTATGGTTGGGTTCTGCACATGCCTTTGGAGGCGAGATCTCAGTGGCGTCGACTGGTCAGACGTTGCCTTGCGTATACGGTACGACGGCATCTGCATTGAGTCCAGGTCTATACTCCATTATTATAAGCCTGTTAAAGCCGGCAAATTACAAGTGGGCAGACTTTCGAAACGAGCGACTGGCATTCGATCAGCCAACCACAGCGGATTCTTTGAAACACGAAGTTGTTCAATCGGAATCAACATATTCCGAAGACAAGAAGAGGCTTAAACGCTGGGGCACAATCGCGGGCATCTGGGCTGCTGCAACATTTCTAGGTCATTGGGTTCTATGGTCAATTTGGCATTGAAGTTTGGATTTATGAACAGAGCTAATCATCTAACAGGCCGCTTCCCATGTACGGGTCCGGGTACATATTTGGCAAGGGATTCTTTGAAGCCTGGATCATTATCTCTATAATCTGGGTCTGGGGAACTATGCTGATTGCCGGGTTCTTCCCCATCATCGACGGATGGAGCCAGTTGAGAACAGTGTACCGTGCTCTCAGGCCTACAAAGGCATCGCCAGACGCGAGTGGGACGACTTCTCCGGAGCGATCGGAAAGCAACAAGTCCAGTATCCCGATCTAGGTCATCGAGTCGGAGTCCTCACGTGGCTTGCTGTCAACGTGGCCGTGGCCCCTGTTATCGCAACCAGCGAATAGTCGCCCGACAAAGCTGGCTGCATTCCCATTTAGGAAGCTGGGACAGGGTATGCGCAGCTTTATCGTCGCATTGACCCGCGCCAGATCAAAGCGTTGACAGGATATCGCACAGACAGATCTTGATAGAGTTGCTCTTGGTCTTCTAATTCTTGTTAATTGCCTGCGGTGACGTGCGACCATTGCCTATTTGGATTTCAAGATAGACCTCGATGCGGCCAAGCCCTCTAGCGAGACGGCTTCATAGCAGATTAAGCCTGCTGCAGACGTAGACAATTCATATTGCTTTGATATTTCAGAATTTCGACTATGTATGGCTCTGCTGAGCTGGTGCATTCATGTTTCAACCTTGCATATACAAAGTCGTTGCCCTTCATCTCTTCTCCTGCTGGTGGCTGAGCTGTCTGAGAGTTTTGGGTGGTCCGAGTAGAAGCTGTTTCATAAGCATCGCGACCCTCCACACCACCCGGAACAATTGTTGGAACTCGCCGCGACAATGTGTCTGGCTCGGAACGAGATTTCGGTGCCGTCGATGGTATATCATCAACTTTTTGAGTAGGTAGTAGATAGGCTCAAAGGGTGCACCTAGGTAGCATTCTAGATCGTATTCAGCGCGCTGCGGTCGTCTGCCGCACTTGGAGATCCCTGCAACTCAACAGGTTATAGGGAATAGCCATCAGCGGCGATAAGACTATATCATCGGCCGAGGGCTTTGACAGATCAAAGAATTCTGCACAGATCTGAGATGCGGTGTGCGCATGATTCCAAACCTGAATAGCCGCGATGTTCTCTGCGCGCTCAGTTGATGAGGCGCAAGGGCAAGGGAGCGGCCCTTCTTGCTCTGGCTTCGCGCGCCAAAGGTGGGTGGAAAAGAGGGTGCCAAGACTGACGAGCTGCATATTCTCGGATCGACCAACCGAGTTGGGTGCTATCACCAGCCCTTTTTTCATGTGAGAGGTCGGAGGCTCTGACACACTTGCAACGGGAAGATCATGCTCTGCATGGCGAATTCTTGATCGCCAGGGTTGCATCCTGCATGGAGAAAGAACATGTGCGTTTGGAAAGACTTGATGGAATGTTGATATAATCTGGATGAGCCAGTTTGTCATTCTCGTTTGGTTTGTGTCATGTTTGGTTTGTGTCATGTTTGGTCTCGTGCCTTTATACTATTCAGAAACATCACCACAAAACAGCATGTTACTACTCAGGGTGTCGCCATATTTGGTGGCTTCGACAGCGTGGATCTCGGTCGTACGAGCAGACGATATACCCATTAATGCGACGACTGCGTTGACTGGAGTCCCGGAGTGTGCCGTATGTGAACCTGTCGAAGAACTGTCAATCACGTTTACTCACATCTATACCTAGTATTCATGCATGTTTACCAACTTGCAAGCGGCAAACTGCCTGTCAACCGAGTCGATATTTCAGACCGATTGCCTATGCGCGAATATAACTCTGCAGTCCGACATTAGCACTTGTGTACAGCTCAGTTGCGACTCATTAGATGAACAACAAGGTACGAAGACATGAAGAATAAAGAGAGCACTGATTAGACGACAGCTCACAAAATAACCTAGGGGCCTTCGACGTCGAAAATGCAATATGCGCAGCGTATCCCAAGGAATCGCGCGGTAACGTCGCACTCATCACAGCTGTTGTCGCAATGAGCGTTTCGATACCGGTGGTGCTTGCACGATGTGCTACACGAATCAAATTGACCAACAAGTTGTGGCCGGATGACTACATGTCCCTGATCAGTCTGGTATGTGTTTTTGGTACAATGAGACGGACAACCACTGACAGCAACTCTCAGGCGGCCTTGCTTGCCATCGCCTCGATACAAATATACAGCGTTAGCCAGGGCAGTGGGATGCATTACTGGAATACGGATCTGAACAAGGTCGAGCTCACCCGTCAGGCAAGTGTCACTAACTCATTTAGTTGGCGGTAATATCTAACACTTCTCAGCTGTTCTATGTCGCAAAGATCCTCTACGTCTTTGTCCAGTGCACGGGCAAAATCGCCGTCCTCCTTCTCTACCAGAGGGTCTTCGACACGGGACATGGAGCCCAATGGCTCAGAAGGGCGATCAAGGTCATGATTGTGCTGACGTTCGCCATCGAGGGAACGTACATTTTCATCATCGCCTTCCAGTGTCTTCCCGTCGCATCCTTGTGGGATCCATCCATCAAGGACTTCACGTGCTTGAACGCCGGCGTAGCCTTTGCCGCCGGGGCCGTCTTGAACATTGCGTCGGACTTTGTCTTGATGATCTTGCCGCTTCCTGCTCTCTGGAAATTACAAACGAGCAAGCGGAAGCGATTTGGAGTCGCCTTTATGCTGGCGATTGCATCTCTGTAAGCACCCACATCCGTCTTCAAGCTTTCATTTGCTGACTCGTATCAGTGGCATTGTTGCCAGTCTCGTCCGCATCAAGTTCCTCATCGGAGGCTCTTCCGTTTTTGACAGTAGCTGTAAGTATATCTTCCTTGTTTGGGCAAATGTGCCGCGGCTGACCCTCTAATCCAGTCAACAATGTGGACATCTACTCTTGGAGTCTTATTGAACTTTTGTGCGTTGTCGCGTGTGGCTCCATTCCAGCACTCAGGCCTCTCCTGGTCCATACTGTATGCGCGATAAGATCGACCGTGTCGAGCACCTTTCAAAGATCGCGAGTGTCGAGGGTGAGCAGAACGGGCCCCAAGTCTGGAATTGCGTCCACTCCAAGATATAGCGTGGGTGTACAAAAGAAAGCACCGAGCGACGCGTATTCTTTATCAGAGTTTTCAACAACGACGAAGCATTGGAAAGACGATATGGAGTCACCAGTTGTGATACAGTCACGCTCGTCTGCCCTCGTGGACCTCGAGGCCGCCAATCTACACGGGGTGGTGACACACGCAGCCCCATTATCCTCGACTGATAGCCAAGACGATCTGATTGGTGTTGTACCAAGGAGGAATTAGATTCATTTTAGACGCTCGAATTGAATTTGACTCGTTTGCATAAAGAATACTCTGAACTTGAAATGCTGCCCATTAATGTATTTATACTTGCAGCATCAAGCAAGACAACGCTCTGTACTTTATTGAAAGCCTCCCTTTTTCCCCCCAGGGCTGATGCAATCTAAACGCCGTAAAATGCTCGTGACTATGCGTGGCCTAAACTATCCACATGCTATAACCTTGCACCACCTCGCCATTCCCCGGCCGCGGTGGCAGCAGTACCCCTGGTTCCAGTGCCGACCATACCACCAAAATTATGAAGTCGTTCGCCAATCAAGTAGGCCTCATCTCTCACTCTGGCCCTCCATCGCTCGAGAATGCTGAGTATACCTCGGAGCGTCCAAAGCATGGCCCATCCAAGCGCGGCGATGGGATATGCCATTCGGTGAGCCACAATCTGCTTGTCGGCCGTCCAGGGCTCAATAATTACCAGGCCACGGCTGAACGCAGCTTGGGCGACCAGGGGCGGGAAGGCCAAGAGGAAGATGGACAACAGCAGACCTGGCAGGACAAAGGCCCGAGTCAGGACATTGATATCTGGATCCATCCACCCTCCTCTCAGCACAGCACGGGCGGCCTGAGCTGGTCGACCTCCCATACGCACCAGAATTCGAGTACCAATTTTGAGGTAGAGCAGACCCAAAGTCCAAGATTGTACAATGTTGACAGTATGCCCGTCTGTGAGAGCCTGAGCTTGACCAGTGAGATGCGAATACCTCCATGTTCGCAAAGGTATCATTAGATAGAACTCGACTATCAAAGACACCGCCAAAGGGAAAACAAGCAACAGGGCAGTGTATGTGTATGCCAGCCGTAGGCCAAGTCCGGCTACTCGAGCAAACCGAACGTAGACGGCACGGTCCATTAGGCTCTGCGCCGAGGCAGACAGATACTCTCGAGCCTGTTCCAAGGTGGTACGCGCGTGTAGGAGGAAGTAACCGATCGAACCCAGTATGTATATGCCAATGCTGAAGGCATAAATGTCGTTGGTTTTGACGTGAACTGGAAGCAACAGCTTGAACATGCGTCGACCAAAAACCAAAGGCACAATGGTGAATGCTACGCCGGTGACGGCAGCAAACATCCAGATGAACAAAATAAATAAGAATATGCGGACGCGGAACCACGAGGGCACATAGACGAATTGGTAATTTTTGCCAGAGTACAGGTCCGGTTCCGGAAGGTCGGGCCTGCCGTCGAGCCGCACATCACGATCGTTTACGGCGAGGAAGACGGTCCGTCCCTTGGGAATCTTGACCTGATCGGATGCAGGTGCACGCACGAATCGGCCATTGGGGACAAGTTGCCCACTCTCAACGAGATCGGATTTGAGTTGATCCAGCTGTGCCATCTCCTCCGAAGATACACGACTGGCTGGCTTGGATTTGCCACCCTCGAAGATATCAGACCACGTCGCGGGCGCAACGGTTCCTGTCGAGTCGATCTGTAAGAACAGCTTTTGGTACCAGGGTGCCGTTTCGCGCCCAGCATTGGAAGGGAGCTCAAGAGTGCCCTCCTCGTCGATGCGCCGTTCTCCAAATAGGAACCATGTCAGACTCAGGGTCCTGGCGCACCGACGGAACCACCAAGTGTACATGACGTGAAGTCCATCGCTCGGCTTGAAGAATTTGACTGCGAGGGGCATCAAGAAGTTGTAGAACAACAAATCGATCGGGAACTCGAGCACCGGCTCATTGGATGAGTAGTGGATAGGGAGGACACTGGGTATCGTCAAGGACAAGCCCCAAACCACGCCACCGAGGCACACTACGACAAGTGCTCCATAGACAAAGGCGGAAAACAATATCTTGCGCAGCTGCGTGGTGACATTTCGCTCCAGAACATCCCGTACCGGATGGAATTCTGGGTCGTCAGGGTCTCGAATGAAATCTGGTTCGGTCAGCGCATGCATCGGGGAAGAGGAAACACCACAACTTACAGAGGACGCCTTTGCGCATAATCTTGCGGCACATGGACACGAAAAGGGCAAAGTGGAACATGTAGCCTGTGCCCACAAACCAATGCACAAACATGGACGTCAATGGATAATTGTACGTGAAGAGCAGTCGAGACCTGAAGCTGGTGCTCTCGAAGAGCGGCAGGAGGGCAAAGTCCAATAGTAGACCGCAGTAGAGCGGGAAGACGAGCATTTCGATGCTGATGATCAAGATCACCTTCATGACCCCGCTCGCTTGATTGAGCACATCAATGATGGAAGCTTCCCATTCTTGGGCAGTGTTGCCGCTCGAAAAAGGCGTGCCCCGACCCAGGTAGAGACCTGCGAGTACAGACATGGAGATGTAACCGCTCATAATTGCCAAGGTCCTGTCCGTGCCATTCCAGTAGGCCAGCAAGGGGTCAAAGTTGCCAGCGCTCTCGGGAATACTGAGGTTGATCATCCATGAGCTCGGTCTCATGATCGCCGCAGTCAGATTCTTGCCGAGGTCAAGGGCGTAAGGCGCAACTGTGGCAAAGGTAGATTTGGTGACTTGCCACTTGGGGGCATAGTTGCCTCCTAATAAAAAGACGATGGACCGGGTCAAGGCAGATGACAAGACACGAGCATGCGACTTGACAGTGATCAGGGCCTCGTGGCTAACAACGGAAAAGTTGCGAACCTCATTTGAGCTGATGAACGTTGTCTCATACACGATGCTGTCCCATATCCTGCTCAGTGACTCGACGGTGAGCTCACGAGCATCGGAAGATACTGAGGCGAGGAGCACGCGAGCCTTTTCCAGATGGAACAGCTTGGCGACGAGGTATAAGATGTCGAAAACAAAGCTGGTGGTCCACCCAACAGCAAATAGACAACCGTCCTGAACAAATCTTGAGACACTGAGGATCATGCGGACAATCCGCATTGGATTGGCACCGACCCAGATAGCCAGCCTGCCCACGTTGTATGGCAGGAAGATGCCGAAAAAGATGGTAATCGATACCAGAAATGCACAGAATATGGCGTTTTGGAAGAGGCCTCCGATAGGACCTCGCATGCCGAGAAGCTCCATAACACCATCGAAATCTTCGGCGTCCTCAATGGCCTCGGGATCAATGCCAGCTGCGGCAGCCGCCTCCATGACGTCTGCTGCTACTTCTTCTCCGACGATGTCATCCACGCCATCAATGTCGTCCTCCTCATCTTCAGTGTCGTCGTTGCGGTTGAGCTCCATGAAAGGAGCATTCTGGTCGTCGATGAAGAGTTCCAGCGCATCCTGACCGTTGGCATCTGCACCGGCATCAATATCCCCCCACATAAAGTCAGCGACTCTCGCTACAAGGCCACCTGGCGGTTGGGGAATTTCCGCCTCCGGTACAGTATCTTGTACCGCGGTAGCTTCCTCTGGAACAGCTGGTACCACTGGTGCCTCTTCTACTTCCACGTTGACCCACGAAGAATCAGATTGGCCTGATTCGCCTGCGGCAAGGTCACTCATTTGCGTGTTGGCTGGCTCGCTGATATCACCACGTGCCTCGTCTTGACCTTTGTGCTGCGTGGCTGTCTGATCTGCGGACAGCGTCTCAAATGTTGGCATCGCTTCAGGTCGCTCGTCCACGTTGGATGCCGAGGGGGGTAGTGCTGCAAAAGACCAGCTACCGTTGGCAAATGGGTGAATTCTATCGTGAAGAGGGGGCCCGTCTGATACAGCGCGAGGCCTGTTGGATGGCGACAGGTGTAAAGGGTTCGCGTCCATTGCTTCATCACCAGTGCTGGATCCGGAGCTTTCAGGACCTGTCCAATGCCTGACATCCTCCACCAATGAGAGTGACGGTACTTCGGGATCTTCGTCTACGGCCCTTTGCTTACCCTTGATCGAACTATCAGAAGAGTGCTGAGAGGCCGATCCCACATCACCAAGGACATGCACGGGAACGGCCGGCTGTCTAAGGCCGTCGTCTCGTCGACGCAAATCCGTGTCAAAGGCAGCCAGACTCCTAATCGGGGCGCTCGCACTCGATGGACCTCCATCGACCGAGGCGGCACTGCTGCTGGCACTGCTCCCCGAGTTCGTCATGGCTCGTGTCGCGTTGACCCAGTAAGATAGCCTCTGCTCGAGACCCTCTTCGCGAATGATGCGTAAAATATTGTCTCGGTCTCCATTGGCCTGTCTGTAAATACGCAGATACTGATTGACCGTTGTTTGTGACTCCTCGTCCAAGCTCTCAAAGAAACGATCCCGGGCAATGGTGTCCAGTGGTGCGCGAGGTGGCATTAAGGGTGTCGCAGGATGGCTCGTCACTGGCCCACCTAAGTCATCCTCGGCCGTGTCGCGTCGTACAATCCGCCGCCTGAACTCGGCGATGGGACGCTGACGAGGCTGCAGCTCCTCTGGCATGAAGGCCCCATACCGGTCTGCAGCCTCCCCATCCTGTGCAATCATGGATTCATCGTCCCGTACGGCAATATCAGCAGCCAGGTGGCCCTCCTCCGCTGCCATCTCTACTGGTATCTGTACTTGGGGCATCTGGGCCTGTTGAATTTCTTGGGCTTCGTCAGGGTTGTTCATTTGAGCGGCAAAGGCGGCCCGCATGTTGATCTCGGGCTGTTGCTGCACCACGTAGTCTCTAACCAGGATGATCAAGATGAAACAGACGATAACCAAGATTGTTATGATTTGACCTTCGAAGATGCGGATGACGATACTGTTGATCATTGGGTGTGGAGTGAGGTTCTTTAGGAAGCTGACCTCACTGAGCAATGTCTCGTGGTGTGGCAGGCTCCATGAGATTGACGACTCATTGACCGACTTGCTCCAACTTCTCTCGGCCGAAAGCGCATTTCCTCCAAATAGAAGACGCGAGACTGACGCAGTGAATGACTTGATGCCGCTGACATTGAGGTGGAGCGGAGAGGCTGCTGCTTGTAGGAGATCAGGCATTTGTTCTGCAATGTGTCTCTTGTTTGCTGCCGTCGTCGACGCCGGAAAAAGAGGTCCCGAGGGACAGGTATTGGTCGTCAGGCCTTGGGTAGCCATGGTAAAAGCGACCAGGTTGAGATGTGCCATGGTCGTGTTTGAACTTGGGCTCATCGAGACCTGGTTCATCGAGCCGAACCCTTCGTCGCTGATCCAGAACAAGAAAGACCACACCCACCTCATCATGTACGGGAGGCAGCCGAGCCATACACTGGTGACGAGAGCAGCTCTCAACCAGACGAGGATATTCGACAGCAGGTATGTGGCCATGTGGCTGGCGAAGACGTAAAAGGGCAGGGACTTTGGCATGCTCGGCGAGTATAGCTTGGTGAATCGAAACGGGGTCTTGCACAATTCGCAGTGTTTCTTCTGCGAATGCGACAGCCATTCCATCAAGCAGTCCTGGTGAACATACTTGATGCTTCCGCTGCATTTGCAAGGGTAGAAGAGAGGTTCGCTGGACGTGGCCTCGCCTCGACATATCCGGCACGTGTCGACGTCTCCTGCCACCGAGTCGGCCGTGTTGGCGGTCGAGGGCGCAGCTTGGTCGCCAGCTCGGAAGGGTTCAGGGCCTATGCCGACCATGTCGTCGGGGTGAGCTGTCGAGGTACGTCGGCGCATGATGGTGTTGGGGAATTCGGCCGGGTCGGGTTGGACGTCGGCGGCGTAGTGATCCATCGTGAAATCCGTGGCGTCGTCTACTCGGGAGATGCGATTCGGGGTATGCTCAAGGACGCCCCAAGGGCCACATTGGAGACAGCGTGACCATGAGTTGGAGGCACGTCGACGATGCGAAAGCCTTGGGAAACGCGGCGATGATGATGATGGGCAGCCGACCCGAGAAGGCGTGAATCAGAAGATACGCTTAATGCGCTGGTCAAGCATCCGACGGCTTACTGGCATCGACTTGTTCAGGCTTAGAAATGCGGTTCATTGACTGACTGGCCGCCCTTCAATGTTCTGTGCCGCAAAGCTTAACTAAACTCGGCGCCGACCACCGACATGTAGGCGCGATCTTAGTGGGACTCGATGGTTCATTGTTGCTAGCTCAGCTGCGGGAAGGCACCCCTGTATCCACTGTAGGAACGTCATCTGTCAACTCGGGCTGGCTGTTCAAAATGTTGTCAGGCTGCTCGGCAAAGACGAGTTCCAATTACCTGTCTAACAATCGACACTTTAAGTTCGACAACATTAAAGTATTTCAGGAGAACTATCGTTGTAGCAAAGCTCATCTATTGGTGCTTTGCCACGTCTTCACAACATTTGAAGTACAGTAGGTTACCTAGTCACTCGCAGATGACCTCGCCTGGATTGCTACCTGTAATGGGCCTCATTGGTATCAATATTAAAATCAACACTGCTGCATAATGATCACAGGTTCTTCTCTTCACCAGATTCATTACGCATCATGTCCATGCCCAATCCGCAACGAGCCAGGGCATGTCTGCCATACACTCATGTTAACCTACTTTGCACTGAAGTTAGATCTTCTAGACTGTTCCCTTTTGATATAGCCATCGCTCAAAGTCAAGTCGAGGCGCCCCGTCGCCCGAGCCATGATTTGCTGCAGCACGATTACTATACTCAGTTATTCTGTCAACTCTCCACCCGCGGCCGCAATGATGGTAATGCCACAATGGCCTACAAAAAAGACTGGCCTGTGTAGGTACATTGTCATTACTACAGTCTCCTAAATGACCGCTGCCAAGATAATTCGCTTGAGCAAAGGGCGACAATAGACGTGGAAACTTGCTTACTGTATTCAAGTGAGAGGCATCTGAAGCTTTCCAGGTTATGGCCGGCCTCTATCACCAGCACGTTGCAACGATATCGTATTAATCCGGCTCAGGCTAATCGCATCATGCTTCACCTCCGGTTGATATGTTCCGAATGGTCAAGGACCTCCGTGAAAAGTGGATCGATGCAATGTCGTGATTAGAACACCAAGCTTACCTGGTCGTGATGTGCCCGCTTGGCCGCAATATTGTAAACACTACTTAATAACTTGGTTATAGTAATCGAATATCCCAAATATCTTTCCAAGACCAATCTTCCTCTCTACGGAGCATAAAATCCAACTAGGTACACATGGCAGAGGCAAGGATAAAATGGCTTGATGCCGAACATGGTTCGGTTGGAATACAGAACGGAGTATCATTCGGTGTTTCATGGCCCGAAGGCCTCTACCAGCCAGGCCAAACGTTTGCCATCAAAGGGGACGGTCACGAATGGCCACTAGACTCGCGAGAGTCGGCCTTCTGGTCAGACGGATCTCTCAAGTGGACAGCGCATTCGGTCAGCCAAGAGATAAAATACTGCGAAAAATACTCAGTCACAGCAAGCACCACACAGAGTTCGTCCGGGGTGAATGTACGCAGCGGCGAAGGAGGGATCGAGGTCTCGAACAAGCTCGGCCTTTGCGTCACATTCGCGACTTGCGAGAGTTCGCACCTTTTCCAAAAGGTGTCAATCAACGAGACCAACATCTGCTCAGGGGCCACGATTGTCGCATCCATCAACAATGAGGAGTATTCGACATTTCTGCAAGAGACCAGCGTAGAAAATGCAACATTCAGTAGAGCCCTGATCAAGGTATCTGGCAAGGTGATATCAGCTCAAGGCCAGGCACACCTACCATTCGATGTGCGAGTCTATGTATACTCGCATTCGTCTACATTGAAGATTGTCCATTCTTTCATACACGACCTTGACTCAGACAGTCCACTGACCTCTCTTGGTCTTCGCTTTTCCGTGCCTTTGGAGGGAACGCAGCTCCATAACCGCCATGTCAGACTTGGTGGTTCACGGCAAGGCATATTGAAGGAAGAAGTGCAAGGACTTTCAGGGCTTAGATTTGGGCCCAGTCGACAACAAAGGATCGACCAGACGACTGGAAAGCCTGTAACTCTGAGCGATTCCGAATGGGAGAGAACAACCCTGAGTCGAGGCTTGAAATACATCCCATCTTGGAACTATTACACTCTATCTCAGCTATCATCAGATGGCTTCACAATTAAAAAGCGGACCAAAAGGGGTTGCTCCTGGGTGAAGGTCATTGGCGGGAGTAGGGCTGATGGGACAGCCTATATAGGATCGGCCACACATGGAGGCTTGGCTGTTGGCATGTCTGACTTTTGGGAGCGATATCCAACTCAGATTGACCTCAGCGACTTGATCATGAAAGAAGCTAACGTGACTTTCTGGCTGTACTCTCCTCTTGCTGAGCCACTGGAAACTGCCCCATACCATGACGGGCTCGGCCTGGATACGTACGAGAAACAGCTGGAGGCACTCAAAGTCACGTACGAAGACTACGAACCAGGTTTTGCAACAGCAAATGGCATAGCACGGACCAATGTTTTGTTCGTCAAGCTGTTCGAGGCTACTCCATCAAACACAGAGCTCGGTAGCTTTTCGTCGCTGGTCAGAAATAAGCCTCGTCTCGTGGCCGACTTGGAGTATTTGCACTCGACTGGGGCGTTCCACGGTTGTTGGACACCGAGTCATCGTCTGCTCGACCGCCACCCTAGTATAGTTGAGCTGGAAATTGAGAGAAACCTCGAGCTTCTGTTCAACTACTACAAAGGTCAAGTCGAGCAACACAGGTGGTACGGGTTCTGGGACCACGGAGACGTGCAACACAGCTATGATGATCTTAGGCATGCTTGGAGATATGATGTGGGAGGTTTCGCCTGGGACAATTCCGAGCTTTCCACCGATCTCTGGCTGTGGCTCTACTACCTGCATACAGGCCGAGCAGATGTGTTTGCGATGGCAGAGGCCATGACGAGACACACAGGTGAGGTGGACGTTTACCATGCTGGCAGGTTCAAGGGTTTTGGTACCCGCCATGGCGTGCAACATTGGAGCGACAGCTCCAAACAGCTGAGGATATCCAATGCTATGTACCGAAGGATATACTACTACCTCACAGGTGATGAACGTGTGGGCGACCTGATTGCGGAGCTTCAAGATAGCCAGCTCGCTCTCCTTGGGCTGGACTCACATCGAAAGGTGCAGATGCACTCAAACGTTCCCGATGGATTTGCGATGGCAAATATCGGCCTCGACTGTGGACCTCTTGCAGCTGCTTGGTTGAGCGCTTGGGAGAGAAGAAGTGCCGGATGGGAAAGGTCAAGGGCGTCATTGCTCAAGATGCTGGAAGGATTATGCGGCCTGACCCATGGCATTGGGAACAATGCTATTTTACTGAATCCTTCTACGGGCGAAGTCAAGGAATGCCCCCCACCGACGCCTGCCTACGCCATCTCGCATCTGTCAATGCTTTTCAGTTTCCCCCAGATCTTTGTGGAGCTACTCCAGTATATGCGACATGACCACGCCGAGATTGTGCATAAGTTCTTGCAAGTGTTGCTTCCCTACTGTCGAGCATATAATGGTGGCGCCCAAGTACAAAGGGAAGAATTTGGCTTTGTGTTTCCCAGCTCGGCTGGCTGGAGACAGAGTCATTCCACAATCACTGCATTTGCAGCGGTCGAACAGCAAGATGACCGACTCGCCAGGGCGGCGTGGGACCAGTTCCTCAACAACAAAGGTTCGGGAGGCAATAGTGGCGGGTACGACAAGAACCATGACTGGAGCGTCTTTGAGGTTTCAGGGCCAGAATACTTTCATCCAGGACAAGAGGCCCTGTGGATCACGACCAATGAAGCAGCTCAGTATGGCGTATCTGCAATTTTTAACTTGGCCAATATTGGGGCATATTTACAGGGGCTCAGGTGATATGAGGGTAGGCCATCACCATATCAACCAGTCCTCGCCGCGTCAAAAATAAAATATCAAATCTTGTATTGACAAAGACAACTTCCCACCGTGGCACACATAGAAAGTATCGAATGCGCCAAAACTAAAAGGAAACCTCCTCCAGTGTATATCAAAGATATGTCCAGTTCCGTTCTTGGTTATGTTTCGAGACTCGTAATACAGAATTAGGGAGAGAGAAAAAAATACAAAGTAGCAGCGCTTTGGGTATATGTGCCTGATCAAGCGTAAAAAGAGTGATAAGAAGCAAGAGAATTATGCCGCTGCATCATCACATCCACCTGCCCATCACCCGTCAGATCGTTGCCCAAATTCATTACTCATAAGTCCATTTCTTTTCGCCTCCACGAGATTCACTTGTCTTGGCTTTATAGCTCGTCGCGCAGATTCTCAATCTGTTCCTTGACGTTGTCGGTCGCAGCAGAGAAGGTCTCCGCAGCGGCACTGGCGGCCGAGGCAGCTGAATCTGAGACTTCACCGGCAACGCTGGCAGCGGTAGAGCTCACAACACCATAAGCGTCTGCCAGGCGAGCGTAGACAGACTCTGAAAAGGTCGGCTCCTTTCCAACGACGAGTTCGGAAATGATGGAGGCAACAACAGAGTATTGAGCGGCGGCGGCAGACGAAGCCGATGCGGCCGAATCCGCGGCGTAGTCACCGGCTGACGAGGCATAATCCGCAGCGGCATCAGTAGCTGACGCAGCATACTCGCCAGCGTTGGAAGCATAGTCGGCGGCAATGTCGGTGGCCGACGCTGCGTAGTCACCTGCCTGTGAGGCGTAATCACCGGCAGCGGCATACAGGTTTTCGTACCATGGAGTGGGGGTAGGTTCTCCATAGATTTGGGAGCTGACCCGGCTAATGAGGTAGTCCCAGTTCTCGACAATCGAGTCACCGGCATCAGAAGCAGCGTCGCCAACCGACGAAGCCGCTGAAGCAGCGGCATCACTCGCAGCGGCGGCAGCTGATGAGGCAGACTCGGCTGCTGCGGAAACGACAGAGCCTGCAGACTCGGAAGCCGCTGAAGCGACGGAGCTCGCGGACTCCTGGAAGTTGGTTGGGGTCGGTGTGGCGGTCAAAGAACTCACGGCAGAGGATGCAGCGGCCAAGAACTCCGCATACCGAGCATGAGCAACGCCAACGCCGGCATAGTAGTTGTGCTTTGCCTGATCCAACATCTTCTGGCCACGCTCGGCAGCAGTGCTGGGTGTAGGCTCAGCAAGACCGATGGCAACCTTGGCGCTTTCGTACTGCTCCCCAGCCCAGTTGACCGAGTCTTGAAGGTTCTGCTGTGCGATTGACTGGACGCGCTCCCAATCGACACTGGGGACGGTGGGCATTTCAGGCACCCAGTTAGTGGTAGGCGTTCCGTAGACTCCCTCAGACGCTGCGGTCAGAGCCTCGTTGAGGCGAGAGTTGGCGGCGCCGAGGGCACCAAAGTAGGCGCTCGATGCCGAACTAAACAGCTCCTCGTGTGCGGGCTTGGGCTCACCGCTTATCTGAACAGAAACGGCAGACATGGCCCGAGAATACTGGTTGGCAGCCTCTGCAACGGCGGCTGTGTAAGCATACTGAGCCGCCGACGTAATGCTTTGCGGAACATCCGACTGGACCTTGGAGGCGGCACTCGAAAGGGAAGAGCCAATATCATCGGTGTCGATGTCAAGGATCGGCTGGCGCGATGGCACGGCCTGGGCGGCAGCGCCGAAGAGAGCCGACTTGATGCTGGTCGTAGACGCAGGCGGGGGTGTGGGTTCTTCCGGAGAGGCAACAATGGTCTCCTCAACCTGTTCCGGGCCGTCCACAGGATCGGACGAAGGCAGGGGCTCGATCGGTGCTGCTACTGTTTCGGTGTCGTCTTTGGCGATCGGCTTTTGAGCCTCGTCTGATTCAAACGCGAGGTCTGTAGCAACATGTGTGGGCTCCTCAGACAGGCTCTCCAAAGGTGGCACGGCAGAAGTCTCAACATCTTCCACCTCGGACAGGGAAATGGTGGCGGTAACGGTCTCGTCTACTGACAATGTGGTAGTGGAGGTGCTCCTCGAGACCGCATCTGCAGCCTCCTCACTCAGAGCCTCGCCTGCACCCTCAATGCTCTCGCCGATGTTGCTGGCCGCGGAGTGAACGCTGTCCTGGACACTGGCGGCAGCATCCTTGATCGCCTGCGCAGCCTCGGCCGCCTTTTTCTGAACGGCATCAGCAGCGAGCTTCATGGAGGAGGCATCAAAGTCGTCAGTGAAGTCGCCGGCAAGGGCTTTCCAAGCGGCAACCTGCTTCAAGCCGGCAAGTTCCTGAGCGGCCTCTGCGGCGATGGCCATGCCCTGACTTTCGACTTCATTGCCAGCATTCTGGGCCTCCTTAAGGCCGGGATGGGTAATGACAAGCTGCTTCAAGTCTTCGACCCACTCGTCGAACTTCTCACGAAGCTCATGGAACTTTTGCCAATGCTTGTAGGTGACACCGTCCATCCAGGCCCACTTCATGCCGATCTTCTGGAGAGCCAAGTCGCGAATGCTCTCGAGAATGTGAACGTGGTCCTGAGCGGCACGGGTCACGGCTACCTCGATTTGCTGCTCATAGTTCTCGCGCCATGTGCGAATCTCTTGGGCATTGTCCTTGATCTTGAGCCCAGCGGCCCTGACAGCGGCCACAACTTGTTGCTCAAACTCGTCAGGGTTTCCGCTGTCCTTGTGTTGTTCCAAGATTGACAAAATTGTCTTCTTCAACTCGGCAATTTCGGTAGCGACGGTAGTGTTCAACTCTACCACCAGAGGGAGTCCTCTACCGAGAGCCTCAGATTGAATAATATCGCCGGCCAGCGCTTCAATACGCTCCTCGATTTCGGAAGCGCCCTCGTCTGCGGCCTTGGTGAATTTACCCTGCCAAAGTTCGAGATCATCAGCCACTTCCTTGGCAGCCTTCTCCTTGATTTCTTGCTTAGAGAGGGTGACAGGCGTCTCCTCAACGTCGACCTCGGCGGTGGCAGAAGAAGCTTGGACCTCTGGCTCGGCTACTTTCGACGAAGTTGTGGGCTCGGGCTCGACAGTGGTGTCGGCGGAAACGGTGGTCGAAGCGATCGAAGCCGAGGGCTTTGTGAAGGTTGACTTGGCAGCTTGAATGGCATCACTAGATATCGAAGATTAGAAAAGTTGTAAAGTAGATATGGGAAAACACATACGAATCAATGTCCTCCACGACACTGGCCCTGGGCTTGATGTCCTTGTAGCGTCCCAGACGGTCAACGATGCGGAGTAGTTGGGGTTCGACCTTGACGGCATAAACGTCCCTGACGTGGGGCCAAACAGTAGAGTCGACAAATACGTAGCTCTTGTTCCACGCCCACAAAGCCGAGGGAACGGCAGTGTTGGTTGTGAATGAGGAGGCATGGTTGTAACCCTGCAACGCGTACGGCTGCACGAACAAGTAGGATGGGAGAACCACGTCGTGGTAGGTCTGGAGCGCGTTGGTCTTGGCAATGTCATAGTATGGCGTCACTACATCCGACGCCTTGCTGACATGCGGAGCAATGACCTGATCGTACTGTGTCTTTGCAAGACCTTGATACTTGACGAGCTGTGGCTGCACGTTTGTTTCCCATTGCATCGTACCAACATCGCGCGCCTTTTGAAGCTGGGGCCCACCATATTTGACTGCGTAGGTGCGAGTGGGTGAGATCACGACGCGGTCGACGGTGTCGTAGTAGGGTCTGGCGAGATCGACGTATGGGGCGGCGTAAGCATCGTAGTATGGTGCCAGATGCGGCGATACTGCCTGCTTGACCTGAAAGTATGGTTTGCAAATCTTAGGCGCGTCCTCAGTGCAGGCGTCCAGGGTCGCGGGACACCTGAAGAGGACGGTCAAGATGGAGTACCATATGGATAACCTGGCGGCGATGCTGAAGAGTCGACCCAGAAAGCTGCGGTTGGTCTTTGCGGGTGGCGTTTTCCGTCTGGGCGCGATGCTGTGGCCGTTCATACCGCCGTTGACAACACCATTCGTGCCATTCATCTTGCCATTAAGAGAGCCATTCGTCTGGCCGTTGACGTGACTGCTCATTGTGGTGGCCGTACCGAGTTGGCGGCGTGGACCAGTATGGGCGTTTGTTTATCTTCTCGCTATCGACTCGATATTGTCGGTGCCTTTCGGTGCCTGCAGGACAGATAATGAAGCAAGCTCCTTGCTGAGGATGGCGTAACTCCAGGAAAGGAGATGAAAAGTGAATTCGGTTGGTCCTGGGTCTTGCAGTTGAAAAGCTCAAGCTGATTGCACCAACTAAAAGTTGGAAGCTCAGGCTCTGAAGTTGGCGCGATCAAGAAGCTAGAAGCTTGGATGACGCTAATGGCTGAGCTGGCCTGGGCGGGATAGTGGGAGGTTAGTGCAGTGGATCTCGTTGATCAATGGGATCGATTTGATCTCTGATATCGTGGGTGTGATTCGAATAGATGAACAAAAGATGCAGAAGTCAAGAAGGATATCAAAGGCAAAGACGTGTCAAGAGTAGGCGGTCAACGTTCGGGTACTCACTGTTCAGTAGCTGTATGTAAAAACAACGGCTTGGAAGCCAGGCCTAGGTGGTCGGACAATGAAGCTTGATCGACGAACCAACCCACATGTCGCATCTCATCTGTGACAACAATAACACCAGAGACGTGGGCCAAGATTGTAGACCAACTGATGCAATCACACCAAGTTCACATACATAATTCAAAAAGATTCAATATTTCAAAGAGATATAACATACAAGAAGAAATTCAACGATTACTAGTATATTTGGCATACAATCCCAAACAACGCTTCTGACTACAAAAGACGTTCCATTCTGAAACTACCTGGTAACGAGGAATGACGCAGGGGTCCTTCAGAGACCGGAACCGGTAATATTCGCTGATACGTGCACAAACTCGCATATCCTAAATAGACAGACCTATCATGTTGCATTTGCTAGAAAGAAAGTTTGCTGTTCCGATACCTTAATATAGCGGGGTATTGTGCTCTGTATTAAGCAATGCGGCACGTTTTTCCAGTGAACATTGCTTGAAGCCGGGGAACGGATTACGCTAATCTGGGCTACAAGAACTCACGATGATGTCTGGGGTCGGTCTTGACCCGCACGCAATCCATTTGCTGGATCTAGCCAGGCAAAGTTGACAACATCAAAGTGTGAATCTTCGGTGATCATTTGCTGCATCAAGAATCAACTGAAAATATCAATGGCGTGGGGGGAGCCTAGAGTGATTGCTGCTCGACAGCGACGTCATTTATATCATCTTGTTTTTCCGCCTGCATCGTAAGCGCTGCCAAGAGCAACGGCGATCTATTAAGCTGCGAGGTGCGTAACTTCATGCGGAAGCCGCTACGAACACAGGCCAGCGTCCTGCATCGAAACCCTCGGCTCTTATTACTTCCAGCAAATAGAACGAATCATGCTGTCGAAAACAATGCAGAACGTGATCAGAATGTTTCCATCTCATGTACGACTCGTACTCCGTAGATCTAAGCTCACCGAGCAAGTCTTGGTGCTGAAGTCCATTTACTGTAAATACTACTGAATAGAGTGTAGGTAACCAAACGGCACAGGGTACGACAAACGGCCTTCCCATCCATTCGATGTTGAAATCGCTCTTGGTAAAAGTCCAATTGTTACCGGAAACCCATCCGATTTGACAAACACAGAGCCACATTCAGAGCTGCTGTTGGCAGGTCTCAACGCATGTGCCTCTTCTCGGTCGTCACGTGAGAGGTTCGGGGACCTGATTTCTACAGCCAGCATCACGATGACCCGAGAGCCTGGAGCGCAATTCACATTACTCGAAGCAGGTCTCCGAGTAGCAGGTCATGGTCGAGGCATTTCATAGGGCGTCCAACTGTGACAGCTCGCGAGGGTTCGCAAGAATACAATGTAAACCGACTGTGGCCGGAATCACAGTATTTGAAAAACGGCTTCTTTCGCTCGATATCTCCGCAAAATCGCCCGAAATCCAGATCTCTGGAGAGAAAGATACCCCAAATACCGGAATCCAGAAAAAAATCACAAGACAGTCTTTAATTGTTGTCAGCATCACGGAATCAGAAACTCTGCTTCGCGGATATGGCAGTAATCTGTTAGATAGTTGGCTTGTTCTTCCGACCTTCATGTCTGGACTCTGACCATAATTCTCGGATTCATGCATGATAGATTTTACCAGCTTTCTTGTGCCATGAATTGGTGATGGTCGAACGATGTGCTACGAAGTACACTACTTCGACCTAGGTAGGTAACCGATTTCAATCCCGGCCGGCACATCTGGAGCGCCGAGGCTCGAGCCCACCCTCACTCCAGGGCTGCTGGTCATCCCGCGCCCATGTAATAAGAATGCCTGTTGATCAATTCTTGGCAATTGCTTGAATGCGCCGCATAAGATTTCGTTCAAGGGCATCGGGGCTTGGGTATCGCAATTTCTCCAAAACTTCAAATGTTGAATTATATTGATAGCATTCGAGGTTGAACAAGAAAAAGCAGAAGAAGAAAAAGAAACAACGCGAGAATTGCATGCACTCCAGATTCTTTCTCCAGACTCCAGTCCGCTCTCCATTTTTGCTGGCAGATAAGACCGGTCTTTTATTATGGGTCACTACCAACCGGACCGATTGTTCGCTTGCCTGCCATTGTCACGGCAAGACGTCCGGGCGGTCAGATGGTGTGCTTGCCTGTGCTTGCTCAGCGTCTAGCATTTCAAGTAGTACCTGTTGTAGAAAAAAATAATGTCGCTCTCCCTAGGTATCCATGAGATCATTATGTGTTTTTTTCTCTGTCAGCAACAAGTGGCAAAATTAGTTCCGCCTTAGTGATTCTTCCCCGGAATCTCGTGGTGTGTTGCATATGTAGTGCTTAGGACGGGGCGAAAAAAAGATTCGAGAAATCCGATTACTACGATTGATTCCACGGGTTGCTGGAAAGGAGAGATGAGCAGTGTTAATGGAATGCCTAGCAGTTCTGAGAATTCTTCAATCCAAATATCCCTCAGCGACCGCGAGTCGCGAAACGCGATGTCCATGGGCTCATACGACAAGCAGGTCGTTGATTCTCCCGCTGCCCGTCTCGTCCGTGAGCGTTCAGCCTTGTATCCACCCGCTATCCGGGGATCTAGGGGCGGATAGGGAATAGTAGGTGCGTCATAGTGGATACGAAGGAGTTGGGGCCCCAGGTGTTGTAGACTGCAAACTGCTTGCTTTTAGCACAACTGTGCCCAAGAGTTGCAAATCAACAAGTGCTAGTCATGGTAGTACGGCTTCAGGATGGGTCACCGTCCAGCCAAAGCGTGCCTGGAGATCACCAGAATGGTAGTTTTTATGGATTTTGCCCGCGTAGCCCCGTACTTTTTATGGTGCGCCAATAATGGATGAGACAGCATTCTTGATAATACGGCTTACACGCGGTGTCCGAGGTGCCTACCTACCTAGTATGCACCCATCACCTGCAACTACAAGTTCCAGCGTCCCCTGCGTGGGCAAAAAGGTTACCTCGAAGTACAATTACATCATTCTGGGTCGTGAGACTCATTTGGGATGCATATTCCTAGGCCGCAGGTGGGACCAAGGCCATGGTGCATCGTTCCCATAAACTTTTCCATGTCACACTAGGTTGAGTCGAGGTCGTTTTAGCCAGTACATATTCCCGGCAATGCCCACGAATTTGACTCTGGCGATTTCTTCTACAAGATTGTTGGACTATCTCTGCGGGCCTTGATTTGTTTCCGGCCTATCGAGTCGAGTACAAGCTTCACCACTGTGCTCAATCTCCGCAAGGGCTACGATATAACCAACCATGGCCGATTTAAATGAGAAGGCGCAGGTCGACACAGACCAGTCTTCGAACGGCAACAACGGTCACCGACATGGCTTGAAGCCCGCAAACGAAACCGTCGCAGCTCGCGACGAAAGAAAAGAAAAAGATGCCATCGCCGGTGGTAAGCGCGAACTCAAAGAGGAGGATTGCGAAGACCAATTGGGATTCGCCTTTCCAGCGTGGTACAAGTGGTGGATCCTGTCCGTCATCTTCTTGGTTCAGACTTCCATGAACTTCAACACCTCCCTGTATTCCAATGGCCTGGGAGGCATTTCGGAGCATTTCAACGTCAGCGAGCAGGCTGCCCGTGTCGGTGCGGCCATCTTCTTGGTCTTTTATGCTTTCGGCTGTGAGCTGTGGGCACCATGGTCTGAGGAATTTGGACGCAAACCTGTTTTGCAGCTCTCATTGTTCTTGGTCAACATTTGGTGTCTTCCCGTGGCCTTGGCTCCCAACTTTGGTAGTCTTTTGGTCGGACGTGCCTTGGGTGGCCTATCGTCGGCTGGTGGCAGTGTTACGCTTGGTATGATTGCCGATTTGTTCGACTCGGATCGCCAGCAGTACGCCGTCGCCTTTATCGTCTTCTCGTCCGTTGGTGGTTCCATCCTGGGTCCCATCATCGGTGGCTTCGTCGAGCAGTATCTCGCTTGGCAATGGGCCATCTGGATTCAGCTCATCTTTGGTGGTTTCGTTCAGATCCTCCACCTCCTTACCGTCCCCGAGACCCGAACGACCATCATGTTGGACAACATTGCCAAGAAGCGCAGAAAGACCGGTATCGACCCTGACATTTACGGACCCAACGAGATTGAATCGTTCTGGGATCGCTTTACCTTCAAGGAGCTCATGTACACCTGGCTGCGGCCCTTCCGCATGTTCTTGACGGAGCCGATTGTGCTCACCCTGTCGCTTCTCTCTGGTTTCGCCGATGCTCTGATCTTCATGATGATTCAGTCGTTTGCTCTGGTCTACAAGCAATGGGATTTCAATGCATACCAAATCGGTCTTGCCTTTATTCCCATTGGTCTCGGCTATGTTATCGCCTGGCTATCATTCATTCCTGCAATCAAGCGCAACAAGGCTGCCCGTGCGAGAAATCCAGAGGATGAGCATGCCCAATACGAGGACCGGTTGAAGTGGCTTCTCTTCACAGCCCCTTGTCTGCCCATTGGTCTGATTATCTTTGCCTGGACGAGCTCTGGCCCACCGCTGCACTGGATCGGCACCATGTTTGGATCTGCCATTATTGGTATCGCCAACTACGCCATCTACATGGCCACCATTGATTACATGATCTGCGCGTACGGTCCCTATTCAGCCTCTGCTACTGGTGGTAATGGATGGGCCCGCGACTTCCTGGCTGGTGTCTTGACCGTTCCAGCCACTCCCTTCTACTCCAACATTGGTGCTGAGAAGGGCCGCAACCTCGAGTACGCCTCAACCATCCTTTTCTGTATCTCGGTTCTGCTGGTTACGGCCGTCTACGTCATCTACTGGAAGGGGCCCGTTCTTCGAAAGCGCTCGCCATTCGCTCAGACACTTGCATCTGGTGCTTCAGAGCAAGGTGGACGTCGCCTCAGTCTAGTACGAACCCCCTCCAATGTTCAAAAGTCCGGTCCTGCGTCGAGGCGGGGCTCGAACGCTGCTGGCCACCCAGCAGCAGAGCTAAACGCCGGCCGCAGTGCAAGCAGAAATGCTAGCGGTGCCAACAGCTTCGAGGGTACACCCTCATCGAACCAGACGCCCGGTGCGGCAACGCCGACGGTTCATCCCTCTCGACCTGTCGCACTTGGCGACCGGTTCGGCCCTGGTTCGAGACGCAGCTCGTATTATTCTAGCAAGAACGCTGCGAGTCGCAATGCCAGTCGAAACGCAAGTCGCGATAACAGCCGGAGAAACAGCCTCGAGGAGCCGAGCACGTCTGCTTCGGGGCATGGGCACCCACTCAATGATCGGTCTGTTCACTTGTCCACCATCCCTTCTGTTCAGCAGTAATCAGAGGATGTGGCACGAGACAAACAAATCAAGTTAAAAAATGATTCGAATTGGATACCCTCGCTCAGATATCATAGCATTCATCGGAGTTAGTTTTTGGGGCAGATACCCCAATAGTCATGCTTGGTAAAGATTTATATAATGCATTTTCACTGTTCATCGAACGTTCATTCTAGCGATAGCTCGTAATTGTTCTTCGTTTTTCTCTCTTCGAGTCTTGCCACCGTCAGACTCCGACACCTATTTCCAAATTGACTATAGCATACTCATTTGCCTGTGACGTCCTTATGTGCTTCAAGAGCGGGGTTCCACAACCACAAGAAGCTGTAAAAACTGCCAATCAACACCGTACTCATATGATACGATTGGCTGCTGTAGGTTCGGCAAATCGTCAGAGCTGCTGATTGGTCTGAGAACTGCATGCTTCGTATACGTCTATCTATTTGAACGGGCAGGCAATATGTTGCATTGCTAGCTCATGCAGCCAGAACTGCTATATCAATAGATAGACCTGCATCGACTGGACACCACCAAGATATTCTGAACAACACGAAGGCTGAATCGAATTCAAAGATGTCGCTCACAAATGGACCTGTTCTTTCGGTATTTCCTCTGTTGACTCTACTGTCGGGTGCCGTCGCTGCAGTGCTGGCCGTCCGAGTTTTCTACAATATCTACTTTCATCCATTGTCACAATTCCCTGGCCCTGGTTATGCTGCCGCCACATCTTTGACGAGTGCAGTCATATCTCTCAGGAAAAAAGAGCCTGAATGGCTGCTCGATTTGACCAAGAAGTATGGCAGTATGTGAACATACACCCACACAATCAGAGCATAACTTGACAATTGCCATGATAGCCGACAGACCTATCCGAATCGCACCTACCTTGTTACTCTTTCCACGACCTTCAGCGCTGAAGGACATATACTGGGACCCTTCGATGAACCTCAAGTCAGAGCTGTATGGGACAGGCGCTCTAGGACCGCCGGCTCTTTTCAGTACTCGGGATGCCAAGACCCATCAATTGTTGCGCAAGGCGTTGGGTGGGAATCAGGTGTGTTACGCGCCTTTAGAAACTATAACAGCGGCTGAGATCTCAGTGGTCGATCGGTTTTTTGAAAAATACTTGGGAAAGACGAATTGACGATCAGGTGAATCTGTTCATGGAACAGCTATCCAAAGTGGCTGATGGGAGACATGATGTCGTGCTGTCCGACAAGGTCGCGTAAGTGTTGTACCGCCGCATCTTGGTCCCAAATATATACTGAGATTCACGTACAGGCAGTTCGCCGCAGATGTAATCACCATGGTATCTTTCTCTGAGCCGTGGGGATTTGTTCGCAACGGCCGAGACGAGCGTGGCCTGCTTGAATCATGGCGTATGGGCCTCCCCTTTTTTGGTCTTGCTGGTCGTTGGCGATGGTTTCGTCAAAACATCATTGCCAATGATTCATTGGCGAAATTCTTTCTTCCCACAATGAACGATCAGAAGGGCATGGGATACCTCTATGCGCAAGCAGATCGGGAAGTGTCCGCCCGGGAGAAGAAGATTGAGACCGATGGGGGCAGCTTTCTAGAGAGACCCGATTATCTGCAGTAGTGAGTACACAATGTAGAGATCATGCTGCCCGTGCTAACGTCATCCAGCTGCGTCGAGGCGTGCGACGCGGTCACCGGAGAAGCTCTGACTCAAATGCAGAAAAGGGCTCATATAACTTTGTTGATTCAAGCAGGCGCCGATACGACGGCGACCGTTCTTGGAAGCACGCTGCGCTTTCTATTACTGCAACCTCAAGTCCTGGAAAAGGCGAGAGAAGAGATTGACGCGGCCGATAGGGCGAAAATGCTCAGCAATCCAATTGCATACGAAGAGTCCCGGCAGCATTTGCCATATTTTGGTGCTTGTATCAAAGAGTCTTTGCGACTCAATCCACCAGCACCGAACCTCTTTGCGAGGGTCGTCCCGCCAGGAGGGAAGACTATTGACGGGGTGTTCGTGCCAGAGGACACTGAAGTAACGTCTGTGTCGTATGTAGTCCAGCGAGATCCCGTGCTTTACGCACCAGACCCGGAGGCATATAGGCCAGAGCGTTGGCTTGAAGCAGACGCGAAGAACTTGTCAGAAATGGAAGCCGGTCAGTTTGTCTTTGGCATTGGCCCCAGAGTTTGTCTGGGGAAGGACATAGCTACGATGGAGTTATGGAAGCTTCTTCCTCAGGTAAGCGCATTTCTCAAGCACGAGATGAGTACTGACCAACTATCAGATCGTTCGTTCCTTAGATATGGAACTTGTTGACGAGGGAGCATATATTGTTGCAGGCGGTGTAGCATACAACGAAGGACTGATTGGCAGATTGAACACAAGGGCTTGAACAAACAATTGGCACAGGAGCTTCTCATACGTACATCAGGGTAGTTGTGTGAGTTTGCCTACCTAACTATAGGGAAAAGGAAAGGAGCCGCGTCTTTGAGGCCCATCTCATACTTCAGTGCTTTGCGAAGTACTAATATCACTTCCCCCGTCACTAGATTCAGACGTATCACTTCCTCCAACCCACCGAGCTTCCTCATATTCGTCCTGCTCAGACATCTTCATAACGCCAGTGGTAGCTTCTTGTCTCTCATTCTGAATATCATCATCGCCTTTTCCGCGTTCCCACATCTTGAACAACTCACGTTTTACGCTCTCAGACCGCGGTGCGGCATCGAACTCGAATGGAGCCGGTTTCGCAATCAATAGTGGTGAAAAGTCATCCCAGTGCACATCGATCTCGGAACCGTCCGCATGACATTTCTTCGTGATGTCGAATGCCCATGCCATGCCACCCATGGTCAGGAAAAGATCCTGCTCCACGATCGCTATGCCCTGACACGTACGACGGCCGAAGCCAAACTGGGAGTAGCCGTTCAAGTTGGGATACTGTGTCAGAGGCTCCTTGAATGTAGGGTAGGCGGGCTCGATCCATCGCGCAGGGTTGAACGTCTCTGCGTCGGGATAGGTTTTCTCATCACGGGTCATGCCCCTGCGAAAATTGTCAGCGTTGATTCCTCCATGTTAGTGTATCCCCTCGGATGTCCGTCGTTCAGGTGAGGATGCACAGGCCGTGGCATTCGTGCACGCTACTGCTAGACTCTAGTGCCCTGAACACTCCCAATCCGAAACAGCACACAACAATAATATGAACTCACCACTCCAAGGCGTGTACAGTCGCTCCTTTGGGAATAAAGTACCCATTCCAGACATCATCCGCCTCTGTGGCGTGGGGAATTCCAGTGGGCACTGGGGGGCGCCAGCGAATGACTTCTTTGACGACTGCCCTGAGCAGCGGCATCTTCTCGCAGTCTTCCCAGGTAGGGCAGCGACCTCGACAGACCGTGTCTATTTCGGCCTGCAACTTGGGCTGCCAGTCCGGATAATGCAGCATGGCCAGTATAAAGCTCTGAATGGGAGCTCCAATTGTCAAGGCTCCCGCTATAGCCATCTGGCCCACGACGTAGGATGCTTCGGCCTCACTGCCCCATTTGATTGCATCTGGTTGACGCGACAGTTTGTTGATAAATGTGCCCACGAAACTAGGCTGTTTTGTGCCGTCGTTGATACGATCATGAACATAACTGACGTTGCTCTTCCAGGCTGCGGCTTCTTCTGCGTGTCTGGCAAACTCTTTCTGCTTCCAGGGAGACATGAAGAAGGGTATGTGTCTCAATACCTTGATCACATTGGGCAGGGCACCGGCTGGCGAGATGGTCTGAAGCAAGCCGAATGTAGTTCTGCGCAACATATTTGCCGGATGGGGGCTGCCCCAAGCAAGTCGTGATGTAGTCCGGGCCGTGAACTGTTCGATGTATTCCCTATAATTCGAAGGGTCTTGGGCCAGGAGGTATAGAAACCTGTCGCGCTCTTTCGTGGGATAACCATGCAGGCTGGCATTTGCGGAGGTCGCCATTACTTGTTGAGCAAGTCTTCGTTGGCGTTTCCATGTTTCTGTACGGTCCTTGTTTTAGAGGATGATGGCTCTAGATCAAGACAAACACATCACTTACCATTATGACCGTGAAGAGCAAAGTACTCCCCGGCATATTTGTTGTTGGGAAGATTAGGAATCATGGGGCGATCCGAATACGTTCCTGCCCTCTTTGACAACAGCTCGTGTGCAATCTCTTCAGAGGTTATCCATATATTTACAGACCCAAACATGTTCTGCTGGTAAATGGGTCCATATTCCCGACTCCACTCATAGAACTTGAGCCAAGTCTTTTCTGCAGGAATGTCATGAACGCGACCGATAAGAGGAATACCTTGACATGTGTTAGTCTTGGTCCCTCAAAAACATCCAGCTTCTCTCAAACCTTTTGGGCCGGGTAATGGTCGAGCGCCATGGGGTATAGAACTTTTGCTTAGTTTCTCGTAAAGAAATATCAAAGAGAGAATGAAAGTGACAACGAGTGTAAATAGTAAAAGAGGCATTGTTGATACCGTGCCGGATCTGCCTAATCCGAATTGTATCAATAGGAAAGAACGGGTACGAATGGGAGTAGAACTGGCAACAAACAGTATATGAGAGCGAGGGAGAAAAATGTAGATCATGGGTCTACAGGCGTATTTATCAAAATTTGAAGCCTCTGATCAACAGACCCCTCAGCCCTATCGTAGCAAAGGCCCAAACCAGGATCAGATCACATATCGAGAGGCTCCAGAGTATGACATCCAATCGAGTTGCGTGGTTCACGTATTTTGTACTGGGTTTTGATGCGCCATGATACCCAACCAGCGGCCGCAAAGTATTGATGCGTCGAACCCTGGTCATTGCTGCTTTACACGCTGGCACCCTGAGACGACCCACAAACGTTTTGATTGACGATCTCCACTTGATAGGTAGTAATCTATGCAGACGAGACTTATTGTTAAATCAGTGCTCCCGAAGCTCTAGCTGCGTGGTTCATTGTCAAAGATGCGAGCACCGGCTGTGTTGTGTGATCCAACGCCGGTGACTTGGCTCACATCAGAAAGAGTTAATAAGACAAAATACTACCGCAACAATGCGTTGCTTTCTTTGCGCATTTAACAAGTATTTTAACTACATGAATCGTGAATGCTCAAACTGCTCAAGAGATTTGCATCAGCCGCAAAGCCTTCTCAACCTCAGGACTTGCTTTGTCTACCTAAGGGACCGAGTCTATATGATCTGATCAGCCTTATTACTTGAATAAAGAAAACAATAGCCAGTTAAAAGGATCATGCCGAATCGCCCTCCTACAATATGTTTAAACGGAAGACTATAACAAGAACCAAAGTTTCCGCTTCCAAGTATAGAGATCCACTACAACGCTCGGACAAGTTACGACTAAGCACATCTAGTCCACGAGCGATCCGAGCTTTTGAAACACGGAAACGACTAGTTTCGTCAAATTCAATGGAAACACATCTCCATCGGAGGGCCGGCGAGTGGAACGACGAGTGAGCAAAAATGATTAAAAATTGCTGTATAACGCTTGGTGCCATATCCTCCATTGACCACATGTCTCACCTGAAGCTAGACGCCGGCGTCTTGGTGTATTTCCGTGGCTCTGATGCCTTTCCACCACATCAAGCCTACCAAGTCATATCAGTGCGGGCAAGTATTCGGAAATGATGGTCTCAGCGAATTGCTTTTATCAATTATTTTGGTAGAAGACCCAAGTATCAACCGAACATCTACGACACTGAATTGTGCCGACGTGGATTGGCAGCCCGGCGCATTTCCAGCACATGTACCACGTAGTTGCATTCCATGACTGACAGCCTGTGTCTCAAGCGCTGACGAGTGCATTGCTCGTATTCATTCTTAAGAAGCTGAGTGTAGCTCTACCTGAGACGCGTGGGTCCCCAGGAATATGGACTAGTCCGACTGACTTGTTCCATCTCTTGGATAGCATACGATCTATAGGGAAACACAATGGTGTGGTGACTTCTCAATGTTCTTTTCTGATGTCTACTGACGTTTTTGGTTCAGGGTATCTTTTCTTTTATTCAAGTCCATCCCGGACATATTCAGCCAAATGAGGACCAATATTACATTCTGCATACTGGGTTAGCCATGGGATCGTCGACATCATACAATAGTGTACTTACCTCTCAACGGGCGACAAGCCAAGAAGACGCATGGCGTTATTCAGAGTGATGCGAGCACAATCATAGAGTGCCATACGGGCCTTCATCAACTCAGGCTCGCTGCCGACAATGCGCAGGTGGTCGTAACTGGCGCTCAGAGCGTGCGTCATCTTGAACAGGTAGGTCATGACGGTGGTGGGCTCCAGAGTCCGGAGCGTGTTGGAGACGACATCGGGCCACTGCGACAGCACTCGGATAAGATCAATGGCGTGAGGCTCGGTCAACAGAGAGACGTCGGCCGTGGCAAGCTCCTCATCACTAAGCGAGACGCGGCGGGTGATGGAGCACAGTCGAGCATGTGCGTACTGAAGGTACGGGCCGGTATCTCCTTCAAACGAAGTCATGGCGTTCATGTTGAATTCGTAGTTGTTGATTCTATCATCATTAGTCAGGGCGGAAAGATTGTCATGCTCTTGTCAACGTACCTCTTGCCCGTCATGTCTTGAACCATGACACTGCTGATACCCATGGTATCGGCAACAGCCTCTGGGTTCTCGACCTGGTTGTACTTGTCCTCGTTCTTGCGCATGACGCTGTGCATGTGTTCGCCGACGTCGCGGAGGATATCGTTCAGGAACTTGACAGTTCCCTTGCGGGTGCTCATACCGAGGACCATGCCAAAGTTGATGTGCTGCACCTTGGCGGCAATGTCCGCGTGACCCATGAGCTCGACCACCTTGAAGAACTGCTTGCAGTGCAAGTCCTGCTGCGAGGCAATAACGTAGATCATCTGGTCAAAGTTGTACTTTTCGTGACGGTTCAGAAGCTCGCTGATATCGCGGGTCAAATACAAGGCGGTACCGTCCCTCTTTCGCAGGATGGCCTTGCCCAGGTTCTTGCCAGCCTTGCCCTGGACGTGCTTGGCGAAGTCGATCAGGAGAGCGCCATTGTCTTCTTCGGTAAGACCCAACTCGGCCAGTTTCTGAGCGGCCGCCTGCATGTCCGCCTCGGGGACCTGGCTCTCACCAGAGTATTCGTCGAAACGGATGTTGAGTCGCGCATACGTCTGCTTGTACTTTTCGATCGAGAGGTCACGGAATCGCTTCCACAGGGCCAAGGCCTCGGGCTCACCATCGCTCATCTGCTTGAAGTATCGGCGGGCTTGCTCGTCGGTACCTTGGTCGAGCAGTGCTTGGGCCTCTGATTCCTTGCCCTCGCTCTTGAGCTTGTCGGCCTCCTCCTTCTCCGCGGCGGTGTCTTGGTTGATCCTGACGTAGACATTGAACAGGTGGTTGATGGGATCCTTGAGGAGCTCCTCCTCGCTGCCATACTTCTTGAAACCCAATGCCAGCACACCGTATTGCTTGCCCCAGTCGCCAAGGTAGTTGATGCGGACTACATCCCAGCCAGCGGCCTCGTAGAGGTTGGCGAGGAAACCGCCAATGATGGTGCTTCGCAAGTGACCAGCGTGGAAGGGTTTGGCAATGTTGGGCGAGGAGAACTCGATGACGATGCGCTTCTTTCCCTTGGAAGGGTCGTTGGGGTCCTTGAGACCTGGGATCTTGTTGCTGCCATATTCCGTCTTGTTGGCCCGGATCAGAGGAATAATGGTACGGGCGAGGGGTTCGGATTTGAAAAAGAACGGCAGGAAGTTGCCATTCTGAACTGGCTTGTGAACGAGGGGTGATTCGGGCCACTATCAATGATATGTCAGTATTGTAGGACGATTATCAGAGAGGAACAAGGAGAGCCCTGAACCTACCTGCTCAAGCCACTTCTTGCCCAACTCTTCAGGCTTGCCCTTGACCCGCAGGGCAGGGATTGCCACGACCAAGTCTCCCTTGTCCAGCGACATTGTCCATTGAACAGCATTGTAAACGACCTTGGTGTCGACGCCGGTAATCTTGTGCAAAATCGAGGTGACGTGAGACCGGTAGATGTCGACTGGGTTGATCTCGGGATAGCAGTTGGGGTACTTGTCCAGCGCAGGCAAGCTCAGGTCCCTGAGCAGCTGGGTGACATTGTCGACCGAGGCGTCGGTGGCCATGTTTGCGACTGTAGCCGTATGAGGATCCTGTGCAGAGGTGTTCCGACTTGTTGTTGCAGAAGTAGAAAATGAAGAAGAGGCCCAACACAAATTCGGGTACCGGCGCCGATGCTGTCTGTGAGAATACTGGCGATGGTGGGGTGACGGACGAGAAAGAAAATGTTGGCGGGGTAAAAATTGTAGGTGGGACTGGGCCTGGCCTCTAGTCCGGGGCGGCGTTGGACAGTGGCCGGCCGAATCGATTCGGGGCGTGCAGGGGATGGGATCGAGTCTTTTCGACAAAAGGTTTGCTGAGAGACTCTGCACAGCGCAAAATGGAGGTTGGTATATGCTTCGTGTTGCCTGTATCTTCATGAGATGCGATATTTCCATACGCGAAGACAATTGTATCGTCGCCCGTTCCATGTGACTCATGTGACTCATCTGTTCGAGGCCGAGTCAACGAGCGACGCGTCCAGTTGTTGTCCGCTGGCTCAAGAATTCAGCAATGGAACGTGGTCCGCTTCCACCGCACAGGGATTGATTGCTTACGGCAGACGGTCCGGTGTTTCTCCGCCCAGACGGTATTGATCGCCCTATAATTCTATACTACACTGGTCATTGGCCAAGCACTGTGGAGTGAAATATACAACTACTTGGTTTAAAATTGTGTTTAACAATCGAAAATACTACAGATTATGAGGAACATTAGAAGCTTCAGTAATGGATCAATTTGGCTTCCCCCTGGAAAGCTGGAGCGCACGACTATCTAAGGTTGTCAATACAACCTGTAGCTGGAGAGTGACCTTGACGGCATTTGATCACTCATCACGACTTTCACACTGCACGACCCAAGTGAATCTGTGGATAAGCGGTCAAATCTCTATCGGTGATTATGTTGGTATTCTCAGAAGCAGTATTCTTCGACATGCAAATGAATTCCTTGAGCACCAGTTCCTTTGTGAACCGCACGCTCATCACTCAATTTTGCCACACTTGTGCGGACCCTGGCTACCAGAGAGATACCGCCACAAACCACCACTCCAGTCTCTCCACCAGTAGCCTCCACAGCGTTGCGTATAAAGCTCGATACGTCTGGCCTCGATGCGGAGTGATGTATATGAGAGTCGTTGCTCCCCTGAGACAGACGCTTGCGAGACGAGACGCCGGCGTTAGCTTCGACGTCTGTAGAGCAGCAACCACTGCCCGACTTCTCTGTCACGCCAACCTTTTCAATGAACACCGACTTTTTCTCCCGACTGCTCACTGATTCCGTTGCGGAAGACATCTGTGACCTCGAGATGGACTCCAGCTGCCCGTTGCCTGTCACGGCAATGTGTACGGACAATGCGATGCCCTTGTCGTTGGCCCTGTCCAGGGCCTCATGGAGTCGATCGAGGTAGAAACCAATTTCCTCACCTTGGCGAGCGGCCAGAAGAAAGTCAATGCGCTTTGTGCAAATTGTTGACTTGCACTGAAGCACACTCTCGAGGATTGGTAGAGTGAATGAGGCACCAGTTGACGCCGACACAAGCACTAGCGTCTCGAATATATCCCAGCGTGGCGGACGACCATAGGGACCAGACACGAGAGCGGTGAGTGTTCGTTTGTTATCCGAGGCCTCCAACTTCTTCGCATACGAATGGAGGCGCTTCGAAAAGCCGGAATGGGAGCGAATCACCAATTGAATGCTGTTGCATATACACGTCTCGGGCATTTGGTGAGCGCAGGCAATGGTGTAAGGATGCGCTTCCAAGGGACCGATGCGTGGAAGCCAGAGGTAGAGATGTTGACCGGCACTCCACGTAAAGTGTACGTCCTTGATGGTCAAGACGGTGATTGAATCCCCGACGGAGCTGACTTGCGTCTGGTGGCCGAACCTCTGACCTCCCTTGCAGCGCGACGGGTTTGGTCTGAATTTGATGTTCTGCCAGAGTAAAAGGCCAAAGCGGAACACTCGATCAAATGCCAACGCGGCAATGGCAAACCAAATGTTGTATTGCGCATATGCGGGTACATGCACGTATATCACCCATAAGAAGATGATGGCGGCAAGAATATGTTGTACCACAAAGATCTCGTAGGCCATGGATCGGAATGGTTGGAGGGACGTGATGACCATCCAAAGGAGGATCCCCCATGCGCCCAAGCCATACCTAATAGATGGCATACTGGACATCTCCAACTCAACGTAGTCGTAGAGAACCCACTCGGAGTAGAAGTGAAATCCATGCACGGTGGCCGTGACGAACATGGTTCGGGCCACCCAGCGGTGTAACCAGTTGAGCCTTTCGTAGCTTGTGCCGGCAAGCAAGCCAATGATACTTGTCTTGGCTGAAAGTAGGTATAAAAAGGGAACTTGTGTCACTGTGACCCAGGCGTTGCGAAACCCAATGCGCTCCCAGAAGTACGCATCCTTGACGATCGCGCCAGCGGTCATCATGTAGATGATCACAGCCCAGTAAACGAGAAGGCAGATGACCCGGCCCATAGGCGGTGGTGTCAACCAGGACAGATATCTTGCTGGGACGTATAGCTGTGGGTAGCTGATCTCGCGGCCGACAGCGGTCAAAGTTGCCCATGTTTGTAGGTACCAGCTGTTCGGTTTCGTGGGGTACTCGATTGCATGTATTCTCGAAGTTCGTAACCTAAGTACCGGGTCAGCGTTTTCAAGAGTGGTGACTTTGCGCTTTCCTCACCTGATCCAGTTTTGCCCGTAGTTGAGCAGGCGCACTATCATCAGCGTGCCCATGACACCTGCTATTAGATACCAATAGGTATAAGCATACGACATATTGGTGGTCTGGAACATGCCGCTGGAACTCATAGAGTCCATCGACATGTCCATTCCGCTCATGTCCATCTTGGCGGCTCGAGAAATGAAGCCGACTCAGCGGCGCCCAATGTTGGCGATTGTCAAGTCACACAGAGTTGTCTGTCCGAGCGTGAGTGGGTCGAATTGATTTCGGCGTTCTCGAAGCTATTCGAATCGCATTGCTTTCGAAATGTTGACTCTCTCAAAATAAGCCACGAACCTTGATTTTGAGAGAAACTTTGGAGGAGTTGACTGTGACCCGCAAGAGACGTTGAGCAACAAACTGCCCGATCGTGGTGTTCGGCTGCCCCGTGGTGTCTAAGATCGGATCGGCAGTATTTTCTAAAAGTTCGTCCCGAGCGCCAGCGGGATTATGCAAAGTGACAAATTGAAGAATAGAAGGGATCTCTCGGCTTTGAAACCCAGAGGTTCGATCGCGATTTGCCCGGAAAAGAAACTGTACTCTTGCCGAGTGACAATCCAGTGCAGCCGTGAGCCGCCACAGAGCAGACTGGTGTAACGGGGTAGTGAAACTTGCTCCTGAGTCTGACGTTGGTCAGGGCCGGTGGGATCAAGACGATGGGAGCTTGGATGGCAGATCCCCCATTCGAATGATTAGCACTCTCAGTCAGACATCAGACATCAAATGTGTAAAATCGTGGACGAGAACACTAAAAAGATTAGACCCGGAACTGAGCCATGACATGCACCAGTGGAGGGCATTTGAGCACCTTTTTTCAAAAGATGCGTGTGAGCGGCCTGACAATGGCTTGCATGCGTTAGGTGTTTGTTTCCCTCTTTGGGTTGTCGCCAGTGGCCGGCAGAGTCTAGGTACTCACCGATCTTGTCAGCTACTCTTTTAGCTTTGCCGCCATCTTGAACGTATCGCAACGCCCAGACCTGCCTATAACTTGCTCAAACCGCCTCAGACGAGAAAGGCTTGTCCAATACGAGCTAGCCCTTCCCCGCCTCCGGTGATACCCTGCCGACCATAAAACAACTTCTCCTTCCTAAGAGACCTCGAGCCCTGTCGCTATCAGACCGGCATATGAGTTTGGAGCCCGGAGAGTGGCAATTATTCTTCAGAGTGTCGACGTGAATTGCTGGAAGGTTGAATAGATCAAAACCTCGAATATCTAATATGATGTCTCATGACGGGAAACGAGAATCGCTGCAGGTCGAAAAGGATATCATTTTGCTGGGCTGAACTAGAGCCTTGGCGAGAAAGCTTACATACTTGCCCGAAATATTGGACCATGAGATCGGCTGCTCGGGGATAATCCCATGTGGTACTTTGAGCTTGTTTTTCTGCAGATGTAAACGGGCTTTCCTGGGCATGTTTGATCCCTTGAGACTCCCAAAGGACGGGCAAGGTATCTCATCCCGCCATGACAACAGGGCCTCAGGCCAAGACACCAAACTACCTTTACCTTCAGCTCGGACTTGCGGCACAAGACGTCGACCACGGACCGTTGACCATTGCCTGCATCCCAGGGCTCCAGGACCCTTGACAATTCCTGCTCACTGTTTCCACTAGGTAATAGTCTAACAGCGAGTAACTATTCTCTGTTCGGCTTCTTAGTCCGAACCGGGAAACTAGACGCTTCCAGATTGTTTGCAGCTGCATGTTTGTAACTGCAGCGCGGGTCTGCAGGTAGAGCAGGCAGCTCCAGCCATCGAACCGACACATACATAGCTCTTGCCATATCCTATTTCCACCCGTCTGGCGAGCTCTCATCTCCTGCAAACTTTCGTCTTCTCCAAACCTTTTCTTCTCTTACAGATACAGCACCGTAACGCAGCTTCGGCAGTAAGAACAAGTATTTGACGACTCCACCACAATCACAATGCCATCCATTGCCTCCATCTCGGCAGCGGCCCTGCTGCTGCTCGGCTCCTGCCAAGCTCACTTTCTGTTGTTGTCGCCTTCTCCCGCCGGCACCTTCGACGAGGATTCCGAGAGCAATACCCCTTGCGGTGGTGTCACGCCCAGCTTCTCGTCAGACAACATTACAGACTTTGCCGTCGGCGGCGACGCAATTGCCACCCAGCTCGGCCACCCGCAAGCCAACTGGTTGTACAGGTTCACCACAGACGAGTCCGCAAGTGGCAATTGGACACAGGCATATCCCATTGTGCAGCAAAGCGGCCTCAAGTTCTTTTGCATCCCGGATGTAACCGTCGACGAGAGCTACGTGGGACAGACAGCTGTTCTCAGTGTCGTTGCCGATGCGCCTGACGGGCTGCTCTATCAGGTATGTCATTCCGGGGGAAGCTGACCTCGAGTAGTTTGCTAACTTCTAACAGTGTGCCGTCGTGAAATTTGTTTCTGGTGTCAACTCCAATCTGCCCAGCTCTTGCACCAACACGACCGGTGTCACCGGATCCTTCGCCTCGGATGACAAGCTCACCGCTCTGGTTGACTCGTCCACAAGCAGCAACGAATCGAGTACGGCAACTGGTACTGCTAGCAGCACACCTTCAAGCTCTGGAAATGCTGCCCCGGGTCAGTTTGGTGGATCGGTCGAAGGACTTTGGAACCTTGTGACCATCAGCGGGATGGTCGCTATTGGTGCGGGTCTGATGATTTAAAGGCGTCAAAAGCGGCCAGTGATTTGCCAGGAGTGTCAATAAAAAATTCAATCTGTTTATGAAATCGTGTCCTGACATCGTCGAGTCCCAAGGTTGTTTGGCGCAGAGTACTGAGCATGGAGGAACCAACCATAAATGAAAGCATACAAGCTTTCATTTGAGCGACATGAGAGTGAGTGTTCTACAAAAGTACGTCAGACAAAAGGAGCTCAAATAATAGCAGGTAAATGTGGTCTCTAAATTGGAAAGCAGCCCTTCCGGATTGACTACGCTCATCCAGTGCAAAACTGTTGCGGCTACACCACCAAGTGCTTTGCAATCAACCTAGCAATTCTTTCGAAACTGCAGGAGTATTGATGTAAGCAATACCCTCCTTCCTCCAAGTATCATCCTCAACCCAGCTCTCCGTAGCATTGAGTACAATATTCTTTGGGGCTTCAAGTTCGTACTTTGGCCAACTTGGCAGTATGTTCTGCTCACTTTCATTGGCACCATTCGGATCAAGACCAACCACGAAATTGGCGTAGGCCTGTCCAATTCCCCTTGCTAGTTCCAAATGGCTGTCGTATTGGGGACTTGCACCAAGCAATCCAGAAATGTTCTGAAAACTAAAGGCGACATTCTCAAAGTGCTTGACGCCATCCCATTCGGCCCCGTTCCAGATGCGCTGATCGAATCGATAGCTGTAGACATCCACCCCAGCATTGGTGTACAGTTCTGCCATCTTGCGTCTCTGAGATACCATGACCAGGTCAGATCCTATCGACGCCGCCCTTCGCCACTGCAAGCCACGGCTCGGGTTCCGGGTGCAGTTGGTGATGGCGTAAGGAACCGCGTAACAAGGATCGTCTGCATATAACTCGAATAGCTGACGCACTGTCTGTGGTGTCAAGGAGTAGGAGCGCCAAGTGAAGATGGAGTTGAATATGTCTTCTTCCGTGTTTGGTGTTCCCGAGATGGCAAATGTCTCATCGGTATTGGCGCCTGTAATGATGGGCACCGCATTGTAACTGCCATTCTCGATGAGCTGACTTGGATAGGCCGTCAGAAAATCACCATCAAGTAGAGGGTTCCAAACAACGCTGGGGTGAGCCGCAAATAACACCTCTGCGTCGAGAGATCGCAGACATGCTAGCTGGTCAGATACACCCCAGCAGCCGACAGCCCGGGTGAGATTCTCAACGGCACTGTTGTACCAGGAAAGTGTCTCGATTTGTGCACCCGTCGGGCCTCCGCTTTCCATGATGGCGCCACGAAAGAGACCATCGTCACGTCCGTCGTACGCAAACATGTGATATGCGACGCTCTGGGCACCAGCGCTCTCGCCCCAAACAACAACCTCGTCTGGGTTTCCACCAAAGCTGGCAATGTTCTCTTGTATCCAGTGCAGTGCCAGTCTCTGATCCAATAGACCCGCATTGCTTGAGCCCTCGGCCAGAAGCTGGGCAGTTTGCAAAAATCCCCACATGCCCAAGCGGTAGTTCATGCTGACGGCGATGAAAGGCTGTCCAATATCCTGTCCCACCTTGACGATGCCAGACAGGTTATACTGTGGGTCGGCAGTGCTTCCGGCATACTATCAAGTGACTATCAGCTCCAAGAACAAGGTCTTGCTGCGGCACACATGACCGCGGCGTTGCACAACTTACAAGACCACCGCCATAGATCCAAACCAACACCGGAAGAGGCTCTGACAGATTTCCAGACGGGCGAATGACGTTGATATTCAGGCAATCCTCTGATATGTTAAAGGTACTTGCATATTGCATGCAACTGTAACCATACTGTGTCGCATCACGGACGCCATCGAAAGACGAGTTGATACTCTGGGGCCACCGGTATCGAAGGTCGCCTACAGGTGGCTGTGCATATGGAATCCCAAGGAAAGCGTCTTGGTCCCAGTCGGACAGGTAGACTCCTTCGTACGTGCCATTGAGAGTCTGTGCCGTCGGCGCTTGAGCCCAGGCTGAGGGCAACGACAGCAGGCTAACCAGGCCGAGGAACAGAGAAGGTGATTTCATCTTGGCGAGAGGCTGGATAGTCAAGACATGATCGACGCGAACATACTAAACTTGCCATGGTGTCTTATAGCCCACGTCCGGCCGAATGTAAATGGTCTTGGCACTTGAGGCTACCCATGATTGGAGGAATAACATTAATTGCTGCTCAACACTGACAGGAAAACCTAGGACATGGGCAAGGTCGAGCCATTCCGTCTGCATAAAACTTGGGGTAAGAGGAGAAAGCATTTGGAGATGGTCGTGGACTACCCGGCTGCGTTGTGCTTTTTCGGGTCGGACATCTAGTGGGCCAGGGGTACATGACCCAACGGCGAAATTAAAGGCATGCTCAATCTTTATAAAGTGGCGATTCCCCACGGCGGTAGAATTAGACAATTATATTTCCACATCTAGATCGGTGTCACAGCTTGGTAAATACGCTAAAACGCCCTTCGTCTGTTCCGCGCCTTTGACTGCTGTGTAGCATCTAGAGTGGCCGGCCGGACACTTTGTGGGTTGTGAAACACGTCGTTCGCATCCCAATCCGACTTGACCTGGCCTAATCTCTCGAGATTTGGGCCCCAGTACGACTCCTGAGCATTGGTCAATAGGGGATCGACATAACCCGGGTATGTCGTCAGAGTCTGGCCCGCCGCGCTCTGAATGTTATTGATCAGGCCGTTCATGAAATCCTTGGTCGTCTGAGATAATGTTGGCACACCGATTCCATAGCCTTGACAAAACATGATCTTGTCGCGATGCGAATAGGCCGTGGCATTCATCGGAATGTCGTTGATGGCACCTCCCGATACATCAAAGATGAGGAACCACAGAAGAGTGCCGCGATCGGTCTCGTCGAGATACGTCATCATGCTCTTGATCTCGTCTGTAGTGAGCAGCTCGTCCTGGCGGAACGCTAGACTTCTTGATGTGAATGCGCTCTGAATGTCCGAGAGGTAAAGCGCCGCGTCCTCTGCCTGTTGAGCGATGACCCCGAGCCAATCATCGAGCACAACTGATACCTTGCCGGCGGGTATCTTGTCGGGAATGCCGGTTGCGTCAAACTCGTCCTGCGTTCCATAGAATGTCGCCGTGATGACGAGTCCAAGCTCGTGCATGACGATTTCAGACCCAAACCTTCGATCGAGATCGGGGTCCGAGATGAGGCTCTGCCACTGGTCAAAAATGTCGACCATATCAACGTGCTTTTCAAATGTTGCCGTGAATGAGTATTGGACCACGCTTCCAGGCTCAGGATGTGTCTTGACCACAAACTCGGTGATGACTCCAAATCCTGCACCAGCACCCTTCAAGGCCTGAAATGGTCAGCATAAGACCAATCCGTGCTTCCGACAAAAATAGGTACCCACAAAAAATAAATCAGAGTTCTCGGTTTCGTTTGCGCGGACGATACTGCCATCTGCCGTCACCACCTCGACCTCGAGAACGTGATCTAGGCATGATCCCCACATACGTGACGACGGACCAAGTCCTCCCTATAGGCATATCAGCGTGGGCCCTTTCGGACAGTAGGAATAATGCATACGATGGTGGCATGTCCGCCAATCCCTACGTCGGGACACGTTCCATGTGCCATGGCTCTGTTTCCATTATCGTGGAGCTGCTCTGTGACGTCTGACAGACGATGGCCTGCACCGATTGTTGCTTGCCATGTGTTTGTATCCATCGAAAATTGTGTCAATTTCTGCAGATCCAAGACCAGCTCGCCATCAACTCCACCAAGGCCTGGGAATTGGTCAGATATGAAGACCAAAGAATGACGGAGGACGAACCAAAGTTTCTGTGGTGAGTTAGCAAATCAGATTTCCAACAAATGAGAGCAGACACAAGACGTACGCATAAGAGTGGCCGCCAGACTTGGCTTGTACTTTGACATCGCTCGACACGGCACATTTGATGAAGGCCGAGACGTCATCCGCAGTTTCCGGCCTTGCCACAGCAATGGGAGTGACTGGTAGATCAAGATTGTAAGGCTTTACCCATAGAGCTTGGTACAAGACCGCGTCTGAAAATGCGACGCAATCACTTCGACCATTGCAGACAGTATTGAGGCAGTCTGCCAGAGGTGTGCTGGATCCTTGCCCCATTCTGTCTCTCAAGCCGGGATTCTGTCTGTCCAGCCAGGATTGCCCGATAATGCGCAGTCAGGTCCACACTATAAGCAATGTCTTATCTGTCTGGGTGGGAGACCTCGTCGAGACTGGGTGAAGAGAAGACAAGTTACACCTAGAATTGTTGTTCTCTCTGTCGATGATAGTATATTAGGCAAGTGCGAGGATTTTTGGCAACCCAATGTGTACTGGGAATCACGTTAGTCTTCTATTCTTTATCCGTCCGATTCCAAAGAACAGGCAAGACTCATGTTGCGGGCAGCTAGTCACTGATACGCCAAACATGGGCCAGGGGTGATTGAGTTGGCAAGACATACCAAGAGGACATATGTGCAAGCATCTGGCATGGACAGACAGATTCAAGGTCCGTGGAAAGGGTCCAGATTAACCATCCACTTCCGACTAGCAAGGATGGTGCTTTTTGCCTTGAATGTCATGTCTTCTACTCCTTCTCATTGGTTTGAATGATCGGATGCTGCCACTCAATGCCCTCTATCGAGAAACATTTTCTTGTTTACAAGCGACAGCATGCACTGTAAGTTGTTTGCCATTTGCCACCGCCCCGAGCCACGCATGAAGCATCATTGCTCAGTGGGAGTTGTACTGACCAGTAGAACTGCCGAATGACCTTGCAAGCCCCGAGCCTTGACGCCCGCCAAGAAACACTGCCAATATTGCGTTTAGGTGTACTGCAATTTACAGGTTTTAAGGTCTCCTCGTGCAAGCAATCATGTGAGGAAGTGTTGAATTGATCTCAGGTGGAGGTTGAGCTGTGCAAGCAAACACTATTTCATTCCAGGGCGAGCTGGCTTTTCCAGTCGGCGCTTCATTAGCTGATGGTGTAACCCCAAAGTCAACGGCTTCAGGGCTGAATTGCAGTACAGGTGGGGTGCTCCATTCCAAGCTACCTATATCCAGTGTAGATCTTCAGTCTCCGTTCTTCTGGGGTGAACTGTAATTTCTATTGGAAAGCCCCGGGACTTCAAATTACGTCGCGATATGAGGTCAATTGCTGGACATTGCACGACAACCGCATCAAATGTTCAAACAGAGGTCTGCCAACATGCTACTGTATCTGTTCTGAAACCTTCATGGACCTTCTGGCGACAAATCAGTTCTCAAGAGTGATTACAACAAGCGCCATCGGTATTACCTACCAACCCCTTGGAAACTCTCTGCAGGCGTATTCGACCTTTTGCTTGGCATTGACAAACAAGTACAGCAGGAATCCATCAACAGCACGGGGAGGAGATTCCCGTTGTTACAAGTACTGTCACAGCCACAATCGATACAGAAATGAAAAGAAAGCAGGAGCCAGCCTCATGTGACTGGTCGGATTAGTATGAATGTAAGAGAGTGAATGCGAGAAATACACGGATTCCGAACGCAGGTACACTAACGGAAGATGCCTGGGCACTTTTCCATTCACAGAATAGAACCTGACTTCAAAACTAAGGACGATCTCCCCCTCATCACGCTTCTTGGCCAAGCATGTGTTTATGCTTATTACAAACAGACATGGAGGCATTGGCGGCGGCCGGCTCCGGTAAGCCAGACAGCGGGGCCGACGGTAAGCGGTAGACTCAGGACCTCCCGTGTTAGGCCGACACGATTACGTACGGTGAAACAAGAGCTAATGTACATGTTTCTTTTGCTTTTCGTGGGAAAGACATGGTTCGGAGTATGTGCCGGTAGGAATTGTCTAAAGGGCAGTTCGATTGATTATAAGTTTGTGAGTTTCTCAATAGATTGCCCATCAAACACTTGTCAAAACTCAACCTCCGGGTTTCTCGGTCTCGTGAAACAACAACACCCAACGCGGGGCCGAGACGGCCGACATCAAAATCTGGGGTCCGGGGAACGGGGCAAGATGGCCCAAGCGATAAGCCCCATGACCATGCAAGCGCGCCGGGCTACTGCGTAGTACGACGACTCGTCTTACTTGATCTGTCTCTACCGAGGGAGAGGCTGGTATGAAAAGGGAGGTAGGGACGTTGCCATATTCTGTCCCTGAATCCAATTCATCTTGAAATATTCATCATCTCATCAGATTCTGCCAAGGTCAAGACCAGACAGGGTGGCTCCTCCATTGTGGTGCATCTCCAGGATAACTGGGTCGTATATCTGTTTTGGGCAAAGAGTAGACGTGTCTCGGGCAACATTTCCGCGAGCAATTGGCGGAGACTACCTTTAGGCCACTCTATCAAAAGCTGAAGTCTTCACAACTACCAAACACTTCCGTGCGGAATACCAGCACACGATTTATTCCCGGTTCGCCGCTCACCAATTGAGGCTCGACTCTCTATAACCCCGCAGGAATCTCTTGTCCCCCAAAGCCGAGTTGAATGCCACTATGATGCACTCGCTCCTCCAGACTGCCGTGACAACCCCACCTTGTGGCACCCCGCTTGCTCTGTTACGAGCTGCCGGCCCAGCTCTTGGAAGGTGTACTGCTGCGAGACCCAATGCCGGTTCTTTGTCCGCACGTACTACTCGATCTTTCCCAAGCAACCAGAATCTGACGTCGGTTCGTTATTTTAGCGGAAGGTACAACTCTCGGCCAAGCCAGCTCCAAGCTACTCACATAAAGCTCAAGCTCTCCGAGTCTTCAACCCTCCCTCCACCTGCCGGAAACCGCACACCTGAGCAATCATTGCATATTTGGCACCGCCCCGAGGTTTCCGGAACCTCTCGGACCAAGGATATCTCGACTACTTCTGCATCACAAGGGCTGAGATCGATCAGTTCGACCGCAACTAGGGACATCATCCTCAAGGACCAAGAACGCACCGATCCTACGGCAAACAGTGCAGAGATGTACACAGCTTCGTTCGCCTTTTTCGAGGCGATATGGGAGGCAGGCGTGACTCACTGCTTCGTCAACTTGGGATCCGATCACCCTAGCATCATCGAAGCAATGGTCAAGGGCCAACGTGAAAAGAAGGGCCAGTTTCCAAGAATCATAACGTGCCCCAACGAGGTGTGTATATTCCAGACTATCTGGGATCTTGGTCATCGCTAATTCAATATCAGATGGTTGCAATGTCCATGGCGGACGGGTATGCACGCCTCACCGGGAAGCCACAGGTGGTCATTGTGCATGTCGATGTTGGTACCCAAGGTCTCGGCGCTGCCGTGCATAATGCGAGCACTGGACGCGCACCTATTCTGGTCTTTGCTGGCCTCAGCCCCTTCACTCTGGAGGGGGAGATGCGTGGTTCACGAACAGAGTACATTCACTGGATCCAGGATGTGCCCGACCAGAAGCAGATCATCAGCCAGTACTGTCGCTATTCTGCCGAGATCAAGACTGGCCGCAACATCAAACAGATGGTCAATCGAGCTCTTCAATTTGCCACCAGCGATCCCCAAGGTCCCGTACACCTAGTTGGCGCCCGAGAAGTGATGGAAGAAGATATTGAGCCATACCACCTGGAGCAAGATGTCTGGAACCGTGTTGAGCTGGGCGGACTTCCGAAGTCTGCCGTTGGTCAAATCTCAGAGGCATTGGCTGGCGCCAAGAAACCTCTGCTTATCACTGGCTATGGTGGACGCAACCACAAGATCCCTGGCGCGTTGGTAGAATTGGCCAACTCGGTCAAGGGCCTTCGAGTTCTGGATACCGGTGGCAGTGACATGTGCTTCCCTGCTTCCCATCCTGCTTGGTTGGGTCTTCGCTTTGGCGTCGAGGCAGAGATCAAAGAGGCTGATGTGATCCTCGTTGTGGACTGCGACGTCCCATGGATTCCGACTCAATGCAAGCCAGCAGACACGGCCAAGGTTTTCCACATTGATGTCGACCCGCTGAAGCAGATGATGCCCCTACATTACATTCCAGCTCAGCACCGGTACCGGGCTGATGTTCTCACATCCCTGGAACAGATTACTGATCACATCAAGACCGAAGGCGCCAGCAAGGTAGATGCTGCTGCGGCCGAAAAGGCGTGGGAGGGTTTGGTGGCCTCGCACAAAAGTCGCCTGGATGATATTGCAGCCCGAGCCGCTCCAACATATGAGGACACATTTGGCACTGGCCACCTATGTCGTCAGCTGAGAGAACATTGCCCGCAGGATACCATCTGGGCCATTGAAGCCGTCACGAACACGGCATTTGTGCACGACAACCTGCAACCGGAACTGCCCGGATCATGGATCAACTGTGGAGGAGGTGGTCTCGGCTGGTCTGGAGGTGGTGCTCTGGGCATCAAGCTGGCCACCGATGCCGAAAATGGTGGCGCTGGCAAGGGCAAGTTCGTCGTTCAAATTGTGGGTGATGGAACCTTCTTGTTCAGTGTGCCTGGAAGCGTCTACTGGATTTCCAAGAGGTACAACATTCCAGTCTTGACGATTGTCTTGAACAATAAAGGTATGCCGAATCAAGTTTGTTGTTGAGTAATGGATGCTAACGGTCACCAGGATGGAATGCTCCTCGAAAGTCTCTGCTTCTCGTACACCCTGACGGCGCTGGCTCCAAAGCCACCAACGAGGAGATCAACATCTCTTTTGACCCTGTCCCCGATTATTCGGGCATTGCAAAAGCAGCTGCAGGAGGTGATCTGTTCGCCGCCAAGGTTGAAAAGGCCTCTGAGCTCGAGGGAGTCTTGAAAAAGGCCATTGAAACTGTCCAAGGAGGCCAGAGCGCTGTTTTGGATGTCAAGGTCAACTTTGGTAGCTAGAGAATCGACCGACACTTGGAGTCAACTTCGGGATGTCTCAAGTGGAGGGGTTACACATTTGAACAGTTCACTTGACGTCGAGTTTACAAGAAAGACCGCGAGAAAGACGCCTAATGAGTCCGGATATATTTATACCTACCACACAGAACCTATAGTTCTATGTCCGACTAGATAAGTCAAGCTCGCAGACAAGAATGTAGAGAAGAAGAAAGTATGCCGTGTTTCCTCCGACTGTACGGAGTATTAGTGTCAAATCTACGTTGACCTTCTTGTCGTCTGGTTTGGGTATCAGCTCTGAGTCTAAAGCCAACATGATCACCCCAGTGTTAGAACCAGCATGTAAAGTTGCGTTCACATACAGCCTAAAAGCATGAGAGTCAATGCCCTGTCCGTGGATGTAGTCCTCCTCGAGACTCTCATGCTGACGCGGAACAATTCAGATGCGGCTTTCCTCGGATATGGAGGCCCCCTCACTCTCTTCTCTGCCACGAATGGAAACGTCGATCAGTTGGAGAAGAGCCGGGGTCTTGTTTACGGCGCAGTCAATTCCATATTCGCGCAAGCAGCTGTAAGATGAGTAGAAGAATTGTAAAATATGCATTCAATACAACGTGCAGGCTTTTGAAATCTAAGCTGCTGGGTCTACTTCCTTCTTTTCAATATTTGATAATTAATAAGACCCCTTGCCGCTGGCCTGGCTGTGAGTTGTCGGAGCGTTTAATAAAAGCATACCTAGTCAAGGAACATGGCGATCACATGTCGATGATTGGGCCTTGTAGTCTGTGACTTGAGCCCTTCTCCAATTTCTCCGCGGTTGATTGATATTGGGCACCGGGGAAGCACTGGGAGAGCCTGCGAGGTCGTCCGCCACCAACAAGGATAAATTGGAGATGGGTATCATATGGGCAAAAGCCACTCTACAAACCTACATAGTACACTGTACACTACCACTTTGGCTGCAACATGCAGCATGGATGAAAGAAATCCACTGCTAATACTTGCAGGAAGGTTCAGAAAGTGAAGTGGTTCTGCAGCACATTATCCGGCGACTGCATGAATATATAACTGGTGGCTCTTCGAAACTCGTCCACTGCATGAATCCAAGCAACCCGGGACAAAGTATTTGGTTATCTAGTAGTAAATCATCAGGCACAAGGTTTGCTATTTCAGTATCGTACATTGCTCTGTACAGACGAGAGCAAGACCCTACAAGCATAAGCGGCCTCCACCTTTACGGCCTCGGGATCTACACAGATCATATAGCACTCCACACTGCACACACAATGTGCGATCTTTGCGCACCCAGGTATCCGTACTCGATGGTCTGGAATGAGCTCAAGGGTGTACTGAGTACGGATTCATCTCCCGAATCATTTAGTAGCCACCCACATACACCTTTGAATCAATATAAACCTGCTAGCCATGCAAAGGTCTACCACTACTGTGCACTCTATACGCACGCGACGATGGGTCAGTCTGGACTCTGGTCGCTTGGGGAAAGCCGGTAAAGTCTAGATTCTCAGCGGGGTAGTTGCCTAGGTAGTATCTTGGTAGACCGGGATAAAGAAAGCAAATACCACTGCCTACCTAGGTACCGCTCTCTCCAGACGACCGGGCGGCTCGTCTTTCCATCCGTTTTCAGTTTCATTTCCTTCTTGCTTTGTCAATTTCCTCGCCTCCAGTTCGTGGGAACCAAATCATACGGACGATATTGTCGAACCATTGTCACATCTTGAGCGGCCCACCAAGCGGGTACAACATGCATGCGATCAAGTGTTACCCCTCATGTGCGCTACAGCTTGATCAGTAAAGATAAAATAAACATACGACCCTCAGGGCCACCAAGTGCGCCTAGCAGTGACTCCACAGGCCCCGACGGCGTCCCCATCCAGAGAGGGTCTACTCACATAGCACAGCATCGTGCGCCCGTTCTACCTACAGTAGTCGCAAAATCAAGGATCGATATCTGTTGCCGGTCCTCGTGATAGTTTCGAACGACTTGCTCGTGAGATTTCTGATAACACGCTCTCCCCAGGAATATGTGTTTCGCTGAGAAACATCGACCCAGTCTTGACCCCTTTCCAGAGGCCTTGTGGCCACGATAACTCCAGCTTTCAGTTGCGCCCTCGGACAACCGAGGTTCCAAGCTAATAACACCGCGGCGCGCGAGCCCGATCTCTCCCAGCCAGAGAAAGATTTTCTATCAAGATAAGAACTGGAGGAAGGATTTTCCAGTAGCAGTCTTTGGATTTGCTTGGTTGTTCCCTTCGCCGGTAACAGGCGAAGGCACTGCGCCGTATAACTCAAAAGCTGAACGAAGTCAACATGTCTGATCAAAATGCGCATTTGACCGCAGAAAATGCAACACCCAACACGCCGCCGCCGGCACCGGTTCCTGCCGCCGACCCCAAACTGATCGGACAGGCTCGCACGCCGCCACCTCTGCACTATGCAGGGCCCCTTCCGTCGTCTCAAGATCTCTTCAAGATCTCTCCCATCGCCGCTCTGAGACTTCTCGCCTCCGGGGCTGAGGCCCTCGTACGAATGACTGGCGACATCCCGCCGACACCACCTCCGTCGACACACACTGTCCCCCACATGCGAGGGTTCCAACAAGAAAAGGCAGCGATTGCACGTTCGCACTCGGAGAAGAGCCTCGCAAGACTACGGGAACAAGAAGAAGCAAAGGACAAGGCGGCAGCGGAAGCGGCAGCAAGAGCTCAGCAATGCTCTCGATCAAACACACCTTCGAGCTACCAACCTATAGACGGTGTTCATCTACGAAATGCGCCGACTCCCGCACCGCCGCCAGGGTCCCCCGAGCCATATATTGTCATCGGAGAGAACTCGCAACCTCTCAACCTGCAGCACAGCGCGATCACCCGAAAATTCTACAGTAAAGCCCCGCCTCCTATTAGCATAGAAGAGTACCTCATGCGGATCCACCGCTGGTGTCCTATGAGCTCGGCTGTATACTTGGCGACATCGTTCTATCTTTTCCGATTAGGCGTGGAAGAGAGAGCGATACCCGTCACACGAAGGAATTGCCACCGACTTCTGCTCGCAGGGCTAAGAGTGGCAATGAAAGCTCTCGAGGACTTGAGCTACCCACACGCCAAGTTTGCCAAAGTAGGGGGTGTGAGCGAGCTGGAACTTGCCAGGCTCGAAATCAGCTTCTGCTTCCTGGCAGGATTCGAGCTCGTCGTTCGAGAGGAGCAGCTCAGAACGCATTGGGAATCGCTGAAAGAAGAGTCAAGCTTTGGTATTGTGGGAGACGGCACAACTGCGAACGACGTTGGAAGGGTACCTGTGCTCAAACTGGAGCATAGAAGGAGGTTGGACGCCGAAGTGAACGGATGAAGAAGTCAAATCTCGTCGTACGATCACCAGCGCACAAAAGAAACACGACGAAACCCCTCCAACAGCGGAAGATGCCACGGACAGCCATGATCAATGCCGATCAGACATTGCAACGACAATAATCAGTAATTCTTGTCCAACACAGAAGGGACGATCTTACTGCTGAGGTGCATGTAGGGCGGGCAACGTGGACCGACCTTCCTGCTCCAAGTCGAGATCTACGTGAGGCTCTACCTGGAAATGCCAGCACATGGTAGTGGCGCAGACTACAAGTTGAGGGATGGAACACATAATATCTCTCGAGGACCTAAATAATGCGGAACACGAATTCAACGGATTCTGCCGGGGAGTATAGTCGGAATATACACAAAGACATCTCCAAGGCTTATACGGACGGGTGGGGCTCATCTGTCTGTAGCAAACTGCTGCATACCTAATAAATATAATGTCGCAGCCATTTTGACCAATCTGTACTACAATGCTGTAAATGTAGTACTTCGCGTATGTATGTACGTAGGTGGTAGGAAAACACCAGTCAAAGCTTGCTATGCTTGGTTCTCGGCAAAGCTGTATATTCAGGTGTAACGGTCCTCTTAGTCAGTAACGTAGCACCTACTTTGCCCGCCGCCGCCGGAGATCTGGGGTCCTTCCAGGGGTCTTTGCCAACCAGCTTGTGCGACTACCCCGCGCAGCTACAGCCCAGGCGGGGAAGGTAACAGCTGAGCTTTGTGCATTTGTAACCATTTGAAGGGAACAACACCCGTCCTGAACACCTCGGGCGATCACCCGCAGTCCCATGTCAGTCGCATATAACCGGATCTGTAGGACCGTCTTGCGAGCAATCACAGTCCCAAAAGTCTGCGGATCGACTCACAGTCTCTACTGGCGGCCTCATATCCAACAACAGAAACCCCTCAACTTGTCAGCATCGTGGAGACCAGCTTCATACTCCAGAGCTTTGCACACTACCGCGCCCATGGCCATCGACGTCGAGACTGTGCTAAAGGGCAAATACCCTGCCAAAGCTCATGCGAAACGAGTCGCTGAATATATTCGAGCCCAAATACCAGACGCAACCGGGGTTATTTACCTCGAAGGCCGATCTGATGCACTTCTTGAAGATTCCGACGAGCCGGTACCTTTTCGACAGCGCCGAGCTTTCATGTACCTGTCTGGTGTCGATCTTCCCGACTGCTATTTGGTCTACGATATTTCGAAAGAGCACCTGACGCTGTTCATTCCTCCGGTCGATCCAGAGTCGGTGATTTGGGCCGGATTGCCGCTGACACCCGAGGAAGCTCTCGCCACATACGATGTCGATGCCGTGCTACCTAGCACCGATCTGAATGCCACCTTGGCCAAGCTCGGTGGCGAGAAAAAGGGCAAGGACAGCAACGTGTTTGCTATCTCGGATCGTGTGGCTGACCATGTCACATTCCTCGAGTTCGACAACAAGAATCTCACCATCCTGGGCGAAGCGATCGACGAATGCCGCGTGGTCAAGGACGAATACGAGATTGCGCTGATACGAAAAGCCAATATCGTCAGTGGCGCTGCGCACAAGGCTGTCTTCGAGAGCGTCAAGAAGGCCAAGAACGAGTTTGAACTCGAGGGCGTCTTTCTAGGCGAGTGTTACAAGAGAGGAGCCAAGAAGCAGGCATACCCGAGTATCGTTGCCAGCGGAAGAGCAGCTGCGACGCTTCACTATGTCCACAACAACCGCGAACTCCATGTTGACGGCGCGGCCAAGGACCTCTTGCTCCTCGACGCTGGTGCCGAGTGGGACTGCTACAGCGCCGATATTGTACGTTGACTTTGCTTCGCATCGAGCTCATTACTAACTGGTTGCAAGACGAGAACGTTTCCCATCTCTGGAAAGTTTACGCAAAAGTCTCGGGCCATCTACGACATTGTCCTCCAGATGCAGCACGATTGTATTGCCATGTTGAAAGAAGGCGTTTCTTGGGATGACGTTCACCTTCTCGCCCACAAAATCGCCATTGACGGACTCCTGTCGCTGGGTGTTTTGAAGGGGGACAAGGAGGACATTCTCAAGGCACGAACGAGCGCGGCATTCCTACCACACGGACTTGGTCACTACTTGGGTATGGATACACACGATACTGGAGGTCACCCGAACTACTCCGACCCAGATCCCTTGTTCAGGTATCTCAGAGTGAGAAGAAATCTACCGGCCGGAAGTGTCATCACAGTGGAGCCGGGTGTAAGTCAAACGATGCACCAATTCCAATGGGAGGAGCTGACCTGAAGCAGATCTACTTTTGCGAATACATCATCCAACCATATCTCAAAGATCCAAAACATTCCCAGTTCATTGATGCCAAGGTTCTGGATGGGTATTGGGATGTCGGTGGCGTTCGGTAAGTGCTGGTCCAGTTGAGCGTGAATAAGTAGCATTGCTGATTATTGTTAGCATCGAGGATAACATCCTGATTACGAAGGATGGCTCCGTAAACCTGACTGATGTGGTCAAGGACCCCGTCGAGCTGGAAGAAATTATTGCAGCAAGCTGAACGATGATATCCAATTAGACATCCTGACCAAGAGATAGGTAGCGAGATTATACAGTTCACCAACACAATTGATGCACGTGGAACATGATGGAGCCACCATAAATAGCATGCACACAAATCAGCTTGCCTGAAACAAAAGTCTATATTGCAGATTGTCAAAACCTGCGACAATTCCATGTCCAAGTTGGACACTTCATGGTCATGGCTCTACTCCACAACTTGCTGAGCATACTTTTCGGGGTGATGCCCATCTTGTCAACGCAACGCTCCACTGGACACTGTTCGTATACGCAGAAACGTTGTGATCTGGCCAGCTGCTTGTCCGGGCAGTTTGCATACTGGCATATCTTGGCCTTGCCCGGTGCATATGCACATTGAGCAGTGATTGTCTGGGCCTCGTGCTCGCGGCAAGGATAGTAGACTTTCCGTATTTCGCACATCTTGAGACAAGTAGGCTTGTGGCTTGGACGGCGAAGAAGCCTTTGTGGTATTTATCGAAGTGAAGAAATTTGAAAACAGAAAACAGAAAACAGAAGGAGAGTTATGATTGGACCTGGTTCGAAGCAGCCAGTGCTTCCTGATCGTATAACCACATTTTCGGCGTGGAGGGGGACCCGCCTGCCTGAAATAATAGTTTTCATTTTCTTTTAATGGCGAAAGCCCTTGCAAGACAATGACTGCTATCCCGGTCGCCGGCCATTGTGTGCAGTATGAAGACAATGGATGGCGTCCTCGTGACTTCGCAAATATGACGCGCATAGGTGCCTCGGTTTCTTTTGTCCGGTGCTACATGACCAACTGCACACATGAAGATTTCAAAACGTCTGCACTCACCGGGTTTATAGTCGAGACTCGACCGCTAGCGACCACTTTTGCCAATGTTTGTGGGTGGGTGATCCGCAGCAGCAATACAGTCACCCTGCAGAAGTCTGTGCACGGGGCCCATTTCACACCAAAACTCACCTACTTTATACACGTATCTAACAACAACAAAAAAATAATTAAAATATATACTTAAAATACGAAAATAATATAGTATCAATATAATCGTGTTATTAAATTAAAATAGCGATTTATAGCTTATAGCGACTTAAACAAATTTATAAGTATACGGAAGTCAAATATTTATATATTTAGCGGACTTATAGCGGACTTACAGCGGGCTTTAGCGGGTTTTCTTGTATTTCTAAGATTTTATTAATTTTTATTTTTGTATACCACCACCCTAGCGAGTATAATAAAGAAAAAGAATGCAAGGTATTATACTCGAACTATTCGTATTTAAAACGATAGCTTCAAATTATTTTTTCTAGTTTGTTTCGGCGAATGATATACTCTGGGAACGATCAAGATTAGGGCATATTTGGTGTGGAATATGACCCCGTGCACAGACTTATGCTGGGTCCCTGTACTATACGGTACTATGATGTAGGCTGTGTGACGTAGTGGGTGATTGCCCCACCAAACAACGATTATCGAGAATATTTGTTTGCCACAGGTTGTAAAATCAGACCAACTCTCTCGTTCGGTTTCGAGACTGCTTTTTTTATGCTACAAGCCACTTTGCCGTTGTTACTTCGTCGCTCTGTATATACGCGCAGAATGTCGACACAGAAGGATATCACGATCATTGGCGGGGGGATCATTGGCTGCAGCACAGCCTACTTCCTTACGCGCCACCCTTCATACTCGCCCGAGACGCACCGCATCACCCTTCTGGAGGCATCCGCTTCGAGTGCTGGTGGCCGAACAGCTGACAGTATTACGGATCCTGCGACTTTGGCGGATCCCAACACACCTTGGAAGAGAAACCCCGCGCACGATGGTATCGCAGGAGGCGCCAGCGGGAAATCAGGAGGACTGCTTGCGTTGTGGGCCTTCCCTCAGAACATTGTTCCCCTGAGCTTCCGACTTCACGATGAACTGGCCAAAGAGCACGGTGGCGACAAGCGTTGGGGATACCGCCGTTGCTATGCCAGCCAGGTCGACTGTCGGGCACGTTTGCCGCCTGGCTTCAGCTCCGAAAACGTGACTGCCTCAGCTGCGGACGTCGAGGGAGAGGCCTCGAAAGGATTACACAAGGATCACAGAAAGACAAGACAGGCTCTCAAGAAGTTGGGCGCCCCGGAGGACCTCGACTGGCTGGACACGGAACACGCTCTCAATGCCTATGACAACATGGGCACACCTGACAATACGGCACAGGTGCATCCAGAATTGTTCACCAGAAGCAGTAAGTTTATCGAAACTAACTTACGCCTATGCCTACGGGTCTACCAATAGAACCCGCCAAGAACGAGCTGACATACTTTCGCAGTGGCCCAACTTGCCGAAGAAAAGGGAGTCAAGATTGTGACTGGAGCCCGAGTGACTTCCATAAACAAGACGTCTAATGATCAGACGGTTGAGAGCGTCGTCTACGAAAAAGACGGACAGCAGGTGACGTTGCCAACGTCGGACTGTGTGGTGGCAGCCGGTCCCTGGACCTCGCGACTTCTTCCAAACGTCCCTGTCACAGCATCGCGAGCTCACAGTGTCGTCATTCAGACACCCAGCCCGGTTTCCGCCTACGCTTTATTCACGTCGATTATGCTTCCAGCCGGATTCCCAACACCGACATCAGAAAAGGCGCGCGGCTCAAAACCTGCGCAAGGTCCTCTAAAGAGGGGTCAAATGGTTGAGCCAGAGATCTACGCTCGGCCCGATGGAACAGCATATGCATGCGGTCCCACCGATCAGACCGTCCAGCTCCCTCTGACCAATGCCGAAGTGCAGGTAGACGAGGCACGTTGTGATGATATTCTGCATCAGGTCGGAGGAATCAGTGACGAGCTAGGCAAAGACGGCAAGGTTCTTGCCAAGCAAGCTTGTTACCTACCTCAAGGCGGACCATGGATTGGTGAGGTTGGCGGCACTCGAGGATTGTTCGTAGCAGCGGGCCACACGTGCTGGGGCATTCAAAATGCGCCGGGCACCGGAAAGCTCGTAAGTGAGCTTGTTCTCGATGGCGTCACCAAGAGTGCGAAACTAGGTGGCTGCGACCCTTCTCGAGCATTATGACCGGATTGGATGAGTGCAGTATGGTCAGGATGGGACGGATAGAAGAGTCATAGACTTCGAATAATAGTTGATGATGTATTACAAAGTGACTATAAGTGCTAAGAATAGAAAAGGAATACGATATACCGCAAAAGCAACCGCCAGGTGCTATCATCATCACCCAGCCCGCTGTTTTGAAAGGGGTAGAATTTGAAATATTCGCTGTCCGCTGGCACCTTTTCTTCTTGTAGCCAGGACTTTCCAGGTGTATTTGCTGCCGAGTCATAGGTCGTACTGATCGGTATCGTCTTCCATTGCATCGTCCCATTTCCCTCTCGGTACGTGCTCTTTCTGGACCCTGTTGTCGCGTAATTATTGTCTGGAACGGAACTCCCTGATTGAATGTCCACGGCATTGATGGCTCGTTCGAATATTGTCCGCGCCGCTAGAGGTTGGTAGAATGGTACCATGTGTCCACTTTCGTACACTCTTGTGAAGCTGAACCGTCCTGCTTGTTTGACCTGTCCATGAACGAAACCATCTGCAGTCTGCAAATCAGCATAGCCTGCTTCATCGAAGTGGCCTCGCATTACTTCCTCGGCGACAGCCTCGCCACCAATCCAATTGCAATCGAAATCAGCATCGCCAGCATAGATGGTGACGGTCATGTTGCGATCGAGAAGAAACTGAATGTCCTTGATGGTGTCGACTTCTCGCGCGTCATCGCCGGTGTCTCTGAACGCTTCGTAGACTGTGTGGCTGAACGTGGAAAAGTTGGTGTAAACCCCAAGAGCTTTCTGTACTTCAGCTGTGTTGAGATAGTCCACGTAGAATTGATAAGGAAATGGATCGGGTGCTAGTTCTCGAATATCGTAGACATCGCGGTCGACGGCCTGGTGGTACAAATCCTCTACACGCTCCAAGCAGAAGTTGTCGGCCGTGGTACACACTGAGTCGAGCCCACTCAACTTGCAGTGCTTCAATTGGTCAAGACAATTGCCCGCGCCATACAAGTTGTCGTACAAGAGAGTTTCCATCGAGCTGTTGAATGGGCTATAATCGTATGTGTTCCCGGGGCTGACGGTGAAGTTGTGAAAGGCTTGGAACTGAATGACCGGATCAAACCAGCCATTTCCCACAAGCAGAGTCTCAATCTGCAGCTTGTGAGAACCAGGCAAGTTCAAATCATTCTGTTCTTCAAAATACGCCGCGAATACTGGCCCAAAATGTCCTCCATAGCTCTCTGTCGCCATGTGAAGACCGTTTTTCGAGTACTGTGGAAATGCCCCAGTGAATCCCTGAAGCGTCTTCCAAAACGCCGGGGCTGCACTCAGGGTCGAGTTGGCCGTCGCCATGGGATCTGAACTTGAATATGTACCACATTTCGACCCGTTGGACTTGGAATGTGGGCAAGTGTTGTTTGGCAGGATCGTCACAAGACCGTCATCGTCAAGAACTGGAATCGGTTGACTGTAAGAAAACCCAACTTGACTTGGCTGATCGACGAACAAGATGTTGCTGTAATTCGTCCACGAGTAGGGGTTGTCAACAACTTTGCCAAAATAGTCGATGCTACAAGGCCCAAGTTCAGCAAAGAGGCCCGTCATTGAGCTTGAACCTGAAAGGTATCAGCGGAGACTCGGTCATATGCGATTGGAAACCAACCTGGTCCTCCATTTATCCAAACTGTAAGTGGAGAGTCCTCTGAATGGCCATTGCGAGCTTCGAAGAACCACCAAAATATGTGTTGATCATCTGCGACGTCTGCAAAACCCGAATAGCTCTTCACGTTTTGATCGAGTTCACAGATGCCGTCTGGAACCTGCTTGTACCGTACTGGAACTCCAGCATATCCGATCGTTTCGATGAGGTCGTCCGGAGGCGCTACAAACTGCGCATAGCCGATGGCTCCCAGTAGGAGTACTCGCAAGAGTAGCAGCATAGCGGTCGATGCATCTGAAGTCTGGTTATAGTCAAGGTCGGAAAATCGGCACACAAGAATGTCGTGAGTGGAAAATGCCAAGACATGAACTTGAGATAAATCAATCGCTGGGACAGTTCACCACAACCCCCACGGGGATAACTTGCGGCGATGCTCCATACGACCTCGGGGCCTGGGATTACTCTTTCAGGAGCTGGAACGACAGGGGGAGTTTCAGATGCCAAGACCACGCGTCCTAATGTATCATTGCGCGGGCTTCTGGCCCGATGGAATTGGTGGCGATCTATGTTGAAGAAGCATATAGTCTACCGTGTATAATCTTATATCAAGTTCGAATTGGTCATCTTTTGCCATGATCCCCTCCCGTATGATTCAAAATTAATGCGAAAGGCCGAAAAATGATGGCTTTTCTTGTGCAAGGAAAGGTCGCTTAATTCTTGATCAGCCGTCGCAGACCCACCGGACAGCAGATCGTCCGATAAGTATACGTCTAGGCCCTGAGCTTAAATCTATACGCTCAGAGACCAGTTCGCGGTAGGCCAAGAATAGATCCTATCCCAGGGGTGTTTCAAGCGGAGATACTGGAGTCTTCAACCATTCCCGTGGGATTCTCCGAAGCTTGCGTGGTACTGAAACCAATCTGTTTCGAAAGGCCTGATTCCTTGTGCGCGAAGCCACCAATCTTTAATGCAACCGATTTGATCCGGTCTCACGTGCGGCGATCTGCTGTCGATAGGCAAGAATTGCTGTCGTTCGCAGTGGTGCCTCGCTTCCGACCGCACTCCAAAGTATCCGAACCATAGGTCATAGCTTGATTGATTGCCTGTCAACTACATTGTAACTAGATCGAAATCAAAAGACTCCCCCGTCTATTCAAACTGAGAAAAAAAATGTTAACCTAGAGCGCAAAGCGAAACGACGGATGATGATCGCCCATGTTCTTGACCTGTTCATCAGGCAGCGCTAGGCGGTGATCTCGCTTGCCTGCTGCTCGCTTCCGGTTCTCGATCCAGAGACCGACAAACATGGCCGTCGCTGAGACGGCGCCGGGCCACAACATACTCATCGAGGCAGCATAGCCGGTCTTGTACTTCGATGCATTATTCTGCACAAACACATTTGTCCCAATTATTCCGGAAAGATTGCCAATGGTGACTTGGATCCCAGAACTGAATGCCCGCTTCCAGCGACCAGAGACATTGTTGGATAGCCAGGCTAGAGACATGGGCGTCGCCATGTTGCCGCCCAAGGAGACCAGAAACAAGGCCGCGTATCTGGGCCCTTGCCGCAAGCCGGTTTGATGCAGCAGCAGGCTGTAGCCGACCGTTGCGATAAAACATCCCAACATGATGAAGCCGTACCGGTGGCGGAACCGATCAGATAGATAGGCGGTGACAAGCATACCGACAGCGGAGACACCATAGACAGGAATGGTGCGGATTTGGGCTTCTTCGGCTACCCATCCAAACTCGTTCAGGATAGTTGGCATGAAAAAGGTCATGGCGTAGCCCGTTGTGCCAAGACCCATGTACATGAAGGAGCCCAGCCATATCTTCCAGTCTGTACAAATCAATTTGTAGGCGTACTTGTTGAGAATATCCATTCTTGCACAGTCGATGCCGTCGTCTGCCAATCGACGTTTGAGCAAGATCTTTTCCTCTGCATCGAGAAACCGGCATTGATCTGGCCAGTCGACAATAAGAAAAGATGCAATGATCGCCACGAACGCAGTAGCAGCACCTTCGATGATGAATATCCACCGCCAGGCCTGGTATCCATGCGACATACTTAGTCGAGAAATGGCGAACGCGAGTAACTATGTCTCAAGTTGTCAGAAAATCAGGCTCAAGTATGGGCATTGGGAAGAGTGCTTACACCACCAAAAGCACCGCCGACGAGCGTTGAGCAGAACAGAAAGCTCATTCGCAGTTGAAACTCGTGTCTTTTGTAGTACATTGACGTGAGATAAATGATTCCAGGAAGGACTCCTGCTTCTGCGGCGCCCAAGAGAAACCGAAGCGCGACCAAGGCCTCATAGTTGTGGACGAAACCCATACACATGTTGATTATGCCCCAGCTGAACATCAAGCCAGACAGATACAAAGAGGGCCGGACTTTCTGTATAAGCATGTTACTGGGAACCTCGAGGAGGATATATGGGACAAAGTAGATCTGGAACCGGTCAGAAAGTTCTTGCAAGGTGAGGTCAACTCACAAACAAGACAATGTTGAAACGATTGCCACTGAGATCAATGTCGCTATCAAGACCTTGAATTCTTGCGTTGCTGATGTTGATTCTGTCTAGGAACGACATCATATAGATGATAAACAGGATCGGGTATACATCTGTGGACAGAAATAAAGTCAGCTTGGTGGGATCCATGCCGGATCGGTTCTTCTCACAGAGGTCAATCTTTCGAACCAAACGGTGCTCTGTTTTTGGGTCAATCATGTCGCTTCTCAGAGACTCTGATTCGTCTATGGACGGTGAGAAGTCTTTCCCAGCAGGGTTGGACTTGGCCAACTGCTTGATGCCCGACATTGTGGTTGATGTAGTTGGCCAACGATTGTATCACAAGAATATGATCAGCATCAGATAAAATAGATAGCCACGTGTGTATGACTTGATAAACTCCAAGGGCGGGGGATGCGAAAGAAACAATGCTGCAGTGAAACTGGCCGTTGAACAAGAAATAGCGAGGGCATCGCGAGATTTAAGAGCAATCGTGTGTGTTTATCCAACAAGGTTGATTTCAAGACATTTGATAGCGCACAGGTTTGCACAGACTGACTCTGCATGGAGACACCCTCGGGACTATAATCTGCTGGAAAACGTGAACTCCATCTGAACATCGGCCGAGTCCGCAACAACTAGATGCAACGTTTATGGCCATTGGGACCACATGGGCCCGGGACTAACGTACCGTACGAATGGTACCGATAAAATCATGGTTGTTGGTCTTGTGCACAGATATATGTGTGCCATGCAACCAAACAGCTCTTCAGCACAGATAGTCCATAACATCTTGAGGGGTGCAAGCAGAAGGCGAGGTGTTTGTCCAAAGCACACCATTTTGACTAAGCAAGATCTATCAATCGCAGTCGGCACGTCCTCCCAATGTGCTCGCCAGAATTCGTTTGTAGTGAACAATACATAGACATGCTAGCTCATTCAATGCGGTTGCTTCATGACAGGACGCCAGACAAATCAACATCTCTGACGGCTGGAGGCCAATCCACCAACCATGCAAGATGAAGCAATTGTTGCCAGTACCATGGCGCCGGAATTAGGCGTCTTGGGGCGTCGAGACCCCCTGCCAATCCCCACTAGCCGCATCCCCGGGGGTTGCCTCGATTCCCTATAGCGCTCAAAGTTCCAGGTATCAGGCAATGTTCGTCAGTGAGAAATGCATACCATACCTACCCAGCACTGAGACTCTTGATTGTCCACTATAATGTAGTTGCTTTGTAGTCTCAATGACCGCCACTCCTAATTGATGATTCAATACAGCGACAGCGGCAATTACTCTCCCACAAAAGAATACTTCTCAACGAGTGTAAGTTTCATTTGTCTTTGATCTATGTATGCCTCGGCTCTTGTGGCCATATGTGGACCATCTCGCCAATCGAGAAGCAACCCCACAAGTCAACCGTTTCTGTACAACGTTCATTCCATCCCAACACACGCGATCCGGCCTTTTCTTCCATGATTGTGCCTCGAAGAAGTCACAGTGCCGGCTGCATGTCGTACATGATCAATGCGTATGCGCTTGCACATTGATTGTTTTCGGCTGATTGCAGTTTGAGTAGTTTGCTTTCCTACCATGGATGAGCGGAGATTCCACCATGCATCAGGTTGACGGGAGATCAAGAACAAGTGCCAAACGTATGAATTACTCCCAGATGGATTTACTTTTTGAATGAATTGATAGAGACAATGCATATCTGCTACCTATCAGATTGGATCATGTCCATCTTGGGAAAACCTCATGCTGGCCACCCTCTAATGGGACTGACATGACATCGCATCCGCACGATGTACTACCGTTGTCCAACTCTTCATCTCGGTCCCTCTCAACGGAAAGAGATCAATTGTTTGCTGCTAGGACTCGAGGATCGGGATGATGAAAGGGGGAGAGATTCAAACATGATATCTGATCCCAGGTCGCTGGGAGTCAGGTAGCATATCTACCTGTATTCAAGCACCGAATCTAGCAGCCCAGCGTCATGTGAATTGCGCAACAACTATATGCAAGACACGAAGTCACTCGATTGAAGGTATGACAGCTGAGGAGACTCAGAGATCGTGAATTATTCTTTTTTTTGCAGGAAAATTGCTGTATTATCGCAGCAGCATCAGTTCAGTGTCGCCGCAGTCTGTTATGTACAGGAGTTGGTAGCCACCGAGTGGAATAATCAGTGACTAACACATCAAAACACTGGGATAATACCTCCCACAACCTTGAAACTCGGGACTTTTACTTGGGAAGGTTCGATCTCAGCACCCTCAAATTTGGTCATCAATCCTCTCCGTGCTGGGCAGCACTCATTTTGACACTGCAACCCGAAAGAGGACAGGTTCAGGTGCCGTGGTGCGATCGTCGACATTTTCCGGCCTCGCATCCAGTCTCGATTGACTTCTGACCTCAATCGATTGGAAAAAGCGACAGGAGACACCAATTCACTGATCTCAACACTGTTGAGGTACTGGCGCGAAGTCAATCACTGCAGCCCTTTGTCCTTCCGTTACTTGTTGGTCCTCAGCCCCCAGGCGCCCGCGAGCAAGATGTCCATCGACGAAGATATCGGCGAGGGCAAGTCGAACGCCAGCCTGATCTACATTCCCTCCGCGATCTTTCTCTTCCTGTGTCCTCTGCTGGTTACTACTCGACTGTGGTCGCGCCTGAGAAAGGGAGGTCACACGGGTGCCGACGACTACACCATCCTCGCATCCTTGGTACGTCTCGTCCTGCTGGCTCCATGTAACTTGTACTGACTGCAAAAGGGTTTCTCGGTGGCGACGGCCATCCTCATGTTCCTGGCTTGCCATTACGGTTACGGACAGCACGGTTCTACCCTCCACCCAGACGACAAGGCCCAGGCTCTCAAGTACTTCGTTCTCACTCAAGCCACCTACAAGGCCTCGATCAACCTGACCAAGTCTTCGATCCTGCTCCTGTACACGCGCATCTTCAGCAATATTCGATGGTTTCGATGGGTCTGCACTTGCCTCATGATCACGATCGCCATGTATTGTGCTGCATCACTTGTCGTCACCATCTTCCAATGCACACCCGTCCAGCGAGCCTGGGACAAGGACATTCCGGGGACCTGCATCGACAATGGCAAGTTCTGGTACGCCAATGGAGGGTTCTCGATCGCGACGGACCTCTTGATTCTTCTCTTGCCCCTGCCTCTGGTCTATGTACTGCAGATCCCACGCGTCCAGAAAGCTGCACTGATGCTCGTCTTCACCCTTGGAATCTTGTATGTGTCTGCAGTCTGCAGGACTCGGGAAATCTGCTGACCGTCAATGTAGTGTCGTCATTACTTCTTGCTTGAGACTCACCACCCTCAACAGCCAAGCTCGAACCCCGGATCCGACGTTTGACATCGCATCGACAATGTGGACTACAATCGAAATGAATGTGGCTATTCTGTGCGCCTGTCTGCCTCAGATACGCCCACTCATCGTCAAGTTCTTTCCCAAGCTCATGGCAGCCTCCTACTCGAATGGGCGCTCCGCCAGGATTCCCTGGGACAACGACCGCCCCAAGATGGCCAAAGGCAACCCAGCAAGCAGCGAAGAAAACCGATGGGTGCACGTCCAGAGCAAGGATGGCATCCACTTGACAAACATTCGAAGGGGTGACACGAGCTCGGAGGAGTATATCCTCCAGGATGATAAGACCATTCACAAGACAGTGGGCTACAGTGTTGAGTTTTCCAAGAAGCGATCAAAGGACACCCTGGATTCTTGTGTCTAAGAGTCCTCGAGCGAGATCGGCGCGCGCCTCAACCACATTACCGCCAATACATTAACCAAAACTCAAGGATTAGGAATGGAACATGGAAGAGTTGTGCAAATGGAGGGTTGTATCATGGGTTACTGGGTTCAAATTACTTATCTGTATATTCTTGGGGGATTACCATCTCGCGGTCTGCCACACATCGAGGAATCACTTGCAGATTTTGCTGTCACTTTTCACGAACCTTGTAGTAGGAACACAATTTTATCTCAATTAAGCCCATTGAAGTTGGCTCTTAAATCGAGTGATTGCATGAGTGAACTCTGTCTAGCAGTTATCTGCTCTATACGAGGTATTCAATGCATAAACGCGAGACTTGAACAACCGGAACGGGTTCCGAATCGTGAGCCCGTTTGGGTGAAAGCCGGCCGCATATGCAAGTCGTGTTCATGATGGCGCCTATATGCACACATCTCTGATAAATGTACACCTTCCGCTGGGGCCTCACTTTCCAAGTACCGGGTAGATGGCCTGAATCGGTCGTACATACTTTGTGCCAATGCCTGCACGAGGTCACCACCGCAACTATCTTAAGCAGTTGCAAGAAGCCGATACACTGTAAGACGATTTCTCTTAGGCTTCCAAAAATGCCACAGCAAATCGAAAATTGTGCAGCGCGAGATTGACGTCGAGTTTCGGATTCGTTGTTGTCTCGGCGTCACTCTTCCATAGAACCGACCCGACATTCGCACGTAAGATCTGTTGTATAACCATATGACGTACGGCAAAGCTGACGGATCTCGAGAGACCCTGGCACGTGCTTCGACAGCCACTTGAGAATCTTGCGTGCATCTGTCTGAGCACTGGCAGATGAAGTGCGCTGGTCAAATCGAGAGCACCGCATGGTCCATTGCGCACGTGAATCCTCAACGATACTTTGTATCTGTACAGTCTACTTCCATGGCCACTGCGACTTGAGAATAGATTGCCTGTGTTCTCCACTGTTGTGACTCTTTAGTACCATGCTTGCAGGCTATTTGATGACCCAACAGTAAAGCGTCATGGCTTGCCGGGTTTGAAAAGCCGCAGAGAGAAAACGTGGTAGGATAACACCTATTGGCCTCGAGCTTGATGGCAGTTCATTAGGCCATACACTCCGGCTGCCTCGCGGGATGCTCACCGAATGCCTACCTGTTTACATGGTGGGTAGCTGAGCTCGGCGAATGAGCCAATCATTGGACACAGAGTGCCGACAATCTCCCTGTCAGCTTCATAGGTCGGCTTCTAGAAGTATCCCACGATTTTGATCTTGCGGATCTCGTCGGTATTGGAGAGTTTTGGAGGAAAAGCGACGCGATTGGGTCAATCGGCCTCCATACGCGGGGCCCTTGACTCTTGGCGGTGCTATTTTCAGCGTCCCGGTTCAGCCCTATAGCCGCCAAAGCCCCCTGATGAATTGCCCTATCGGGGCACAATCGAGCATGCGGCGCAATTCCGAGCCGACCTTTAGTTCAGCGCTCGTATGCAATTCTAGACATTCAATTTCTTTCAATTATACTCTTCCTTCAGCAATCGACGAATACCAAATAGAAGCTTGGCAAGCAATACCCACCATGTCGTATTATTTTTGGCGACATGGAAACAGTTAGCCTATCTACTACTTACTAAAGCCAGCATCAATCAATCGGCTTAGCGGGTGGGCATGTAGCACGGGTAGGAACGTCCTGGTGAGGACATGTTTTCGCAAGCGCAGTGTCATCTTCTCGATCACGGCCTCTTCAACCTAAGGCCGTTCGTGCAGTCCCCACCTACCTACTACCAATTGTTGATTGACTGGCGACGTGTCTTTTAATAAACTCGACCCTGAATGAGCCACCGTGCGCCGGCCCGATAAGATTTTCTGAGAAGACGACCATAATGTGCTGAGCTCTATTCTGGGCATCTCGGCAGGTGGCCGTGCAGTGATTTCCTGGCCAACGGGAGATCAAGACGTCGTTTCGTGGCTGGTATTATGAAGCACTTGGGTACGAGGAATGGTGATGGGATCCTTAAGTCTGTTTTCTTACGAGCTGCGTTGTGAATTTAATCCCCTGCGCTCGTGTCCTAGCTTTTAATTCCGACAGGTAAGATGAATAGAAGAAATATAGGTAGATAATAGGCAACTCGTGGTATCTGGCAAGAAACTATAAAGGAGAAAGATACGGTAGGCCCAGAAAGAGAGGACGGAAGCGTCAAGCAATTACGCGAAAAGATCCTGTACACAATCGCTGTTGTCCAAACAACCATCGATACGACCATGCCCCAGTTCCTCTTCATCGAGTTGCCCAGCTTCCGCATCAAAGATACAGCCGGGCGTACGGTGACGCTGAGCCACAAACACTTGGGCCTCATGATTGGTCTATATCATTATGTCCGAGCAGGCCTGCGAAGCGCTGAAGTCTCTGATCTCTCGGCCTCGTTGCTCTTTGCCAATGGAGTTCCTGATGTCTGGACATCTTCGAATACACGAGGGAGCCTCCATGCCGAGGAGAACCTACTCTTGACATATTTTCAGTCTTTCGACTCTCCCGGCGCCTATCCCATCGTCGATGCCATGCTGCTCTCTCAAAAGCCTTGTCAGAGTTGTATGGGATATTTTGAGACAAGTGGAAGCGGCAAGCAGATCAGAATTGGCAACGGCATGCCCTCGTTCAAAGCCAAGTTCACGCCTCGCTCAGACAGAAATTATACGCCCATATTTTACCTCTCGCGGGGCTTGGACGCTGCGGTACGGAACGACCTTTGGGTGCAGCTCAGAACCATGTGGGCAGCCGAGTTTGCAGCGACAATTGTGAGCTCGCCGGATGTTGTCAGGGGACAGTCGTATTTGATCATGGATGGCAGTCCGTGGTATGCGATCAACGACCAAGAAACAATGACAGACGCGGAGGTCGTGCAGGCGATCCTGACACAGGGCGCAACCCTGACCTACTGGATTGGACGATAAGTCAGTCGCGAATGGGAATCAGCACTACATACATGGGTGTAGCTTGTAAAGCGGTGCCACTGGATGGCCATGTACGAATATGGAAATAGATTTAGACAGTATATATGGTATTGGGCTCTATTCATAACTCATAACTCGCTAAATCAAATGAGAATCTATTCGGGCTTGATGACAGCGCGGAAGTGCACATCGCCCTTGTCCAGCCTGTCCATGGCGTCCTTGATACCGGCCTCGGTCATAGGGAAGGTCTCCACAACAGGTGCAATCTTGTGAAGAGCAGCGAACTCGAGCATGTCGCGATGAATCTTGCGGGGCGCAACGACAGAGCCCTGGATGGTGATGCCGTTGGCCAGCATCGGCATGTAGGGAACGCTGAAGTTGCCCTGGACGACGGAGAGGGGGTGGATGGTGGCGCCAGGAGCGAGGATGGGCATGAGCAGGTCCCAGTCGGGCTGGGCAGAGGTGGTGACGAGGAGGCGGTCCAAGGGCTTGGAGACCTTGATCTCCTTCTGGTCCTTGGTGGCGATGAACTCGTGAGCACCAAGCTTGATGGCCTCGTCCTTCTTGCGGTCTGATCCCGAGAGCACGACAACACGGCATCCCATCTTGGCGGCGAACTGGATGGCCAAGTGTCCCAGTCCTCCGACACCCATGATACCGACTGTCTCGATGGGCTGGGCGTTGTAGGCCCTGAGAGCGTTCCAGACGGTGGCACCGCCGCACTGCATCGGTGCAGCATCCTCATCGCTCAGGCCGTCGGGGATCTTGAAGAGGAAAGCCTCGCGCCAGACGGCGTGCGAGGCGAATGAACCCTGGTCCAGGTCGGCACCGGCGTACATCTGGCGGCCGGGACAGTAGGTCTCCCAACCGGTCAAGCACTGGTTGCAGTGGCCGCAGGAGTCGTGCTCGTATCCCCAACCGACGCGGTCTCCCTTCTTGAGGAACTTGACCTCGGGACCGAGCTCCTCGACAACACCGACACCCTCGTGGCCGAGAGCCATCTCAGTCGTCCGGTAGTGCAGGTCAGTGCCGCACAGACCCGAGGCGGTCACCTTCAGGAAGACCTGGTCGCCGGTGAGCTGGTCAGGCTTGGTGGTGGTCGCCTTCTTGGGGGCGCCATCCTTGGAACCTTTGAAAACTGTGAAAGAAGGCATTTTGATAGGATTTTGAGATTAACGTGGCTGAAGACTTGAGAGGCACTCCTTCAGCAGGACGAAGCTGGGCATTATATAGCTCGCCATTGCAAATAAACACCGCTGTCCTTTACTCATGACGTTGGAATGGATTAAAAATCTGCTTCAGCATCCATGGCAGATCCACCAGAAAGTGTTATAACTTATGGGCGAGTGGATCATCTTGGTGCGGCTATGGTTCCGCATCGCAGCTGGCCGCCGAGGCATTCTGCCCAGAACCACGAGAAAATATGCTGGCGTCATAAGTAGCGTATCTGTGGACCGCCATGCTCTGATTCTTCCGTGTTTACGCCAGCCAATGATAAGGAAACGCCATGACGAATGGGTTCCATTTTGAGATGGTTGTGGATCTTCCAGGATGCCAAGCAATTGATCCACTCACGATAGCGATGCCGTTTCGAGGAGATTCGAACAAGCTTCTGGATACTATCCACTCTTTCAACAGCTACTCCGTATCTGTTCGGGAACAAAGGCAAGCGGGTGCGAAAATAAATGAGAATCCGACCGCACTAAGATACGTCGCCAGTATGGTACCCTCGAGTAAAAGCACCTCGATCACACTTCAAAATTCGCTGTATTTTAGTTTCAAAACAGATATTCAAGCTCTTCTTTGAATTCTGTATCTTATGGTATAATTTTCAGTCTTTGCTTCCAACCGTAGCGACCGCATGTGGTATGGGGAAGTTCAGGTGTACCTATTCTCATTTATTTTCGCGGGCGCCTGAAAGGATAGGAGTTTGAAAGGAGGTGCAAGTTCCGCCACGCCAATCCCGCCATCGGAATTCACCTCATACACCGAAGGAGTTTTCCGGGCCACCTTTAGACTGTCGCAACTCAAATCTACACCTTGTCTGTGGCAACATGTTGGAACGTGGACGAAGACATGGTGATAGAGGACAGGCCGGGTAGCGCTCGCGGAACAGATTGTGGGGCGCCGACCGTCAACTGCCAGGAGAGCAGTACTGCATCGCAATGAAATCGTCGGGCCAGGAGACGGGTACCACTTCGATTCTCAGCCCGAAGACCGTGCACCAGAAACAAAATCAATATTGATTGTGCCTTTCTCCGTTGATAAAAAGACACCGAGTCTTCTCCATGGGGACTCGGGCTTTGTTGAACGGAATGCGACGCCGACGACCGTGTCGTGCCAAGTTGGCCGCGGCTACTGGGAGTGATGAATCAGCAGAACGGGCAACACATTTTCGGTCCCATCATCTCAGATTTTAGCCCTCGTTTTGATGCATCTGAAGAGCACAAATTTTTGACCAAAGAAGGCGCTCGGCAAGGGAGTTTTGTTAAGGACTGGAGGAATTAAAGCGCAAAACCGACAGTCCACCGTTTACTGGAGTCTGGATCGCGGGCCTATTTCGTTGGTGAAGCTTTCAATGCGAAGCTGCAAATGTTGCAGAGAGATATTGCAGGCACTCATGACGATACAGGGTGACTGAGATGTAGCAAGCTGGTTTGGTGAAAATCGATAAGCTATTATGGTTTTCCATGAAAATGAGACCAAACCTTCCGCTTTCACCCAGCCTGTCGATTGAGCATCACTCACGAAGTTTTCAATTGTGCATGTGTGAGATGACCTCTCACTAAGTCTCGTTGACTTCAATTGATATATTGTCACTATTGTGGGCGTTTGGTGTCTCATTTTCCACCTGCGATCATCTCTTGTCATCGTTGTCCTCAATTTCACATCCATGTATTGTGCAAACTACTGAATCGATACTTGAACGACAAGGGCACGCTATGGGCGATGACTGATTGGCAGCGACATCCACCAGAACCTCAGTCGTCTTTACCTGAGAGCTATGCAAAAGGTATCACAATGCTTCAGGTAAGTCATGAATCCCATGGCTATATTCAAACACTCCAATGCGGGTGCGTACCTGGCTATTGACGGCTCTATAGTATGACCGGCATGGCCTCGATCCAAGTCGCTCTCCGCCTCCATCGAATCTTTATGCTTGTGGTCCTATGTATCATGGAAGCCGAGAAGTCTACAGCCAATGACCCAAACGTTACTTGGGAGGCACATAAAAGGTCTGTTGGTGGTACAAATACTCTAGCAAACATACATTGGACCGGAATCATATATACATTCTTGGTGTTAAATGAGTAATTGCCTTGCACTCTGAGTTTCCCGCGCTCTGGATTCCACTGCATGCATAGGCAGCCGTACCACGAGGTTTCGTGATCTGGGCATCACAGCGCTAGACTGATTGTCACTGCATATTGGTACTGAAAACCAATCTAATCAAGATCTATTCAACGTGTTCGTCGAAGAACATGTACTCCTCTCCGAACTACTTCGAAATCATGTACCAGGATCTAAGGAGAGCGTTTTGTATATCTTATCCAAACGTATACAGACTTTCTAGATTTTCTCGATACTTTCACGTGCCAAACACTTCTTGTGAGCTCCGAGGTTTCCAGTGGTAATCGATCACGTTGTTGGGTACGTGGAAAGCAGCAGTGGGGCGCAGACTGATACCTGGGAACAAAAGCCAGAGACGGTGGTCCTTGCAAAAGTCTCGACCGTCGAAGAGGTTATAAAAGCGCAGCCTGTGGGACGCCCTCACCAGGTGTGTCCTGGAGTCCAGCATCATTGTCGAGGAGATTTAGCAAGCGTGTAAGAGCGGTTGCAGATGGTACTGGCACAGAAAGTATATAATGTCTAGAAGTTCTTGTTTTTAAGCGGATATTCTTGAGTGATTATGCGCTGGTCTCGTTTCGGAGTGCCTGCGACTCTTTGATACTCGAGCAGGCAAATATTCGACCATGCAACGTCAAGTTTGGAAGTTGAGAACAATGCAAACGACTAAAACTCCGAACTAGCTCGGCATTACAACACGGGACTCTCTACGTCACTACTAACTAGCGAGTTCTACTGAGCGATTGTATGTATTTCATGCCCTAGAGAGCCTGCAAAAACTAAAAGTGGTGCTTAGGCAGGCAAGCACTCAACTCCGACCACCTCCCTCGAAAGCACAGCCTGATTTTCATGGCACCGACATCCCAATAAATCAAATTAATACAGCTCAATGTAACAGACGCGACTTTCAAGTTTCGCATTTTTGAGTACACGCTGCGACCTCTTGCCTTTCTATTTCCTAGTATTCAAGTTTTGTGTCTTCGGGAACTCATAGCTAACTTATCAGGAAAATAGTTTTCACAAACATCGATTCTACCATTACAAATTTGATATACTCGGAAATCATGACAAATTAAGCAATAACATGTGAGCAGTACCGACGATTGATTAGAACACGGCCATATTGTATGTATCGAAATAGGTCCCACCGGGGCTCCTCACACTCAAGGCCGTGATAAGAGCGCATCAAGCCGGCAACAAGCCGCGTCACCGCATCAGAGGGGATATTCTGCCGTCATGCGTACTCCCAAGACTACCTTCAAGCTTTCTGCTGCGCCTGCTTTTGTGTCTGTCGTCATGCAAGTTCAGATTCAACGTAGTGAGCCTCGCCCTAGGAGCAAAGACAACAGATCCAATCTTGGCGGCGGAGATTTTAAACGCATTTCTGCGCGGCCCGAGCACGCTACTACTATGTCAGTCGCCTCAGTCAACCAAGTTCAAGCCAGAAATACAATTTTATTGGCAACGCATCTCACGCTGAGCAACATGATGTCACACTCGAGGAAAGGGAAGAGACGGTCACGAAGCCGACTGGGGTTGGCGTTGGCTTTCGTCTGGCAAACCTGTTTACATTAGAGACTTTTGTAGCGACTCGAGCCACCCTATCATTATAATCTCTGGTGGTGTCCACTCTGGAAAGGAACCCGACCCTTAACGCGAGATTCTGCGGATTCGCCATCAGGTAACAAGGCTGGATTCAGAGAACAAACGACTCACAAACCTGGTGACCACCATATCTGCCCACAACACTTCATGTGGTTGCTATGCCTGGTCGCCTGGTACAGGGCTTGAAGTCAAGGCGGGAAGGATATGCTTAGCAAAAAGAGGAAGCGGCAGGCCGTTGATTTTCCTATAAGTAAGCAGCCCACCTGGAACACCCAGGTCCGAACATCGAGAACAACACAACAGTGGTTTTGTCTAAGCTGGGAAAATGGTTGGGCTATGACTTGACGGTATTGTTCTGGTGACTGATCAGTCAGGTTTAACCATGTATCCTTTGCGCTGCAATGCAGATAGCGTGGGATTTAGTCAATCGCAGATGCATCCCAAATGGGACCTTGTAAGCAAAAGACAAGCTTTGGTCTGCTCCTGGCCACTATTAGGTACATTAAATACGGCAAAGAATCAAATCGATTGTCAGACATCCCTACCAAACTGCTTTCGCCGTAGTTCATAAGGATTCCTAGTTAACTTAGGTACCTAGTCAGCATATTGCGCCTAGGCTGATTGTAAGCAACATATAGCCATTTATCCTTGACACTTGCTGTTTGTCTTTTTCAGTGACGCATAAAGAGACCAAGTCTTGCTATACGGCATTTGGAATAGGTCCCCAAGAGGGACTATAGCCTATCAGACTGTTCGATAAAAGGAGCTGCCTTGCAATCCAAGGTCTCGGTCCCGTTGCTATACATGTGAGTGCTCTGGCAGAATCTAACGCTGCAGCCCATGGTCTTAGGCACGTCTAAGTGAGTGCTTGAGCGCAAGGACAAATTACAAGGATGCAATTATGTGGATAGAGCAACTTCGAAAGACAAACGTCAGTATATGAGCAACATTATCAAGACAGTATAATCAAATCCTTGCGGTCTCAACTGTGCTCCAATGCAGTACTTACTGCATGCTCCAGTACCAGTAGATCTTGCCATAGAATTGAAGAGCATGATATGCAATCTAGTTGTGTTGAGTTTGCTCAAGTGCTATGCGACCGTTGCTTCCGGGGCACACGGATCCGCGCCAATATCCCCGCCCCTCCTGGCCTGGCACAGACAAATTGTTTAGTGGGATGCCTGAGATACCTGGACTGATCGCGGCATCGACAAGAACCCGCCACAATAGCTATTTGTGGCAGAACAGAAGATTGATACCGAGTTTGCGATATTGTCGATTGGTAAAAACATATGGCATGGTCAGTGACTAGCAGACATCGACTCTTCTTTCGAAGGAGCATGATAATGCTAGAAAAAGCCACACCAAGTGAGTTTGGCTAGGTACTCTATAGGTAGTCGCACATGCTGCTAACTCGGCTTTATAAATACACCCACATCGTCCAACGTCTAGTGACACTGCATTCAAAAATAAAAAGATTGAAGACATTACAACTTTATACAGTTATTCAGCATTGAAACCATGATCTTCCTGTGCAAAGATAATGGTGAATATTCTCATCGCACCTGTGTACACTAAACCCGGCCAGGCAGATTATATCTCCGCCAGCCGAACTCCGATAAATGCTCCCGCTGACCTTGGGGGCGCTTCCAGGTCGCGCCCCCGCCATTCTGGTCCGTGCATCGCAGTTCTTACTCCAGGCATCAGAATAGCGAGCGATGGCTTAATGGTCAGTTCATTCAGGCAGCAGTTTTATGTGAAATATCGACTACAGCGGTGCCTACCTGGTTCCAGTCAACCTGAGGCTTGTTCCGGAATAGGCAACACTTTGACGAAAGGCGAGCATATTCAATTCAAGCTCTGTATCCAACGTTGGCTAGGACTTTCATTCCACAGTATCCTCAGCAATCAACCACATCCACGGTCAAAGTGCACAACACAAAGGCTCAAGTCATATCAGCACAGCAGATGACTGAGTCGCCATGGAGTCCTTTCTTCCTCTAGGCGGCTTCCAGCTGCCCTTTCAGAGGAGGCTTAGCAGGCTTTACAATGACACCAAGAAGTCTTCGGACTTTGTCAAAGAGCCAGTGTCGGAAGATCCCGAGATCAAGGCGATGCACCGAAAGCTGAAGATTCAAAAGGACAGACTGGTAAGCTGGGGTCTTGAGTGGTCGGACCCGGCAAATGAAAAGGAAATCGATGAGTCTCTGTCCAAGGCTGGCCTCAGCGATCTCGTCGGGAGCATCATGTCCACCATCAAGGACATACTCGCAGAGGCCGAGCCCTTGTGGCTGAGCTCCAAGAGAAGGCTGGGCGAGAAGGAAGCCGAGGGCGACAAGAAGTTACCCATCGTGGTGTGGGACAAGGGGCGATTCGAGGACCTGATCAAAGACCTGACGGCTTCTATTGACACACTCCACGACCTTTCCCGCACGAGGTCATCCGCGGCTACATCCGCGCGTGCGGCGCGATCTGCCAAATCGACAGAGGAGCTGAAGCCATTTGGTTCGACGAGAATGCAAACACCACAGCAGATTGACCAGCGCACTCTTACTAGCATGACGTCTAGGATCGTCGTCATGTCCAAGCAAGCCTATTCTGATTTGAACAATGGACGTCAATGGTCGCCTCTCCTTCTCGAGCATGCCGCCTTTGATCCCATCTACTCGACTACGGGCATCATGCCGTCCATGTCGCGATTCGAGAAGCTCAGCAATGGCCTCCAGAGCGAGTCTCACCGATCACCAGGGGCTTGGATAGGTCTCCCGCTACTTCTTGGATACTACGAAGACATGGAAAACTCGAGACTTGGTCTGGTGTACCAATTTCCTGCCACTTTCAATCCAGTGACTTTCGAGGATCTGACGCACAACCCGATTGACAATCTCTGCACTCTAGGAGACCTGCTCTCGAAGCCGGCGCCTAGGCTGGAGGCAAAGTTTCGACTGGCTCACAATCTTGCAAACACGGTCTTTGACATGCACGCCCGCGGTGTCACTCATGGGGCGCTCATGGACACAACTATACTGTTCAGCACGAACGGTACCGAGACTGATGTTCGGAAGCCTCTCATTTCATCATTTGATTTGTTCGCGGATGAAGGTCCCCAGGTTACTTCCACCTCTGCCACTCTTCATCGACACCCTCTCGATCCCAGGACGACCAGTGACTCCCCACTCATGAGCATCCAGGACTCCAAGACTTTGGACCTCTACTCACTTGCCATGATTCTGATTTCCATTGGACTGTGGACAAACCTGGAAAACCTGACCTCCTCTCCGAGCATTCCGGAGTCTGTTCTCGATCAGCTCGGTGTTCAGTGTGGCACACTGTACATGAGAGCGGTCCAGGTGTGCTGGAATGCGGTTGAGCAGGAGCTTTCGCGGCCAGGATCCAGCGACGAGATCTTGAGCCAAGTACAAATCCGCGCCAGTCGTTACCTGGAAGCATGTAGTATCCTCGATGGAGTCAGCGATCTTGATGATCGGATCGGTGATGTTGGTGACCCAGGAGGGCGCGAACGCCAACCATCTCTCGCCGTCTCCATGTCGTCTCTAGCTGGCCCATCGACGGAAGGCAAGCAACAGAGGTCTTCAGCCACTACACCTGTAGTGCACGAACGAATACACGAACTCCCTCGATCCACTGTCGCCCCTTCTTCCACACCAAGCATTGGTGAGTTACTTGTGCCTGCTGCGCAATCATTACTAACGGCCTGCAGATCCCAAAATCAGTCCTTCATCCAAACTTCGCCTTTACCCGCAGATTCCTCTACCTCCAGATGCTGTTGAGAAGTGGAATACAGTTGTCATGCCGCAGGTCAACATGGCATTGAGACATTTCTGTCGCAAACATCCCGAGTCTGTCGAGATAACCTTGGAATCAATCGGCGAGTCCCCACAAAAGACAATGCCTACCGTGCTGGTCGTCTGCACGTCTGTCGGAAAGGTCCGCAGTATCATCACAAAAAAGCTGGGGGCCCTGTTCGATGGCCCGACAGGGTTTGCGCTCAAGGTGTGTAGAGGATCTGTGGTGCGGTCCCGGAAGAACTTTGGCCAGACTGGCAATGAGGACCAGGATGAGCCCGCCAACCCAGGATTTCAAGTCAGGCCACAGAACGGAGCGAGCATCGGTGCCTGGATAGGTGATCGGCATCTACCCCCAGTCAGCTTTGGCGGTCTCATTACTGTCAACGACAAAACGTATGGCATGACCGTCCATCACATGCTTGACGATCAAGATGAGATGCAATCAGCAGACAATCCTCCCATGAGGAGTGCTGCTCATGACTATTCATTCGAAGATTCAGATGACACCAGCGGCAGTGAAGACTATGCCTGCGAGTTCTCGGACAATGAGTCTGACTTTTCTGCCACTGATATCACCAGCGATGACGAAGACGAAGACGAGGAGTTTGAGGAAGATGGCGACATTCCCGGGGTTGAGCCTGGTTGTGGAGAGGGCTACATCATTACACAGCCAGCCTTTGAAGATGTAGACAAAGGTTTCTACCCATCGGAAGAAACAGAAAACGAGGACCACTTGGATACCTACCGGCTTGGCGAGATATATGCGACCTCGGGGATCCGGCGGCGTCATGAGTCGAATGGATATGTGCATGAGATTGACTGGGCTCTCTTTGAATTCCAGCAGGACAGGTTCCCGGCAATCAATCAGGTACCTCGACTGAGGCAGCAGGACACTTCACCGGCAGTGCATTTCCAGCCGACTATTGTCGCACCTCTGGAGGAACTGCCGGGACTAGAAGTTCAATGCAGTGCGCGTACCAGCGGTCTTCAGACGGGCAAGATTCTTCCCGCCATTGCATCCATCAAGATATACGGGCGCACGTCCATGAGCCACACATATCAGGTCAGCAGCAAGGCCGCTTCCGACTCGATTCCCGTGCTCGGCCCCCTCAGCAGCTCAGCAGTCAACACTCGATCCGTTCCAGGCGTGTCGCTCGGTATACCCGGGGACTCTGGCGCTTGGGTTGTTGACCGACGTAGAGGCCACCTCTGCGGTCATGTGCTCGCTTTCAGTCACAAGAAACAAATTGCATACATCTCTCCCATGGATGTCCTCGTCAGAGACATTGCTGAGACTCTCGAAGCATCAGAAGTACGACTTGGGGGTGAATGCGTGTTCTCCAGAGACGCGGAAGAAGATTTGAGTGATTTGATAGATGATGACGATGACGATGAAGCGCAAAGACAGCTGGCGGCAAGTATGAAGGCTTTGGCAACGGACATGGATAGAATGCAACTCGCTGGAGTCGTATTATGAGTTTTCGCGCATACTTATGCTTGGATTATACCATTGTATTTAGCCAACTCTCAATGATCATGTTGGATATGTTGTTTGAAAGCTGGAGAATATGCTCGACCGCAGTGCGTATAACTTGAAAGACTATTTGAACGCATCGGTTTTTTGTAGCTGTATTCACTAGTTGCTGAGGATATGACGTTTGGTCTGCGACTCCTGAAGAGAAAACTCTGCCGTGTTTGCCGACGTCGTGGACATTGCGAGGAGAATACGAAAATTCTTTTGCCCACACCAACCCGCTTGTCGGGATAATTCAATAGCGACGAGAGCCATGGACTCGTCCCCACCGACCCCTCGCGATGGCCTCGAGACGCGGGTTGCAAACAGCATTCTAATAAGCAAGCAAATCCTTGACTTTTAAGTTTTGTTTAGCTTGGAAGACGGATGCATCGTCGGATGTTGTCGGGAATATTTACGGTATTTATTTGTTGGTGGCATTTATATACATCCGTACAGTTAATTGCAAGAATATACTAAGTTATAATTTTAATTTTTCGCTAGTATTTTAAATATTCGTGTTATAAACATGCATTTATGCGGAGACTAAGGATTAAGGATGGATAAATACGGGCTAGGAACGCAGCCTAAAAGATAATAAACCAAAAACGGACTAACCTTTAATAAATTACGTGATTTAATATTACGTAAATTAGGAATAATCGCTAAACGTTGCTAAAAAAAGCTTTTTTAACACCCGTTAATATAATATAATAGTTATAAGCATTATTAATTAATATAATTATTTAAGCAAATATATTACGGCGCTAGACTTTGTTTATAGGCAGGAAGTAAATAAACCCCGGGCGCTAGCTATAGGCGGCCCGGGTGGACCGATGTGGACCCGTAAACTAGTAATATTTTCATTGTTTCCGCCCGAACTAAAGTGTTAAAATTAGGTATAAATTATAATATTTGTATAAAGAAGCGTTGGATTCGAAAAAGCATATATAAAATAGCACCGAAGGTTATAATTCGAATAAGTGTGTATTATAAGCTTAAAAAAAGAAAAAAGGAAATTTAAATACAAAAATATAACGTTTTACTTTAAGGCTGGCCGCATTTTATATAAGGTATATCCGATTTAGCCGGTCGCTTTAGCGCCGCGTTAAAAGCCGGGGGGTAAAGTATATTCCCAGGCCGACGTAAGGTATATCCGACCCGGACGCCGCTAACACGGCGGCGCCGGGCCCGGGACCGGCCTAAAAAATTAATTTTTTGGAAATTTACGCTCGTGCGATTTTGCCGATCTGGTTTTTATTACGATATAACCCGGCGTTAATACGCTTCGCCGGCCGTTTTGCTATTTTATAGTTTTGTTATTAACGCCGGCCGTTTTTTGCCTAGGCTAAACCTAGCTCGTGGCCCGCTAATTATCCGTAAATAGCGTTTTTAGGTTATAAAAACTTCGACGCGGTCCCGTAAGGTATATTTTATAATTTCCCGGGACCCGATTTTAAACCGGGATCTAAAAAAAATTATTATTACTTATTTACGTAAACCCGAATATAACGTTTTATTATATAACGCTAAATTGTTAATTTAGGCCGATTAGGTAAAAAAAATTAAAGTTTTATAAAGTTTATTTAGGATTAAATAAAAATAAAATATAATAATAAAAAAAAATAACAAATCCGAGCCTAAATAAAAAAAATTATCGAAATAATAGCTAATATATTAATAATAATAATAACCGTCGTAAACCGGACGGAATATAAATTTTTTTAATTTTAATAAATTATTTTCCCGCCCGATTATATTTTTTATCGCTTTTTTTATATTTTTACCCGACCGGCGGATTATAATATATAGCTAATACCGATATATTTATATAAATAACGAAATCGAGCGGTATTTTTTTAACGATTAATATAAAACACTTTTTAATAACGCCCGGCAACCGATCGCTAAAACAATATAAACGTTACTAAATATTATTTGCGAATAAAACTAATTTAACGAGTTTGCTTTTTTAAATCCCGTATACGCGCCGATCCCGGTATTCGGTCCGTTTTAGGTAAATAGCGTAGTTTATAACAGCTATATTTATATCGTACGTAATATTAAAAAAATAAAAAAGTATTATAAATAAAAATACGGATAAATTAATAACCGCAAAAAAAATAATAAAAGAAATACGCCGAGGTTCCCGCTAACCCGTAAAAAAAAAGCGTATAATACCAAAAGTTTTTCCCGACCCGAAAAATTAGCCGCTATTTCGAAGTTTTTTAAGCCTTACTCCAAGGCTGGCCGCACCTTACGTAAAATACATCCGATTTGGCCGGTCGCTTTTAGCGCCGCGCTAAAGGCCGGGGGGTAAAATATATTCCCAGGCCGACGTAGGGTATATCCGACCCGGACGCCGCTAGCACGGCGGCGCCGGGCCCGGGACCGGCCCAAAAAGTTAATTTTTTGGAAATCTGCGTTTATGCGATTCTGCCGATCTAGTTTTTATTACGATACAACCCGGCGTTGGCACGCTTCGCCGGCCGTTTTGCTATTTTATAATTTTGCCACCAGCGCCGGCCGTCCCCTGCCTAGGCTAAATTTAGCTCGTGGCCCGCTAGTTATCCGCAAATAACGCTCTTAAGCTATAAAAACTTTAACGCGGTCCCGTAAAATATATTTTATAATTTCCCGGGACCCGATCTTAGACCGGGATCTAAAAAAAGCTATTATTACCTACCTACGTAAACCCGAATATAACGTTTTATTATATAACGATAAGCTGCTAATTTAAGCCGATTAAATAAAAAAAATCAAAACTTTATAAAATTTATTTAGGATTAAATAAAAATAAAATATAATAACAAAAAAAATAGCAAATCCGAGCCTAGGTAAAAAAAAAAAAAATTATCGAAATAATAGCTAATATATTAGTAATAATAACAACCGTCGTAAACCGGACGGAATACAAATTTTTTTAGTTTTAATAAATTATTTTTCCCGCCCGATTATATTTTTTATCGCTTTTTTTATATTTTTACCCGACCGGCGGATTATAATATATAATTAATACCGATACGCTTATATAAACAACGAAATCGAGCGGTATTTTTTTAGCGACTAATATAAAATATTTTTTAATAACGCCCGGCAGCCGATCGCCAAAGCGGTGCGAGCGCTACTAAATATTATTTGCGAATAAAGCTAATTCGACGAATTTGCTTTTTTAGATCCCGTATACGCGCCGATCCCGGTATTCGGTCCGTTTTAGGTAAATAGCGTAGCTTATAACAGCTATATTTATATCGTATATAATATTAAAAAAATAAAAAAATATTATAAATAAAAACACGGATAAATTAATAACCGCAAAAAAAAAACAAAAAAAATACGCCAAAATTCCCGCTAACCCGTAAAAAAAAGGCGTATAATACTAAAAATTTTTCCCGACCCGAAAGGTTAGCCGCTATTTCGAGGTTTTTTAAGCCGTTATAAATATACCAATACGGCAAAACGGAAAAAAAAATAAATAACAATTTTCCGAACGCTAAAAAAATATAAAATTAGCCGATTCGGTATCCGGAGACTCGGACTCGGGTATAGCTAACGCTAAACCCGGTACGCCGTCGAGCGTATTAGCCGTTAAGGCCGTTAAAACGTCGCCGTTTAAAAAAGCGCCTAATAACTAATTATAAGCTTTTACGCAAAAAAGCGCTTTGCTAAATTAGTCGGTTAACCGGGCGATTTATAAAATAAACAAAAAGCTAAAGCCGAATCCGTAATTACGGCGGGTAAGTTAAGCGTATTATTTAAAAAAGTTAATAAATAAAAAAAAATTAGCTTAATTACGTTTTACGCTATAACCGCCCGGTTTTAAAAATACGGTTTCTTAAACGCTTTAGGATAATTATATACGGGTAGCCGACGAGGCGCAAAAATAAATATATAGCCTCGATACCGGTACCGCCACGTTTTTCGAAATAATACGCGATACGGAAGCGAGGAAATATACGCCATTTTAGCCGCGTATAACCAAAAACGCTTAGGTACGGTACCGGGTTTATATAAGGCAATTATTTTTATATTTATAAAAAACGTAATAATAATTAAACGCAAATAAGCCGGCGTATAAATTAACGCCTTAATAATCGGATCTTTTTTGCGACTTAAAAAAATTATTAAAACCGCAAAAGCCAAAAAAAGCAAAGCCATTATTTAAAAACGGCAATAAAAAGCGAAACCGCTTAAACGATTTAGTTTTATAATTATTATTAGCGATATTCGATTATTATTATTATACGTCGGCGTACGAAAGCGTAATTATTAGCGGCTTAGCCGTAATAGGTATCCGGGACGATAATAAATAAATCGACGTATTTAATTATATAATACGGTATTCGGTTATTATCAAAATAATCCGGATTATAATCGTAACGCGGTTTATAATAAAAACGGAACGAGATTTAACGGCACGAGCGGCAAATAGCTAAAATCGCGAAAAAGCTATATATTTTTCGTAAAGTTTATTCAAGCGGGTCCGGTAGCGGATAAACGGCTTTATATTAAAATTATTTAGTAAATCGTCGCCAAGCGTAATAAATTAGATTTTATCGGTACGAATATACAACATAAATATTACGTTTAATACGCCCGCCGATAGCTATATATAATAAAACGACTATAATAAGCGGGTTTTATATAAGCGTATCTAATTCACGATAAACGACCTCCGGGAAATAATAGCTAAACTAATCGAAAAAACTAAAACTTTAGTAAACGACGCGCTATATTTAAAAACCGATATAACGACTTAGGCATATATCGGCTTCCCGGTTATCCCGTAAAACGCGTTTAAGGACGATTAATCGGATATAAAATTAAGACACTAATTCGTACGGGACGAAAAAAATCTATAGCCCGTTAGCCGTATATAACTAACCGAAAAAATTTTTAAACAGCCAAAATTATAACGTTAATAAATTCGAGCGCCGCGGGCGCCGGGTTAGCCGATTACCCGTCTTAAAATATCCGCGGTATTTAATAAGCTCGTCGATAATATCCGCGGCCGCTTATTTATTTTAATATATATTAACGGCGGGGGGCCGGGCCGTAACGTAAAAATCCTAAATTTGCGTATTTAAAACACTAAACAAAAAAGCACGCGGAATATTTTTATTTATTATAAAATAATATACCTCGTAACCAAATATTACAAAGGGTATTTAGTAATAAATAAACTTAAAATAATATTTCGTTTTTTCCCGCGGGAGATCGGCGAGCTATTTATATAATATTTTTGGTTAATACTTTTTTTTAGCAAACTATTAATAGCGTAGCGCAATAAGCGGATTATATTAACCCGTTTTTATTTAGCTAAAATACGGTATACGGTATAATACTTAAAAAACAAAAAATAAAAAAACTAAGCCTTGCCCCGATATTCGGTCCTAACGTATTTTAAAATATAGCCTTAATCGGCAATATAAAAAACGGCGACGAGCTAAAAAAAAAAAAATCGGGCTTCCGAAACGGTAATTATATAATTTAATCCGGCGACAAAATAAAAAGGCTATTAAAAAAGCATACGGGGCGGTTTATAAAAATCGAAATTAATATTATCGAATACCGGTATATTTAAATCGCTATTTCGTATAAATATATACTCGGCGACTTTTAAATTATAACGTTCTAAAACAAATAAATATAAAGCGTAAAAGACAAAACGATCGACTTTATAACAACGTATTTTTTTTTACGGAAAACGTCGTATACGCGCGTAAAAATATAAACCCGTTTAATATAAACAGCAATAAATATACCTTCGAAAAAAAAAACAAACGCTAGCATAAATTCCTAAGGCTCGGCCTGCTAAAAAAAATAATACTCGGAAAGCGGCGGCTAAAGCCGTTCGATTAAAACGGCGATAAAACCAGGTTTAAAAAGCAAAAAAAATTAGCCGAAATCGATCTCCGAAAGCGGCTAAGGCAAATACTAAACGACCTAAAAGCGGAATTCCGACCGGGACAAAAAAAGGTATTTTAAACGATTTATAAAAAATATTCGCCCGTATTTTAAATCGTAAAAACGGGGTCGGGCAAAAACTTATCGTTTATATTGCCAATATATTACAGAGGAAACGGAGTTATTATTATAATCGAGCCGCTAATAACGCTGCGGGAAAATATAATAAAACGGTACGATACGTTATAAATTAGGAATTTAATATAATCGCCAGCGTTCGCGGCGGGCAGGCCGGGGACAAAAATAGCTTTTATCGTATTCGTTACGCCCGAATCGGCCGTTTATACGTTTTTTACTATATACCTACGACTCCTCCGGGCGCGATCGCGGCTAGACCGGATCGTAATAAACGAATATTATATAATCCTAAATAACGCCAGCCCGGGCTCGCGCTTCCGATTTATATTCCTAAAAATTAGGGAAATATTAGCGGAATACGGGGTATAAATTATATTATTTACGGCTATATTATCGCCGCGGGACTAAATTAATTTATTTGCGTATATATAAATCGAGCCGGGAAACGCCGTCGTTTTCCGGAATAATACGTCTAGGAAAAATATCGCGTATTCGGTTTATAAGGTAATAATCGACGAAAAAAACGATATTAAAAAAAATTTAGCGGGGGCCGTTAAAAAGGCGCTGGCCTAGGCCTCCGAAAAATTCCCGAGCGGTAAATATATTATTTATTATAATATTATAGCAAAAACGGAGGCGTTAGGCAAAAGGCTCGAATATCCGGCTTATTTTAACGCGGCCGGCACGGCGAAAAAAAAAACGTAAATATTAAAGGACTAAATCCGGACCGGACGGGTAATTACGGCCACTAATACGCTTAATATAAGGCTAAATATCTTTAATATTAAGGTTATATTTTACGTTACGCCTTTACGGCGCTTATAAAATTTTGCGTAAAAAAACGGGCGGGCCGGTTAAAACGGGCTAAAAAACAAATTTATTATTATTAAGCGACGGATAAAGTCGCTCCGGGAAGGCTTTTAATAACCTCCGATACCAACGCCGAAAATTAAATCGTCCCGATAAACGCGGTAGCAAATCAAAAAAACAAAAACGCGAACCGAGGCGGCCAAAAAAGCTACCGCGCTAAAATTTATCGAAAACAAAATAATTAATTATTTAAAAACGATTTTTTATAAACGGGCGGTAATAAATAAAATAATAAACGGGGACAAAAAAACGGACGGATACGACGGCGACGCGGAGCAATTATACGACTTATACCGGGATAAATAAAAAGCGGAAATAAAACCGAATAGCAAAAAAAAAGCGACCTCGCTATTTTATAAAATAATTTTTAATAATAAACCGCCACGTTTGCTATAATATAACAAAACGCGTAATAAACCAAACGGCGAAAAAGTTAAAATTAAATTACTTTTGCGAAGATATTACTATTAGCTTATAAAATATATATAATATACGCCGATCCCGAGGAGAAATTAAATAAATAATGGCGTTATAGCCAGGCGGAATACCTAATATTTCTCGGTTTTGCAAAAAAAAAGCCGGAAATCCAAAAATATATAGCGTATATTTAGCGTATATAAAATCGGATATAAAAAAACGTATTCGGACGCGGGCTAAAAACGTATACCGGCTATAAGAAATACGGATTATTATAAAATTTTTATAATTTTTAGGAAAAAGATCCTAATAACGGTAAAAGGTTTTTGCCTAGCCGCGAAAAGCGGGAATATTAGTTTAATAAAATATTCGCGCGGATTATAGCCGACGCGATATTTGGAAAAAAAAATAAATATATTAAAATTAGGGCTTAGCTATAAAATATAATTAAGGAAAAAATATTTACCGAGATATTTTTCGACTTTTAATATAAATAGCTAAACGCGCGGATAATATAGGCAGGAAATAAAACCAATAATTTATATTTGTTTATATTATAGCTAATTAATCGGATTATTAAAATATAAATTTTAAAAAATTTATATTTGGCTACGATTAAAAGCATTAGCGTAGGTAAATAATTTTATAATATATTAAGCTATTATAATAGCTAGATTATTTTGTTTTTACTATATATTATATTTATACTCTTATTTTACTTTTATTAATAGCTATTATATATCTCCAAAGTTATATCCGAAAAAATAAGGGACTAGCAAATATAATCGCTATCGACGAGGCTATTTTGTGATATATATATTAATATTATATACGTTAAGCGATAAAATAATAAAAGTTAAACGGTATTTGCCTCGGCGATAGTTTTGGTACGGTTTAGCGGTTAGGCCGCTTATTCGCCGTTAACGACCTTAAACTATTTTTTGATAAAATAAAAAAAGCGGCAGCCGGTTTCGAGGTCGGCTAATACGTTATAAGGGAGCTTAAAAGGATCGACGTTAATAATTAGGTTTACGATATCGATAGCATTACTAACAAAGCGGTTTTTTTTTTAAATATAAAACATAATCGTAAAGGCTATCGTAATTAAGCTAGGTAACAAATTTAGGAAAATAAAAAAAAAAAAGCCGGTAATATATTGGAAAATAACGGCAATATTAGCAATTAAGATTTTTGGCGTTAAAAAAACTAAATATTATAAAGAAGGAAAAAAAAAAAAGCAAATAGGTAGCTAGTTAATATTTACGATCGTAAAATAATTATTTTGAAGCTTATAAAATACGTTTTGCTAAAAATAGCTAGGAAAAAATAAAGGCCGCTAGCCGCAGGGTTTTAATAGCGATAGTCCGAGGCCGAAAAAAATAATAATTAGTGGGTAAAGTGATTATTAAAGGGGATTATTAGGAGGGAAGCTTAATTAAGACCGGGCAAGGTAAACGGGAGTGGGAATAATAATATTATAAAAAAAAAAATGAGGTCCGAGTTTAAAGGAAAAGCCCGAATTTATATTTTTAAGTTTTAGGGTTTTTTTTTTGCCTTGGAGTTTTTTTTTTTGCTTATAATTATTTATTTAATAATTAAATGCAGCTATTTACAGCCTTTATCTTAAGCTACTTATCACAGCCAACTATTTTAGTATTATATATTCTTATATATAAGGTTTTATAATTGTTCCTCGACCCGAAATTATAGCTAATTTTTGGTTAGCTATTTCGTACGGTTTTTTAATTGGTAAAATATAAAATATAATTAATAATCATATTAATAAAAAACTTTTATATATAAGCCCGTTTATATTTATTTTTTTTGCTTTATTTTTTTTTTGGTAGTTACGATATTCCTATATATATAAATTTTTTTTTTATGCGCGCACGTTTCCTACCGTTATATTTTATATTTTCGGTCCCCTTACTCCAAGGCTGGCCGCACCTTACGTAAGGTGTATTCGACTTGCGTAGGCGTTTTAGCGCCGCGCTAAAGGCCGGGGGGTAAAATACATCCGCAAATTAACGTAAAATACATCCGACCCAGACGCCGCCAGCACGGCGGCGCCGGGCCCGGGACCCGTCCAAAAAGCTGATTTTTTGGAACTTTGCGCCTATACGATCCTGCCGATCTAGTTTTTATCGCGGTGCAGCCCGGCGCTGGCACGTTCTGCCGGCCGTTTTGCTATTTTGCAGTTTTGCCACCAACGCCGGCCGTCCCCTGCCCAAGCTGGACCTAGCTTGTGGCCCGCCAGCTATCCGCAAATGGCGCTTTTGGGCTATAAAAGCTTCGACGCGGTCCCGTAAAATATATTTTATAATTTCCCGGGACCCGATCCTAGACCGGGATCTAAAAAAAGCTATTATCACCTGCCTACGTGGACCCGAACATAACGTCCCACTATACAGCGCTAAGCTGCCAACCTAGGCCGACTAGGTAAAAAAAATCAAAGCTTTACAGGGTTTATTTAGGATTAGATAAAAATAAAATATAATAGCAAGGAAAATAACAAATCCGAGCCTAGGTAAAAAAAAGGGAAATTATCGAAATAATAGCTAGTATATTAGTAATAATAACAGCCGTAGTAAACCGGACGGAATATAAATTTTCTTGGTTTTAATAAATTATTTTTCCCGCCCGATTATATTTTTTATCGCCCCCTTTATATTTTTACCCGACCGGCGGATTATAATATATAACTAATGCCGATACGCTTATATAGGCAACGAGATCGAACGGTATTTTTTTAGCGACCAATATAAAACACTTCCTAGTAACGCCCGGCAGCCGATCGCTAAAACGGTGCGAGCGCTGCCAGGTATTATTTGCGAACAAAGCTAACTCGACGAATTTACCTTTCTAAATCTTATATACGCGCCGATCCCGGTACTCGGTCCGCTTTAGGTAAATAGCGTGGTTTATAATAGCTATATTTATATCGTACGCAGTATCAAAAAAATAAAAAAGCATTGCAGATAAAAGCACGGATGGATTAATAACCGCAAAAAAGGAGGACAAAAAAAATACGCCGAGGTTCCCGCTAACCCGTAAAAAAAGGGCGTATAATACCAAAGGTTTTTCCCGACCCGAAAAGCTAGCCGCTACTTCGAGGTTCTCCAGGCCGCTATAAGTATATTAATACGGCAGGGCGGAAAAAAAAATAAACAACGATTTTCCGAGCGCCAAAAAGGCATAAAGCTAGCCGATTCGGTATCCGGAGACTTAAACTCGGGTATAGCTAACGCTAAGCCCGGTACGCCGTTAAGCGTATTAGCCGTTAAAACGTCGCCGTCTAAAAAAGCGCTTAGCAGCTGGCTGTAGGCTTTTACGCAAAAAAGCGCTTTGCTGGACCAGTCGGCCAGCCGGGCGATTTACGAGGTAAACGAAAAACTAAAGCCGAATCCGTAGTTACGGCGGGTAGGCTAAGCGTATTATTTAAAAAAGTTAATAAATAAAAAGGAATTAGCTCGATTGCGCTTTACGCTATAGCCGCCCGGTCCTAAGGACACGGTCCTTTAAGCGTTTTGGGATAGCTATATACGGGTAGCCGACGAGGCGCAAAAACAAGTATATAGCCTCGATGCCGGTGCCGTTACGCTTTTTAAGATAATACGCGATACGGAAACGAGGAAATATACGTTATTTTAGCCGCGTATAGCCAAAAACGCTTAGGTACGGTACCGGGTTTATATAAGGCAACTATTTTTATATTTATAAAAAACGTAATAATAATTAAACGCAAATAAGCCGGCGTATAAACTAACGCCCTAATAATCGGATCTCTTTTGCGACTTAAAAAAACTGCTAAAACCGTAAAAGCCAAAAAAAGCAAGGCCATTATTTAAAGACGGTAGCAAAAAACGAAACCGCTTAAACGACTTAGTCCCATAACTGCTATTGGCGATATTCGACTATTATTATTATACGTCGGCGTACGAAAGCGTAATTATTAGCGGCCTAGCCGTAATAAGTATCCGGGACGATAATAAGTGGGTCGACGTATTTAATTATACGATACGGTATTCGGTTATTATTAAAATAATCCGGATTATAGTCGTAGCGCGGTTTATAACAAAAGCGGAGCGAAACTTAACGGCACGAACGGCAAATAACCAAGATCGCGAAAAGGCTATATACTTTTCGCAAAACCTATTCGAGCGGGTCCGGCAGCGGATAAACGGCTTTATGCTAAAATCATCCAGCAAATCGTCGCCGAGCGTAATAAATTAGATCTTATCGGTACGAACGTACGGCATAAATATTGCGTTTGGCACGCCCGCCGATAACTATATATAATAAAACGATTACGATAAACGGGTCTCGTATAAACGTATCTAATTTACGATAAACGACCTCCGGGAAATAATAGCTAAGCTAATCGAGGAAACCAAGGCTTTAGTAAGCGACGCGCTATATTTAAAAACCGATACGACAACCTAGGTATATATCGGCTTCCCGGTTATCCCGTAAAACGCGCTCGAGGACGACCAATCGGACACAAGGTTAAAACATTAGTTCGTACGGGACGAAAAAAATTTATAGCCCGTTAGCCGTATATAGCTAGCCGAAAAGATTTCCAAACAACCAAAATTATAGCGTTAATAAACTCGAGCGCCGCGGGCGCCGGGCTAGCCGACTACCCGTCCCAAAATATCCGCGGTATTTAATAAGCTCGTCGATAGCATCCGCGGCCGCCTGTTTATTTTAATATATATTAGCGGCGGGGGGCCGGGCCGTAGCGCAAAGATCTTAAATTTGCGTATCTAAAACACTAGGCAGGAAAGTACGCGGAATATTTTTATTTATTATAAAATAATATGCCTCGTAACCAAATATTATAAAAAGTATTTAGCAATAAATAAGCTTAAGGTAGTATTTCGTTTTTTCCCGCGGGAAATCGGCGAGCTGTTTGTATAATACCTTTGGTTAGTGTTTTTTTTTTGGTAGGCTATTAATAGCGTGGCGTAATAGGCGGATTATACCAACCCGTTTTTGTTTGGCCAAAATGCGGTATACGGTATAATGCCTAAAAAGCAGGAAATAAAAGAGCTAAACCTTGCCCCGATATTCGGTCCCAACGTATTCTAAAATATAGCCTTAATCGGTAATATAAAAAACGGCGACGAACTAAAAAAAAGGAATCGGGTTTCTAAAACGGTAATTATATAACCTAGTCCGGCGACAAAATAAGGAGGCTGCTAAAAAAGCATACGGGGCGGTTTATAAAAATTAAAATTAATATTATCGAATACCGGTATATCTAAATTGCTATTTCGCGCAAATATATACTCGGCGACTCCTAAATTATAGCGTTCCAAAACAAATAGGTATAAAGCGCAAAAAACAAAACGATCGACTTTATAACAACGTATTTTTTTTTTACGGGAAACGTCGTATACGCGCGTAAAGGTATAAACCCGTTTAGCATAAATAATAATAAATATACCTTCGAAAAAAAAAGCAAGCGCTGGTATAAATTCCTAGGGTTCGGCCTGCTAAAAAAAATAATACTCGGAAAACGGCGGCTAAAGCCGTTCGACTAAAACGGCGACAAAGCCAGGTTTAAAAGGCAGAAAAAGCTAGCCGAGGTCGATCTCCGAGGGCGGCTAAAGCAAATGCTAAACGATTTAAAAGCGGAATTCCGACCGGGACAAAAAAGGGTGCTTTAGGCGATTTATAAAAAGTATTCGCCCGTGCTCTAAATCGTAAAAACGGGGTCGGGCAAAAGCTTATCGTTTATATTGCTAATATACTACGGAGGAAACGGAGTTATTATCGTAATCGAGCCGCTAATAACGCTACGGGAAAATATAATAAAACGGTACGATACGCTATAAATTAAAAACCTAATATAATCGCTAACGTTCGCGGCGGGCAAGCCGGGGACAAAAATAGCTTTTATCGTATTCGTTACGCCCGAGTCGGCCGTTTATACGTTTTTTGCTATATACCTGCGACTCCTCCGGGCGCGATCGCGGCTAAACCGGATCGTAGTAAACGAGTATTATATAATCCTAAATAGCGCCAGCCCGGGCTCGCGCTTCCGACCTATATTCCTAAAAATTAAGGAAATATTAACGGAGTACGGGGTATAAATTATACTATTTACGGCTATATTATCGCCGCGGGACTAAATTAGCTTATTTGCGTATATATAAATCGAGCCGGGAAGCGCCGTCGTTTTCCGGAGCAATACGTTTAGGAAAAATATCGCGTACTCGGTTTGCGAGGTGGTAATCGACGAAAAAAACGATATCGAAAAAAGTCTGGCGGGGGCCGTCGAGGAGGCGCTGGCCTAGGCCTCCGAAAAATTCCCGAGCGGCAAATATATTATTTATTATAGTATTATAACAAAAACGGAGGCGCTAGGCAAAAGGCTCGAATATCCGGCTTATTTTAACGCGGCCGGCACGGCGAAAAAAAAAACGCAAATGCTAAAAAACTAGGTCCGGACCGGACGGGTAATTACGGCCACCAATACGCTTAATATAAGGCTAAATATCCCCAATATTAAGGCTATATTTCACGTTACGCTTTTACGGCGCCTACGAAACTTTACGCAAAAAAGCGGGCGGGCCGGTCGAAACGGGCTGGAAAGCAAGTCTATTATTATTAAGCGACGGATAAGGTCGTTTCGGGAAGGCTTCTAGCAGCCTCCGACACCAGCGCCGAAAGTTAAATCGTCCCGACAAACGCGGTAACGGGTTAAAAAAACGAAAGCGCGAGCCGAAGCGGCCAGGAAAACCACCGCGCTAAAGTTTATCGAGGACGAAATAACTAATTATTTAAAAACGACCTTTTACAGGCGGGCGGTAGTAAACGAAATAATAAACGGGGACAAAAAAGCGGACGGATACGACGGCGACGCGGAGCAGTTATACGACTTATACCGGGACAAACAAAAAGCGGAAATAAAGCCGAGCAGCGAAAAAAAAAGCGACCTCGTTATTTTACAAAACAATTTTTAATAATAAGCCGCCACGTTTACTATAACATAACGAAACGCGCAATAAGCCAAACGGCGAAAAAGTCAAAATTAAACTACCTTCGCGAAGATGCTGCCACTAGCTTATAAAATATATATAATATACGCCGATCCCGAGGAAAAGTTAGACGAGCAATAGCGTCATAGCCAGGCGGAATACCTAATATTTCTCGGTTTCGCAAAAAAAAAGCCGGAAATCCAAAAATATATAGCGTATATTCAGCGTATACAAGGTCGGATACAAAAAAACGTACTCGGACGCGGGCTAAAAGCGTATACCGGCTACAGGAAATACGGACTACCATAAAGTTTTTATAACTTTTAGGAAAAGGATCCTAATAACGGTAAAAGGTTTTTGCCCAGCCGCGAAAAGCGGGAATACCAGTTTAATAAAATATTCGCGCGGATCGTAGCCGACGCGATACTTAAAAAAAAAAAAAATATATTAAAATTAGGGCCCAGCTACAAAACATAACTAAAGAAAAAATGCTTGCCGAAACATTTTTCGACCTTTAGTATAAATAGCTAAGCGCGCGGACAATATAAACAAAAAATAAAACCAATAACTTATATTTGTTTATATTATAGCTAATTAGTCGGATTATTAAAGTATAAATTTTAAGGAGTTTATATTTAGCTACGATCAAAAACATTGGCGTAAATAAATAATTTTATAATATATTAGGCCACTATAATAGCTAAATTACTTTGCTTTTGCTATATACCATATTTATATTCTTGTTTTATTTCTACTAATAGCTACTATATATCTCCAAAACTATATCCGAGAAAATAGGGGACTAGCAAATATAATCGCTATCGACGAGGCTATTTTATAATACATATATTAATATTATATACGTTAAACGATAAAATAATAAAGGTTAAACGGTATTTACCTCGGCGATAATTTTAGTACGGTCCAGCGGCTAGGCCGCCTGCTCGCCGTTAACGACCTTAAACTATCTCTTAATAAAATAAAAAAGGCGGCAGCCGGTCTTAAGGTCGGCCAATACGCTATAAAGGAGCTTAAAGGGATCGACGTTAACAATCAGGTTCACAATATCGATAGCACCACCAGCAAAGCGGTTCTTCTTCTAAACATAAAGCATAATCGTAAAGGCCATCGTAACTAAGCTAAATAACAAACTTGGGAAAACAGGAAAAAAAAAGCCGGTAATATACTAAAAAGCAACGGCAATATCAGCAACCAAGATTTTTAGCGTTAAAAAAACCAGATATTACAAGGAAGGAAAAAAAAAACAAAAAAACAAATAGGTAGCTAGCTAATATTTACGATCGTAAAATAATTGCTTTAAAACTTATAAAATACGTTTTGCTAAAAATAGCCAGGAAAAGATAAAAGCCGCCAGCCGCAGGGTTTTAATAGCGATAATCCGAGGCCGAAAAAAATAATAGCTAGTAGGCAAAGTAACTATTAAAAGGGACTACTAAGAGGGAAGCTTAATCAAAACCGGGCAAAGCAAACGGGAATAGGAATAATAATATTACAAAAAAAAAATAAGGTCCGAGTCTAGAGGAAAAGCCCGAACTTATATTTCTAAGTCCTGGGGTTCCTTCTTTGCCTTAGAGCTCTTTCCTTTGCTTATAATTACCTACTTAACAATCAAATACAGCTATTCACAGCCTCTATCCCAAGCTACCTATCACAGCCAACTATTTCAGCATCACATATTCCTGCACACAAGGTTTTATAATTGTTCCTCGACCCGAAACCATAGCTAGTCCTTAGTTAGCTATCTCGTACGGCTCCCCAATTAGCAAAATATAAAACATAATCAATAATCATATTAACAAAAAGCTCCTACACACAAACCCGTTTATATTTATTTTTTTTACTTTACTTTTTTTTTTGGCAGTCACGACATTCCTGCACACACAAWTTCTTTTTTGTACGCGCACGTCTCCCACCGCCATATCCCACACTTTCGGTCCCCGGCCGATTTTTTGCTTCTTTTTCCTTTTTTTAACTATTATCACCACTATTAACACCACCACCAATAACATATCTCTCTTCCGACCCTACTACCTACCACAACTACAACGTTTTAATTATTGCCAGCTTTCCTATCTATATCCCTATATAGCCAATAACCAATACGTTCTTATACTTCCTATTTATACCGACCCTAAGCTTTAGTTGCTAACTTATCTTTACCTCGCAACTATAACGACTTTATACCTACTGCCATTTACTTTTTTTATCCGCATTCCCGTATCGTTAACTACGGCCGCCGATCGGTACGTTTTTTACAGTTCTTATCCTGTTTACTATTAATATCTCCTGCTTACTTTATACCGACACAGCTACCTAAATACATAGCGACTACGATAACCTTAAACGACTTTACCAATAGCCGTGTTATAATCGATCTTACCTAAGACGACTAAAACGCCGAGCACGACTCCGATATTAAAATTACCGCCGTACGTATTACCCCGGGCGGGAGCAAACGCCGCCGATTCCGCAACGCGATCGCACCACCCCCCCGTATCTACGGCCGTATCTACCAAAACGAAATCCCGTACATTAAATACGTGCGCAAAATCATATACGGCCGTAATAATATACGCCAAAATAACCTATTATATAGCGCCGTAAAAAAAGGTTCTCACCGTTATACTATATATATAAAGGACACGGCCTGCTTTATTATATATATCCGTCTATATATTTGCTAATTAATATGCGAAACTAATTCTAATACCAGCGACGAGCGTATTATGCCGACGGTCGGTTTGCTTTACGCCGCCGTCCGTGATCCTGCAAAAAAGCGCCGCATCGTATACGCCCTAAAAATGCTATTTTATTAATACCAAAGACGCCAGTAAAACATAGTTGCCAAGATCGATAAGCTTAGACGTTCGCAATAAAATATAAATATCGACTAGCTAAAAATACAATAATATAGTGGTTTGCTTTATATTAAAAAAAACTAATATTATAGACGAGGGCTAGTTTTCGTGTTTATATTTATAATACTCTCAATATACAAAACTCGGGCAGCTAATATTATATTTTTCGAAATATATACTTTTATATAATTACTTAACTTTAGAAAAATATATAAATTGTGTTAATAACTCTATATTGCGTATCATATATTTGTAATACACAAATTTGAGTTTTTGTCTTTGACTAAAAAATAAAAATCTTATGTTTATATTTCAATATATGTATAATATATATATTTCTAGGGAAACTTAGGTTTCAAAATACGTCTTTCATGTTTTCAACGACAACTCAAAGATATTTTTTAGACAGCAAATAAACATATAAAATATATATTTTATATTTTAAAATATATCTTTCATATTTTTAACGACAACTTAATAATATTTTTTAGACAATAAATAAACATATAAAATATATATTTTATATTTTTATAAAATTTATTACAATAATAAAAAAACATTAATTATACTGTAATAATATTTTTTACGATAATGAATTATAATTTTTTATTTTTATTATATATATTTCCCGACAACGAAAAAATATTATTTATAGTAAAATTATGTTTTTTACAACGGCAAATTATAGTTTTTTATTTTTATTATATATATTATAAAATAATACTAAGATATTATTTATATTAAGATTATGTTTCTTACGATAGCTACTTATAATTGTTTATATTTTTAATTATAATTTTCGATAATAAAACGAAATATTTTAAATTATAATTATGTTTTTTTTATAATAATAAACTATTATTTTTTATGTTTTATTTAAATTTTTCGGCAGTAAAACGACGTATCTTATATTGTTAATATAATTTTCAAATAAATTAATATAATTTTTATTATTTATTATACTTATTATAAAAAACATCACGATATATAAAAATTATCTTTGAATATAAGATTATAAAAAATTTTCTTTTTTATAAAAATAAATTTAATAAATTATAATAGCATTAATTAAAATATAAATAAGCTTAAAAAATAAATAATAAAAAAAGTAATTTTTCAACGAAATTAATAAATAAAAAAAATAAAACAAAAACTTTATAGTATAATTATTATTGCTATTAAAATAAAATTAAAATAAAATTAAAATAAAATTAAAATAAAATTAAAATAAAATTAAAATAAAATTTAAAAATACAATAAAAGAACGTTGAAATTAAAAAACGATAAAATAAAAAGATATTATACTTAAAATAAATCGAAAAAAAAAGGAATTTGAATAAGCTAAATCAAAAAACAATGTCTAAATAGCATAAAAAGTCAAAACCAAAGCTGAATAAAAACAGTAAACGGTTAAAAAGCTGGATAAATAAGAAAAGTATCGTAAAGGCAAAGGAAATTGAAGAAGACAAGCTGGATGAGAAGATCAGGTGAGCGAGAGGAGACACGGG